>JANVCC010000019.1:28531805-28623538 GCA_025345505.1 Todiramphus chloris collaris | reverse complement strand
GGACCCGCTTTCGGCGGCAGCACGGGAGGGTTTCAGTGAAGGACCGGCCGGGACCCGGTGGCGGCGGCAGCACGGGAGGGTTTCAGTGAAGGACCGGCCGGGACCCGGTTGCGGCGGCAGCACGGGAGGGTTTGAGCGGCGGGCCGGAAGTGGGGAGGTCCGCGCAGGCGGCAGCATGGCGGGCGGCGGGCAGCTGGCGCGGCTCGGGCTCCGGCTGCGGGGAGCGGCAGCGGCAGCGGCAGCGGCGGCGGCGGCAGTTGCGGGCCACAGGTAGCGGAAGGGCTGGGAAGAGAAGGGGCGGCTGCCGGGAACGGTGGGCTGGAAAGAGCGGGGGCAGAGGAAAGAGCCCCGCCGTGGGAGACAGCCCGGCGGCATCTTGGGCCCCGTCCCCCCTTGGGCCCCGTCCCCTCGGAGGCCTCTGCGGTGTCCGCCGCGGTGAGAGGCCTCCAGGTGCAGCCTGTTGGTAGGGCCCGGGGAATTTGGACGGGCCCGGTTTGCTGGTGGGGCACTCGAGCCTTAGCAACAACCCCAAGCTGGATTTGTGGCGGGACAGGCGCGTTTGCAGCCAGAGCACCTTTGCCGCTCCGTAGCGAGCGGCGTCACCTGCCGCGTTGCAAGTCACTTTGGCCGGTGTTACCGATAGCCACGTGTGTCCATTCCCTGCAGTGTTCAGTTGCGGAGGATTGAGGAACATTCAGGCTTTCTTAGCACTCACAAAAAATGGCAGTTCACTTAAACCGCTGTAGCCGTTTAGCAGTGAACATAATATCAGAGAGTTGTTGGGACTGGAAGGGAGCTCATGAGGTTTCTGGTCTCTCCTGCTCACACTGTGCCCGGTTCTGATGTCATTCAGGGTTTTGTCTGGTTGAGGCTTGAAGGACAGAGGCTGCACAGTCTCTCTGGGCCCCTGGTCTGGTGTTTGATTGTCCTCAGGCTGAAGACTTTTTCCTTATGTCAAATCAGAACCCCATTTTCCAGCTTCTGCCATTTCTCCCTTTCTTCCAACATGTACTTGGGTGAACGTGGCCCATCTCTGTCTTGTCTGTAACCTTCCTGTAGGTCTTGGGAAGCTGCATGCAGGTCCTTACTAAGCCTTCTCTTCTCCAAACTAAACAAGCCCTGTTAACTCAATCCTTCTTGCAGGGCAAGTGTTCCAGCCCCTGTATGTCTGTGTACTGCTGCTGGACTTGCTCATTTATAAGAATCCCTGTAGTACTGGAGACACAAAACTGGATTTAGTGTTGCAGATGTGGTTGGAGTGAAGGAAGGATGGTAACTGCTTCCCTTGATCTCCTGATCATGCTGCTGTTGGCCTTCAAACGTTAGATGAGAGCACAGCAAATACCTGGGTGCTGTTGGTCAGGGATGGCCAGTTTGTGTGATGATGGTTGAGTAGCTTGCTAATATAATTTCCATCTTTATGGCTGTATACCGTACAGGTATGATTATGTAGTATGTGTTACATCACAAGCATACACGTGAGACATGTTTTACACTGATACGACACTTAAAACTTTTTCCCATCGCTGGAAAGGGGGCAGCTGGGCTTTGTAGTCAGGCACGTGAACAGTGCGACGTGGTGGCACGAGCACCTGTCTGAAGAGAATGTCCAGTTCCTCAGGAAGATGAACGCGGAGGAATACCAAGCCCAGACAGCCAGCAAGCTCTGCCCTCTGAAAGATGAGCCGTGGCCACTGAACGAGTGGAAACCAGGTGAGAGAGTCTCTTCTCTGGAATACCAGATTCATGCTGAAGTTGTTCTTGTGTTGTTGCATTCAGTAACATCAGGATTGTTTCTTCTCAAGGATTTTCCTTTAACCTCAATCATCTAACGCATCTCTTGGGAAGTAAATGTAATACACTCATTCTCTGAAAAGCATTTAAAATATTAGAAGGTGTTAAAAACCTTGGAAGAAGTTAGGTTTTAGTCCAGATCAGGACTCGGCCAGTCCCACTGCTGTACAATGACAAGATAATAAACTAAGAATTAATCAAAAAAGACTCCTTAGACTATGAAGTGTATGAACTTCAGAATGTTTTTGTGAATATTGCTGGAATCTTAAGAAAAACTGTAGTATATATTACATATTTATCTGCAGTATATAACACATATAGTAATTATCTGCAGTATGCAATACACATAGTATTTATCTGCAGTATATAATACATAATAGTATTTATCTGTAGCATATAGTGTATAATCTGTAGCATATAATACATCCCACTCCTATTCAGTGAGTCACGGACCATCTCAAGTTGGAAGGGACCCATGAGGATTGTTGAGTCCTGCTCCTCACAAGTCTACCTAAAACAAAACCATATGACTAAGAGCATCATCCAGACTCTTCTCAAGCTCTGACGGGCTTGGTGCTGGGACCACTTCCCTGGGGAGCCTGTGCCAGGGACAGACGCCTTTTCCTGGTGTCCAGAGGCTTATGGGCTGAGACACAACATAAAGGTTTTGAGCAGTTAAAAGGGACACATCATCTGACAGCAAACCAGAGTCTGCAAATCCATGACAAGATCCTTGAGTGTGACAGTAGAAACTGGAACAAAGAGCATTTCTTCTTCATCTTAAATGCTCTGTTTTTCACCACAGGGACTGTCAGAAGCCAGACTTGACAGGTTGTCTTTGCTGTGCAGTTAGTGACAAGAACACACCAAGGTCTAGGTGGGAGGAACCCTGACAGTAGTGAACTTCTCCAGAGTTAGTTTGGCACTAGTGAAACTAACTACATGGGTGTTGTGTTTCCTAAAACAATTAGTCTGAAGCATTGGCTATTCCAAACTTGATGGGGAGCTGTTTTGCCTGGTCTGTCAACCACCTCTGGGGCAAGCAGAACCTCACTGCTAGTGGCATTAAAAGCAAGGAACCCAGCCTACCCCCAAGGAATGAGCAGAGCTTCCTCTCCTTTTTCAGCTCCTCAGGAAAGATCTAAGTTAATGTGACTGTGCAGGTTATGGGACGGGCTCTTGAAACATTAAGTGAAGTTGCATCCGTGTTCTGTTTTGATCTACAGATTCCATCAGAGTTGGTGTTGTTGCAGTAAAACTGGGAATGATGCCAATATGGACTAAGTCAGGAAAGAGACATGCTGTCACTCTGCTTAAGGTGAAAGAAATCATTATAAATTTCATCTCCTCTCCTGTACTGATAATTAACCAGTTGACCATAAAATTTATTTTGATTTCTAGAGCAGTTATGAAATTATAGTTTTCATTCTACTAACACTTTTTTTCTCAGATAAGCCTTTAATGGATTGGAAAAAGAATGTCTATGGTACAAAGGTGACACGGTCCCCTATTTGTAGGCTGTGTTTCCTGTTACACAGATACAAATGAAAACAGCAACTGACTTTATTTCCCTTGTTTTGATAATCTCTTACTACAATCTCAAGGCGTAGGCATCTGCTTCTACTGAAAAAAACCACTATTTTCCTTTTCCCAAGGTGCAAGATTGCCATGTTTTAAGATACATTTCAAAGGAAGACTCGGGTGCAAAAACACCTAAGCTGCTGGTTGGAGGCAAAAACGCATCTCCTTTTCATGTAAGTGCACCACTTTGGGTGTTTTCCTTAGAGTAGCTGTTTCTATGGTGATTAGGGTACAGAAGCAGCAGAGGTAGGTTCTCTAGAAGATTAACTGGCAGCCGTGCATGCTTTGGAACTGGCCTTTTGTCACAACCTCCCCTGCTTACTGCCTTAATGCCAAGGTCCATTCTGGGTTAGGGAAAGAGAACTTTTTGGAAGCTTTGCCTCTGGATTTTCTAGGAGAGTGGTGGGTTTAGGGAGCTGCTGTGGTGTGGAGTGTCCCGTGCTGATGGACAGATCTGTAGGGCCATTGTCAGTGTAGAAATGGGTGTGCTGGATGCTTGTTTAGACACTCCAGTGCCTGAGGTGGAATTCCCAGGTACCTTCAGTGGCTGACATTGTCGAGCAGAGCTGTCATTCCCGACCAGGAGAACTGAATTACAGATGAAGGCAGGAACGGCACTTTCTCTCAAAGGACTGCAGTTCCTATCATCCGTTATTTCTATAAAATACCACTTTTCACTTCTTGCAGTTTCCTGACAATCATTTCTTTGATTTAACCAATTTAAAAAAAAATAGGACTCATGATTACAAAACAGATTCTCAGTCAGTGATCATGGCTTTTTGAGGACGTACGTTTCCCTTTTCCAAACAGGAGGTTGTCCTAGAGCCTCAAAATGAATCTGTGTACCTGTTTTTGCTTCAGTAGAAGTGAGGGAGGAAGGAGCTTTTTTTGTATGATGAATCTGTTGGGTTTTATAGTATATTCTACTGATCTTGAATAGGTTTTCAATTTAAAACACTATTTTAAGGTATCTTTTTATTCACTTTTCACCATAACTACTTGTACCTTTCAGGTGTCTGTCCTGTGAGTTTAGTCCATTTCCACTTCGCAGACATGACATTCTTCCTGCAGAAATTACACCTGTGTTTTTTCTTTCCTGTTACCTTGGTTTTAGACATGCAAGAATCACATGAATAATAATTTTCAAGTCGTATTATGCGCATTAGTCTGCTTACAGTTGATCTTTTCATAAAGATGATGTTATCAGTGATGCAGTATGTTGTCAGAGCAGAAGACAAGGAGGTATATATAGAAAATCTTGGTATAAGCAGCACTTGTGAGCTGAGAAAATGTATTCAAAGCCAAACTACCTAAAAAGTCAACTCCAGGATTTTTTTTAATTAATTTTTTTTTTTTTATTCAGTAGTTTGAGTTATGTTAAAGAGTCTTTTGGACATAATTTTTTTACAAGTTAGCTTCAGTTAATTTTTTTGAACTTAGACTCATTTTAAGATGCTAATATGTGGTGAGCACCTGGCCTGAGACTGAGCTCTGCATTATTACCATTTTTATTGTTGTTTTTATCATCATCACTGTCTGAACAGGATCGTTTCCAAGAAAGAACGTGGCATGCTGGTTCTGAACAATGGTACTTGTTAAGGCATTAACAAATTATGTCTTTGTGTGGTTTAGCTGCAGGTTGCATCCTTGCTCTCCCATGTTCGTCAGTCTTTTTTTTGTTTCTTTTCTCTCTGAAGTGTCTGAAAGTGAGAATTAATAGACAGCTGAATGAGGCTGGGTTGTATTAGCACAAGCAGTTTATCGTCTGCTAATTCTTCTTAAGAACAGCTGTCTTCCTCAGATTCCTCACAGCTACTGATTTTTAATGAATTCAGTCTAATGATTCCCTCAGTGATTTTACTAACAAAGAGTCTCATGTATTTCTCTCGAGTGTCAAATTGCTTAAAAATTGATCAGGGGTATTACATTGTTTAGGAAGATTTGGGGTGATTTGTTAAATTTTTTGGTTTCTTCTTAGCTTGATGTATGTCAGTCTATTGCAAATCAACAGATTTTTCATGATGTTTTAATGCAAAATAATTCTCAAAAGTACAGTTCTGTCAGTGTTCTAACCATTTTTTTGTCAGAAATATTTTATATGCTTCCCTTAAGTGAGGGCATATCCATCATTTTCCTACAATACCGGAAGATGTTGTTGGTCTTTTTAAAGTGAAGAACACCTGAGAATTCACTCAATGTTCTCCTCTTCAGTACTGCGTTTTAGGAAGGTTCTGTAAAGACTGCAGTGTTTTGTTTGCAGAAATACATCTCCCTGACTTGGCTGTTTGAAGAAAACTCATTCTCAAGGTAGAACGGCGTGAGGCCGTAGTGGGACTCCGGAGATGTGAGCCATTTTTACCCATTGGCTTCACTGTGCTTTTCTTTCTTCAGCTGTGGTAGCTCTTCCCAGTGCCCCTGCTGAGCACAGAGTTCCCCTTGATGTCACCCAAGGTGGCAGTTTCACCCAGCAGTGGAAATAAAAGGATTGATGTGCATGTTTTCAGCAGAAAGGGGGGTTGTTTATTTTGAATTCTTACATATGGTACTACAGTTCAGTAAGTTGTCCTCCATTGATGCCTCCAATTTCTGTGGTCTTAAGGGAGATTTTTGTATTTAGTTGTGTTTGTTTACTTTGTTGGGGTTCTTTTTATAAAAAAGATACTTGAGGTTTTTTTACTGTGACCTTCATTTTAATAAATCGCTCAAAAAACACACCCTTTTAACTGTCAAAGACTTCATATCCATGCTTTCTCTTCAGATATGGACAGATCCATAAAGTCTAAATTGCTGGTTTGTGTCTGAGATCCAGATCATCTTGCCCTCTCATTCTTCACAAAACTTCCTCTGTTTTGCTAAGACTTAAAAGATTTTTAAAAACAAAAGGAATAGCAACATGCAGAGTAATGATTTTAAGTTATTCATGTTATTTTTATTTAAAACACAGAAGGTTATTATTGAGAGAGAACCACACAGAATGTTTAAGAAGTGAACCTCAGAGCTGTGACTATCCAAGTGTGACGGTGTTGTCAGATGCTTAAATTGCTTTCTAGGAGAATTCATTTGAAAAAAAATCCCCTCCTTTGCTTTTTTTTTTTTCCTGTGGCCACAAGTTTTCCTGCATCACTGTTTTTGTTGCTTGGTACCATCTCAGTGTTCAGCTGCTCTGTTGTGTTTAAAACCACTGAGAACAATTTCAAGTACTTTTAACTTTGTCAGACTCCTCTGAAACAGAGCCCTCCTTGAGTTAAAGGCAGCAGTGGTCTGACACTGGGTGTACTTAGTGTATCTTAAAAATGCAGGAACCATAAACTTGCTGTTCTTCATTTTTCCACCTTGTCCAGAGACTCTAGATTAGATTCTCTTCTGTGGGAAGTGAAGCACTTTTAGAAATTTCTGCAAGACCAGGCTTTATTTCTGTAGTTTTGTTAGTTAAAACAAATACATTGTATTTATGGTGGTGTGGGACTAGGTCATTAGAAGCTTTGAAAAAGAGAAGATGCTTTTAAATTGCTACAGAACTCTTTGAAAGTCATGAAAAAGCAGTAATTTATTTTATGTACATTCTAAATGCCTGGTTTCCCTTTTCCAGTCAGAAATCTTCGTATATCTCTTGTCTAGATGATATAGGGTAACTAGTTGACAGAAAATGCAGACACAGGAGTTCTAAATTAATTTGACATAAAGTTAAAACACAAGTCTCCAGACAGAAATGTGGTGTGATGTATCTGTTTCTCTGAGTGGTGCTGACAGTCTGTAATCACTGTCTGTGCCAGGTTGATCCTGGGGTATTTTAAGATTACTTCTTATTTTATGGCTGCTCTTTGTTACAGAAATCAGAGTCTGCAATGGAAATTTTTAGGGAAGCTGGAGTCCCACGGAAGCAGAAAGTCACAACATTTAATGTGACAGAGGATGCCATAATTAAACCAGGTAACAGGTTTGAGCTGCTGCATATTATATGTGTAGTCATTCAATATCGGCGCTAGTAGACCTAAACCAAGTTATGACATGTACTGCATTTCTGGTTTGTGTGGAAATTGCTGGATTCTCCTTTCTTTGTCATCAAGCACAAACAAATTTTTTTTTCTTAGGGAAAACTGGAAGATGGGCTTTACTTTATAGGTGACGAGAAACAGGATTTTTCCTTTTACTTGTATATTCTGTTTAAATTGATTACAAAATAAGTTTGATCCAAACTACCTAATATGAACAAATGAGCTAAGAAATAAATGTCTGTAACCTGCACTCACTTGTTGGGAGTAAGTACGAATGCATTTACAGGAAGTTATCTGATTCCTTATGAGAAGGGCCCCAAGAATTTAGTGGTAATGTTTCTCAGGAGCCTAAAATAGCAGTTTGAGGTTTGTTTCTTCTTGCTGCATTCAGAAGTCAGACTGGTGGCTGTCATATTTAGCATCTTTTTCTGGCAAAGTGGTTTGGGTTTTGTGTTGTTGTTTTATTTCAAAAACCCTCCACCTTGTGAAGTGCTAGTAGTTGTAAGTGGAGCTTGTTCTGTTTTCTTGCCAAGTTTGTTTATTGTGAGTCTTAATTAAGTATTTCCAGCTTTGTCTCCTTTGGTGTTTGAAGGGCAATATATCAGAGTGAAGTCCTAACTCGTCCCTCCTACTCATCTGAAATTGGGCTAGGAAATGAGAAATGTGCTTAAATAGTAACTATAAAGCATCTGTTTTAATCAGTGAGATTTATAAAGAAGAAAAAATAATAGGTGAACAAAACCAAAGCTTTACTTCCTTTCCTGAGACTGTAATCCACCCTGGGTGGTAATTAGGACTGGGCAGTGGCGTGAGGCGTTCTGTGCTCAGCTGACATGATGTCTCCTCTTCTTTTGAAGGCACTCCTTTGTATGCTGCTCACTTCCGCCCAGGGCAGTTCGTGGATGTTACTGCAAAAACGTAGGTTCCTGATGATTTAATGAGTACAGTTCATCTTTCACCTAGACTCGTTGAATATTTTATTTTCCCCTCTACTTTGCCTTGAATTCATGGCTCACAAAAGCTGAAATACAGTCGCAAGGGTAGTGGCAGGGAATAAGCCCATTCAGCCATTGGGTCAGAAGTATCAAATTATCTTTCTGGTTTTTCGTTGAGGCTTTTGAACACGGTAAGTAAACAGATAATGCTACAAGGGCTGTGGTTCCACCTGCATTGGCTGCCACACGTACATTAGCATGGCAGGGCTTGACAGACAGCTTGAGAAAGCGATGCTCAAGCTTAGCTCGGGTGAAGAGGTCTGTAAATCAACATCTGTGTTATGCAGAAGTGAGGACTAAATTCTGAAAGGCATCGATTCCCAGAAAGACTGTTTAATTTGATCTGGAGAAGAGATGCAAAGAGAGATAGATGTATTCTGTGGATTGGAAGAAAAGCAAAAAGGTAGTGACTACATTTAGCACGACAGCAGAGCTGCCAGGTTCCTTTTTTTTGTTCTCTCTGCTATTGCAGCTCGTCTCCTTGCCAGCAGTGGCTGATGATCTTTTACTTTAACGTGGGAGGAGTGATTTCCTCTCAGACCTCTGCGAACACCAAATTAGAGCTCAAGTGGTGGAGGGTGGCAAAAGAAAAACTGGCATCTTGCGCAGAGCTTAGTCATGCCTCTTCTTTTACGTCCATGATTTCCACTGCCCCAGAGAACTGAGAACTTCCATCTCCTGGTTTCAGTGCATCTTTGTTGCATTGTGATACAAAGATAATGTTTTCCATTTGATGGTGTAGTTTTGTGTAATGGAGGCAATACCCAGCCCGGCCTGGTTGAAATACCATCCATTATAATTGTCTCACATACGTGTGGTACTTTTAAATGTCTGATATTATTCACGGGGCTTTGTATGTCCATGGAAACCAATGGTATCAATACAGCTGTGCAGTCAGTTCTAATATAGCTACAGCTGACTACACCTCGAGGGCACCCTGCTGAGAAAAGGAGGTCGAGGAGTTGACTGGGATTCGTGTTTTTCTATGTCAAACTTCCTTATGTAATACCACAAAAGTTTTCTGTAAATATGTCTCTGATCATTCCAGTCTTTCTGTATTCAGGGCTTTTTTAACCTTTTCTTGCAACTCACATTCTGATTTCTACTTTTAATGGTGTTTTATTTTCTTCTTAATTACCACTTTTCTGGAATGCTGCATTTATCCTGTTCCCTTAACTCTTGAGCAAGGATTAAACTATTTTTTCATTGGGTCTTCTGTCTTTTTTCCATGCAATTTCACCCAGTGTTGCTTAGTGTCATACTTGAGTGAGGTCTGTTTTTTCATTATTTTTCAGAATGAAAATCATCATTCTCAGTTACTGCACCTCCAAGTACAGATTTCACAACGTCACAAAAATAGCCGAGAAATGCTTCAGTAAGGGGCAAAAAGAGTTTTATCTTGAGGCTGATTGAGCTATAGCATTTGTAGTGCACTGTGAGGGGAACATGTGAATGTTCTTCACATTAGACTTGTATTCTGCACCCCCTCAAGAGGAGCCACTTTCTCCCCATTGAACAAATGTGGAACCTGGGGAGGTTTGGAAAAGAAATGTCCCTTGGTTTATTTCTGTGCTAGCCTAGGCAGCAATCTCTTTCCTCTCTCAATGCTTAGGACCTGCTTTTAGGTTTTTATATTAAATGTTATTATACAGTTGCTTTTTATTTGTATTTTTGATTGGTATTTATTTTGTTGTTCTGGTGTCCTCTGGGTAAAAGCTTCATTACAGTACCATGTATTGGGGACCATCACAGCAAGGAGCACTTTATGTTAGTCTTTTTGCCTATTTGACTCTCTTCTAGTGCATCTTATTCTGCAAAGTAACCTTTAAGTATTGCACTAGAATATGTTTATGGTATAAAATACAGATTTTTTTTTTAATCTCTCTACAGAGCTTTGCTAAAGGTAAAAAGATCATAAGCCTGACTGAAATGATTGGTTATTGCTAGAAACCTCAAGCCTGACTAGCCGGGGTTTCTCGCTTCTCTTTTCAGAATCGGTAAAGGATTCCAAGGTGTCATGAAAAGGTGGGGATTTAAAGGTCAGCCCGCGAGCCACGGCCAGACGAAAACACACAGGCGTCCTGGAGCAATATCTACCAATGTGAGGATTCTTGTTTCCTGTCTACAGATACTTAGAGAAGTGCTTCCTAGAAATGAGCACTGGCACAAGCAGCTGCTGTTGCCATCTACGCGGTGGGAGTTGGGCTGTTTCAGAGGAAGCTCAGAAACCTGTAATGCAGTCAGCTTTTCTCTGATGCCTTGACTTGTGAATATTCTGTATTGCTGCTAAGTCAGCAAACATATTTTCACTGAGCAAATCAAGGTATTTTGTCATATGGCTAACAGAAATAGTCTTAAGGCTTCTCTGACACAAATAATCTTAAGGTTTCAAAGAGAGTTCTAGGAATCTTTTATCACAGCATTTAGAGATTGGAAAGGATTTACCTGTTACTTTATACTGTGGATATTCTGCTATTCTTTGTAACCTTAGTTGCTTTTATCACCTGACTTGTGTAGCTGCTGAACAAACTATTTGATTCCCAAAATAGTTTGTTGGCACAGAGTAGAGAGTCATAATTTGATGTTTCAAACTATATAATAATATTAGTTTAAAAGATCTTTGGAACAGATTCATTTAAGTCTTTATCCCTATCAAGGTTGCACGATATTTAGGCTGAAGAAAGAGGGGTTTTGCAAACTAGCTTCATTGTACAGAATTAAGAGCAGCTGAGTCACAGCGCTGAATGTGAACTGGCTGGAATTTTCTTAGAGAAATTAAAATAAATATCTAAAAAGTATTCATAATGCTTAAGAGAATAGTGAAAGCAAAAAGGCACCAGGCAATGAAGTTAGAGTAATTGAGACTATAAAGGCAGACAGTACCAAGTTATAGTCCTTCATTTCAGCTGGAAAATGAATTCTGTACCTGGGACAGTTTTCTCTGAAGGTGGAAGAACGTAAATATTTGAAAACAGAACACTTAGTTTTAGCAGATGGTATTCATCATTACAAAATAACCCCTCTTTACTTCAAATTGGAATTGCCTAGGCAGTAATGCTGGATGTAATTTCATGGGGTACATAGAATGGGAAATAATATTGGAAATAGTTATGATGGAAAGGAAACAAGGCGAGAGGATGCAATAGGGGAAAAACAATGCCTCCATTTCTATTTTCTAGTCTCATATTGACCACCTTAGGTGTTTTTTTAATACTGCATTGTTCAGAATCCTGTCCCTAGAACTTCACTGCAGCTGGTTTCCTGAAACCATGATTTCCACATGAGTTAAAAAAATATATATATTATTAATGAATAACAGCGGTGCAGGAAACTGAGACAAACCCCTTGGTAATGCTGTAGGACTGAAAATTACTGCACCTATTCCTGCCTTTTCTTTTCCACCTTTGTTCTCTAGTTTATATCTAGCCAAACAAAACTGAGATAAACTCTCTAATTAAAAAATCTGTTCTTAAAATTATATGCTTTTGAAAAATTTCTCTTATATCAGTATAAAACTCATGGATTGGAGAGAAGGGAGAAGCTACAGTCTGTCTTCATTTTGACAGACTTCCAGGGCAGGAATGCTGTGGAGCTCTGTGGTAGCATCCACAAGTAGTTCAGGCAAGTTTCCAGTTGCTGTGGTCTGTAATGTAGGTGAGAGTCTTGTGCTGACAGGGGTTTTAGGGAAAAAAACTTCTTGATTTTCACAAAGTGAAAGTGTGGGATGAGGGCAGATTTTGCTCTGAATCTATACACGTTCTGTGTTAAGCAAAGCTAGAACCCCTTTGTTGATACAACAGGTGAAGTATCTCAGATAACATGTAGAGTAATACCTAACCTATAGCAGGAGGTATTTAAAATGCTAAACTTTAATAGATATTTTCAATATTAGATATTTTCAACATTGGAAATCCCAGCATATTTTCTCTCGTACTCCTCTTGAGTTTGTCAGTGTACCTCTTGCAGTTACTGATTGGGTTTTGGCCCTGTTTTTATCTAGAAAGCCGGCAAAGTTTATCGTGGAAAGAAAATGCCTGGTAAAATGGGAAACATCTATAGGACATCTTTTGGATTAAAGGTGAGTTCTGAGGATATGAGAATGTGTCTGAGATGGTTGCGTTGCCTGAATGGACTGAGCCGCGTAGCTTGTGTGGGTGTTACTGCCTGTCATTCCTGTCAGGATCCAAGCAGAAGCATCATGATATGAGCAAGCTGGAAAGACAAGAGCAGCAAATGTGTGCTCCTGTCTTCTCTTGGGTTACAAATCAGTTATCTGGGCTCCCTTTGCGTATGTGTACCCTGGGATTTCAGGTGATACTTCCACATCTGGCATGGTTTTCACTGTCTCTCTTGACTTCTGCCTTTGGAGTGGGAAAAGTGGTGACCTTCAGATCGTGTTTTCATGCCCATTCCACCTGCGCAAACCCTACCCAAGTCTGAGCCATTTCAAGTCCTAACTTCATCATGGTCCTTCACTTCCATATGCAAAAATGGGATTGTAGTTCCTGTCTCGATGCAGCATGTAGATCGCTGCGCCAGTCCCCGGGCAATCACAGCCACTCTTCTCTGTCTCTAGAAGGCAGCCTCTGCAATTGGCACGAAAAGCATATTAGCCTCAAGTTTGAAAAAATTGCTGCTGCTCTGTGCTAACCAAAGTGGATTTCTGTAACAGAAAATGTGTATGTTCAGCTGAGCAGCTTGTAGAATTACGCAATGAATGAGTGGTCGCAGTAACGTTTTCACGAGCGTATGTGTTCTAATTTACAGCTGTTGCTGTTAGAGAGAAAAGAGACTTGGAAGCTTTGGTTGGTGTTATGCTGAACAAAGATCTGCCTTACTGAATACAGCCTGATCACAAGCTCTTTACAACTTTTTAATAGACTCCTGCATTAGAAAGCTGTGTGCTCAGCTTTTCAGTGTGACTGAAGTTTGTGGCAAGTTCAGGCTTGTGCAGAACATTGTTCTTCCCCAGAGACACACCTCCAGTTAATCACTTTGTGCTTTGCTAGAATACTGCTTGGAAAACTGGGAATAGTTTCTAACATAAGCTCAGTGGATTTTTTTCTGTCTCCTAGGTGTGGAGGATCAACACAAAACATGACATTATTTATGTAAATGGGTCTGTTCCAGGTCACACAAATTGTCTGGTGAAGGTACGTTTGCTAGTTTCGACTTGTGCTAGTGCCTCCCAAGCTCTCACAAAAGGAAGAACCTTGGTTGAATGCAGCCTTCATTTCCTCAGAGCCCCATCTTGTGCTGTTGAATTAAAGGGCAGTAAGATCAGCTCTGTGAAAGAGCACGGTTAATAGGGGCAGTGGGATCACCACTGGCTCTAAACGGCTCGTTCTCCGCTTTGCCCCGGGGTTAAACCAGCGCAGCAGCTGCAGCCCAGGGGTAGGTGTCTCAGCACGAGGTCCAGACCCTTTTCATGCTAACCTGCCTATAATCATGTAGGACTAATATCCAGGGGATTTGGATCCGTCTGTCTTTGAACTCAAAAAGCAGAATATTGCATAATACTTTTCTCTTTGCATGCCTCTAAGAGGAAGGGATTTGTGTTCGGTCCCCACTCTGCGTTGCTTGGTAACCATTAAAACCACAGTGCACCTTAAAACGTCTATTTATTTTGTATGGTACGTATTTTTGGAAATCTAGTGCTTCACCACGGTATCCGGACAGAGATGAAGCACTTACATTTTTCAAGTTGCATTTTCAGCAGAATAGAAGTGCAGAACAGTAGGACTGATGGCTTCCTGGTTTAATCAGAAGTCAGTTCTCATTTGATATTGCATACTGAAGCGTGCTGGTAAATAATTGACATAAGTTATGTTTCTAGCCAACTAAAAAACTAAAAAAAGCTTACTTTAGCATGGGTTTGTTTCTCAATGACAAGGTCTAATAAAATTAAGGAACTTGAACGATATGCTGGAACATATGGTGTGTTTCTGTCGGAAGAGTAACACCGCAGAACAAGCATTGCAAAGGCTTGTGCTGTGCCTGTCGAGACAGCCTGCCTCAGGTTGTACCTGTTTCTGTCATCTTGGATCACAGGGCCTGTAAAGTTATCATCTGTCATGTTGATCCCTAAGAAAAAAAAAAAGCTAATTATTTTGTTCTTTTGGAAGCTTCTGGCTCCTTATTTCTCTCCCAAGTGTTATTACCCAAAGGTTCTCTCTTCCGTCAAGAGAAGCGTGAGGCTAATTCCCTTTTGAGGCAGATGCTTTATAAAGGAGGGGATACTCTTAATATGGTGTGTTAGAAATTCAGGATGTTCCAGTTTTATCTTTGATAATATTCTATACCTGTCCTAATTTTAAGGCACCTGATTTTCTTAGCACTTTCTTTGTTGATCACTTTGAAATATGCCACTTGCAGTGAAAGCAGAAATTCTGGCAAATCTTGTAACCCATCAGAGTTGCTTCATAAGTTAGATACTGAAGTGCCCTTTTTCTATGCTAGAATTGACTTGAACTTGAAGTATATGCTTCCTTCTTTCCTTCTCTTTCTCTTTTCCTCCTTCTTTTAGAGCAGTCTGTAGTGGCTTGCATCCTTCCTGTTTTGTACCACACTTGCCAATACTACTGTCTGTGTTTCTGGCTGCTGATGTGCTGTGCTCAAATGGAGGACAGGCAGGGAGAGTGTGATGGCCTTTCAGTACTTCAGGGAGCCTGTCAGAAAGATGGGGACAGACTTTTTAGCAGGGCCTGTTGTGACAGGACAAGGGGTGATGGTTTTAAACTAAAAGAGGGAAATTTAGACTGGAGAGAAAAGAAGTAACGTTTTACAGTGAGGATGGTGAGACCCTGTCCCAGGTTGCCCAGAGAGGTGATCGATGCCCCGTCCCTGGAACCATTGCAGGTGAGGTTGGCCGGGGCTCTGAGCACCCTGCTCTAGGTGCAGATGTGCCTGCACACTGCAGGGAGGGTGGACTAGGTGGCCCTTAAAGGTCCCTTCCCACCCAAGACAGTCTGTGAGTCTGTGAATGAGCTACTTGAGAGCTGAGCAGCCATCCTGACCAGTACAAAACATTGAGCCCTGCACCCTGTCATTCTCAGTGAAAGGTTTTCTTTTGTTTATCAAGCCTGCCCTTAGAAAACTGTTGCAACTGCCTTGGGTGGCAGAAAGAAAACCTCAACAGTTTTTCAGAAGCTAAAGTTTAAGTCAAATTCACCATGCACTTCATCTGCAGGAAGCCTCATGGATTTCAGGAAAGGCTCAAGTAATAGCAGATATGAATCTGGTAAATATAGTGCTGTCAGAACAGAACTTCCAGTGGGCATAAAGTCAAGTTATTTAATTTCTGGTATAAATCACAGTTGTCCTACATGAGGTTTTTGCACAACCAAGTAAGAACAAGCTTCCTGTTCTTTAAAAGCCCACCAAAAAAAAAGAGGAAGAGCTTATCTCCTCTATAGTAAAGTTTTGTCTAATCTATTTGTACATAATGGGGTTTTTCTTAATCCAGTTGAACATAGTCACTGAAAGGGATTATTACAGCTGAGGAGAAAGATCATATGCAACAATATAGAAATGAAGAATTTAATTTTAAATAAAATTTCAGCACTCAAGAATTTATAGGTCTTTTTTTCTTCATAGATACCAGCTTTCTATCTTCTACCACAGACAAACTGCTTTTTGCTGATAACTCTAGCTACTAATTTTCTTCAAGGATTGGAGTTTCAGGGGCTAGATTTTAAATCTTTCCACACGTAGAGAGGTCAGTAAAGGGAAGTCATTTCTCTGCACCACTACAGTTCTTGGAAATTAACTTTCTTAAAGGCTCATGTTCGACAAATTCAGGTGCTGATCTCTGGGTGAAAAATTTTAGATGCTTAACTCTGCAGTCACTGAATAGCTCTGCAGCAGCCAGAGGGACTGAATACAGCACATGCACTTATCTTTGCAAAATTAGTTGCCATAACTAGTTTATATCCTGAATACAAAGGCATATCTTGGTTGTTGAAGAGGTGCATAATATAACTTGGTATGTCTAGTAGGAAAGTACTGTAGGATATAAACACAGTTTAAACACTTTGATTTTAATAACATTTTAAAATACTGAGGAGTGAATTTGTGAGGGGAGGTTTTGAGTCTCTCACAGTAAAGATACATTTATCACACAATAAATTCTTGTGAGTTTTTTGTTTTGTTTTGCTCTCTTTTTAAAAGCTCCTTAATGACAGGTACAAAATGTTAAATTCAGTAGCTGGGGTTGATGTCAAAATAACTGATGATGATTATACCCAGAATTCTTCAGATAAACAGGTGTAGTGTGAATGCTGTTGTTTTTTTCTTATGCATGCAAGATGATTTATTTAATTGCTAGTGTATCACTGCCTGAAAGTCTTCCATAAGATTTATTAACCCCACCCTTCCCCCTCCTGCTTTTTAGGTGAGAGACAGCAAACTGCCTACTTACAAGGACTGCAATAAAAACCCTCCATTCCCTACATTTTTTGCTGATGGAGATGAAGAACTACCAGAAGACCTGTATGACGAAGAGGTTTTCCAGTTCACAGACCCGTCTGTCACATACACATAATGTTCTTTACATCTTGGAAACACACCATTTTGTTATTTTTACAAACTCTGCAATGCTGTATAAAAGTAAACCTGTGAAGTGCAGCCTGGCCAACACACTCTGGCCCTTCAGGCAGTGCTGTTGTGGTCAGGTGATAAGATTCACCGCTGCCAGTTTCAAACCTGTATTGAAAGCAGCAGGTGAGTCTGAGGGGCAGGTTGTAGAGCACACCAAACAGTTTGTCTCCAGTGAGCTTTTGCCCTCTGCCTCCGGCTGTGAAAACTTGGATATTTCTGAAAAACTTTTGTTTTGAAGATGGTTCCACTTAATTTTCAGAATGCTACCAAACTGTTTCTCTTTTGTAGGAAGTATTCTGGCCAACCCCATCAATCAAAAAAACTTCAAATTTGTCCTTGGCATCTTGGAAGTATCTGTGAAGAATAATGCAAAATAAAACAAGGAAATGGATTTCTCTGTTAGCAGTGTGAGCTTGTTTTGTTTCCTCCTTTTCCCAGAGCTCTTTCTCTCCTTTTGCTTTACCATTGTGTTAAGTTTAACATAGCAGATACTCAAATAATCTAGAGATAGGATGATGCCAGCCACTGCCTGTCTCTTCAGAGTCCTGGCAGTCTGTATGGGTGTTCAGGGGGGAAATGTTCAGTGAGAAAGCAGCACTAAGGCTGCAGTGGCCACTTGTTTTGTCACCTTTGCCGACAACTTGTGCTGAACTTCTCCCTTGCATGCTCTTGGGAGAAATACCTCCCCATCTACAGTTTCTCTGTTGGATGCTTACACTGTTGCAGGAGAACTATTATAAAGAAAACAGGCCAAATGTTAAGGATTTGCCTTTATGATAGTGTATTTTTCTTCTACCTCACCTTTCAATAATAGCTGGAATCAATACACTGTTTTTATTTTTCATCTTATGTCAAATTAAACCAGACAAAATTAGGCAAATATCAAGTCCTCCTGCCTCAGATGAGCTAGCAGTTTCTTGTGCTAATGAATGTGTTCAGTTTTCTGGAAAGGAAAACCAAGGCCTCTACTGCAAGTAGGTAACTGGCTTTTCTTGCTGTTCCCAAGTACTGATGGTTTAGAGCCATCAGGGAACATGTTCCCAGGCAGCAACAATAGAAGCAAAAAGCAGCTCTTAATTCCCTGTTACCTGTAGAATATTAAAGAAGAAGGAGCTGAACGTGTTACCAGGAACCTTTCAGCATTTAAAGGGGGGCCTGTCAGAAAGATGGGGACAGACTTTTTAGCAGGGCCTGTTGTGACAGGACCAGGGGTGATGGTTTTAAACTAAAAGAGGGAGGTTTAGACTGCAGAGAAGGAAGAAAGTTTTTAACTGAGGGTGGTGAGCCCCTGGCCCAGGTTGCCCAGAGAGGTGGTTGATGCCCCATCCCTGGAACCATTGCAGGTGAGGTTGGCCGGGGCTCTGAGCAGCTTGCTCTAGGTGCAGATGTCCCTGCTCCCTGAAGGGGTGGTGGACTAGATGGACTTGAAAGGTCCCTTCCTACCCAAACCATTCTATGATTCTGGATCCCACAGGACAACACCCTCCCCAGTGCTGGAGTCTGTTTTGCTGTCTGAGGAAGTTGTTGGCAAGCTCTGCTGCCACTGCCATAGCCTGTGAAGCAGCTGAGCTCTGCTGTGGATTGCGTACTTGCGTCAGCACAGAGAGAGAAAGAAGTTATTCTCTTCTTGGAGTAGAACACGTGGAAGTCCTGTGCTGTGTCCTTGAACAGGTAAAGGGCCTGCACTTTTCCCTGGTGCACACTGGTTTGCTTTGTGATGCTTGAAAACCATTAAGAGGATCCAGCAAAAAGCATGAATGCTTTTAAAATCGTAAGCGTGAGCATATTTATTGTGCCCTCTATTACCAGCTTCGCAGGAAACCTGTTGTGCAGCTCTTCTTTTCTTGTGTTTCTGGGAAAAGACAAAACATGCTGCTGCTGTGCACCCTGGGAATCTGACTGAGCTTGGAGCTGCCCGTAACAATGAGGAAATGTGGGTAAAAAGCACCTTCACTCCCTTTCCCGCAGGCATTTGTGAGTATAAGGGCTGTGGGAAGGTGCTGAGCTGGGGTTTGCATGTCCAGGAGCATGTCACTCCTCTTTAGGCTGCTCTGTTTTGGATGTTTTTAACATCACTACCACACCGCTGTGGAGGAGGCTGTAGGGTTATGCTTTGGCTGTATCCACGGCTTCGTGGCGTGACTGCTTTGAAAAATAAATAATCTTGATTAATAACCCCTCTCAGTAGTCCTGTAATAGCACATGAATAAACAGCAGCACGCTTACAATGTAAGTTGACAGTAAAAAGACAGAAGGAAGAGGAAATCAAAACACTCATCTGTCACTTGACAACATAATTGCAGTCACTGATGATAAACAAGGAGAGTTTCTTTTTCTTCAATCCATACTTCTAAATACCTCTGCTCTGTCGTTCCAGGAGAGCGATAAACATTTCCCTTTGCTGGTTTCACGTGCTGGGGAACAGCGTGGTTTGGCCTGGTAGCAGCTACCAAACATTATTCTAGCAAGCTGAAGGGATGACGGGAGTTTGCGGGTAGTTTCGCCCTCCTCCACTCTCTGCCTGGATTTTGGAGCCCAGCACAGCCCGGCCTGAGCTCTTCCTGAAATTCCCGTTTCCTGTGCCCAGGGACAAGCATGCCCGTGGGAGAGCTGGCACACAGGGCTCCCACATGATGCTGGGCTAATTGCTACTGAAACTGCTGGCCCAGTCCTACGGTGCTTCATCGAGTCTGGCTCGAGTCTGTAACACCATCGCTTGGCTGGGGTCGTGCTCCTGGGTTAGGTCATTCCCACGTCTCCATGAAATTTCCTGCGGGAATGCCTTGGTTTCATCACGGGAAGCATCACTTGTGCACCGTGTTCTTCTAATAATCAGCTCCTATCCCCTTTAGTACACAGATAGTGCTCGTTAATTGCATTTAATGAACATCTCTCACCTGCAGCAAACTGCCCTGCCCTGTTACACAGCTCAGTGTGTAAGACAGACCAGTAGGATTGATTTATACAGCACACACGATGGCTCTTAACAGCTGTAACAGCAGGCAAAACTGCTGAGCTTGGGCAGGGGGTATTTCATGGCATCACAGGACTGTTTAGCCTGAAAATGACCTTTAGATTCATCAGATCCAACTGTTACCCCAGCACTGCCAGGTCCCCACTAAACCATGTCCTTCAGCTCCACAGCTTTGAAACCCCTCCAGGAATGGGGACTCCACCACTGCCCTGGGCAGCCTGGGCCAGGCCTTGACAACCCTTGTGGGGAAGAAATTGTTCCTCATGTCCAACCTAAACTTCCCCTGGCACAACTTGAGGCCATTTTCTCCATTCCTGTTGCTTGTTCCTTGGGAGAAGAGCCCAACCCCACCTGGCTCCAACCTCCTTTCAGGGAGTTGTCAAGAGCGAGAAAGTCTCCCCTGAGCCTCCTTCTCTCCAGGCTGAACAACCCCAGGTCCCTCAGCTGCTCCTCACAAGACTTGTGCTTTAGACTCATCCCCATCCTTGTTGCCCTTCTCTGGACACGCTCCAGCCCCTCAATGTCCTTCTGGGAGTGAGGGGCTGATGGTTTTGAGTTTGGAGAAAGTTCCTGGTGGAGCAATGTAAGTTGCTTACTGTACCAAAAAGAGAATTCATTTCAAGTGGTGCAGCTCTGCTGTGTCTGAAGCATGGCAGTGAAGCAGACAGAGAGCTGGCAGCTGTTCCTGGGGGATACGGTGTGGTGTCAGCTACCGAAGGGGGACACTGGACCAACAGGCTCCAAATGAAAGCAGCCAGATGACCTGCCTCGTGAAGTCCCCACAGAGATGGTGTGGTCTGGGGACAACTGTCACACCAGTTCCGTTCCCATTTGTTCTGTTGGCCCACTCTTCTTTGCAACTCCCCTCATCTTACACAAGTATGTGAGCATGTCACTGGAGCGGGCAGCAGGAGGAGTTCTAGCAGCTTCCATGTCCATGACAATGGAAGGACCAACAATGTCCTAGGGCTCTCTGTTTGCTCCATTTCCCATGTTCCAGTGGGCTATCACATATGGGTTCCCACCTCTGTGAACAGTTGATGTGCCATAGCTTCATTTCTGTTCGAATCCCAAAGACTCGAGAAATGTTCCTGCTTCCTGATCTAACGGGGCAACCGGTAATGTGTGGGATTGGAGCTTCTACCCAGCTACTGCCCCTCAGGAGTGGAAATTGCTGCCAGTGAATAATTTCATTTGGGGGTTAAATTAATAATCACTTCCAGGGCAGTAACTTTGAGCGCTAGAACCCAGAAGAGGCAATCAGCTGAGAAAATGAGCGCAGTTTCCAGCGCAAACGCAGCAAATAGCCTGAATTCTTTGTTGTAATCTAATCAGTATACGCTGGGGACGGAGCCTTCTGTGCTCTGCTGCGTGCTGCTGCAGCTCCAATTCCACCGTGTAAAGTCTTCTGGCGTAAGCTTTGCATAGTGAAGTCAATCTATGGATGAACCCAGCTTTGAGGGGGTTTGGGAGGGGTGGGATTGCAAAGGGAAGCTGTTAACAGCAACCTGGCTTAAACCAATTTCGCATCATTGAAATTGTGTATGCAATTTGCTTCACGTTTCCCTGGGTGACACAACCTTACAGGCAGTTCAGCCAAGTTTTCAGCTGTCTGTTTCCACCTCTTTCCACATTTCCTTTCTAAGTAGTAGAAAACCTTAAGAGAAAAAAAAAAAAAAAGGTTTTTTTTCTTTTTGCAGGTACTCAGAAAAGTAACCTTGAAGAGGGTCCCTTGGCAACCTGCTGCTTCATTGAAAAGCAGCGTGATTCATCCTTCGTAGGCAAGACAGTTATTTTTAAAAAGTTTCTTACTTCTGGAAGATCAAGGGGAGAGAGAAACACTGCTGAAGTGGCGGCTGTGCTGCGGGTGGCCTCTCTGAAAGCGACGGTCCACAGAGTCTTGCCAAACCCTGCCCTGAAACGTGTTATTGCCCCAGTGCAGCAACAAACCTGGAGCACAAACAGTGGGTTTGGCGCCTCAGTCTTGTTTAATGTGCATCTGCCCGGCACCACACAAAATACACATGAAAGAATTTGTCAGTGGGTGATGAGGGATTTACCAGATGGCGCAGAGAGTTCAAAATCATGGTACATGTCTCTGCAGTTTGCAAGAAAGGCCTCTTTTTTTTGTTGTTTTTGTTTGGTTTTGGTTTTTTCTGCTGGTTTGTTTGTGAATGCAGATTTTCCTCAGGAGCTTTCATGTTCTTCCTTAGGCTAGCCTGAAATTTTCCTTTATTTGGCCTGAAGGTTTAGAGCTGCATGTGGAGAAACAGCCTGATAAAAAAGAAGCAGGTTTGATTTTTCTTCCCTCGTCTTCCCTCTCCCTCGATCACAGGTCAGCAGAGAACTGCTTTCCCTCTATGCCACTTAAAAATCAATTGCTTTCTGTGAAATTGCCAGTTGATTTCTCAACTGCCATTTCACCCCTGCAGGGAAGATGCTGTGATATTTCTTTCGGCTCTTCGTCGTCCTGGCTCGACTCTGAGCCAAGGCTGTGGGGCTGCAGGTGCAGCGAGTGCCGGGGCACCGCGGGCCCAGCTCGGCCACGTGCATCTGTTGGACCATTTACTGGAGCAGCCCGAAGCCTGTCCTGGGCTGTGGCTGCCACGCGCTGCCTGTCACCCAGCCCCGCCGTACGCACAGTGTGGCAGGAGTTGCAGGGAGGCTTTGCCTTCTCGTGCTATCAAAAAGCGTTTTTGGAAGCACCAATAGCCAAGTACCCTGCATCGTGGCTCTTCTTAGAGCTGTGCTCTTCTACTGGCTCTGAGGTAGTCGTTAAACATCCACCCGGTATACATGGTGTGTGCAGTGCCCATCCTCTGGCACTCACTGTTTGTTCACCACTGAGGAGGAAGCTTGGTGATGGGCTTTCAAGCCGTGCAGTGAAACTGCTCCAGTTGGTCAAGCAGCCTGGCCTCTGTGCTCTGCAGAGGAAGGAAAAACATCAGGTGGGAAATCCTGAACCTTCAGAACAGACACAAAAGCACAGCCATTGGTCTGCAACCCTACTGCACATCCCCCCCAGACAGATCTACGCTTTTACTGATGGCCAAGACATGGGCTTTGACTTGAAGACAGAACATGCTCCTATCTGAAATGCGGCTTGTATGTCCTGGGTTCTGTTCAGGTTCTCACCAGCAGCTGCTGGACCAAGCAGCTGGGAGAAGCTGCAGCTGGGAGGGGCCACAGCAGGGATAAGCAACCAAACCAGCCAATGAGATGTTTGATACCACACTGACGTTGTCCCCTATATAAAGGGGAGGGCTGTCAGTGGGTGTGGATGTCTATTTTCAACTTGTTTCAGTGGGTGGCTTCTGTGCAGCTGGAACAGGGAAAGTTGTGTCTTGGGCACAGGTACAGTCTATCACTTACTTAATAGAATCATAGAATGGCTTGGGTTGGAAGGGACCTTCAAAATCATCTAGTTCCAACCCCCTGCCATGGGCAGGGACAACGTCTATCATTTCATTAGTACTAGCAGTACTACTTCTCTCTTTGTTTTATTAAACTGTCATTATCAAAACACACCCCCCCCCCCCCCCCCCCCCCCCCCCCGGATCTCACCTTTTTTTTCTTCCTCCTTCTTCTTCTTCCCATCCTACAGGAGGGGACATGGAGGGGGGCAGTGGTGGGGGAGTAGCTGTGGGTGTGTTGTGCTGTTGAGGTTAAAACATGATGCTGTGTCAGAAATATCATCAGGTGATGTCATCTGTTCTTGTGGAAACCAGTTTTAGTTGGTCATATTCCCTTAATGAGTTTTATTGTGATTAGAAGCAGTTGCATATTTGCAAGCACAGAGAGATCTTGACAAAATAATTTCAGAGTTATTGAACATCAAGTTAAAGCAATTTCAGTTTTATAAACATGTAAGTAGCTTATCTGTTAATTCACATTTAGGAAACCTAATGAATTATTAGTCCCTGGTTCTTTATTTATAAAGTATTTTTATGAGCACAGACTCCTACTTTTCAAAATGCTGTCAAGTGTGTTTAGATTTATGCAGTTGGTGAGCAGTGGCTTTGAGTGTATGCAGGGCTGTGAGATGTCACTAAACTGCAAGATTTATCCTTCATCCCTGTGGAATTTAAATGAGACATGACACAGGGCAAGTGCTTTGTGAGGTCCTGGAGAGGTAGGGGCTGCTCATAGAAGGGGTTTGAAGGAGAAGGGAGCCTGGCAGATGAGGACTGGGCAAGTTGTTACAGCTGTGCTGCACCCAGGGCAGCGTACCTGAGAGATGAAGGAGAGATGGTTCACCTGACAGGCAAAAAGCATGGCTTTGTGCTGCACATTGGTGGGAGTAAGGGAAGAGACTCTGAAGCCAGGAGAGACTTGGGGAGTAAATCAGGGAGGTGATTGTAGTGAAGGACTGTGTTGAAATGATCTGGCTGGGCATCATCTGCAAGAATGACCTTACAACGCCAGGGAGATAAACCCTTAGAAGGGCAAGGCTGGAGGACGATGGGGGAAACAAGATGTCCCATGCCCTTGGTGAGACTGCTGTAACCCAACGGAAAAGATAAGCAACCCTCTTGAAAGGTGAAGTTCCCAGCATGTAATCCTCAGGAGTCCAGGCACTGAATTATGTTCTGAGGAGAGTGCCTGCTGGTCACCCGCAGCTAGGCTTTCGTTCTCTGGGTAAGGATAGGATTTACATTTAAGCCCTGGCCTTGGCGCTTGCTCTTGGCTGTCTGAAGTCGCCCCCTGCTTGCTGTGCACTCTTGCTAGCGAGTGTTTTTGTACAGGGCCAACAGGACACATGGACCTCACAGTTTGGAATCTAAGTGCAATGTGAGAAGGATCTGAGGTGACCATCAGCTGCTGCACTCTCTCCTCCTCATTTGTCCCTATTTTGCCTCCCTGTAGCTGTCAGTCATTTAATGACAGGCTTAATTATTGCCGGTGACTTGTTGGGTGTGTTGCGGCCAGTAACCTGATTGCAACTGCCAGCAAGAAACAGGGACACGAGATGCAAATATTATGTTGGTAGAGAAAGTTTTGTGGAAGAAGTTGGACAGAGAAAGACTCTGTTCTGCTTCTCACACATACCCAAAATTAGCCATGGTGAAATATCCCAATAGGGAGGGAATAAACAATCAGGCTAAGATGTGACTATACCCCTGGGACTTGACGACAGTCTGTCCTGTGCTGGGCCCGGGTTAATTATCACCAGCAGCTACTGGTCCAAGCGGCTGGGAGAGGGCACAGCCGGGATAAACACCCGCACTAGCATCCAGGGAGAGGACAGAAGGGGGAAGAACGGGTGGGGAGGAATGAAGGGGTTGGGAAAAGGAGAAGGAGACGTGATGAGAGGAGGGGGAGAGCCCGAAGGGTGCAACTGAGCCCTTCCCCGAGCGCTGCCAGGCTGGCCAAGGTGTCTGTAGGCAGGGGCAAGGCCGGGCAGCCCCTGCTCCCCGGCTGCAGATCGCGGCCTTGTCCCGGGGCGCGCGAGGAGAGCGGGCTGTGCGCTGCGGGGAGAGCAGAGCGGGCAGCCTGGATGTCAGCAGCACGGCCTGGGCACCGGAGCTTGGACAGGGTGCCTACACTGAGCTGCTGCTCACTTTGGAACAAGGGGATGCAGGAGGCCTGAGTTTCAGAGAACAGCCGCTGCACCCTGCGCATCACGTTCTTTATCGCGCTGCTTCCCTCCAGGAAGTTCGGTCAGAAGGGAGAATGTCAAGGGCTGAGCTCTCAGGGCTGTGATGGGAACATTTTCAAAGCTTCTACTCCCACAGCTCTTTAAAGCAGCACCTCAAACCCACAACTGATGAGACCCTGCCCCCCTGCTCAGCTGCCCAGGTGCAGCACGGCCCAAGTGCTGGTGGGGCCAAGCTGCTGGGTGCCCAGAGCCTGGGCCCCATCCACCCTCAGATTTCTCCTCCATGCCTGAAGAAACCGTTCTCAGAGGACACTGATCATGGACACATTTGCTTTACACTCACAGGACATGTCTTGCTGAGTGTTCCCCACAGCCCATCACCCCCAGAGCACTGGTGCAGCTGGGAAGGACGATGGGCTCTGCTCGCGAGCACAGCAGGCTCGGGAGCCAGGCCTCTGCTGCTCTGTTCTTAACAGTTATTTTATTTATCCTCGCAGCTGTCTCAGAGCTGACAGACACAGGGCCACCCTTCTGCTGAGCACTTAACAGAGAGAACCTGGGGTGATTCCTGTACAGGGGAACTCTGGAGAGAGCCAGGCTGAGCTGCCAGAGCTCTGCAGTTAGGACACCCTGCAGCCTGCACAGACAGTCCTGCAGAAACAAGCTGCTGCTGCTTGTTCCATTAACTTGGCCTACGTGTAATATTGATGTATCTGCCCATATACAACAGCCACACCACCCCCAAAAGAAAACACACCACATATAATCAAGTTCCTTTCCAAACACAGTCTTTAGTATAACCTTGGGATTGTTCTCACATTTCCAGGGAAGTTACAAGCCATGGCAACTCATGGTCTATTTGTTTTTCCTCCAAAGCATAGCAGAAGCATTTCAGGCACTCAGGGTCTTCCTATTGCACAATCAGGAAAATACAGATGGGCTTGGAAAACAACCAAAGGAGAGAAAATTTTAGGCCAATGATACCTATTTGCTAGAACTGGTATTTTCCAGACTGTGACCTTAGGAGAGGTTTTGTTTGGCACCTTCCCTGAAGGAACTGGATTGTTGTGTGGCTGTGTCAATAACTCAACTAGAGAGCCATGGACACCTGGCTGAGCAGCATCCTTGGAGATCACACCCTTTTTGGGAAGCAGGTGTCCAAACTGTTGCTCTGGAGTACAAGCCAGTGGCCACCCACCCCCACCCCACCCCCCTCCTTTTTCTAGCTTTTATAGTTCAGCTGACATCATATGGTATGGAATATCCCTTTGGTCTGTTGTGGTCAGCTGTGCCAGTTGTGTCCCCTCCCAAGATTTTGCCCACCCCATCCCACTGCAGGGGGAATGTTTTAAAAAAAACAAACCAGCCTTGGTGCTGTGCAAGCCCTTCCCAGCAGTAGACAAAACAGAGCTGCGTTATCAACATTTTTCCAGCTGTCAATGCAAAGCCAGTACTGGGAGGGCTGCTATGGGGAAAATTAACTCCATCTCAGTCAGACCCAATGCACAAATTTACAAGGATCCACATCCATCCTCCAAAACCCCTTATCTGCAGGTGAACGCACAAGAACACTGGCTCTCAGTAGAAGCTGCAGACCAAACTGGCACTTGAGAATTTATAAACCTTTGCACGGTTGCTTTGGAAATGAGAACTCGATTCCCAAGTTGCTCATGCATTTCATAATATCTCCTCCTCATAAACAGCCTTTTGGGCACTCAGCTCACTTGGTTTAGGTCATGGACTGGCTTTGCCCACCACTGGTGCTGACTGCCATGGTCACATTACTTCCGTGCCATATGACTTCCCCATAACCCGTGGCCAAAGGAGGAAAACCCAGTTCAACTCCTCATCTCACAGCTCAAAAGTCCAAAGTAAAATAAGTCTTCTAGGAGAGCCCTTGCTACGTTGAGAGGGTACTGAGGTTGGGAGCCAGCACTCTGATGGTTGACGCTTACATTGCCACACTTTGAGAAGGCACCCAGATCTCGTAGGCACCTGGGCTTAGAAGCTCCAGAGCGGGAACTCAGCAGGGTAATTAAACAGCACTGACACCAAGGTGGCCGCACCACGGGCAGTGCTGTGCTGTAACCCCTGCTGGCAGCCGCTGGCCCGGCACTCGCTGCACCCCCGCGGTGCGCTGGAAGGAAAACGGGGAGGAAGAAGAAGGAGGGACGGGCGGGGATGAGGGCAGCCGGACAGCGGCAGCCGGGCAAGCAGCCAGCGGTGCCAGCGGTGCCAGCGGTGCCAGCGGTGCCAGAGCTGACGGGTGAAGCCGCGCAGGGAGCGGGCGCTCTCCCGGGGCCCGGGGCGCTCTCCCGCCTCCCGCCGCCGGCACGCGCCAAGAACCGAAGGCCCCGCCCCGCCCAGCCCTGCCTTATAGGCGGGGCGTGACGTCACCGGGAGCGAACAGCCCATCAGAAGATGCTGCAACAGGGGCTGAATTAGCTTGCGAATTCTCTCTTCACTTGTTTTTTTTGGATGTGAGAACCGGGCATGGAGTGGAAATACATGATGTGCTGCTTTAATCAGCGTGGGGCTTTCCTGCCTTAGTTCAAATGCTAGTTCAGATCAGGAGAGGACTTCTGAAGCGTATCTCCTGATCATCTTCACTCCCCACACCTTGCTTGCTTCACAGTGTGGTTGCAGATGAAGTAGGACAGGCTTATCTGGTTTAAGCAGCTGTTTCACTAGTAAAAAGTGAAGAATACTCCAAACACCTGTCTCCATCTCTCTGTAGAGGGGGATGATCCCTGATGCAGAAAAACACCTGAGCAGCTCTGCCTTCTTTTATAATATAAACTTATATTTCAAAGCTGTGGTGACCAGGGGAAATATTGTTGAAAAACGGGTGTCTGTTGCCACTGAGAACTCCAAATATGTTGAGTTATCCTTGGGCAAGCTTGACAGGATGGGTCCATCAGCACAGGTTGGTGTGGCCCCACGGCCACAAGCTGCAGCGTGGGCTCAGGTGTCCAGCAGATAGCTGCAAATGGCGGATATCCATGCAGTGCATTTTCTCCAGGCTTTTCTCTTCCAGACATTAACCAGCCAGCCCACATTGCAGTTTAAAAAGCATGTTTCTGCTCCTCCAGCTTTGTGAGGGAATTTCTGGGAACACATACTACTAGCTTCCTGGAAAGACCAAAAATGAACTTTAATGTTCCCATTAGCCTTAACTTGCCTGAGTAAGTGTTTAAATTTTTTCTTGAGAAATCAGATCTCTGCAGAGATTCCCTGGCTGATACACCATCCTGGAAAGGCAGCCTGCGAGGGAGAGCCTGAGCATGCAGCACTGTCAGGCAGGAGCAGTGAGAGACCTGAAACGAAGCAGCCTGGCTTTACTCTCATCTTCATGGTGAGATTAGATTGCCGTCGAGCCACTTCTCACCCCCATTTGCACCTTTGTGGTGAGAACAAGGCAAAGACATATGATGGCTCCCAGTGGTGGGCAGGGGACAAGATCAGTCCCCCCTCTCTGCCAAATAATTCTTACAGAGCTTTGTGTGAGAATAAGCATGTATGTGTACATTAGATTTGTTTTAAATGCCTTCATGGTCGTTAATTTCTGAGTGGCATCTTTTTTACGATGTGTTCCCTATCCCCACAGGAAAAGAGGTAATTTACCGCTTTCCTCCGGCTCATCCCTCCTGCCCATCTCTGTGACAGGAGGACTGCTGGTTCAATCCTCTTCCCAACGCCACCAGGCAGCCCACACTCTGCTCTGTTTTGGTGGTCAATAGAAGATCACTCCAGAAACTATTCTAATGCATGAAAACATGAATGCTGGTGATACCGTCAAGTCCACACAAGCCTGGCATGCAGTGGTAGCTTTTGGTAACAAAGTGAATATGCACCAAACAAGAGATATACCACATATGTGAGCAATGCTTCCATTTTCAACCCCTGGAAACTCAGTCACACCTTATTCCTGAAACCATTTAACCACCTTAGACCTGAAATGGGCTCCTCATTAAACATCTGCAGCATCTGGGCCAGTGGTTGACATCAGGAAAAAAGAAGAGTAACAATTAAAAGCAGACTCCAGCTCCATCTCAGGTACTTTCCCTGAAGCCACTGTGCACACACATCGAGTGGTGCTGGAAGCCTGGGAGAAAATCACCTTGTCTTCCTACAAAACAGCACTACTGGCCATGCCCCACACCTTACAGTGCTGAAACACAAAGGCAGTGGGATCACAAACATCCCGCTACAACCATTACTGATGAACTATGAAAAAATCATAGAATAGTTTTGGCTGGAAGAGACCTTTGAGATCAAGTCCAACCTTACTCCTAGCCCTATCAAAACACACTAAACCATGTCCCTAAGCACATCTACCTGTCTCTCAAACTCCACCAGGGATGGCGACTCCACACCCTCCCCGGGCAGGCCATTCCAATGGCCATTTCTTTCTGTAAAGAAATGCTCCCTAATATCCAGCCTGAACCTCCCCTGGTTCAGCTTCAGGACATTTCCTCTTGTTCTGTCACTTGTCACCAGGGAGAACAGACCAACTCCCACCTCACTACAACTTCCCTTCAGGTAGCTGTAGAGGGCAATAAGGTCTCCCCTCAGCCTTCTTTTCTCAAGGCTAAACAGCCCCAGAACCTTCAGCCGTTCCTCCTAAGAGACATGCTGCCAACCCTTTACTAGCTTTGCAGCCCACCTCTGTACCCTCTCCAGCACCTCAGTGTCCTTCTTGCAGAGAGGGGCCCAAAACTGGACACAGTATTTGAGGTGCAGCCTCAGCAAAGCCGAGTACAGAGGAATGATCCCCTCCCTGCTCCTGCTGAGCACACTACTCCTGATCCAGGCCAGGATGCCACTGGCCTTCTTGGCCCCCTGGGCACACTGCTGGCTCATGGTCAGGGGCTCTCAGTCAACACCCCCAGGTCCTTCTCTGCCTGGCAGCTCTCAGCCACTGCTCCCCAAGCCTGGAGAGCTGCTGGGGGTTGGTGTGGCCCAAGTGCAGGACCTGGCATTTGGCCTTATTGAAACTCATGGAATTGTCCTTGGCCCAGTGATCCAGCCTATCTAGATCCCTCTGTAGAGCTTCCCTACCCTCCAGCAGATCAACACTTCCACCCAGCTTGGTGTCACCTGCAAATTTCCCAAGGGTGCACTCTATCCACTCATCCAAATCATTGGTGAAGATGTTAAACAGGAGTGGCCCCAGTACTGAGCCCTGGGGGACACCACTCATGAGAGGCAGCCAACTGGATTTAACTCCATTGACCACAACTCTTTGGACTCGTCCATCTAACCAGTTTTTCACCCAGGAAAGCATATGCCTATCCAAGCCAAGAGCAGTCAATTTCTCTGAACAGAATGCTGTGGGAAACGGTGTCAAATGCCTTGCTAAAGTCAAGATAGACAACATCCACAGCCTTGCCTTCACCCAACCAGTGGGTCACCCTGTCACAGAAGGAGATCAGGTTTGTTAAACAGGACCTGCCTTTCATAAACCCATGCTGACTGGGCCTGATCACCTGGTTGTCCTGCATGTGCTGCATAATAGAACCCAGGATGATCTGCTCCATCAGCTTCCCTAGAACTGAAGTCAAACTGACAGGCCTGTAGTTCCCCAGATCATCCTTCCACCCCAAATGAACAGCTTAGGGCAACAGCATCAGTACAGCTCAGAGATGTTAGCCTTGAGGAGTGAAAAAGGAGGAGGAAATGCCCTTCATCAAAAGGCCATTGAGCATATTTCTAAAAAGAGGAGATCAAGGTTGAGATGCACGCAAGAGCCATGTAAAGTCAGAACTAGCCAAGCTTCCATGGGGAGAAGAGGTGATAAATGCTCTTTATTAAGTTGTTCCTAAAATTGGAGCAGAGATAAGCCTTGAAGGAGATACTCATTTAAGATTGATGTGGAGTAAGTGTGGAGAGATAGCTGTTGAAATGACTGCCATAAACCAGTCCTCCAAGTTGTCATTCACTAACACTCCCCTGTGTTTTTAATAAAAATAATCTGTTAAAATCAGACTCTGGAGACAGCTTGTCTTTGGCTGCCAGCACAATTTCTCATAACTGTTTCACACAGTAAATGCTTTTGGAATAAGGCAGGGATTGTTTGAAGAAGAGACAACTTCAAGATGGATTTTTAAGTTACTCATTCTGGTAAAGCACTTTAAACAGCTTTAAAACAGAAGGAAAAAAAAAAAAGAAGAAAAAAAAGTTGTTACAAGTTAGGAAGGAGCAGGGGAAAGCCTTTTTGTTTTAAAGAACTGCAGCTATCTCACTGCTGACAGATATTCCTTCCACACACAAGTCTGCAGTGCCATGCAGCTGCGGAGGGACGTAGCCACGGGACTACGGCAGTGCTGGGTGTAGCAAAATGCTTGTGAGCTCTCAGGGTACACTGCTAACCAGGAACTGCACCAGAAGGGAGCTGAACTGAAACTAGAAAACCTTCGCAGATCCACCGTGTCCATTTCTTGTACGTGTCATAAACCTCTGCTCTCTATTAAGTTGGAGAGATGGACGGCAGAGTCTGTCATTAGTGATGATGCGGTGCCAGCACAAGCCCTGGCTGACCTGGTGCAGTGCCTGCCCTGAGGCAGCAGTTAAGAGTGAGTTCTTCTGAGGTTACAGGTTGAAATCCTAAGTTGGTTTCACTACCTGGCCATGGAAGTCATCTTTAACTCTTCCACGTAAGTCAAGATTTTGAAACTTCTGGTGTGAAGAAGCCATCCTCCTACCTCGTGTAGCCTGGAAGCGATTGCTAGCAGGGCTCAATGGCAGGGATATTTTCAACTGTAGAACGGTGCAACCACTGTCTTTCATAACAATAAAAAAGAAATACTTATTTTTTTTATAAGGGTGATATAAACCACATCTCAGCTACCTGGATATCATAGAATGTCAGGAGTTGGAAGGGACCTCTAGAGATCATCAAGTCCAACCCACCCTGCCAAAGCAGGATCACCTAGGGCATGTCACACAGGAATGCATCCAGGAGGGATTTAAAAGTCACTAGAGAAGGAGACTCCGCAACCTCTGTGGGCAGCCTGTCCAGTGCTCCGTCACCCGCACAGTAAAGAAGTTCCACCTCAACATGAGGTGGAGCCTTCTATGCTCAAATTTATACCCATTGTTCCTTGTCCTACTGCTGGGCACTACAGAAAAGAGATTGTTCCCTTCCATTTGACACCCACCCTTCAGATATTTTAGACATTAATAAGATCCCCTCTCAGTCTTTTCCTTTCAAGACTGAACAGCCCTTCTGGTTTTCACTAGAAATTCTGCTGGTTTTCATTGGAAAAAACCCTCCTAGCTTATTAAAATATTATGACCAATTCTAAACGAGGCTTTTAGGTGCTTCTGTAAAGTGCAGTATGCTACCTTATTGCTACCACTTAAAAATAAAGAAGCTTTTATGTGCCTTTATTTGCCAAGGCACTTGTTCATTGTGGGCCATCCTCAGCAGGAACAGGATGTAGTGACTAATGCAGCTCCACAGGACCTGGGAGGTGTGAGGCTACCCTGGGCCAGTGTATGCCCTAAAAGCCAAAAGAGGGTAGGAGACAGCCCAGACACCACCTGGTTAGAGGTTTCTGTTGGAGAGAGGGGGAGTCCGTGTGAGTCACCCAGCAGGACTTCTCTTCTGTAGTTTTCCAAGTGATCTGCATGCTTAGGTGCCCATTATGAAGCGGCTCTCCATGGACAGGCTGTGGGGACCCAGGTGTGGACCATGCACCTCCAATGAGAGACATCCCTGTCTCCAGTGCCCAGCCTCTTTAGGACCCACTTCCTCAGTCATCTCTTTGTCCCAACTCCTCATGGATGCATCTTTTGTTTGGCCCAAGTGATGTTTTCAAAGTGCTTTGCTGTGGTCTGTGGATGAAAAGGAGCTATATAAATGCAAATTGGATGTATTCATTTATTCTATGCTGAAGGTTGCACTGAAGGCCAGGTAAATTACACCCACGGCATCTGCCTGTCAGCTCTTAATGTCATCCACTTCAGCAACAATAACTCTCCATGTAATTTGTTAAGCATGATTTTCTTTTGTTAGTCCTTGCAGTCTATTTTTAATCAAATTATACTTCTCCAGGTGTTTTCCAACCGGCTGGACCCACTGGCTACTGAATTCAAGGAGCTTGATTCATTCCTGCCTGTGTCATCTGCCTGACCTTGCCATGAGGACTCTGTGGCAGCAAATGAGGGAGGTCCATTTGTCCATCTGTCTGACCATCCAGCGCAGCCCCAGCTTCCCCCAGCTCACTGCCAGCATCCTCAGGAGCTGAATCCTTTCCCTGAAACTTTAGCAATCTGCAACAAGAGCAAGTCCTTTACGATGGACTCTGGCCCTTCTTGGAACTCCTTCATTATTTCTGCTGCCCTCAAAAGCGTACAGCCGTCCCCAGCACGTCCCTCATCATCCCTCTGCAAACGGTGGAAAAGCAGATTTCCATTTCCTGACACTCTTAGCACTCCCGTCATCATTCCCTTTTGCAGCACCTCTATTCCAAAACATTTTTTCTTTTTTGCTGCTCTTTTCTGTGTAATTTTGGCTTCATTTTTCCAGCTCTATTTTTGTTATTATTTTCCTCTTTGCTGTTTTGTGCTCTCCTGTATGGATTCCCTGGCTGTGGTGGTGACCTGGTGGCCCTTTCAGATGTATCCGTCGGGTTTGCTGTCTTGCCACCTCAGTTCTCATTCCTTTGTCCTGGCCAGCTGTCATAACACAGTTTTTCACCTCTGTACCCTTTAGAGATGGCTTTGCTGCCAGACAGGTACAGTGCTGGTGGTCCAGCCTCCAGGTAAAACCGTAACACAAAGCTTATTTAATAACATCTCAGAGCACACTGTTTATCCACAGCACCTTTTCCCTGACTTCCCTTTTTAAAGGAGCTGATATTTCATAGACAATCTTTTTGCTGAAGAACACGACCTTCACCCTCACACTCATACATCTTAAAGGAGTAATTCAAGCAGCCTACCAGTCAGCTGCTGGATCAAGGGCTTTATTCTGAATTGAGTTCAAATTCCTCATGGTGCCAATGCAATGAAAGACACTCAGTTTATTAACGTGAGAAGAATCATTCCTACCTCAGTATATCTTATTAGCCTGGGAAAGGAGTTCAGGCAGGCTGCTCTATTATGTTTGATGGCTGATATTAAACTCATCAGACCCAGCAGTAAGCTCAGACACATTTAGCAATACTCAGCTATTAAAGAAGGCCTGACGTTGTGGAAACTGTTACTCACAATTGATCTCGGGTAAGATGAGGAAGATCACCTTCTCCCCAGCACTCCCCAGCACTCCCCAGTGCCCTGATCTGGCTGAAATCAGATGACTTAAGGGTTATTGATACTGAAAAAACTTAATTGTTGTTTTGTTTGAAAGCAAACTTTACCCATTGTCAAATGCTCATAGGGATAGAAGGACTCATCTTTTCAGAAATGTGTCTCTTTTTTAGGGCTCCCTATCTGCTATGGGGAGGTTTTTGTCCTCCTTTGCCAGGTTGGATTTAAGGTCTATAACTCTTTTCCAGGCATTCTGCCTCTTCCCCTCTTTTATCCTCTGCACATCTGGAGTTGCTGCATCCCATTCCCAGAAACAGTTTCCTTATTCATCTTCATCCACATCATTCTTGGAAACATAACCATCTTCTGAGTCCAGGAGGGGCTTCATGGCCTGAGTGGAATGGAATATTCCTTCCCAGCTGACCCAGAGCTGACAGAGAGGTGGCACACCAAGCAGCAGTGACCAAGAAGTGACTGCTCTGCTTGGCCAGCCAGCAACCCCTGCAGTGCTTATGCAGGGAGAGAAAAGTGGCAAGTTGCAAATCCAAGAGCCCTAAAGCTTACCTCACCACCAACTGAGCTTTTGTCTTGCTCCCACGGTAAGTGTTGAGGCCAGTGGGATTTAATGGGTGCTAAAGGGTAAACCAGGGGGCATGGGCACACAGCCCTCGAGCACGTGGTGTGCTGCTCTCCAAGCTCCATACCTGCAGACTGATCAATGCAAGTCCTGTTCCCACTGGGAGCACACATCGACCCAGCAGGACTGCTGCACTGGCTCCCGAAACAGAAGCCAGGATACAAGCCAAGCTGCTGCCGACACGCGGAGCATAATTGGAAACCCTCAGCCTGGCTGCTCGCTCATTAATCAAAACGGTTCATAATGTACCTGGCTCCTTCTGCCTGCTCCTAGTCTATAATTAACCACTTGCGCGTAGGCAGGGGCACCAGAAAATTGCTCCCAGTCTTCAGTGACAGTGACTCCAGTCTGTGAGGAGGATTTGACAAAGGCAGAAGGAATAGGGATAGCTGGCTACAATAGCACCAAAAGTCATTAGCACTAAACAGCAACAATAACCCCCCGCATCTCCATACCAGCTCTGCCTTCATTTGTATGAGTCTCCGCTGCCTTTTTGGACTTACAGACAGATGTTATCAGCTGGAAAAGGCAGGCACCATGCCACAGTCAAGCAGGCTCCTTTTTCACCAGTTGCAGCAGCACTGAGGTTTTACCCTTCAGATCCTCTCATAAAAGCCTGAAGCTGCAGGGGTGTCCCTGGACCAGGGTGTGGGGCTGCACAAATCTGCTCCAGGGGGTGATGGACCTGCTGATCATCTCCATCAGCAGAGTTCCCGACTCCACCACAAGACCTCCTGGCAGAGATGGGATCAAGCTCTGCCTTACAGTGCCGCTGGTGGTAGCATTGCCCTTGTGGGGTCCCACACTCGTGTCACTACAGCACTGCAGCTATCACAGGTGGAGATGGGAATGAGACTCTTCTTTTGACCTAAGATCCTGGTGTTACTCATGCCTACCAGGTCCAGGCACCAGGGACATGAGCTGTGGTCCACACAGGGATGTGTGTGGCTCTTCCAGTTAGTGACTGCATGGGGAATAATTTCTCCCTGCTCTGGGATAGCTTTAAATGAGCTGGTGCTTGACCATGGAGAAATTGTTCATAGGTGTGAGAATGCTGCTCATTGTAATTCATGGCAACTGTCATTAAATCAACACATCCTCGCGTTCTGCAAGTCCCTGAATCTGTTGCTGAGGAAAGAAAAAAACCCCAAAACCAACAAAAAACCCAACTGTCTAGTCTTTTTGATTGCAAGTGAATATATGGAGAGTGTGCCTCGTTCTCTGCGAGAAATCAAAGCCGGTTTGATTGAAGCTCATTTTCACACAATCAGCTGATGCAGCTCACACTTCAGACATTTTCAAACTCTTTTTACTTTTCTAGAAAGAAGACATAAATCCTGAAGGAAAGTGTTTTTCTCCAAAGTTATCTGTCCAGGCTTTTAGTCTCTTATATTTTTTGCTGCTAAACTTCTGATTAAGATGAAAAATTTCCTTAGATAACTATAATTTCTCCTGTTTCTTCTGTCTATAAATGTAGTAATTAAAAAAAAAGTGTTTTGATGGCAAAGAATTAGAGGATTCAGGTGCTGATTTTCTAAGAATAATGCTTAAATCACACTTCCCTATTTTCTTACAACCTTCCAGATATGTCATTATATGTCAATAATTCTGAAAACCTGCTGCCTCTCTTAGTAGCTGAAAACCTGCTCCTTTTTCTGACTTGCCTCTCAGATGTTTTGCTTTGCAGAGTCTCTTTCGCCCAAATGGTGTTTGTGTCTTGCTGTGAGGTATTGCTTGATGTCCACTTTTCATCCCTAGGAAGAGTTCTCGTTTACAATCATTTCAAAAGTTCAAAACTGATTTTAAATGTAGGGAACACTTGGAAAGTGTAAAGGAAAAGTTCAGGTCTTGAAAAGGGAAAGGGGACAGAAAAAGGGAAAGGAAAAGGAAAAGGGGACAGGAAAAGGGAAAGGAAAAGGAAAAAGAAAAGGAGAAAGGTAAAGAAAGGGGAAGGAAGAGGAGAGGATGTGACAGAAACATAGTTCTGGTGCTGTTTAAGAGGTAGCCATTAATAAATAAATAGAAAGTGTAACAATTGATCCAAAGTTAATGGAAATTGTATCTATAAACTTTACACCTGTTAGGGGTTTGGAAGGAGAATTTTCTGAAATGTTACAGGGATGTGGACACCCAGAACACCAAACCTGCCCATGAGAAGCCTTAGAGTCACACAAAAAGAGAGAAAAAGAAAGGAAGGAGGGGAAAAAATAGTTCATTTTCTTTATGAAAACATTGGGGGCCAATATGTTTAGTTAAAAGTGACCATAAACACCATCAGAGAGGAAGCCAAAAGAGAAGCTGTGCCAGAGAGACCTGCCAGACTAGTGCCTGCTGACAATATGAGAGACATGGAAAGAGAACGCGAGAAGCAAATGGGTACAGTCACAGACATCAACACCCGGCCAGAGTTTTCTGTTGGTTCCAGTTAAAATACCCCACAACGCACATCCTTCAGAGCTGAAAAGAGTGAAATGAAGAGAGTGCTTGTGGGCCATGGCTACCTGCAAAAACACGTTTTCTGACATCTCTTTATGGGGACTTCTTTTGAATTATGGGCAAGTGCTGCTTTAGATCATTTGCTGGCATTAAGAAGGAACTAATTACAACTGCACCTGGTCCCCTCGATGCTGCTGCCCGGGAGTTCCTGCTGTTACGCCAGCAAACACCACAGCACATCGGAGGAGGGGGGAAAAGCCCTGGCCTGCCATGCCAGGCCCTGCAGGGTGGCCACGCTCCAGGACCAAACTGCTTCCCACATTTAGTCAAGTCATAAACACACAAAACAAATTAAGAAGGGGAGGTCAAACTCTGTTTATAGGATTCTATTTAGTCTATGTAAATTTTAATTAAATTTAGTTTATCTTTTGATTATATAAATCTGTCTTAATTAAGTTCAACTTATTGGACCACTGGGCTGTGGCACAGTCAAGATCTCCTGTGCTTGGAGGTCTTCTCAGACGTGTTGTTTTGAAGCTGGGGCTTCAAGCGCTGAAAAACTACCTCTTTTATGAGAAAAAAAGTCCCTCTGCTGTGTTTTTCTCGGTACTACAGACCGGTGCTCCCTCCTGCCCAGGCACTTGTGCAGCAGTGGGGATCGCACTCAAAACTGAGCACCTGTCTAAATGCTTGATGGATTTAGGGCTCTTTCTGTCTCCTGTCGTTTGGGCCTTTCTGCCGTGTGCTGCTCAGAGCGTGTTCATCCAGTATGGTGGGAAATAATCTAAGCAGCCATCAGAAAGGGCACAAGGCTAAAGAGCAGCCTCTGAAGAGCCCACCTGCACCAGCCCTGTGATGTGGATCACATTTTCCACACACTGGTAATTAACTAGTATTTCATTCAGCATAACTTTAATTACCTCACTGATATACAATAATCTATTTTTCTCCTAGATCAAGCTGAAAACAGCTTCCATGTTTAAAAAGTGTAAAAACGTACCTTTTACCTGGAGAGATGGTGGACACGCAGCAGGGCTGCTTTCTCTCATTACATAATTCTTGTGGTCTTTTCCACAAATGCCTGGGTGTCTCCTAGGTATTACCGTTTAATCACCTACCCTCATTACATGTACTGTTTGCTCCTTTTTCATTTTATAGCACAAGGCCAGAAGGAAGGCAATTAAAATTCAATAATGGTGCCAGTGCAGTGCTTAGATGCTCATTAAGTAGTCATTAGGTAGCCTGGAGACTCATTGTCTTCATGAGAGTTCATTTCCTTGCTCTCGGTGAGTCTCCTCGCCGCAATATTATCTCCAAACGCGAGCACAAAGCGAATGTGAATCCAGAAGGGCTGGGGAGGCTCCTGGCCCAGGCTCAGGTGCTCCACAGACGCCTGGACTGCACCACCTCAGATGCAGCAAACCTATCCCCTGGGGCTCTTCCAGCAGCACCCAGAGATGCCCAGGCCTGGGGCTGCCCTGGGTGCCCCAGGTCCTGCCATGCTGCCCAGCAGGGATTCCTTTCTTCCTAAGGTGGTGGAAGAACCAGTTCAACACCCTTGCTTATGCTGTCTTGAATAGACACCCCCCCCCCCCCCTTCCAGAAGCACAGCCTCTGGCTGCCAGGGCAGCTCCTAGGATGTGCTTCTCAGCATGAATAATTGGCAAAATCAGGGCTCTGGGGAGTCAGGAGCGTCCACTGCCAGCGTCAGGAGCCAAGCTCCTGCCAGAAGAGCATTCAAAACAAGCAAACTTCATTTTGAGGTGGGAAAAAAACTTCACTAGCAGAGACAGGATGACAAGAGTATGCTACTGATTGTCAGATGCATAAAGGCATCAATAAAATAATGCTCATGCTCACAAATTGTCTTGCCAAACAAGAGAAGCAGCCTCTCTTGATTATAAGGATTGCTGCCGGACGATAAATAATAACATCTGCTCTCCAAACTCTGAGCATCTTGAGTTTGCTTTGCTTTCTGTCCTTGAGGAGCTGTAGAGGAGAGGACGCAACAAGACAACCGAGATGGTTCAAGCTAAGGAAGGCTCCACAGGAGCTCTAAATTGCATTTCACTGGAGTTCACTGAGAGCAGAGGAGCAAACTCCAGCGCATTATTTGAGATTATCACACTGCTGACCCTTCACAGATGCAGATCAATATAGTGGCCTCTGCCAGAGAAAGGGTTTGACGAAATTTCAACTAGAATTCCTATTAGAGGTGCTGAGGGGAAATAATTCAGCCGAAGGGAACATCGGCATGCCGTGGTACACTCGGGCAGTCCCTGGGGCCAGCGGGTGGCAATGCAGGGAGCGGAGCCATTCCCGGCTGGTCCTGGTCAGCATGGTGCAATTTCAAACCCAGCAATGTGCTGAGAATTTAGGAAGGGCTGAGACTGAAAGAGGAAGGCATCTACTGGAAAATGAGAGACCAACCTATGCAACCTATCAACTTTCTGAAGTGACCCTGAAAAGAAACAGCAATATGTCTCATCATCTAATTGTGGCACGACTGATGGAAAGAACAAAACCAAAGTGTAAAGCACATAGCCAGTAAAGCACTAACCTCCAGATCCTATCCTGCATGGTCGTATCCTGCAGAGAGCAACTGAAGTGAAAGGCACTGTGATTTCTTGTCTGCAACAAGCAAAAGTCCTGCTCAGCTGAGAGCAACCATTTGTCTCCCCAAGGGTGATTTGCACGGCTAAATCATGTGCTTCAGGCTTTAAGGGCTGCCCTTTAGTGATCTCCCCAGAAAAAGTGATCTTCTGCCTTAGAGAGTCTGACCCACACCTATGCAGCTCTTTTTTTCTTGCATGCTGCATGAAAAAGAGTCTGAAGAGTTGTTTGTCATTAATAAAAAGAGATTGACTGCTTTTGAAGATTTTATGATGTCACTGTGAATGACAGCCAGAGGTAAGTGCAGTAGTCAAGACCACCTCCCTCTGGCATTACTCTCACTATGTGTTAGTTACTCACTATTTGCTTTATGAACTTTAGTCCCTGCAACATCCACACACTCCTCCTATACCTTGGACTTTGGCACTTCTGTTTTTAAATGATCTTAAATGAAGTCATGTCCCACAAGTATGGAAGAAGGTACACAGAAGAAATGACAGGAAAGAGACTGAAACCTGACTGAGAATCTGTGTTTCAAACTGTCTCCCCACCTATGGGATCTGAATCACCACAGAGAATCAAAAAATCCCTATGTTTCCCCTCAGTGAACATCACAGTGGATTTTAGCTTCTGTTTCCTAACACTGTGTATTCCAAATAAAAGCTGATATCAGACAGGCCAGAATCCTTGATGACATCTTCTGTAGCTGGGCATGTCCTTTCCTTCCTGAGTTTGTACTGCTGCCAGGATAGATGAGGATGACTCTACTTACCTGGCCCTTGGAGTTTCCTAAAGCATGTCACAAAGATGGATCAGTAGCACTGCTTAATTTACTGTCAATACCAGTATCCTTATCTGTAAATAACTCAGATCAAACAGCAATGTTTTTTGATATTCACATTATTAATGTCTTTTTTTTTTTTTTTTTAATTTAATTCAGTCCCCAAGTCCTTTAAGAGTTGTGGCACAAAAGCAGGGAACATAAGGATTATGATAATGGCTCAACACCTAAAATTAATTTGGTCCACAATTCATTTGAGATTCCTTTGTGGCTTGTATCAATTTGTTATCCTTTAGTGTTCTACGCAGATGGATGAAGGAGCTCAGAATGAAGAATAGAGGAAGAGGTGGAAGGAAAACAGCAGGTACAGAATCAGAGCCTGATATACAGTTGAAATTAGCAGAAGTGTGATGCATAGGAAAAAGGGACCATGAACACCAAGAAAAAAACATTAACAGTAAGGTGCAGTTCGAATAGAAGTGAGTTTATTGCTCCATCTGCAATAAACTGCAACTTGTTCCAAAATCCCCCAGAGTGGCAGTAAGGATCCCCCTCTAACGCAGCCACGTCTCTGAGTCTGTACAGGCACACACGTTCAGTGTACCATCAGACACCCTCCTGCCTCTGTGGATACACATACCTACCTCTGTATTTGTGAGCACATATATGCATGTATAGAACTATACACACCTGCACTTATTGTCACGGTTCTTCTGAAAGTCACACAGATCAGATGCAGTCCTTTTGAACAATGAGTAACAAGACAATTAGTGGCTGAGAAGCTGTACATACGCACGTATGTTCAAGGGTAAATCTGCCAAAGTACAAAAAACATACAGGCTTAAACACCACGAGGACCCGATATACAGGAATGAACTGCAGTGGGAGTCTAATCCTGCACCACTTCCAGGAGAGGCAGCTTGGCTGGTGATGCTCTGAGTGCAGGAGTGACACCTGGCCACAGCCCGGGAGAACTCCTTTCTTTATGCCCTAAGTGGTAAGAAAAGGGGACTGGCAGCAGTGAATCCTCCCCTGTTGCAAACATCAGCTCTTGATTCCTGCCCCGGTACCCCACACCATGTTCAACCACTTCCCAGTGAAACAGAGTGTACCCACATGCTTGTGTACTATGCTACCATCAGCAGCTCCCTCCAAACCCTTCTTGTCCTCTCTTGCTGGCCTGAAGAAGGCAGCTCAGGAACTTCACCCCTCCTTGCCATTTCCAGCACCATTTCTGACACACGTTTCATGGCTGAAGATGTGATTCTGAAGCCCGTAGCTGCTCCTCAAAGTAGAGGAGCTGATCCACTTCAAAGCAATCACTTGCTCGAGAGACCAGTTTCTCCAGACGTCTCCTGATCTCCTCCTCACTGGCATTCTGCTGTCTGGCTTGCTTGAGAGAGCTGTACACGGCCTCAAATACCTTCACTCCCAGCTTCCCAATGGCAGATCTGGGGATAAATATTACAGAAGGCCAAGCAAATGTTAATTCACATTCTATATTAATACAAGCAATAACTAGGACTGATGTTTCCTAAACATAGATACCTTTGATTAAAAAGATACAAAGATGCACCTTATTTGTCTGACAAGGAGTTAAAGTTTCCTGGGGAATTTTTCTAGGATTGTTTGTTATACAAAATGCCCAGGAGTGAAAAAGTCATGGGAAGCAGGGCCATTGGCAGCATTACAAACCAAGAGCCCTTCTCCTGCTGAATCTGACACACTGGTTTATCTACAGCAAGCCCCGTATGAATAAACACATTATGGCCTCTGGATTTCATCAAAACTGAAAGGAGCAATCCCAGTCAGCTCTGGACCAGTAGCATTTTATGTGAACAATCACATTTCAGATTTCATTGCTTTATTTTAGCTTCTGTCAAATCAAAAGGAAACCATTCTACAAGCTCAGCATGAGCGAACTGACACCTTTTTCTGGTCCTACAGCACTCTCCTTTTACCAGAAGACAGATCTGTAATTCAGTGACAATGAATCCACTCATGGGATCTTAATGTTGAGTTATAAAGAAGATCCATTTGCAAACTGCAGCACAATGAACAGCACTTCTTTTTCTAAAGGCAAACATCTTTAAATTCATGTATCAAAAGCCACAGGTAACATCAAATTTTCCACTCAGTGATAGGTTCATCTTTTGATGAAAATATTGGAGTAATTTTCCTTCAGCATATCCAAAACTATCTGCCCACTCTGCTCTGCACATGTCTGCCACAGGATTTGTGTTGTTTTATTTCACTAAACTTTTACATCTTGGAGTGTGGGAGACGAGCTGAGCAGTCAGCAAAGCAGCAATACAGATCTGCTAATCTTAAAACCATGGGAAAGAACATTGTAGATAGGGAAGGTAAACTTTGTAACTGCAGAAGCTAAACAGCCTTGAGTGAGAGACAAGGAGAATGCTGAGGAGTTGCAATGCAACCAGAACAGGGGTGTAGAAGCGTGCTTGTCTGTAAAATGAAGGGCTTTGTTTCTGCACCAAGACGGAGTCCATGAATCAATCACCACATTAGAGCACTTGTGGTTTGACCATGTTTTGGTGTCCAACTTGTACATTTTAGGGGTGAAGATGCCTTTCACGCAGTAGAAAGTGGGCTGTAGTAATGAGAATCATTGCAGGAACATCTTCAATTTGCATTAAAAAATGTCTTGTTTTGATTAGGTAAAGTTGTGGTAAGCAGCCTTTCCTCCCACCAGCATTTTGCTATAGTTTTAAGAGTATTTAGGTGGGACAGGAAATTCATCATGGCATGAAGACCTCTTCCATAAAGCCCCTCAGCATATCTGAACAAGGTGTCTCTGACAAATTTCTCCTCCATGCTAAAATAAACTGATGTTATCTGAGATTCTAATGCTCTCACATATTGCTCAAGCATTACACATATCGCGTCTCTGGCAAGTCAAAACATTCAATGCCTTCACACTTTGCTTGGTGGCAATTCTTGTAGACAACAAGGAGGTACTAGAAAGCGAGCCGGATAGTGTTCACAAAACTTCATCAGAAATAGCAGAGTATTTCTCTCCAACAGTTAAAAATCAATACACGGGAAGCTATTTTCAAATTGGTGCTACGTCATCAATGCCTTCACTGAGGCCTCTCTCCTTTTTAGACATATATGTTTAATTTTTTGGCACATGCCTCGGCAGTATTGCCTCTGCTAGCAAATGTGACCTGCAGACCCAAATCTTTCTGGTTAAGCTTGGCAGAGCACACAAATAAGCTAATCTGTGTAATAGCTGATACAATACAATTAGGGGGAAAATGTTCATAGGCTGAAAATTAAGGGGTAGGTAACAAAAATTATAGCTTGCCTTGACAACAGAAGACATCAGGCTCTGTTTGGACTTGGGAGCTGCATTAATGTGAGCCTGCTTCTACATCCTCCATCCTTCTCACAGCAGCAGAAGTGTGGGATCTCAGGCAGCCCACATCACACTGACGTGAATCTATCAGCCTGACGGAGGGGTAAGGGGCTTCCTGGAAAGAAGGTTTGCCCATTACGGCCCCAATCCCATACTAGGGGATATTTGTCCATCCGTGTAAAGTCCTACAGAGGTACAACTATGGATTTTGCACTGCCCTTCTCTTCATAGTTACTTCTGTTTCACATGAAAAATGAGGCAGCTGAAATGGTTAAAAGCTGTACCACCAAACGTGGTGCTACTTGCTACTCTGACAAGCTTTGTGGGCCAGATCCCCATCCATGCTGCCCTAAATTGTTTTTCACTATGCTGAAAGTTACCTCCAGCTCTGCCAACCATGGGTGTGACCCAGGATGACAGGCACTAATGTGCTTAAGTGCCATACCTCAGATTGTTTTTTCTTGTGTTCCCCTGTGTTAGAAGCTCAGATACCTGGAGGGCACTGTGTTTCCTAATGCTTCAGTGCCTTGTTCATAGAATCATAGAATGTTAGGGGTTGGCATGAAACAAGACTCACAGCTCTACAGTCAAACCCTGTGCTCCCTGCACAATGCAGGCACCCCTGAAAGGCACTGACCCAAACCAACAGCCCACCACAACTGAAAGAAAGGTATATCCTAAATCTGACACATGTATGGCTTTAGTCACCTCTGCCCAGCCAGGACTTGGAGTGACTCTAAATGACCACACAGGTACCCAGTTGTCCCCTTTTATCCCAGGGCCTGTGGTTAGACCATTCACCCAGAGAGCTGGACTGGGGGAAGAACAAGATTCAAACGCACACCTCCCAGAGCAGTACCAGTATCACCAGTCAGACTGGGGGATGAAGGACTCTCCTTCACCTTCATCCAGATTTGCATGAAAGATGTATTGGGACAGAAGAGAACGAGCAATGATAGAGGAGAGCTCTGGAGAGACTGAGGACTAGCAACAGCACTGGAGGTACATGCAAAATGTTACCTGCATGAAATGGTTTCTGGATAAAACAGTATGAGCCGTCCTTGGAGTCCTGCAGTCCTTGGGACTGAAATTCAGGTTGCCACAGACCCTGCTTTCTCACTGCAAACTGCAAGACATCCAACAGTGAGCTCAACTTCTCTCTCTCCTGGCTGCAGAGAGCAGCCCCAAGGCTGTAGGCAGAGGAGGAATAGGGCCAGGGACATCATCCATAGCCTGGAGGCATGATGAGATCACCAAGCTACTGGCTGGGCAGTGGGTATCGCCACCCATCCACATCATCTGTGGTCTGAAACAAAGTGCCTCTTGCTGCCAGCTTTCGAGCAGCACACAATCCGTGCCTGGAGAACATTCACTGGCACAAGCCCCAGAGGCCACCAAGGTGGGCTGCGACAGGGTTTGGGCACGAGACAGGGACTTGCTTGTCCCCAGGGTAAGGTGCTCCCGAGGACATGAGCCACAGTACGAGTACCAGCCAAACGGCAGGCACTGCCCGCTCTGACTCACTGCTGCTGTTAGGGGGGAGATCTGCAGGAGCCTCAAGAACTGCTATTTTATAATCAGGGTGTCTAAATATGTTTCAAGTCATTCAGTGGATCTGGGCCCAAATGAATTTCTCAGGCTATCCGGTGATTTGCAGTTGATTTCCTACACATCAGTGCAAAATTACTGAAATTTGACAATATAATAATGTTGTGTTCTCAGCTGGCTGAGGAAATTGCAAATCTTTCACTGGGTGAACAAAGGATATTCTATTATCCCACGGGTCTCTATTTTGACTATTCTGCTAGTAGCTACATATTAACATTTCCTTTCTGGTCTGGAGATCAGTTACGATACACCCATCTTTATGCAACACCGAAGGAACCCACAAAACAAAATTAACGCTCAAGTTTGCGCTCCTTCGTGGGTGTCAGCAGCTGGGTTAAAACCTCTCAACAGCTTGTCATTGCCTGCCCTGAAGGGTAACTATGACACAAATCAGCAGCTAAGGGGGTTTTCAGCTCCTCGGTTCCAAATGTCACTCAGTATGATAGTGACTATCAATTAAAACCATTCTGCTCTCCCTCATCCACCCCCAGAGGGAAGCGGCACTTTCTCCTCAGGAACGCGGAGTTTTCCCCCATGCCTGCAGGGAGCTGCAGAACGGCCCGTGCCCAGGAGCCAGGAGAGGCTCTGTGCCTGTTGCCAGGCTGCCCACAAGTCACTGCTGAGCACACGGGCGTAACACCGGGACAGTCCTGCTGGATCAGGAGTCTGCAACAGCATCTCGTCCCCGCCACTCTGGGCAGTGGACACACAGCTCCTCAAACAGCCACAGAAGAGGCAGTGATTGCAAAATACGGATGTTACTCACGGCTGCCTCAATGTAAACCTTTAAAAAGAAGCTTTCTGGACATGGAATATCCATTCCAGTGGGCATTTATTCATTCTTTTGGATGCAGCCAGGCCACCTGCATCCTCTACCAACAAGCATATCGTAAAGCAGGATGCAAATCTGTTGTGCTTAGGGCACTTGCTGGGGCAAGTGCAAGGATCTTTGAAAGGATAATTTCAGCTGACGTTACTCAAGGGTATTCCTGTGGAGTATTCCCAACAGCAATACTTAGGTCCCTGATTATGCCCTTTCTAAGCATTAATTGACCTTCTATTTGTCTTTAAAACAGAAAACAAATGCAAGTAACCAGTCATAACAAGAATCTTGGTGAAAAATGATTGTTACAGTTAACTCCTGAAATGACTCTGCAAAAGAATCAGGAAATTACTTATCTTTGCTTTCATATAAAATACCGTTTTCTAACTGTACCAGAAAATCTCAGGCTATCTGTTATAGCCCCTCATGGTCCAGTAAACAAACAGGTTTATCTCCATCGCAGCACAAAAGGTCCCTTTCCCCTCAGGTTATCTTCCTGACATTCGGTCTGTCGGCATTACTGACTATGAATGATTAAAACTGCTCTGAAATCTGAAAGAAACCACTCCAGGTTCAAAACTGCCTTTGCAGCCAAGCTTCTCTGTTGCTCTAGATGGACCCTCTGAAATCTGCTTGGAGAAGCACATTCTAAGTTCCATGATTTATTTTTTAGGAACTTACTTCTAAAGGTAGGGCAATACCTTTCTACTTCTGACAGCTGTTAGAACTCAGGACTGTGAGAACTATGGCAAAGTGTAAGAAAAGGGCTTATTTAGAACAGTAAATGGAAAGAATTAGTACATAAAAGCTAGTAAAAGAAAATCTGAATTGCAAATATTAGCCCCTACCTTCACCTTCAAGCCTCAATGGACTTTGACTTGCATCGTATTACCACTGAATGAAAATTTCTTCACTTGAAGACATAAGGATAATTTTCATAATCCATCCCTAATTACTTCATAATTCCTGAACTAAAGTACTTGAAGACACAATGATGATTTTCATAATTAATCCTTAATTACTTCATAATTCCTGAATTAAAGCACCTTAATTTGATTGCAGACAAAACTCTCTGTTGTCCTCCTTCAAAGAGCTGCTAAATCCAAAGCACATTTAGGACATGTCTTCCCATGAGCTCTGAAGGATCTTATTATTAAAAGCTGTAGGCACACAGCAGAAGAAATATCAACAATAATATTCTCCACGCATCTCATTTTCTGAGAGAAATGAATTTGTAAAATAGGAATTGAAGCTGACATCTGCTCTTGGAAGAGCCATGAATTAGAATTTAGAGCTGCTAGCTGAATTATACCTACTACAAGTGTAGAATATAGTTTGTCATAAGAAGGATTTTTTTTTTTTTTTTATTTTTTCCACAGAAAAAAAAACCCAACAAACATAACAAAATTTGGTCATTTAAATCAAACCTGACTATTGAAATTTTAAAGTCTTCCTGTATCAACAATTTTCCTGCCAATACTAAAAATTAGAGAGGAAACAAGTTTGCTGATACAGAGCTATTCTTCAGGAGGGAGGACAGGTGAAACTGGCATCATTTTCTGCCTGTGAGGAATCACCTAGAACACACTTCCTCAGGCTGCAGCCCCTTTGCACACATTTGAAGATTTCCTAGAGTTGCTAAAATTATTTCAAATGACATCCTGGTTTTTAACAGTGTCATGGCATACAAAGAATCTTTGAAAAGTCATCAGTATAAGTCATTCAGCATCACTGATTCAGCACTTGCTTTGTTTATCAATACAGTGGTTTTAGACAGATGTGTCTGGAGAGCAGCTCAATGAACGGCTGCTTCTCAAATGTGGGCATGTGAGGGTACAGCAGCTAACACTGACAAGTCAGTAAAGACATACAGTTCTCATAAGAGCCCAAGAATATAGCTGCAGCTGCTTTCCTTCAGCTGGGTGGTAATTCAGAGTTAATGCTGATGCCCCTTTACATAGCTTGATTTTGGGGGGTTGTCTTTCCTGATTTAGGGTCTCACACCAAAACGACAGTTATAAAACTAACAATGCGCCAAAGAAAAAGGTGCAGACTTAAGCATTTCAAAGAAACAATCATCATGTTAAATATGACTACATAGATTTTGGTCAATCCAATCTGGGATCACCAGAGAGAAATTATTACCAGAAAATGGTTGAACAGAACAACTGTGGTGTGTCTAAGAGGAAATCTCACGCTCAAAAACATTCCAGGATCAATACCTTCAAGAATACTGTCCTCTATTCATCTGCAAAAAACTCTCATAGCTCAGACAGCATCAATAAACATCCTTACCAAATACGTCTTCTGTCTGCAAGAAGATATCTCATTCCTCATGTATGTTTACATCATGACACCTTCAACATGACAGTCAACGGCCACTAAAAGGTCGCTGAGAATTATTTTTATGGAAGTCTAAAAACCCAGTCAGCTTTTCTAGATTTGTTGTTTTTGCCTTCCCCTAAAGCTGCCCTCAATGATGTCAATAACAAAACCAGTTCCAGTAGGCTAAGAGCTGGCCCTCAGGAAGGCCCACCACACATCTAATAAAACACTAAATCAGATAATCAGTTTCTTTACTGCAATAGTTCAAAAATGTGCAGAATAAACATACAGAATGTCTTCTGTACTTTGGGCATTTTTAGGGCTATGTATCTTAAAGAATCCCCAATGCCTATTCAAGGACTTTGGTATGACCTTTCTTTCTGAACTTTTAAGATAAATGATACATCTGATGCTGACGTCACAAGCACCAGCAGCATATATGCATACTGCTCAGGAGACTAACCAGTGGTGTGAGGAGCATTCACAGGAGCAGAATAAAAATATCACCAAATGCCTTTTCTCCATCCCTTCTGAAAGACAGCTTTACTTAGGCTCAGCAGGAGGTGATGGAGTCCTTTGCCTGATCACGGCGTGCTGCTGCGTGCAAGACTTCATGGACTGCCTAAGAGGTACTTACTGCTGTGCTAAAGGATTTTAATTTACTTAAAATTTGGGGCATAAAAGCCTTTTCCTTTTACTGACATACATTTTCTGGAATTCTAAAATGCATATTAAAGTTTGCAGCTATTAAAATGGCTCATTGTGTATATTCATGGCTATCGCCACAAAGGAGCACAAAACGCTGCACTACGGGGTTTTTTTATTAATTTCCTATATTTTTAGGAGTTTCTCTTTATAGTTTCAGAAAAGAAAGAACAAGATATACATTCTATTCCATTACTCCAAAATTAACCCTGCTCTGTAAATTAAAATCCTGATTTTACAAAGCCCAAGAATGATGCTGAAGAGGCTTCAAGGGGCAGTCTTCACTCACTGGACACCCAGGGTACATACACTATATAATACAGCGTGGTGCAGTTGTGAATGCAGCCAACTGCACCAAAACCCCCAAGAAAGCTCATTCTTGTCCACCAATTCCTGCAGACACTTGTCTTATTTCTCACCTTTTCCATTTTATATGACAAAAACCTGCACAGACTTAGATGTCAAGCTTGCATCATACAGCTTTTCATGGGCTTCTGTGCTCTGCCAGGCCCTTCATTGTGGTCAAATCGTGGCTGAGGTTGTCAAAAATTTGTAAAGACTTCTTAGCCTTTCGTTCCAGGCAGAAATGAAGTGTGGGTAAGGGAGCAAACACAGTGAGAATATGGATACGTGCAGGTGTTTTATGGGCATAAAGAAAACAAAGTTCAGAACAACACCAATGGCAGTGCACACAAACCAGATCCTGGATGGAAGGATGACAGCGATTGTGCAAACGATCAGAAGTAAGAGCCAACCTTTACCCTCTGTGGAGACAAGCAGGCATCCAGTCTGTACAGAGCACCTTCCCATCCAGTGATTTCTGCTGAAGGGATTTTGTGGGAGGGGAAACACCACATGGTTTTCTTTGCTGCGTTCAAATCCACGCTCTTTGTCTGAATGGTGGTAACACATGAAAATGCTACTTACTCCCTCATGCGCTTCAGCCTGGTCTCAGCCATAGTGCTGTTGAGAGCTCTGAATCCCAGGGGCGCCCCTGGAGACGCTCTGGTGACAGTCCCCGAGCCTACGAATCAATGCACAGACACACAACCTTACTCACCTCCATCCCCAGAGTTCTGCTGCAGAGCCAAGGGCGGTGAGGAGGCAGAAGACTATACCTGTTTCTCACAAGGTAGTGCCACGTTAATTAAAGATGAATTAGGTTATTATATGCACATTAAGGGCAACTCCTTTCTGAGGGAAAAGCAGATTTATAGCTTAAAGGCACCAGAACTGTAGTTGACAATTTTCCTTCTGTGTAGTGTACAGGGAATCACTTTGCAACAGAAAGAGCCTTCACTTGAGGAAGCGCTGGGATGGAGAAATATTCAACAAAATTAAATTTGCTTCGACAGTATGTGTTTTCCTCCATTGTTGTTGCACTATAAGTAAGAGCAAGAGCCTTCTTCTTAACAGGCCAGCCTCTCCTTTAGCTTGATCATTACTGTAAACTGGAAGATTAAACCTGTGACACCACTTTCCCCTTCAGATGAAGGTATGTGTGTGTGTATATATAAACGTATCTGTATATGTAAATACATGTATGTATATGAGTGAAATATACATCTGCATTACATACAGGCACACTCTGTTTACAGGCCAGGTGGGCTCTTGCAGTATTCAGGACCTGATGCTCAGAGACCGCTGTGGTTTTCATCCACAGGAACACGTTGTCCTGAGCCACTGAGGACCACCAGGGTTGTCAGCTCTAATATCACGAAATTACACGTAGCCACTCTGTCACACAAATCCCTGCTTAACCAAAGGAATTTATTTATTTATTGCCCCAGCTGCTCCCTCTGGAAGACAATTCCAGAGCTTCACTGTGAACTGGTGGCTAAAATCCTTCCTCTAATTTCCCAACAGAACTTCTTTATTGGCCAGTTCATGCTCATTTTTCTCCCGTGCCAGTCCTTTTCTTTGGCTTTTTCAGTTCTTTCCTTCCATTTTGCATACTCCTTTCATTTCTTTATAATTGAAAAAAGAGATCATACTTGAGCTTTCAATTTGCTCAGCTAAACAAATCAGCTATTTTAGTTTCTTCTTGCAAAATACTTAGCATTACAATTTCACTTCCCAGAAGAGGAGAATACGTATCGTGGTGGAAACACATCCTGTGTAAAACGTGCAGGCTGTGGTGCCCAGGACCCACGTTCTGAACAGACACGGGAGGCCTCTGCTAGGATAGCAACAAGCCAGAAGTCACAGGAACACGTTAACACAACACCTTTCCTCGGGGTGCCCTCGAGGAAACCCCAAGCACTGGGCTAAGTAACGCTAAGGGCTTACTGGCTGGCACGCTCCTCTTTGAGTGGACATAGAATTCAGGCCCACGTGTGGGGCTTTGGGGCTTCAAAAGCAAGAAAAAATTGACACCCTGAGCACCAGTGGTCTAAGGAAAACATCATCTTTGCATTCTCTTAAGAAAGGGTCCATTTAAGCACAGGCTCCAGGTAAATTCTGCTATTACTGTTATTACAGAATCTATCACTGTATAGGAGCTCAGCACACTCTTTCTGCTTAGTGGGTTCCATCTATTTATTGCTACAATATCTCCTTCTCCTCCGATACTTCATTATTAAAGACATCCTTCTTGTTTTTTCTGGGATTCCAGGCTAGAGTAATTTGTACTTTGCCTACTCTCCACATTGGCAGGTGGCCAAGCAAAACTTATTCTCTACATGCAAACTCCTATCTATCTTCCTCTCATTTAATATGATTTTCTGGGTACTTTGAGGCAGCAGCTGCAAGGACTGCAGATTGTAGGATGCTGCAAAGGTGTGGTTAGTCATGAAAAAAATGAGGTCTTGGGGAAAACTGCGAAGAGCTTTTCATGTCATTGCTACAACAAGCCTCAACATTTTTTCGTGGGGTGATTAATAACCCACACCAACTTCTCTTATCAGAGGTATTCTCTTAGAAGCAGTCACTTGATTAATAATGTATTTTGCACCCAGCTTCGAGCTGTTTGCCTACCCATACACCAATTCTAGCATGGAACTGTGCTGCTTCAAAAAGTGGCCAGATAACTATTTTCATATATCATTCTTGATTTATTAAACAAAATCAAATGAAACAAGGGCACTGACTTTTCAAAACCAGGTGTGATGGCTTTCTAAATGCACTTCAAAGATGAATACTCTCCCAGCATCTTTTTAGCCTTTAAGTAGAACAAGAGAAACCAGGCTTTCAAATGTTAAATTTATAGACAGAATTTGCAGGAGATTTTAGGATTAAATTGCAAACTTAAATTTTCTGTGATTTTTCTGTGTCGATAATGAGAAACTGTAAAATAAAATATTGTTTAAACCTGGATCATCATTTAAAAAAGAAAAATTGTATATCTCAATTCATTTTCTCTTACTGTTTCTAGTACTAGAAACTATAAATCAACCTACAGATCCTTAAATATTTTCCTCTGGAGAAAAGATGGCAGAAGCCAAGTTCTTAAAAGCTTTTGTTGCAACATCCCACACTTCTGACCATCATGCTTTATGACTCTATTATATTCAACAAAAGCACTTAATGCCTTTTATTTTGGCATATATGTAGTTCTCTACAGTAGAATAAGGAAGCAATTACCAAGAAGACCACAATTTTGGAGTTATTTTGTTGCAAAGTGGGAATAATTGGACTGTGATGAATACAGACTGCTAATAAGTGCTGCCATTACAGCAGTTATTAAAGAAGAGGTATCATCTTACCCAATGAGCTATTATTCAGGACACTCTCCAAATACTTGACCATTGCCTCGACATCACTGTCCTGTGGATAAATGAAATAAGGAACAACATCAGTGCGAGAACAAACTTAAACACTGTGCACTAGAGGTATGAGTCTTAGGATAAAGGGTGTCACTCACACCCATGAGGGTCACCACTAGACTACAAAGAGCCTACAACGCTGTATGGAAAGACATCCACATGGGAAAACCAGCTGCCTTGGCTCCCATTCTAAATCTTCAAATTATAACTTCCCAGTGCCTCCCTCTACCTCTTTAACTGAAGAGGTGCTGCATCCCACGTAAGGGCACTACTCCCCACTCTGCCTTCACATGTGTGGGAGCCTACTATAGCTTGAATAAATAGCTCAGATCTCTCTCTGCACTGTGCACCCCAGTGTGTTGCTCAATTAGATGACTTTTCTGACCCCATGCTACTGCACGAACATCAGAAATTTTTTTAATCGTTGTTTGAAGTAATGGGGTCATCAGGGAGCATTACCAGATGCAGCTTTTCCCCACTCTGTGCACAGCAGTAACTAGTAAAGCAATTTAGGCATTGGAAAATTGAGAGCTTTACACAGATTAGGAAGGTAAATATTTTACAAGTCCTTATCCTGTGTTGCAGTGGAATGATTTTGTTATTAGCATACACCTCCAAAAGCTTAATTTATGAAAGCATTTTTGAAACAAGTCTTTAAGAGTATGCATCCCACCATAGAAATAGGAGTAGGAGTTTTGGTTTTAAGTAAATGATTGCAGAAGCAAAACCTTGCTATATACCAGCAAGATCAAATCTATTCTGGTAGGATTTGAAGCTTGTTATTAATACGGAGCATGATCCCACCTACCTTTGAGTGGGATTCATCTCACATAACCATTACATCCAGAATGAAGATGTCCCATGCATGCTAATAACTGTAGCTCCCTTTGTAATCACCAGAGAGAGAGCTCTCTCAGCATATTCCATCTAACCATCGTTAGATGTTTACACCACGATAATGTTGGTCCCTACAAACGCTTCCTTACTTCCCCTGACAGCTCAGACTTTCTGTTCAGGTAGTTCAGACATAGCTGTGCAGATCTGGGCCCCTAAGTTCAGCCTGCTTTGGCCTTGGACTTACTGCAGAATTTTTCACACAAGAAAGGGAAAACTGAATGTTTTGCTCACTTCCCAAGAGAACGAAAAGGTAACTGTGTCAATACCCAGGGCCACTTCACATAAGGTGCTGGGGTCAATGTGAGAAGAAGCACAGACAGACAATTAGTTTTTGGATAAAGGAAGCCCTGAAAGGCAGATGGTTCTTCTGGGAGGTGCCTCCCTGTCAGTCTGCAAAGGCCAGCTCGCTGAGGGTTAACACTCTGTGCACACAGGCTGCTGGCAAACAAAGCCTCAGGACCATCAGGCTGGACACCGATGGGACATGCCAGTGGTACAGCTCTTCAGCCCCCAGTGCTGGAGCTTGTCATCTCCAAACTCTGAGTCACTGCAACGTGAGGGCATGGCACTGCTCAGATCCTACTGCCAGCACCTCATTTATTCTGCATTATTGAGAAACCTATTTTTATCTTCTGCCTTTTGTTAATTCTGAGCAGCAGTCTGCCTGTTCAAAAACACTATTGATTGACACTTAATGATACCATCAATGAAAGCTGAATGAAAATTTTAAAAGGTGTTCTAAAAAGGAAAAAAAAAATTATCTCAGAATCTGATGAAAATAAGTAATCATTTATTTTCAATAGTATCTTGTGGCAGACTTTCTGGGCAACAGTGTGTTTTCATGTCTATGTGTTGTAGGTAAACACAGACCCAGCAAGCAGAAAAAAAAACAAAACCATTTTTCCTAGATATTCCACTGATTTATAATTGACTAATTTCTTTAGACCACTACTGTATAAAACAGTCCTGAATTTTAAAGCATCCTGCGCATTTAGTTTGAAAGCTAGGAGTTCATTTCTAGATTGAATTAATCTGAGTAAACTTCAAGTTTAACCGGTGAAACAATTTCAGGGCTCCTTGCTACCAGGGTAGAATAGGGTTCTGATTTCTCACACAAACATCTTATTTTTGCCTTAAAAATTACATCCTTCATAGAAGCTCTTAGTTCAAAATTTTCAAAAAGTAGTACAAGTTATTTATAATTCAGTGAAGAGTATTTGTATACTTGGTTGCTTCCTTGAAATGCAGAAGAGATCACACTCTGTTCTGCAAAATTTATGCATGAACACAGAGTAACATCCACGATCCTAAGCAGAACCAGACAGCATGGCCCAGAGGCACTGTACGCAACGCTTGAAGCTGGTGGCCCAGAGGAGAAATGAATTGTTCCTGAATGACTTCGGAAGATTCATTTTGGAAACAGATTTGGGCATTTAACTTCATTGATTTCATGGAGTCTTGACCACTGGAGACAAGATTCATCTAAGCTCATTCTGATCAGATCTAAATTAGGTGCCTTTTCCAATAATCTTCAACCTTCTTCACGCTGCAATCCCTAAGATTTTCTTGTGGCAGCCTCAGCTGATAAAGCTACTTTAAGCTTTTCAGTAATCAGTTTTCTCTTCGCTGACACTTTCTGAGATTCTTGGGATAATCTACAGATTTGCTGGTCAAGCCTTGCAGTTGTTTGGGCTCATACTTTATCACATTGTCCTAGAATATATGTCTAATATAGGCAGAAAGAAGTAGCAATGAGAGGTGCCTATCTTTGCCTGGGAATTAGAGCTGGAACTTGGATCCTACGCTTGCAGTATACACTCGGCTTTAAGTTAATTTACCCATATCTGACACCTGAGAGAACCCCAGTCTGAGTGTTTTACCATCACAAGGAAGTTTACTGACAACAGTCCACCTTAGGGCATTCATGGGAGTGTTAGCCTTAATCTGGAAGGAAAGCAAGACTCTATCATGACAACAGTCCACCTTAGGGCATTCATGGGAGTGTTATCCTTAATCTGGAAGGAAAGCAAGACTCTATCATCAATGTCTCACAAGAATTACATATGCATACAGATATAACTAATTCATGATATCAATATACACACACACCCCTAACAAAACAAAGAAACAAACAAAAAAAAGTCAGTAGGACAAAATCTTGGAAGGAGTTTCATTTTTCTCATGGAAAATAAGCATCAGGTGTAAATTGTCTTCCCAAAGGTCACCTATACCTTTTGATTTGTCTTAGAGACAGTCTGTGATGCTTCTGCACCCTCCTCCTCTTCACTGCCTTCTGAGCAGGATTCAAACTCATCCTTGTAATATTCTTCTGCAGTTTCTGGGTCTTCAGGGATCTCTAAAGACAATTTTGAGTTTATGGCACATAGAAAAAACGTATGATCTTAAAAAGATTAAGTGAATTTTATAGCACCCATGTTATGTCATTAGCAATGCATTCCATAATTGAAATCAACGGATAGGTTCTCCGATTAAAACATTCATCTCTGTTGACATGATAAGCAGTGTTAAAGCTGTCTCTGGCAAAGGTCGGATCCTCATCATAAATGAATTAATGACCTTAAAGGATCATGAAGTTTGGGTTGAAATCACTGAACCATAGAATAAGAAGAATAATAAGAAGGGTCCTCATGGGATCATCTCATCAAAGTGGGGTCAACACTGCTCACCAGCTGTTGTGAGATGAAATTATGCCTCAGTTTGGTTTTCTCTAACACACATAACCTGTGGTCAATAAACTGCTAAGCTAATATGGAAAATAATATATACCAGGCACATGTTTAAAAGATACAAGAAATAAAATCTGTATGTTCTTCCAACCTTTTCTGAAGCAAAAGCATAACAAAATAAAACAGTGTAATGTCAAGCTACTCATGTTCGTGTGTCAGGCTCTTTCAATTTATTACTCTCTGAAGTTTAGAAATTGCAGTGAGTGCAGTATTAATACAGTCAATGAGCCTACAAAGTACAATAACTGTTATTAAAACTCAACATATTCATCACAGCATAAATCACTGCTCTGGGTAAAACCCTTCAGCACCCAGACCCTATGAGTAAGGAGCTGGTGAACCAGCTCCAGGCCTGCCAGCCTCTGCCCCAGGGATCTGCCCTCTCAGCACAGGCACCTCAGCACACATGGAATTTTAAGCAGAAGCTGGACTGTGGTGACTTTCTGAATAAAAAGCAGAATTCCCACTTTTTTAGACAGAAAGCTGTAAGGCCAAGAGCTGCCCACAGGAGACCCAGCTCAGCGGAAAGAGACAGGATGAGAAGGAGGAGCACTTGATATAAATTAAACTCAGTGACATTAAAAATGCTTAATAGATTTTTTTTCCCATTTGTTTCATATGGAGAGGAAAAAAAAAAGAATTTAAATGAGAGAATACAATTAAAATCCATTAAAATACATTGGAGTTTCAGCAGAAGGAAAAATTCTAATCTCTAAGGTGTAAAAAAAGATAACTCTGGGAAAAAGTGAAAATGTATTTATCTGCAGCATCAGGTGGTTGAAGCTCTCCTGTTGAGATATGATCTCTACTATCTACTTTCTCCAAAGTATTTTTAAAAATACTTCCTTTTTCTATAAACTTGATTTACCTCCAAAATACTGCCACATTTTCACTCACGTTTCTGTTTTAATATATTTATGGACGCTTCATAGCAGCACCATGCTGGACTGCCACCATTTCTAATCCTTCCCATGTCTATTTTTCATCTTTCTTAGTTTGAAGGAAAAAAAAAAGGAAAAAAAAAAAAGGATCAATACATGAATTTCCAGGAGTACCCCCCAAATCCTCTTTCCCACAAAACAAAGCATTTATTATTGTGTTTAGTTGTTTGAGCTCTGCATAGTGCCATTTGTCAGAAAAGCCTCACACTTCATGTTGCAGAATAATGATCTTAAATATAATTCCTTTTTAGCATGGAAATAACACTATTAAATGAAGATACATCTCTTTTTCCAGACAGAGTGAACATTAAAATTTATTTCTTGCATAGAGGTTGTCACTCCTGTGATTAGTATAATTTTATTAGATTCCTCTGCACTCTATCTATGTCTCTATATGCATTCAAATCCATATGAATCAGCCTACTGATGATGCTATAATGCCAACACTGGACTACACCAGTGTTTCCTGAGTCATTTTCTCCTCCCACATTCTTTACTTGTTTACTGTTGTACTAAAAACCACAATTCTCTCCTTTCCAACCAAACAAGGTATCAAAATCATTTATTACTCATCACTTGAAAATGTCTGCTCTGGCTGCAGTAAAGCTCCGTAGCGTGCAAGAAGCCCGTGACCAGCCAGAGGTACCCAGCGGGGCTGGCACTGGCCCTGCCCCACCACGGCAGCATCCTGTACAGCCCTGTCAGAACTGCTCGCCTTACTGCTTGTGAAATGGCTTTGACAGCCACTCACAGATGGCCAGTTAATCCGAGCTCAGCAATACCATTTGAAAGGCTAGTTCTGACACTGGGGATGTTCCAGGGTACAAGATGCTTAGTGGCCCCGATTCAGCAACTATTCCAAGGGACATTTCTGAAAGCTGCAGTGGGTGGCAACGTGGGATTTGGCTACTACAAAGCTTTAAAACTTCTTGGGTTTATGTAAGCATCTCTAAAGAAGGCACCTTCAAAACATCACCACATTCATTTAGACTATCTGGTTCTATACAACGGTTCCTTGAGCCCTACTAAGTAGAGCCAGCTCCCAGTCCTCCACGTGCTACAGCAGCAGAGACACGTCTCTGGTTCTCTGCACAATGAATCTAAGCACAGAGCATCTCATTTAGTTGAGACCCAGGATCAGCTGAATGTCAAGAACACCTAAGATGGCTGTAACACAGCAGATATCACACACCAACCCAGTGAGCTGTACCCATGCTGGCCAGCTAAAGTCTAAGCACAGGGAACTTGAGTAAGCAGGTATTTTCAAGTCAGGGCAGGTGCCGTCAGGGGAGGTTGGGCCCCATATGCTTCCATCTCCATTTCTGCACTCCATCCTCCAGAATATTTACCATGATCCCAGATATTTCACATACACCTCCAGTTTCCACTGACCAGGTACCAAAGGGTGGCTACTGGTGCAGCTGCACACCTTCATAAGGTAGGATGGAAGAAACCCCTTGGTTTGCACTTTCAGGAGTAGTTTTAATAAAAATGTTGCTCTTTGGGCTAGGTCTGTTTGCCTTTTGTTTGCACACCTTTGCAAAGCCTAGTATGGGCTCCAAGGCTTTGACACTGTCCTTTGTTCCGACATAAACCAGAAATTAAGCCTCTTTGTGCCTGGAAGGTACTTGGGTAAAAGAGTGGAGCTAGTGAGGAGAACTTTAAGTCTATCAATGTGATGGTAACATCCAATACAATGATTTCTAATCCTGTGCCAGCTGGCAGAACGTGCAGCCCGATGACCTCAACACCACTGCCATACACCCATCCCTCGGAGGCCTGGCCTCCCTCTGACTCTTGCATGTTCCGTACGGAGCCAAAGGAAGATCTCTACAGCTGCTTCTGCCCCACGGCCCCTGACCTGCCAGCTGATCTCTGAAAATACACCGTGTTTTACCTACTAAAGCCAGGCTTTTATTTGCTTACAAAGCAAATATACACCTTTGGTTGCTCTCATATATACCTTTTATTTGCATGAAAAGCACTTTGTTCAGAACTAACTTGGCTATTACTTCCAGGGCAGCTTGGGCATAGCATTAAGACACTTCGTATTTGCTACTATATACTCAAAACAAAACGAGCTCTGAATAACAACACTCCTCTTTAGATTTCTTTCTATACAGTAACATGACACTAATAGAGGAAGGAAGGGTGAAAACCCATTATCCAAAAATAAAACCCAAAAAAATCACAAAAGCATGGTCATTTCCCAAGACAACAAACTACGCAGAAAACAAAGGAACATGATACTTATCATATTTTGCTTAAATCCCTTAAGAGCTTGTTTCAGGTAGCGTACTAACTTGGCAACAACAACAGTTTTCTCCAAAGAGATGAAAAAACTTGGATAAATATCTTTTAATTTCTCTTGCCTTGAAGTCATGCTTATAGTTGGTGCATTGATGCAGCACTCTCACATTCCAGTGCGTGCAGAAGGCAGTAAGTAACACTCCTTTTATTTAAAAAAACAAAACAAAAAGGAGAAGAAAAAAAGAAAACAGAACAGTGTAACATACGTTCATTTTCATTTTCCCTGCTTGTGTTCACAGTACCAAAGTCTCAGGACAACTGAACTTTCTTAGCCCCAAGGCTTCATTGCACCTCTGGAAAAAGGCAGATTTTCTCAACTGCTGCTGCCCCATCTTAAGGAAAATATTGCTCTTGTTCCCTGTAGTTACAACACTCCTTGGTCTGCATGGTTCTACAGACAGCAAAATGAGGGCCAATCGTTCAACTGCTATGACAAACATCATAAATTCCAGTCTGGCATTAGGAAAAAAATGTTACAGCCAGTGATCAAATACTGGAACAGGGCTTAAGTGAAGCTGCAGAAGCTCAGCCTTTGGAGGTGTTCAAGACATGAGCAGACACAGCCCTGAGCAACCTGATCTGACCAGACCTGCTTTGAGCAGGAGGTTGAGAAGACTGCCAGAGGTCCCTTTCAACATGAGTTCTTTTATGGTTCTGTGGAGACATGATGCTCCACAAACCATCTGGTTAGAATGATCCCAGATCTATTTGTGTGTGTGCACATATTTAACATAGACACTCAGAAGCTACACAGAAACCTGCCTGTTTCTGTGTGGCCCTGCAACCTGTACACAACCTCACAGTGAGCAGGGCTGGCCAGCATGCTGCAGAACACTGCAGCAGGAGAAAACAGAACGAGATGATGCCCTGTAACAGCAGAGAGCTTTGAAACACAGAGACTGATTTCCTGAGCTACATAATCCTGAATGAGAAATTCTACCATGAAGGAGAGTGAGGGCTCTGTGCCCCTCTGCAGTTCAGGTCAATACTCATATGATTAGGAAAAATAAGATAACGCTATAACTTAAGGTCACTCAGATTATTTTTTTTTGCAGGGCAAGACAAAAAGCTCCAACTTTACAAGTTTCAATCAAAGAGAATCACCATTCTTTGGTCAGCTGCAGATGAAATATGCAGTATTAAGCTCTGAGGCTTCATTGTTGGGTGGAAGCTTTTGTCCGGCTCTTCTAAACCAGGCTGAGAAAGACTCAGAAAATGTGTTTAAGAAATTAACTAAGGGATGGAACAGGACTTTTGTGCCCATCAAAGTCTCGTACGATCCTTTTGGCTGAACACAAAAGGACTATGAAATCATTAAAAGAATTACCTTCTGACATGGCCGTGTACACCATAGACATGAAGTAAAATGGGTTGCTTTAAATGAGGACTAGAAATAGAACCAAAGTCAAGCATTAATATTTTATCATTCTTCTTTTAGCATTTTTAAAAGGAAAAAAGCTTCAATTCACTTGTGGGCTTCACTGAGTGATGATTTACCTATTGTGAAATGTCTAGGAAAAACAGAGATAAAGAGGATGTAATTCGGAGTAGCCTTATGGGAATTCTCTACTACTAGATGTTAGAAAGGAAACAGCTAGTTTCAAAATGTTATTGCAAGGAAAAAAAAGTTTTTAACTAAAATGAAATTTCCAAGAAAAATGCTTTAGCTGAAGGACATGCTGCTTTTCCCCAAATCCCCACCTCCTGGCATTTTGTCAGCACATACACTGACAAAGTATGAGAGGAAGAAAGGATTTGCTAAAAAGTGTTGTTAACAAAACTCCTTCATCACACTTTTTCCCTAATTTTCAAAGTGGGTTATTTGTTTTTATTTTTCCTTCCTATTCTTCCTTTCCTGTCATCTAGACATCAGTGGGCAGTGACAATGAAGATGAAGCCATGCTGCCTTTCAGGCATGGTTTAAAGTTTAGCAAATCTAAATCTTTCCCAAATACTCAGAAATCTTTTTAGTACCCAGAGTGGATGAAGAGAAAGAACAATGCAGCAACACAGTCAATAACAGGGAGCACTTAGTGAGTCTGGGAAGCCTTTGCCTTTACACACAAAGAAGCCCTATTATTGTAAAAGTTGCCCTAGTATTTGCACAGTTTCCAGCAGGAACAGTAAATTAAAGGAAAAATGACCATAAAGATAACTTATGACATCCATTTAAAACTACCTTAGTCCTTGAATTATTTTAAACTTTTTTGATCAGCCAAAGCATACTTTCAAATAAAATCTCCATTTTCCTGCTGAATCTGGTGGAGACTGCCTGATACTTTCCCTTTCAGTCTGATGACAGCATCATGAAGGAAAGAATCCATGCACTAATACAAAAAGTTGCCCCTTAAAAGAGTCACTTCTTTCTTCCAGAGATTCAGTTCAAGAATGTCATTTTTGAAGACATAAACTGGGGATATTTTCACAACCAGAAGTTACTGAAAGAGTAGAAAACAAATGGGAATGGTTCAGATCCACACTTGGCGTAAGCACTCAGGTGTATGAGAGTCAGAATGTAGCAAAGATATATATATACCTTTAATTTGGATATAAGCAGTAATTTAAGATTTATGTCGAATGAGTACAAAAACAAGTAACTAATTGCAGCCAAGCAAATCTAGGAAGAAAGTGCTGACACCTTAAACACCAAGATGAAATTAACTGGTGAAAGGCAATGTATTTACTAGATCGTAAGGGCACACTCTGTTCTATGGAGCAGATAAAACAGCAGAATGTAATAGAGAAAAGGAGAAGAAGACAAAAAGGAGAAGAGAGGGGGAAAGGGGAGGAGAGGGGAGAGGAGAAAAAAAGGAAAAGAAGAAAACCAAGACCCTCATTGCTGTCACCTTCCCATCTCCTCCAGCTAGCTGTCAGACAGCCACATGCACTGAAAACCAAGCTGGTAGAAACTGCAAACTAATTAAATATTTACAGCTACTTTCTGAGCAAATTTTCCCTTATTTGGAACTGGCTACAGCTTCTTACATCACCATATAATTTGGCCCAGCTCCCCAGAAATGCTGTTTAGTTTGGCAAGTGAGACAGAAATCTGCAACTGGGGGCTGGACTGGGATTTCTTCTTGAATGTTTTTCAACTCCACCCTGTTCACAGATGCTTTGTTTGCAAGTGAACGCCCGGTGTGTCTTTACTTTCATTGGTTTAACCTTGAGTCTAAAGGGCAGGGTAAAGGTATATTGCCCTGTAAGTATGACAATTTGAAATAAAAACTAGTATCTTTCTAAGGAGGATTTAAAACACTGAAATAATCTGAAAGTATCTGCTGTAGAATCTAATATAGAGTATTTTTTGTACTTACACAAACCTGGTGCATTTAATTCTAATTGCTTACAGAATTCACACAGTGTTTTGGAAATATTTTTTAACATAATGCTTTGACAGGAGTGAAGGCACTTCCTGTGTAGGTTTTAAAAAGACTTGGCCAGAATCATTTTAACTGTAGATACTGAGCAAGGTGAATTTTGAGGTAGCCTCTATTTATCAATGACAAACTAAATCAGTATGAAAATAAATCTGAAATAAATCGGAGCTCTAGAGTAACATAATTTTCTGTCCCCACACCTTCAAAGTGTTTGTTGAGTCTTTTTTACATAAGTGCTGTGTAAAGACTTCATCCTGCAAGCTTCCCCCTGTGACACTCTAAAGAGTAAGACTGCTCGTAAGAAGTGAGCTGTGAATTTTTGTGAAGGTATGAAAAGATTTAAGCAGCCATGTGTACTGAGCACGGCTTTGGAAAGGGTTTCCTGAGGTGGGTGGGAGTAGAGTTCAATTCCTGATGGCCTTCAAATGAGCTAAAGCATTTGAGTAAAAACTTGATAACAGACAATGCATAGAAACCTCTAGACAGAGGTTTCTAAATTACCCTATACACTAGACTCTGAAATGTCATAAAATTCGCAAGAATATCTCTTTAATTCTATGATTGCCCTCAGAGAAGAAGGGTTTAAATGAGGAGCGATAACAAAAGCAGGAAATCAGCTCTCCAAGGGCAATACTTCTAGGGAAGAATTCCTTAACCAAGAAGAATAATGCTTTAGTCGACTAAAAAAAAAAAAAAAACATAAAAGAGAGAGAAAACATTGATTCATTTTCTTCTTTGTGGCTCAAACTTGCAAACTTTGTTAAACCTTGCTTTTGCTAGAATAAATCAGATTTACTGTCCCTTTAATTGAATCTGGGAGAAGGTGGGATCTCTGTGTGAAGCTGAGCGATGAAAACACAAGACAGATGCGCAGGTCGGAGGGGCACACTCCCAGCATGCCTGTGCCCTTGGACCCTGCCAGAGTCCCGGGAGCTCTGCCACCCTGGGTACCAAGGACAAGTGAAGGGCATGCCACAACTAAACAGGCAAGTTTCTCTCCACAAGCATCCCATGGTGGCATTTCAGCAAGCAGCAAGTCAGGGTAAGCAGGGTAACCACGTGAAAGAGGAGACCAGTGGGTAACCACAGTAGAAGTCGCTACAACATTGTCTTAATTTAATGGAGACAAGTCTTTCTTGTTGCAAATACTGTAACAAGATTAATGCAGAGAGGTGCTTAATGCCACTTATTATAATTCTTCTATTTTGACTTACCAGACTGAAAAACAAAGCAAGACATGCTCCTTCCAAAAGGCTCTGAGCAGTGTGATTGTGTGTATGATCATGTCTTGGACGGTTACTCGTTTGCCCAAACAGGCACTCAAGAAAATGTGCAGGTGCAGAGATGCTTCATGATGTGCTCAGAAAATATTACAGGCTTTTAACCTTGCAAGATTTTAAAAAGTAACTTCAAAATTCTTCAACGAAGCTTGTAAAAATGACAGAGTAGACAAAACACACAGTATTTTATAATGAGTGAACCTTTCCTATTTGAGAGCCAGCTGAACTTTGCCCACTTGAAATTCAAAGCAATATATCCGTAACTTAAAATTAGCAAAGGAAATACAGAAATAATGGATGCAATTACTGTAACGTGCTTAGCGGTTTTGGAATTGTAATGAAATCGGGGGTAGCCAGATGTAATGTATTACAACATACTAAGCTAAGGAAGTCAACACATTACAATCTTTACAGTACACAGAATTAAAAAGGAATACAATACAGATCAGAGAATTCATACAAGATGTCCCTTTCATTTCTACGCCTTTACTTTTTGATATTCTTTTTCTGTACAAAGAATTTAAACACCACAAGTAGGGAGCTGAAGTGGTTTTGCCCTTCTGACATGACCCCTTCCCACACACAAACGGGTCTAGGAAGAGCAGAGCAGGATTGTATCCAGACTCGGAGCCCTTTCAGAAATGGATGTTAATAAGGACAAAGCTCCAGCTAGAAGCACACTGGCAACCCAAAAATGCAAGGTGCAGTGTTTTACTGGTGTCCCTGATGTCCAGTGTTGTTTTGCTGCATGGTCTCTCATTCCAGGCACTTAAGTGCTGCAATGAGGACAAGCCCTTAGAAATAGAGAAGCATTTGCATATAGGATTTCTTGAGTACTTCCAAAAAAATCTTCCCTACACTTTTTTGTTTACTGTGTCTCATCCACTGTGAAATTGATAGGAATATAAAGTGGCACTTTCAGCAACCAACTCCAGTGTGTGGCTTTCAGTTTTCATGCCTGTTGGACTGTAGCCTGTTGAACTGAACGCTCCTTATGGCTTCTGTCAAAAGGATGGGGTTTGGTAACGGAGATAGCTTTCAACCCAGTGTCTCTCAACTGTGAAAACCGATCCAAATCAGAAGGATCAAAGATGATAGTAAGGAAATGGTTGGTTTTGTTGCATCTGTAATTGCACTGAGCTATCTGGAAGCACTTTTAGACACAGTTTATGATTCTGTAGCCAATTTCAAGGCAAGTTCTGCTGTAGAAATTGAATCAGAAACCTTGAACATTTAGCTGCTACAGCTGTATAACGGGATTATTACTTGCTCTTCATGCTTTTTTCAACTGCAAAGACTGAGCTTCTCTACCTAGAGGATTGCCTATGTAGTAAACTAGAAAACTTCAGATATTCCACACTAATTTCCTGCATGGATAAGTACAATACATGCTCTGATAAAAAAAAAATTCTCTGGATTCTTTACAACTAAGTCCCCATAACTCATGTTTCCTATGTATTAAATACCTCTGCAAACTTTGAGCCAGTCAATAGAAATCAGGTTGTACGCAGAGCTGAGAGGAATTCTGCTGTAAAATCTGGCTTCATTAGAAGACACTGTAACCAAAACAAAAGGACCTGCACTCAAATAATTAATGTGATGTTGTGACAGAGCTGCAGTTTTCCATCCTGCCTAGCCCAGTGTGTGCTAGCCCACACAGAAGAGCCATAGTGGTCTATCAGTACTACAAAATCCATGAAAAACATGACCCCCAGTGTCCTAAACTTCTCTCAATATCCAGTTCTCTGGAAAAACAGGCATTTGCTTTTCTGGTTACTTTTTTCATAATCACAAAAGTAGACTAGGGGCTCATTAAAGTTAATTAGTAGATGAAGATATATTACATTGCTGTATCAAAAGTAACACATTACTTACATGAAGGTAAGGACATTTTTTAAGGATGCCAAGATATGACCCGAACACAATTTGAACTTTCCTCTCTACCTGTTGGGATTGGGGTACTAGCCCTAGCTCTCCCCCACCACCTTTCCCTGTTTCTGAGAGGACAAGTAACGTAGAGGCTGTGGCTGATCCTCCTCGGTGCTCGCGAACACTCTCCTGTCTCTTTTCCTCTTCCTCAACAGTTTTCAGTTACTAGTTATAACTAAGAAGCTTGTTAGTCTGATTTTTGTAGTCTAACTTCTTTTGCTAATGTAGTATATGTTGGCAAGATTTATTAACATGTAAGACAACTTTATAAAACCATTTTATAGCCTTGGTTCTATTGTATAGCCCATTGATCAAGAACCAAATCCTATTGAAAAATCAATATCTGAAATTGTTTCTACATTTTCAAATACAAAGGTGCCATTAATAACATAATAATTAGACATGTAGGACATGCATGACTGCAATGAAATGTTTAAAGAAGTGTATGAATACTGAACAGAGTAACTAACAGCTTTGACATCAGCTTCAGGAATAACAAGGTATTCACAAACACAGCAGAGACACCAGGTAATTTCTCTTGCCTACCTATAGCTCCTTTCTCTCATGAACCCACCACTTCAGTGTCAAAGACTCTGTCAAAAGCAGTTAAACACACGTTCAGTTTTGTACAACAGATTGACCCAACTTCTGTATCACAGACACAAATGCATCTCATCTCTGTATTATAGTTTAGAAGCTTAATGACCTCTAAAGGCAGAAACATCAGTTCCTTTCCTTTCACGCATGTTGTTCTGCTTCTACTTCGGTAGCTTTGTATGCCTCTCCTGGTACATCTGCCACCCACAGCTACTGCTTTCCCTTGTCCTCTCTTTGCAAGCTTCCCACCCTCGCCCCAGGGTGTACTTTGAGCAGCTGGGTTCTCTCCCACACAGGTCATCCCTCCTTACGTTGGTTGTGCAATAGAAAACCAACCACGAAGACAGAAAATAGGCTACACTGAAAGAAAAAAAAAACCCCACAAACATTTGCTATTAAAAAACCCCACCTCCACCACAAACAAACTGATTTTGATCACACAATGATCATGGCACATATACCTTCACAGATGTACAGAAACCAGCACTAAAAGGCAGAGCTCCTAGAGAAATGTGGTTTTCATACTTGAAAGTATCTTAATGCATACTTGCAAGATTCTAGTCTGATTAAAAATCTTTCAACATAATAGTGCTTACACAATGGTTTTTAAATATTTAAGAGTACAACACTACTCCAGAACACTGTAGAAACAGAATGTATAAATGTGTTCTCAAAAAGATTTTCCTCATTAAGCACATTTCCACAGTCTGATCCTTTTTGAAGAGCTTAACTATCTGTTCAGCTATCTACAGAAGAGCACATGGATTATAGTACTTCATACTCTTTAGGCAGTGGCTCAGTCTCTGAGGACAGTAAACATAAGCACAGTTTAAAGAGCTTCCATCTGCTTCTCTCATTGTTACAGATAAAGAAAATGGCATCAGAGTGTATCAAAGGTGCAAACACTCCGAATTCTTGTACTCATTTTTGCACTGGTGAGGTAATTTAGGAAAAGCTTTTCTAACACCAGTCATTGTGTACATGCAAAGTTGAACCTATTTCCTTCAAACTCAGCATCTCATTTGGGGAAAGTGTCTCCAGCTCCATCACTGCTCATGGTCCACTCAAATGCTGGGAACACAGACCTCCTGCCACGTCACCTCACTGTACATCTGCTGTACACACATCTGCTGTACACACATCTGCCTAGATTATTGTCCTTTCCTCTTTGGAATTTTTCTGACAACTTTACAGAACTGACAACTTTTTATACTGCAGTTTCCCCACCACATACTAACTACAGAGGACAAAAATCAAATCTTGCTTTCTTGACAGCAAATTTCATTTCAACATCAAATTTTGACTTCTCACCATGGTCTGGAAGTTCAGACTTGCAGAGCTGACTTGTCTCATTTCCACTCGGTTCACCATGTCCAACGGACACATACTCACATGTAATGACTGGCTGAGAATGAATCAGGGGGTTTGAAGACTGCTCCTCAGATTCCTGGATCAAACGAAGCCACATGGAGAAACAGGTAGAGTCAGAGCTCTCAGAAGGATCACAATGCAATGGGTGCCCTGATCTACACAGCTGCTGGGGCTTGTATTAGGCACATACTAACAAAAAAAAATCCTAACTTTTTTGTAAATGATCAGTAGTAACTCGGCCATAAGCTGAGACAGATTAAACTTTCTTTTTCTCCAGACACTATGGGAAGTAGAAACTAGAATGCATGGGAAAGAAAAGGTAGAAGACAAAGCACATAAGAAAACCTTCCAATTTCTGTGATGCTTTCACTGCCTCTTTCCGAACTGACTCTCTACGATAAGATGTAGTGCTAGAATTGAACAGGCCTATCTTCTGTGGCAGATAGCTGAGAAGCAAAGGAGAGCTTATACTGGGAGTCATTCCCAGACTTCATTCTTACTGAAAGCCAGTTGAAATGTTAATATTCGTAATTAATCAAATGAAAAGAACCCACAGCCATGACAAATTAAAGTGTTTAAAGGCTTACAATTCTAAACTTATCTCAAAAATGAATGTTTTGAACTCTGATGTCACACAGACTGTCAGTAAGTACATTCCAAAGAGCAGATTTGTATTTAAGGGTGACTTAATAGAAGAAAATTGCGCAACAAATAGAGAGTTTGTTGAACCATATCTGAACAACGGAATGTACCTTCCCTCATCACGGATCCACAGGTTCAGCAAAGAGGTCCAGACTTTGCTGAACTTCCAAAGGATTAGTCTCAGGAGAGAACTGTGGCTCTAATGCTACAGAAAGCATGTGGGAAACAGAAGTGTGTTGTGCACTGAATGTACATAAAAGAGGCCTCCAAAACAACAGCCTGTACTTACATGGAGAACATTGACATTCAGCTGCTGAAAATTACGGGTCCTGAATTCTTGCATTCTTTTGATATTTTCTTGATATTTTTCTTCTGCCAGCTGCCTTTAAATACAGAATACTTGTGTTTAGGATGTGGTATCAGGGAGTCCACAAAGGGATCTTCTAAAAGTAGATGTAGAAAAGCAAATTCCATTATTAGGCTCCCATGGTACCAAACGTTCAGAACATCTCCTCCTCAAGGAGAGGCCAGATTTTGTGAACTCACAAAGAGATTTCAGGGCTTATTTCCAAACACTATTACACTTTTCTTTCACAACTTGCATAATACAATTGTGAAATAAGATCTTATTAGTCCCAATCTTCTTCATTTCTTCCAAATATCTTTACTACATTGGATGGACTTTATTCCACCGTGCCGTGCAGGGACCTCAAAGCTCAGACAGGCATGCAACGCATGTATGCTATGGACGCATCACCTGGGGAGAGCTGGTCACTGTGTTCTTCTGTACAGGAGTACTTGAGACAGATGCTACATTAAGCAGCTCTTCCAGTTTCCACTGCTATGTTCCCTTCCCATCCACCTGTAGATTTGCTCTGCTGAAAGCAGATCTCCAGTCCGAGAAGGTACCGGTTTTGCGCTGTTTCAAATACTTTTAGAGTCAGCTAGCAATAACTCAGAGCTGAATACAGATATATTTTAAAGTTTCATGACCAAGAAAAAGGTTTGAACATTAATATATTGCCTTTATATTACAGCATAAATGCATTATATGTCGTTGCTGGGGAAAAGGAACATGAAAATCTAAATGGAAAACACTGAAACGCAAGAAAGCAAAGAAAATGAAAAGCAAACTAGCACTATCCTGCGATTAGTATTATTTCCTAATCCATTTAAAAATTCTCCTATTTATTTTAAAATGAATCCATATATAGATACATAGCCTTCCAGCTGTTTCTCATGATCCACACAGAAATGGTACTTACTCTTCTGCAAGTCCCCCCTTTTATTATGTCTCATTCACTTAATCAAAATCCATAAATTACAAAGCCTTTACAACATGTCCATTACCCCCGTTTGACCATTTGGTAGGACTGTCCTCTGAGCTAGTAACGTCTGTTGGCCAAGCTCTTAGGCCAAACAAATGATAAAAGGTGGGTTGCAACTAAATGTCCAGCTTCTCAGACTGTGAGATCCTTCAAATGACAAGTCACCAAAACCCAAGTCTCCTATTGTAATACATCTGAAAATCTCTCATATACTTATTTAACCAGAAACACCATGCTAAGTACCAGGTTTGGGCTACTGTTCTGACTCTTTTTCCCTACATAATTACTGTAATGTAACTCATCCAAAATCCCCATTCTCTTTGAGGAGCAGAAGACCCTTTCTATTTCTATTTTACCTCAGCAGATCTACAAACCACGTTAGAATGGTTAGGGCACAACACTAACGTTATGCTCAACTTACTTCAACTTCTTTGCTTTCTCATCTGCTGCACTTAACTTCCTCAGCCTCATTCGTTCCCGCGGTGTCATTTTCTGTACTTCAGACAGTTCCTGCAGAGTTTGCAAATGAACTCTTCTCTGCCTGAAATAGATTGTATACAAACCCATCTTCATATAAAAATGTAAATATCAGTATTTTGATTTTATATTGAAACATAGTGACATTTAAAACAGAATAATTAGAAAGTCACAGGTACTATAACAGACTAAACAGACTTTACTCTGGAAAGCAAATGTCTCTTTTCAATTGAAATATTTAAACTCAAACTTAGATTCATCAAGAATGTGAATCATTTCAGGTGAGAATAGAGAAAGGTAAACTCAGCTTCTTAAAAGAATAAATGTTAAAGCACAGTGAAATATTTGCCTTGTCAGGCTTCATTATTGAGCATATTGAAAGTACAAAGACAGTCTTTAAATGAGAACCACAGAAAAAAAAAGCAATATTGCCTGTGCATTTTACATTGATTGTTGCAATCTGTCTGGGATAAAAGAGAATATTAATGTGTCTTTAATGACAGATATAATTACCGTGTTGTCCTCCTGAATTTCAATCAATAATAACAATTCACCCGTGAAATGGTCTCCACAGACCATCTCTGAAAGCTGAGCATGAATTATTGACATATGTATCTCAGCTGTATTTATGAACACATCAGAGCAATATTAGTCCTGTATTGGAAAATGGATATTAATCTCAGAGTTTTATCTCACAGCTCAACCCATAGTTTGAAATGCCTTGGCAGTCATGTTTCACTTAAACCTATACATATATTTATTATACCATATATTTAGGATACCAAGTTCATGTTTATTTCAAATTACTATTTTTGCTCTTGTAAGATAAGTTGACTTCTGAACATTTAAAAACCCAGTTTTGTAACTGTACAGATTGCAGCCCTCCTTCTGGACTACCATTCTGAAATCAGGATTTTAATAAATGAGAAAAGAACTTGTCATTATGCTTTTCAAATGTTGACTACAGAGGGAAATAGTACGAAGATATGAATATTGGTGTGAAATATGAAAGATGAAGGACAAAGGCAAGAAGAGTTCCATTATTCAAAAGAATGGAACTAACCTTTCAAGTATGAATAATGTAGACATATTTCTTCTCCCCTGTAAAAAACTCTAATTTAAATTATAAGAATCTCTTGGGGGGAAAAAAGTCATTTTTCATCCAAGTTGAAACCGAACTTGTACAGCTTTATGCTTACTTAAATATTTAAAATTTATTACTTGCATGGGACTGGAATAAAATAAGCCACTCGAGGCCTTTAGTAGAAGAAACTAGACTCAACTACACATGGCAAAAATAATTCCTGTCGAGAAAAAAAAAAAAATCATAAAGTAGCACTGACTGAGAAGGACACAAAACCAAGGAGCTCCTTGTACCCTGACTCAGACTGGAGCGCTGCCACATTACAAAAGGCGTGGGAAATTCACGATGCTTAAATTATTTCTCCTCTGCTTCTCTACTCTCTGCCATTTTTCAGGTATTTTTTCAGACAAATGCTTCCCCCCCACCAATCTTAATTATGCATCTCACTAATGTGGTTGCTCTTCTGTATTTCTGGGGAGTGGGTCCCTCTAAAATATAAAGCGCTTTGAGATTAATACAAGTGTGTACAACATGTTATCCTTTGGCAACACCGTAACTTCATATACTGCTGCTCATAAAGCACTTGAAAATACCTACACAATGTCAAAAATGGGAGCAGCTTCTTCCTGACAGTTAAGTGCCATGTCTCTCACCATCATATTTGTGAACTTGCACTGTATATTCTGCAACAAAATAAAACAGAAGTGGTATCAACACGAGGCTAAAGCAATCCCAGCTCACCAGCTCTGACCCAATACCCTAACATAAAAACTGACCAAGTAGTTTCCTTCACCACATTCCTAGAAAGCCAAATATCAGATACACAGAATCAGGGACCAAAAGAGCAAGGTGTACTGTTTTTCATCAATGCTGTGACTAACCAGAGCTGTTTAGAGATTGAATGATCTGCTCTTGTTACATATAAACGCCCCTTCTTATTGCTCCTAACATTTGAAGGCATGGGATAAATTCAAGCATGTGAAGTGACAAGGGCTTCATTTCTCACTGTCCTGCTACCTCAGTCCTATTCGTAATTTAGCTCTGAAAGTCCCCTGGATAATATTCCCTTTAACTACATGCTCAAACAGCAAGTGTACAGCTATCGCTTGTTTCTTACATACCTTTAGTTGTTCATCAATATATGGGGTTTTTAGGATCTCTGCTGCTGCAGGTCTCAGTGAAGGATTCTTATTTAACATGCTGAAAAATTAAAAAACAAAAGTCATAATCAAGCAATTTTCCAATGTAAGTTAAAAACCTGTTAAACAAGAAACTCACACACCTGCCCAGCACAGCATTCAGTTTGCTTGGGTATCTATCAGGGAGAGAAGGTGTATCACCTTCTACAATTTTTAACACAACAGACAAAAAATTGTGTCCAGTAAATGCATGGTTCATGCAGCACATCTCATACAAAATGCATCCCAGAGACCTGGAAGAACAAAATAATAGGAATAGTAGAAACAATATTTTTGAAAGTGGCACACATAGTGACATTACAGTAAGAAAAATCACAATTGTTTGCCCTTTTCTCCCAGGAGTAGGATATTTCATTCTCATGCTGTCAGCTGAAATATTTTATTCAGATCACAAATTAGTAACTTCATAAGCCAGAGAAATCAGCATTCTATCTTCCTTAAGTGTAAACACAAACTTGTATATAAATACACATATTCATAAATAAATATGCAAAAATAAAGCCGAATAATATGAACTACCTTAAATGGTTATTCATTGAATTAAGAATTAAGTTATTTAAACAGTGACAGAGAAAATAATTTAGTAGCGTTTGAACACAATTTATTTAAACTGGTTTTGCAAATCTACTTCTGACAACAAACTAAAATTCAAGTTTAAATTAAATAATGTCAGTTTCAAATAACAAAGTGTTTTCTGGTGCAGTTTCACTCATTTGGCCACATACTCAAAATAGATTACGAAAACAGTTTGCACTCAAAGAAACACCAAGTTTTAGATGACAGCATCGTATTGCAACACCTAGAACTAAATTTCCTTGGAAAAAAAAATTAAATCTGAACATGTGGTCTGGAGAACTAGCAAAGAGCCAGCATCAGGTTTAAATCATTAAAACCCAGGAGGAATGATTACAAAAGATTTTAAATGGACCTCTCATTCACCATTTATGTATTTATTTATTTCTTGTATTTACCAGGCTCTTAGTCACCAGTCTTAGTGAAGATCATAAAAGACCACCAAGAGAAACATTTTTGAAACATAAACACTAGAGAGTCAATAGTAATATTATATTATTAATATTAGTAATAGTAAATAGTCTGTATATAATGACTATTCCTAACTGTTTGCACGTCATTGGAGCTCTGTCTGACCAATGTTTTAAAGAAACAGGGGAGCTGGGCTTTCCTGGCTCAGCCTTCCCCTGCTTTGCAGCCAGGAGTGCCTCGGTCAGGTGGCAGAACACGGGGGGAGAGGCAGCTACAGGACCAGATTCATCTGCGTAACCAACCTGGATATCACAACAACTTCCCTCCCAATGTGCTATTCGACTGTGGCATGTATAATTTGCGGAAGGAGTAGGAAAATTAAGCACAGTGATAATAAGTGAGTGGCTTTAACAAAAAGGGTATAAACTTTATCTTTGAAAGCAAATCACAAAGTTTCAAGAATAGTGCGGGGGGGCTGTTGCTCACTGGTACTTTTCAAGCAGTATATGAAAACAATTAGCAGAACATTTTTCCTAACAACTGTGCAAAGACCAACTACCAATGTACATAAATAATTGCCTATATCTTTCATGATTTAACTGTCAGACAGCTTTCAAACTTCCAGATGGGTAAACAGTAACACACAGACAATGATCTGCAGTTATAAGGTATGTTCAAACTATGAAACAAGATAATTACTACAGGAGAAAATACTTAAAAACAAAATGAACACAAAAAAAAAACCCTGCACACATGGCATCTGAAAGCATCAAACAAAAATGGAAATCAGCCAGAGGGAAGAAAAAAGGAAGGAATATCCCAACCTGACAGACTGCACTGTAACTGCTTCTTGCAGAATCAATCTGTTTCGAGGGTTGCTTGATTCTGGCAGCAAAAAATTGGTTAATGAGCCATTAAGGAGTTCGGGATTTGCCACATCAGAGAAGCCCATTTATTCATCTAGTTGAGTACTCTGACTACACCTGAGGCTTTGGAGAAAGACATAAAGAGCACCCAGGGGTACTTTGGGACAGCCAGGGCTGGGAACAGGCTACCCAAGGAAAACCCCATCTGTCCCTGGAAGGAGAACAAAGGGAAACAATAAAAGGGAGGGGAAAATAGTAGATCTTTTTACTGCAGGATGCAACTCTCTGAAATGAAATAAATACCTCCTCTGCTGAGAAACGCTGCCCTGGCTCCAGAGGAGGGCTTCCTCCCCAGGGCAGCTGCTGAGCTGCAGGGAGCCATGACCCAGCTTCTGCCTCCAGTGCTGCTCAATTCTGCTGCCCTGGCTCGGGTTTAAGAGAGAACTGCTTCCCGATTCCCACAGGCAATCTGCACACGACCCAGACATATCATTTAATGACTTCTATAATCTCAGCTTGTATAACTGCTAGCTTTATAAATTTCTAAAATGGTGATTAAACTAAATAGCTGGCACAATAGGTTTGATGGCTCCCTATATTAGGACAAAGGTCCTAAACAGAACTTCATTTCAGAAAAAATGATATACAACCAGTTCACACTGAAGCTGCTTATGCTCAATTACATCATAAAAAGAAGCATCTGGACAGGCTTCAGTCTACTCTCTACCATATGGGCTGATGGGTCTCTAACTTCTCAGGAGGAACCACCCTGAGGTTTTCAGTGCTCATTTTTTACATAAGCATTGATGTCCTTTTAACATCATCCGATTTTCTGTAGATGTTTCCAAACCATGTTATAGTTCCTTAAAGGCTGTAAGCACCAAGGTAGCTTTTAAGTGAAACTCCAAAACCAGGTAATATAAATGCATATACCTTTGTGGCTTATCATCTGGTATGATCTTCTGGATCCTGATCATACCAGAAAGTCTTAGGAACTTGCTGACTCCAGAGTCTACAAGGAACGTGTACATGGACACACAAACCATCACAACTCTTTCAGCCACTTCTCAGCTCTTTGCTGCTGGTGTTGCTGTTTTTGGTAACTATTCTACATAAAATTTTGGCAGTACAAAAAAAAAACCCATCTATTTTTGAATTGTTAATATTAAAGAAAAAGAAAAACTGAGCAAAAAGTACAGACAAGAAAGCACAATTAAAAGGGAAGTCCCAAGATCTGTGGCACAGGGAGCCCAATTTACCCAAACCTGACAGACAAACCAGACTTTCATGTACCTCCCCCAGGATCTCTGCTTTCCTGGTAACTGCTGTTGAGATTCCATCTGCATTTGTCAGCTCTGGGAGACCTCTTTTGCCATGATTCTGTGACAGTCTTAGCTGGATGACACTGGCATCATCTGGGTAGATTCTGACCCACTATTTCCTATCAACAATATTTAAAAAAATGCTCCCAAATAACAAAACAAACGTCACACATGCCTTGTAAAACAAAAGAATTAGTAAGATAAATCAGCCTAAGGATGAAGGATCTAATACAGATACCTAGCACATGTGGTTTGACACAGGGGATGAGTCCTACCTGTTGTGTCTTTACAGGCAGAGATGCTCAGGCACTTTCCAGGGAAAGTGTGTGTCCCTGGAACATGAACTTACGTTAAACAAGAAGTTTGGAGGCTCTGGCAGCCACATAAGTTTGATGAAGCTTTTTGCCTGGAAGGGTTTGAAAATGGTACTGCTTTGGAAAGATTACAAAATGCATAAAGTATAGCTTTTTTTCTGTTATTTTGCCAATTTTTAAAAGGTGACCAAGATATCATCTACAAAAATATTGGATCAAACTCTTTCATTTACTCGGTACAACTTCAGTGACATATGGATTGACATATTTTACCTTCCAGTTGAAATGCAATAAAAGAAATCATTCTTTACAGTAAAAGAGCACAAAAGGCAGATTTCCCTGTTTGTTCACTTGTTTTGACATCTTTTGAAATCTTCTCTCAATATATTTTCATTGACTTCATGTATTAACTGATATTTGTTTTGATACAGATGAACAAGAGAGAATCTGACATCAAATCCATCTCAGCTCAGCTACACAGACCGTGAGATGGGATTCCTGACACATCCGTTGACTGGACTGAATATGTTAACTGTGAAAAATGGTTGCTAAGAGTTGAAAGTAAGGATAACTGTTCTCAGCTTTTAGAGTTAACTCCTGCAGTCACAAGTATAATGTGAAAAGGCAGAACTGAGCAGAGCTAGAGTAAATTATCAAGCAAACAAACCACATTCCAGTGGTCAAATATTTTTGCAAAGGAAATTTCCTCGTTTGAAGTATTTATAAAAAAGGAACCTTCAGATAGGCATACCTACAGAAAAAAAAAAAGAGAAGAAACAAAGCCCATTTTATATAAAAGTACTATGACAGAATTAAAAAACACAATAGTTTTTATTATACTCTCAAAGAAGAGAGGATATCCTCTCAAGATGTTTTATGACACACGCCTAAACAAGACAGATATTTTCCCTATTCCACAAAACCATTCTTGATCTTAGCTTGCAAGAATACCTGTACACATAAAGATCTCCTAAAATCTTTCAACAGATCTCAGCTTCTCAGTTTGACTCTTTAGCCATCACTTCAGAGGTCCTGATCACAAGAACTTGAACCATCTAAGGGCAGAACTGACACCTTTCTGCCTTAGAGCCTTTTCTAAAACAAAGTGCCTTGCTGCTTTTGTCCTAACACTCCAGTTATTTTCAGCTGCCCTTCCAAGTGCCTTCTTCCTCTTTGCATTTGCAAGTGTTTTCACTTCAGTCCCTATGAAGATCCTTCTGCTTCCCTCTCCGCCAGGACTCACTCCTTCCTCATCCATGTGAAGTTTCACACAAAGTTGCTTTTTTCCATTCATCTATCTCAATACAAGAAAGATTTCCCCCTTCCTAGCAAAACTGGAGCTTGGTCTACAATCACCCTGTGTCGTGGCAGAGACTGGAGCTGAATCTCACTCTCCTTTCAAGTCCCAGGTAACCCAGAACAGCAGCAAACTACATACTTCTTAACACAAAAAGCAATCCTTCAAACTGAAAGGTATGATACAAATGTCCTGGAAAAGTTTTGATGGAGTAGTGTTAGCACCCTACTGAGAGAGCCATTACAAAAAAAAAAAGTAGTTCCTAAATAACATCAAATGCTGGACTAGAAAAGAAATGCCTAATCCAGCAGAAATAGCATGCTGACTACTCACCAAATGTCAGATTTTGTGTTATATCCCTGGTGCTTCAGCGCTTCTGGACTCATGTAGTATGGTGTCCCAGTAAATGTGGTTGCCAGATCACATGAACCCATCAAAAGACAAGAAACTCCAAAGTCCCCTAAAAGTAACAGCAGAAACAATAATCTATCCATATAAACGTGTATCTGTTCATATAAACTCTTTGTGTTTATTGTTAGACATGATACAATGACTGTACGTCCCAGAAACCTGCCAGTATAAAAACCAATTTTCTATACTTCTTCCAAATAAAACCACCACAAACCCAGAGAACTACAGACAAATGTGGATTTGAAGAGGCCACACAAGGTCATCTGATTCAAACCCCTGGCTCAAAGCAAGACCAACTTCAATGTTACATAAGGCTGTTCAGGTCCAAGTCCAGCCAAGCTTGGAGCACTCTCAAGGCTGGAGATTTCACTGCCTCTCCGGCCCTGTTCCTGCATCTGACTGTCAAATAAATGTTTGACCACAAATCAAAATGCTATATCAGACATGACTTTATTTAAAATCTTCTTGCTGACAAAATGTCTGCGGCACCACTCTATTACACTAAAATACATCTTTAAAAAGTATGGAAATCTCACCAATTTTAAGTAGATTATTTTTCAAAAATATATTCTTGGCTTTCAAATCTCGGTGAAGTATCCGCCTGGAACATAAAAGGAAATTCAACCTCATCCAGTGTGAAGCATTCACAGTCACGTATCAAGTATCTCAACTATTTAAGATCATTCCTGGCTAGGAAGGGCAGCCCACCACCGCTACGGTCTAACCCTGTGCGTCACAACACACAGATGATGGCGTTAAGGGGCTGCATAGAAGCTCCAAGGCACATTCATGGGCAGGAACTAGAGCCCAGGCAGCCAGGATAATAAAAATGTACCCAGGGATCCCAGCTTGAGAACAGATACAGGCTTAATGTGAGCTGCAAAGGAAGGGAGCAAGGCAACTCCTCCTAGCCGAGTCTTCTTAGATGCATTACATCTTATTTCCTGCCAGCAGCATGAGATGTCTCACAATAGAATAAGGGATGAGAAAAACAGCAATGAGAAATTCTCAAAGCTCATGGAACTCTCCTTCAAAGAAAATGTATTACTTAAAGACAAATATGTATATAGACTGGGCTAGTCATTCATGTTTTTACAGTAATGGTGTGGAAGATAAGAGAACTTCACAGAGATCAACAGGAAAAGAAAAAGAACAACTAGATTTTACAGGCTTATTTTTCTATCAAAGACTGAAACAACACCATAAGCTACCACAGCTATAAGCTGTCCACACCTTGTGGGGACAAACAGCATCTTCTCAGTTTTTTGAAATCTAAATTTTTCACTTGACTCTTAGAAAAAATGTGCTGGAAGATATCTACCACTGTGCTGCTAGAAGATGTAGCATGCAATGTTCTTGCAGGGTAGATAATTACACCTTAGATATAAGACACATACTGCAGCAGTTTGGTGAACAGGACTTTATACCAATACAAGACCATTTGGTTTGGTTTCTGTTTGAGCATCTGCAACTAGTCAGTTTGCTCTCTCCCTTCCCAGGCTAAATGCACTGATATCAAACCACTACCTTTCATGCATATAGTTGACTCCGAGTAACAGCTGTATAAACCAGTCGATTATTTGTCTTTGAGTGAATATCTTCCCAGATTCTCTATATTCTTGAATTTTCAAGTCTAGATCTCCACCCTGAAAAATATCACAACATATTTGTACCTTTAAAGCAAGCTTTTAAAATGTCTTCTCCTTCAGCAAAGTACAGGGCTCCACTTTCTAAGACCTTCAGGCTCCATACCACATAGTCTGTAAAATTAAGGCTCACATATGAATTCTGAACTCTCCCAGCACCAGAAACATACACAACTGAGCATCAAAATTGACAGGAGGTCCTGGTCTTGCAGATCCATAAATTTCTGTCCTGTATTTCTTAATTCATGAATTTACAGTAATTTCTGTGGCCCCTGAGGTTCTAAGTTACAACATGCAAAAGTATGTGTGTTCAAAAAAGAGAAAATATGTTTTGTCATATATCAAAAATGTGTTCCCTGCCAATGTCCTGTAATTATTTATCTGAAATGTCTGAATCATCACATTCCCTAGGGAAGGGAATATGGCCTCAGCTTTCTCTCTGCCCCCCCTGCTGCAGCCCAGACTGAAGCTCTTCTGGGAACCTGGAGCTCTCAGCAGCTGCTTCCCCTTTGCTTTCCCCTGGTTGCTTGCAGCAGAGCAGAGGAAGGCAAGAAAAAGCGTCGCTGTCATGGTTTTTAATCCCAGATGGCAGCTAAGCACCACACAGCCGCTCGCTCTCTCCCCGCCCCTGCAGTGGAACAGGGAAGGAGTCAGGAAAAAAAAAAAATTAAAACTTATGGGTTGAGATAAAGACAATTTAATAGGACAGAAAAGGAAGAGAAGACTAGTTTCAATGTCCTACCATTAATTTAACCTTGATTTTGTGTCTCAAAAAAGGAAAACAAAACCACATAATAAAAGATTTGCTGAAATACTGCTGCCATGAAACTCTGAAAAAGCTTGTTAGCCCAGTTTTGCATTTTGGAAGGTCAGCAAAATGAAGTTCATAAGGAATTTAACAAATTAAGCACATGGGGAGTTTCCAAGCTGCAGTTTCTGTTTAAATATCAAGAGCATCAAACACACCAGTAAGTTCCTTAAAACAGCTTAGCATCTAGAGCTGATAACATAAACAGGCACTGACTGCTCTCCTTGTACCTCTCCCTCAGATTTCCTCAGTGTATGCATATGCACATCACAGTCGAGAGCACAGAGAAGAGATAGAAATAACTGTTGGGGGCAAGTACAACTAGTTCTAATTTATGATGTGTTAAAACGATGCAACTTTTAAAGTAACTACTTCATAAAAACTGTATTTTACTGAAGTCCAATTTATGTTACAAAATTAAATCCAAGGTTCATGAGGCATTTTTGTTTGAAAGCTGACTTGTCTGACAATATTTATATTGCCTGTAAGAATTCGATTCAGGTAAAATTGCCAAAGGAGCTCAACAAGAAGATCAAAATGGAACATGTGTAATTCTTTCCTATAAATTTGAGTGAATTCAGCTACAACGAAAGCCATCGAGCTAAGCAATGGAGCCCAGTGTGCTCTTGGTGACAGGAGAGGTGTAGCACAGGGCAGCTGCCTTGGGGGATCACCCCCTGCTGCTCATGTGAGAGTGAGCAAAGAACTGCAGCTAATGAATAAGTCACAGTACTTTGGAGAAAACAGAGTAAGGCTCAGAGGGTAGTTCTGTCTCCATGCCAACTTAACGTTTATTCTTTGTTTTGAGTCTGCCCAAGAGTACCAATTACTGCCAATCTGGTAATTATTCTATGCATGAGAAACTGAATGTATACTCAGCTTCCAGACAAGGTCCAGGTAGCAGTACATTTTTCTCACTCCCAAATCCTAGGGTAACCATACCTAAACGTTTTCCTGCACAATAGTTTACATTGCCTGAAGAAAAGAAATTTCCAAGGGGTGCTGCAGCAGCTCGTGATTACTCTGGTGATTGCTATCATGCTCTTTCTTTTTCACCTATAACTTTATTACAGCTTGGGGGGAAAAAAAAATAGAGAAAGGAGAGAAAAAAGCAGTGGAGCAAAGTCACTAGTCCAGCTCTGCAGTGCTGCTGAAAGAGGCTCCTTTATTGCCACAGGTGTAACTATCTGGTGAAAGAAGATACTCTACCACGAGTAGAGAGAAAATGAATCTTAGCATACAGGAATATCTGGGCAGTTAGAATAACCCCTCAGTTCCGAGATCCGGATTTCCACGGACAGCTGGCAATACCAAATTTCCATCAAGCCCCAGCTATCAGACATTCAGGGAATGATGCCAAGAGTTTCTGCATGGGTGTTAAAAGAATACGTGAACAAATATTCAGAATGTGTAACAGAATTGAACTTTTCAGATGGATTTTTTTTTAATCCCAGCAATAAATAGGCATTTAACTGTCATCAAAGAAAGCTTCTAAGGAAGCAGCAACTGCCAGGAATAGCGCTTCTTTAATTGTTCACACCAAAGCCAAATGCTTGAAGAAATGTGATTAGCTAATAAAAGACTGGTCTGTGGACAGTACCCCAGTAGTCTGAGGTCACTGGCTTCCAAAGCATTTCAAATGCCTAGCAGAGTACAGCTGTGGAGTCTGCCTCACTGTTTCATTAAATGATCACTATATGTATGACAGACTAAAGAGCACATCTATATTTAATATGTAGGCACTTGTTTTACATAAACTCATAAAAAGCTGTCTTAAATATCTTTAAATTCCTATTTTAAAGCCTTAAGACAGATTTCAGCAGTATGTTTGAAAATCAAATGCTGGAGTCAAAAAAAACATGGTAACTACACTGCAGTATATCCTGCTTCACTATTTTTTGTATCTGCTACACTCTGGTCTTTGACTCTAACTGTTCTTCACTCCATAAAGCCAATGCTGCTACCAAACTCATCATCCATACAATCAGGCTTAAGTCTCTTGCAATCACCTCCAAATCACAAGTGAGTTTTCCCTTCCTCATTTATATCCAACTGCACACCATGCCCCCGTACATCTCATCCTCTCTTACCTATCAGGAGAACTGATGTGGTACAACCTTCTCAGCTCACCACAGATCCTGTAAAGTGTTTAAGTCTTCCTTGCAATACTGATTATAGTGAACAAAATGAACCTGTGTTTAAAATTACAGATTTTCTCTCCCTGGTTTGTTTGTCTCTGAGGTGCGAGTCTTGCATGAGCAAGGAACCCTGCTTATTTGAAATATGTCTAACAAGTAGCAAGTGATACCACAAGTAACAAATAGAGGGCAAAATTCAAACTAAAACACTAGGCTAGGCTTCTTTTAAGACCATATTCTAATGCACACATTCTGTCAAATTTCTTCAAAGTAATCTACATGTCTCACCTCACAGTATTCAGTGATAATGCAGAAACTCTCTCGCTCCACAAAGCTTGCATAGAATTTGACAATGGCTGGATGGTTTAATTTGGACAGTAGTTGTGCTTCCAGATTTGCTTCAACTGTTTCATTAGGCTTTAGGTTTCCAACAGAGATTTCCTTTAGAACCTTTCTAGAGGAAACAAAGAAACCATTATATTAATAAAACCAGGAAAACAGAAAATCATGTAATGCTCAGAAAAACATCATAATTCCTTAAAATGAAAAATAACAACATTAACCAAGTGCTTGGCAACATGAAACAATGAGGCAAACACGGGTAAACAAAAGGAATGCATTTAAATGCAAATAAATATGCTAGTCACCATAGAGATTAAGCAACACTTTAAAAATGCTATTTTGAAGTATATTTCCCACTAATTCCTTACTATTCTGTTTTCTGACATGTTGTCAGTGCTATGTATTAGTGCATAATAATAAACATAAATAAAAAAATCAAATTAAGGGATTTTAAACCCACTCGGAGCATATGCTCAAGATTCATACATGAAATAAGGAGGAGCAAGAAATGGTTTGGTTTTGCTGCTTCTGCCAAAGTCTCTCCATGGAGGCATGAAAAAAACCACACAGAGGGGAGTATTTCTGTGATGGTTTTTCTGGTGATAAGCTCAGGATGCTGATATTTTTCAAAGACCAGCCTCCCTTCGCCTGAACACCTAAGTAAAAAGTGCAAAGCCGATTCTACCGTTTCAATGAACTCTACATTTTCAGTCTTTAACATTTGTTTTGAGAGGTCCTAAATACCCTGAAAAAACCTGAAAAAAATAAATGGATTTTTCATATTCTTTAACATGAACATTCCATAGAATTTCTTTCTACATCTCAACCATCAGTTTCTGACTAACACTGCATGAAGTTTTACATAAGGTTGGCTAATCCCCACCTGGCAGTGAGATGAGCAGACCATGTCACTTGATTTGTCTGCAACTCCCCAGAAAAGCTTCCTGCTATGCAGCCAGGTAACCCCTGCTGCCATCCTCTCATCTTCAGCTGATGTGAGGATGTTGTTCCTTCCTTAACACTGATCGTGTCACAGAACTGACAAACGGGATCAGCCCTCCTCAAACATCAGGTAATACCAGTTTCTTGTATGCCCCAGACAACGCTGGAGGCCTGAGGTGTGGATGTGCAGGGACAGCTTGTCACAGCTTGTCATCTCCGTCACTTGGAGATTCTGCTGCTGTCACCAGCTCTCAGAAAATGAGACAGGTGTTTGCCTTATTTAAAATAATTCCTATAAATAAAAATCAGGAAAACACACTTTTCATACCCCGTGTATCGGGTGTGTGCGACACGATGCTAATGCACATCTGGAGGGGAAGCCATTTGCACCCATCAGCAGCCCTTTCTTCTCTGCCAGCTGTGCCCACCCCGACAGACCCCCGTGGCACACCAGACGCTTCCCTCAGGCGCGAGGCTCTTTCCTCTCGAGCGCACACAGACACCCATGTCATGCAACTCTGTCACTCGGTTGTGATGAAGCAGACGCACGCAGCGCAGGCTTATGTGGGTTCTGGTTCTACAGGAAGATAATGTTTGATTTTGTTGCATTTTACATGAAGAATCTGCCCAAAGTTCATGCTTTCTGCACAACTTCTGGTGTCTACTTGAATAAATGGACTTAATTTAAAATGCATACTCAAAAAATTCTTGTGTTGATGAAGTGCTGACAAAGAAGGTCTCTCCATGTTCTCGCAGAGAGAAAGTGTCTCCAGCTGCAAAGCAGAGTAAGTTGCCCTTGCTCATAACTCATCCCCAGTACTTGTGGATCATATGCTGAAGACCTGCGTGTGCTGAACCGTTCAGAGACATGGACAGGTGACACAAAACCACACCTTTTTAAGGATGCACCATAAACACATGTTATGTCCTCATAAGGTTTTGTCAGTGATCCCTCTGAAGTAAACAGGTCCATATCCAAGTCAAGTTTTCTCAAAAAAACCTACCCCTGTATTTTCTGCCACTTACGCTCAAGTATGAAATAGGATTTAATATGTCAAAACTATCTGCAGGAGATAAGAAATCTCAGATTTAGATGGCACATACAGAAAAACAGGTGAAACTGCTGAAATGTGGATGCCATCCCAACAGAATAATTAAATGGACCCCTTTCGATATTACACTAGAAAAGATGTACTAATTAAAACTTACGCATTTTTCTAAGTTCCACTTAGTTTAGAATAGAGACACAGAAGCAGATCACAGAATCATTTAGGCTGGAAAAGACCTTGGAGAGCCAGTCTAACCACTAACCTAGCACTGCCAAGTCCACCACTAAACCATGTCCCTGAAGAGAAGATAAAATATCAGCAAATGTACAATGAGAAAAACTTGTTAAATAAGTGCCAGCAGATTATATTAAATGCCAGTGCAGAACAATATCCCCCAGATTTAAACTCTGTGGAAAAAAAAAAAAAACCTTGCTTTGCAATTTAATAGCGCAAAGAAACTTTGAATTTGATCTTGGGCTGACCACAACTGTAAGAGTCTTGCAGTGAACGCATTTGTGAAGAGCGAAGCCGCCTACTGTCCCCATTTGGGCCCATCCTGGGTGCACTGTCACACCCTGCAACACAGCCAGGCCAGCACACCCTGCCTGAGAGAGCAATAAGCATGCAGCAAATGAGGATAAATAGAGCGAGACTTCAAACAGGAGTGAAGGTGGAACACTCCAGGACACGGACACGCCGTGGGAATCCCTCTTGGAGCTTTACTAGTGACTGACAATGTGCCACAGCCGTGTTTATCTCAGTCTATTTGCACTGATCTAAAATTAAATGTTTTACAACCCATCTGGTATGTGTTTACATTGATGACACACTTTATTGTTATATAATTTGGTTTACTGGATCAGACACAATTGTTAAAAGAATGCCTTCTCAAAACACACTCCGTTTATTGAGTGAACTGCAACATGAATTATTGACTGGCTACATTCGCTTGCTGATAACGAAGTAAAAGAAATAGAACTCTTTTAACGTCAAGAATAAATAGGTCTAATAAAATACCACACAGAAGGTGTATTCTAGGAATATACAAACAAAATTTGGTGTTAAACAGAAACTTAATTTTACACAGGACATTGTTAATTGCAGCCTGAGATTAGCAAGAACTGCCAGCAGGTCACTCGTGTGCTAAGCTGGGAACTTCCCATTCCTTTGTCAGTAAGGTGAGTCGTGGCCTAACCCCTGGTCCTTCTGTCCACTCTGACCTTTGTAGGACTCGCCACCCTTTCACACCCAGAACTCCCCAGTACAAGCACAAGATGGATTCTGTGAAAATGTGTGACCTGGAATTGGATCTGAAACTGGCTGTGAACAATTAAATTAAAGGAGCGATAAAGTCAAGAAGATTGTCACACTCCCAAAGAACAACAAACAGTGTTTGCTACTCTTAGCTACATACATGTGCTTACTCATTATCCAAACCATTTCAAACTTGAGTATTATTATGCAACTTTATAAATACAATCCTGGGTTTCTTTTACCATTCCCATGGCCATTACTGATTCAATAGTCAGGCCAAAAACCCATTTCAATCCCAAGTATTGCTGTACATCTCTTTACATCAAATGCCGAGCTTCTTTTGTCATCCCCAACTGATTTGTTAGCTGTCAGTGATTGTTTTTCCCCAGACCTCCAAAACAGCCCGTTCACACTGCTCACGAACACTGAGAACCAATCCTGGAGTTAACCACTAAGAATTCAATCGCTGCAGGAGCACTGTAATATCTGTAGATGGAGTAAATATAATTTTGTTTTCTGAATAAGCACTTTCAAGAATTTAACCGTGCTTAAATGCCTTTGGATGGTGATGAGATTTCATAAATTTACAAGTAGAATGGATGATTCACTTTTCATTTCCACCAGCAAGTCACAGTTATAGCACCTACAAACACTTTCTGAGATGCCTCATTTTCAAATGCTCTAACATACATGCACTAACAGCAAACAGTTTAGCTCGTGCTTTAAACGGTTTATGGTTATTTGAAAATTAACAGTTGCTAATTAGTATCCCAAAGAAAAGTAGAATGTATTTTCTGGAACATGAAATAGGAATAAGCTGAAATAAGTTCACTTCAAGGAATACAGTGTATATCATTTTCTTCTGCGCTGAGCAAAACCCCATACATACAAAGCAGCATACTTCACATTATTTCTGGTCAACCATAGGTGCCAACTTTGTGTGGGGGAATCATTATAAAGCAAAGCAGAGTACTTGTCTTACCCTCCACAGAGCCGAACAAGCCCTTTTGCTACCACAGTAAAGTAGCCATTATATTTAGGTATTAAAAGGTATTTATTTTGAATAATTCTTTGGGACATTTTGGGTACAAAATAAAAGTGAACATTGATCAATAGAAGAAGAATTTTCTTCTAAAGCAACATTTTTAAAACCTAGAATTTTCTTCCTGAACAGAAATGGAAAAATAAAATGTAATTACATTTGTAGGCTCTTCATATATTTCTGCTCTACTAATAGACTGTGATTGAACTGAAGAAACTTGTATCTGCTTGTATCTACTCAGGAAAATTGTTAAGAACTATTATGGGCGACAGACTAAATACCTGTGAATGTAGCAGCTTTTAGCAGTGCTTTATCTCCACATGTTGCATGATCACCATCTACTGTTCACTCACCCTTTCCTCTACAGCCTACTATGGTTTCAGAATGTGAATTACCTGTCATGCTGCCACCAACCTAAATGGGATTTTAGAGAGAAATATGACAAGGTCTAAACAGTTTGTTTATTCTCTGTATCTTTGAAGACAATTTCAGCAAACATCAAATCATCTAAGCCAGGCATTGCTCCATTGTGATTTTATTAAATATGCTTGATATGTTTCAGTATTAACTGCTCTCTGCTAATCAATGTTCCCTTACTGAAAAAGGTGATGCCATCAGAGAAATAAAGCTGGGATGCAGTGTTTTGTTTCTAAGCATTACAATATGATTAAACATCTCACAATTGCCATGCTACGTTTCTTCAACTTGCAGCCTTGGGCTACAGCATCTGACAAAAAAAATTATTTTCCTTGTATAGGATTAGTCTGAATTTTGACACCAGTTTCAATGAGAAATTTTGAAGACCGACCCTCATACCACCTGATCTATACGCACCAGTTCACAGGAAAAAAAGCAGTTTTGAAAAACAGGAGATGCAAAGGGAAACCAGACACACTGATCATTGCTGCAGAAATGTGTTCTGTAGAAATTCATATCAAACTTTTCCTATTGTAAAATTTAGTTGGTTCTTTCCTGAATATAAATATATTTGTAGGTAGAATTATGTTCCTTTCAATGATACTGATGTCAACAATATTGTCTCTTCAGTGGAACTAATTCCCATAAGTAATTTAAATAGTAATTGCTGAAACTTTGATCAGAAAACTCACTCTTCCCACGTGTCTCTTTCCAGCAGGCATCTCCCCTTCACTGTTTATTTCTGATACGCACTGAATTATCTATGGTACAAAAAAAATAAAAGGAAAAGGTACAGAGGGGAAAAAGATAAAAGCACAGTTTACAGCTTTACAAAAGTGGATTACTAAATAGTCTACTATCAGAGAGAAAGGGAATCAAGCAATGCTGAGGAAATTAATTGTGTATAATACATATTGTTAGATAAAAATCTTTTAATACTTTCTAGTCCTCCTGAGTATGATACTGTGTTCTTAGAAATCAGTGAAACATTTGCAACATGCAAAAGAAGCAACTACCCAGCAACAGTGAAAAGTTATTTCAGAACACACAAAGGGCACACCATCCATGTAAGAGAAATAGAGAGTCAGGAGTTACTTTTACTGATGTCACGTAAGCACAGCCAAAAAAGCAGAAAAGAATAAGGAAACATACACTGACTGTCCAGCAAATCCAGAATGAATTCCACTCACTGCAGCAGGTTTCTCATTACAATGTACTGAATGCAGCAAAGAGCTGGAGGCTCATTCTGCACGGAAGAAATGACAATGTCCTTGATGCAGACTTAGGAGGAAACACCTTGCCAACAAGGGTGCACTGCAACAGCAGGCGGGCGTGTTCAAACATTGCAAAACCAGACTGTACCTCTGAGGCATGTGGTCACAGTCCAACCTGAAGTAACAACACTATACCTCTCCATTTTCTTACTAATGCATCAACACTAAATATCAGCTTCAACAAAACGAACGAGCCACAAGCGATCTCAAGGCATTTGCTTAATTACAAAATCATTATATTTGTCTCTGCCACACATGGCTGAATGTGAATGTGACCATCATACTGTACTGGCTGCACACACGGCGCTGGCCTCGGCTCTCCTGGCTGGTGGGACATGCTGGACAGACCTAGATCCCAAGCCAAGGCAGTTGTCAAATCCTCTCAGATATTGAGTATCCTCATCCCAGTGTCTCATACAGGCTTTTGAAGGACATCACTGCACTGAGCTCAAGCAAGCTTTGGGCAAAGAGAATGCATTCAAGGCCAGGTCTTCTGCAAAACAGCTAAATCAGCTCAATCTAGCTAAATCAGCAAGACCTCTCTGTTGAGGTTATTGCTGTCTCTTCTCTGGGGCTGAGTGGCTGTTCCACCTTAGGAGTGACGGCAGCTCAGAGACTACATGGCAGCCTGCACCTTACATGAAGAAGCAGAGGCACACTTGATTGAAGCAAGCAGAAGATGGGTCACTAAGAAAAGCTTATTTAAAAATAAGCAGAAATCAGGAAGGTCCTCCAGGAATTTCACCTTTCTTGAATTCCCAAGGAGACTGTGAATATCCTATCCCATAGAGACCATAGAATTCTATGATTCTATCATCTGTTCACAAATCTAAAATGACCTGACGGGTTCTGGTTTTAATTTCTAATTTTTGTTATTAAATGAGGGAGGAGAAAAAAGGAGAACAGCATGATTAGATGAACATGCACATGACAACTGGCAGGGAGTCATTTGGTACTGTTTTAATCAATCCAGTGTCAAAGGACCATTCCATTGGAATACTTTCCAAATAGGCAGCGTGGACATTTAACGACACAGCAATCTGCTGACTGTTGCTTGGATGTTCATAAGTTATAAAACCCTTCCACCTTTAGATTTTATTGCATTTGCTATAAGAAGTCATAAATAATTGAAAGTCATGTGATAAATTATTCAGCTAAGTGCAGAGTTTCCAAGGAATCATAGCATGAGTCTGGATTAATGGTATAATGCAGGTCAGAGGCAGAAGCTGAGCTGACTCCCCACAATTACCACACACAGGAACAGTCCAGGGAGCCTGGCACGTCCCAGCGTGTGCTTTCCACCATGGGGACCTATAAGTGACTAGTGAATATTTATGAAGTAGAAGCCCCTGCTGCCTACTGTGTGCTTCAGCTGCTTGCCCATGCACAGCCATGGATTAGTGAAACTTCACCCAGAGCCTCACTTGGCATGATTGATTAGGACACTCATTATCCACAAGTGATAACACTGTCCTTCAAGAGTACTGCTGAATGTAAATCTCTGCTATAACTGACTTTGTCTTTTAGCCACAATTACTTGTTATAATTAACTGCTAAACTACTCAAGGGGACTGGCACAGAAG
>JANVCC010000019.1:28440549-28531705 GCA_025345505.1 Todiramphus chloris collaris | reverse complement strand
AAAAAAAAAAAAAAGAAAGAAAAAAGAAAAAAGAAAAGGAAAAGGGCAACAAACACCTGCAGACATCCTGCATTTTGAAGGGAATACGTAAATTTAAGTAAATTCTCTCAGAATGTACCAGCAAATTAAAAGCTCTACTGCCACTTCATGTACTGACACTTCTTTTACAAAAATGCATATAAACTGTTTCCTAGACACAGAACATCTCAATTCTTTTTTTTTTTTCTGACAAAATTCTTTCAGGGCTGTATGAAGATTATTCTTTCTAAAGAGTAAGAAACATAGCCAGCTTATTTTTCATCCAAAAGTATCTATATAAGCTTACCAAAGGAAAACTGAACAGAAGCAGCAGCCAGTACAGTTCCAGAAGAGATTATTTTCCAATTTGAAAGTAGTGTTGAGAACATGACTTCCAGTATATTTTACCACCTTAAGAAACAAGTATTTTCAAACAGAAGAAATTGTCTACACTCTATCTCATCGTGCTACCTGATGTTTCACAGGGCAGCAATTTTGTCATCTATTAGCATATAAATGGTGGAAAGCTGGGGGAATCTACTCTTCAGTCTACACTTGAGGCTCAGACGGAAGGAGCAACTGTGATACTCGAGTACCCCCTGGTGACGAAAGGATGAACTACAGCATCGCACCAGCACCTCAGCTTGTTCAATATTGATGTAGTGACAAAAAGAGACTGGTAAAACAGAAAAATAATATGCCATTTGGTACTCAGCCTCTGTCCTGAGGGTGGCAGAGGACACGCCGAGCCTCAGCCCTAACGAGACACGGGTACGAAACGCTGCAGGAAGGGAATGTTTGCTCAAAACACGGTCACTCGGAATTGAAGTTCTCGAAGGAAAATCCTTAAGGAAAAAATAGAGATAATAACAACTTAAAAGCAAAGCACATATTCCATGGTTTTGAGGTTTGGCAGCTTGAGCGACATCAGCAGATGTGTGAAGACACATATTTCAGTGTACTGTTAATATTCTAAGAATGAGTTCAGTAATAGCTGAATTTTGAAGGATCTTACAGACTCAAGTGGTTCCTGTCACCCTATTTGCATGACTTTAACATAAAAATAAATTGAAGAGTATTTTCTATTGTTTTTACTGAAAGTTTTCATTAAAGAACTTTTTTTTGTAGAAAACTGTAGCTAAGGCTAAGAGAGATTCCAAGCCAGCTGGAAAAAGCTCAGACCTTAGGGGCCTCCAGCCCTCATCCAAGGAGTTGAGAAGCTGTAAATTGATGTAGAAGGAAAGCAAATTAAAGAATTATGTCTTGGCTGCACATTTATTCAAGCAGTATTGCCAAGAATGCAGAGGCATAAATAGCAAATGAATCAGGAAAAACCTCTTTGATCACATAACTGCTCGTTAATATGTCCATCAGTAAGGACCAACAGATCCCCGTACTTAAATAACGTATTTCTGGCTGAAAAGCAAATTGATTAGATGTTTCGGACTTTACAATAAAAGCCTCACAAATTGCACTGGATAAAGCCAAAACTATTCACATTTAAATTTCACTGGGTATCAGTATCACACTGACAGACACACAGCTCCACACCACAGGCACTCCAAAGTGCTATCCCTTTGGTACAGAGCAAATAGAAAGGTCTTTATGGACTTTCTGTAACTATTCATTCTCAGGTTTCATTTAGACAATCCAATTATAAAGAAATAGGACATCAATATAGTACAGTTTCTTTTGAGATGCCTCCAACAACCTGAATCTTTACAAAGATGCAGAATCAATTCCTGAAAGCATCCAATTAAGTGTTATCAAAAAGCTTACCTACAGTAAATACGTAAGAAATCATCAGAAAAGAAGAGGGAAACCCATCAAAATACATTCAGGAATCCTGACATTTTCAGTCCCTTTTAAATGCTCCACACTTTAATGGGCAACTGTGGCTGAATGAAGCATTTTGGAGAGAGATACTGTGGTAGCTGGATGTGATTAGACAAAGAATTGCCCTTTTCCACATTTTTTAAACCAAAAACTTCATGTTCACAAAGATGCACAAGCATGGGATGGAAGGCAAATGCCCAACACTTTAGTATGTGTTCCAAAAAAGAATCTCAAGAAGCCAGTTTATAAAATACAAAGGCCTCAGAAAAAAAACTATACAGTTCTATCACACACACATATATTACATATTAGCATAATTATTAAATGTGAGCTTATAAATTATAAAGCTTTAAGCCTTCAACAAGCAGTTTTGTTACAAAGGAAAAGAGCAAATTTGTGAAAGCTGGCACATGCCTTGGCCCTGCTTCTCATCAAGAGAAGGACAAAACGCACCTCAGCTCTGAGTAAACATAAGGGCCTTTTCTCAGCACACAGCTTCTTGCATTAGCAGCTTCTCCAGGGTAGGGCACTGGGAAATAGGTGACTGATGGAGTAACCATTTTTATTATTTGTTACAAAGCTTCAGACTGGGTGTCCATCACTAGGAGGAGGAGGCCATCACTAGGAGATGGAGGTCTTTAGATTTTCTATCTACCTCCATTCTGTCTGGCACCAGTAAATGAGAAAGGACTTAGATAAAAGCACAACAATATAGACATATGGTATAAACGATTTCAATCAGGCTCCTCTGGAATGCTGAGTCAGCATAAAGTCTGCTCCTGTCTTATCTCCTCACTGAAGCTGAACGATTAAGGCTGCAACTTAAAACCAAACTGAGAGATGAGATGCAAATACAAGGAAAACATCTACAAAGCAAGAAATATCTGAAACATTTTCGTTTAAAGTATGTGAAGAGTTTACTTACAACTCTTCTCCTTGCTTTGCTTTTCTGTCAGCAACCAGATAGACACTTCCAAAGCTGCCATTGCCAAGTTTCCTCTGAAGAGTGTATCTTCTGGCAATCACAGCACCAGAGCAAGCAGAATTAAATCCAGCAACAGCAACATGCTTTGCAGTTTCTTGAAATTTCAGCATTTCTCTGTGCAACAAGAACTACACAAACTTCTCAGAAAGTAACTTTCAAATCCTTGTGCTCTTCCCTGGATGTTAACAGGAAACACTTGACACAGAATAAAAATTATTTGTTAATGTATTATTCTTATTCAAATATTCGTTTAATTCTATGTCAGTGCTTATGGGGCTCAGCTTGCAGCAAAACCCAAGTTCAGTGGAAAGACTGAACTCCAGATACTGTCAATGTGATGCAGTCAGCCCTCCTCTAAACCAACCTGAAATGAATTCACTGAGCTGACAGAAGAGGGGAAATGGGACAGCGTGTGTTAATTTATATAAAAGGTCAAGTGCTTTTTGCAACGACAGCTACAGACCTGTCTCACCTGACGCTTCCCCCCAGCTTGGCACTCCTCCTCACCCCATCTCTTTGTACCACCGCAGCAGCTGACACCGAAACATCAGCATACAAGGTTCATGATTGCTGTGTATACTAAAATACCCCCTCCGTCTGTAATCTGGGCTCATCCCAGTAACACAACATCGTTAGACTTGGCCAGGTTTACAAAGTAACATCATCTCCACTGGCTCGGTTTCTTGCTGCTCCCAAAGGATAACTAAGAAAGATTTTATTGGTAGCGTCGGTGGCAAAGGAGCTGGCAGGTGACGGTAAAACAAGGCCCAGTGTACCCGGTTATCAAACGGGCGCCTCTCCGAGGCACCCTGAGGAGGCCGGGATCTCCGCGGGAGCCCTCGAAGGTGTCACTACCTCGTTCACAGACCGAGGAAGGCTCCGCTCGCGCTCCGGGGACGCACACAGCGGCACGAAGCGTCCCCGCTGTCCCCTCAGCCGCCCTCAGGCAGCGGGGCGAGGGCCGCGTGCCCCCAGCCGGGCCGCTTCCTCAGCCCTCCGGCGCGGACCCCGACAGACGCGCGACCTCCCGGCCGATTACTGCGGGGTCTCGGGGGTTCCCTGGGGACCGCGGCCTGAAGGCAGGGCGCTGCCGGGCGGGGGCGGGGGCGGCAGCGAGGCAGAGCCAGAGGCAGAGGCAGAGGCAGAGGCGGCCCCGGGCTCCCTCGAGCGGAAGCGCCCGGCGGCGGCCTCCCCGTCGCTAGGGAACGCGGCGCGTGCGTGCGCGCGCGAGCTCCGGTTGGCGCAGCCCGGCCGCCACCTGGCGTCACTTCCGGCGCCGGTCCGCAGGAGGGGTGGAGCTACCGCCGCCATGGGCGTGCAGGGTTTGGCGGGATTTGTAGAGGAGCGCGGGTCCTTCTTCACCGAGCTGCGGGTGCGGGACACCAAGCTGGTCATCGACGGGAGCAGCCTCTATCACTGCCTCTGCCTCGCCTCCGCCGGCGACTTCCGCCGCGGCGGCGACTACGGCCCGTTCGCGGCGGCCGTGCGAGACTTCTTCGGCAGCCTGCGGCGCTGCCGCGTGGCGCCGTTCGTGGTGCTGGACGGCGGCCGCGACGTCGAGGACAGGAAGTTGCCCGTGCTGCGGGACCGCGCTGCCGAGCGGCTGCGGGAGGCCCACAGCCTCTCCCGGGGAGGCGGCGGGACGCTGGTGCCGCTGCTGACCCGCGAGGCCTTCGTGCAGGCGCTGGGCCGGCTCGGCGTGCCCTTCGTGCAGTGCTTCGCCGAGGCCGACCGGGAGATCGCCGGCCTGGCCAACCGCTGGGGCTGCCCCGTCCTCTCCCTCGACAGCGACTTCTGCGTCTTCGACCTGGCCGCCGGTTACTGCCCGCTGAGCCACTTCCAGTGGCGGAGCGTCCGCGACGGCGACGGGCCGCGGGGCTGCTACGTGCCCGCCCGCCGCTTCTCTGCCGAGAGGTTCTGCGGGCACTTCGGCCCGCTCCGCAGGAGCCTCCTCCCGCTCTTCGCCGTCATGAACGGCAACGACTACGCCGGGCTGGCCGCTCTGGAGCCGTTCTTGGAGAGGGCGCGGCTGCCGGGGGGCGGCGCGGTGGAGAAGCGGGGCAGGCACCGCCGCCTGCAGCAGCTCCTCTGCTGGCTCTCGCAGTTCGCCGAGCCCGCCCAGGCTCTGGACTCCGTGCTCAGGCACCTGAAGGCGCACCAGAGGCAAGAAGTCGGGGAGCTTCTGCGCGCGTCGATGGAGGACTACGCTCCGTCCGACGTGGATCTCGAGCGTTTTTTTCAGACGGGAAGGTATGAATGCGAGGCTGCCCGGGCAGCAGGGTTACCCACGTGGGTTCTCGATGCTTTGGCGAAAGGTCAGCTGGCCCCCTTCATCAGCGACGCCCTGCTACTGAGAAGTACATTCCTCCGTGTTCAGGTAGAGAACATGCAGAGACCCAGCGCACATAACGTGGCTTTGCCCATACGACAAGTGATCTACAGACTGCTCCTGAAAGCACCCCAAAATACTGAAGCTGCTTCTCCAGGCAAGCAGAGCAGTGAGCTGCCAGTTGTATGTGAATTTGACAGACTCCAAAAGACACTTAAAAAAAATGATGTTCAAGCAGCAAGCCTACCCCCAGATTTTTGTGATGATAGTTTTCTTTTGGACACATTAACAGAGGTAAGTGATTGTCACAATGGATCACAGTGTTTCACGAGTGACAGGAAACAGTTGGCCACCTGGTTGCTCAATGCGATGCCTGAACTGAGCCCCCTCAGTAAGCAGCTGCTTCATACAGAGGGACCTTAGCCTGTGATACCCCAGAAGCTACACAGATGCCTTTACCTTCTCCTCTTCCCCTCCCTCTCAAGTGCATCAAGACTACCACAATTTTCCATTCTTAGCCCTCCTTCCATCTTACATATTCTATTACACTAACACTTGCTTTTATAATTATAGGAAGGAACTCGGGTTCATAAAATTTAGAGAAATGCAATTTAACACTACAAAATCATAGCTTTGATCAAGCTGTGGGTGTTTCGGAACAGTGTTCTGAAACACACAACCTGACCCCTGCTTTTTTACTAAAAATCTCCCTCATTGCATATATAGAAATCTTGCAGCTGCCCAGCAGCTGTACCTGCCCCCCTGCAAGGCTGTGTCCTGCTAACGTGGGCCCTGCTGCTTGCCAGAGAACAGCACCTGGAAATGAGCCTGTCGCCCGGGGAGAGCTGTGCTGCTGGCTCAGTCCCAGTGGCCATGAGTTGTGTACATGTACACGGTGACAGTTCAGACTGTAACCCTTGCTGTGAATAGAAAGTCACCTCTCGTTCCCAAAGCTGCATAATGGAGGTTCTGTAAGCAGTAATTTCTGCAACATCTGGCAGCAGTGCCCGTGCCTTTTACCCCTGCAGGTTTAAGCCCCGTGCTCTGCCTGTTCTGGCATTCGCAGCAGCTGTAACACATCAGTGTGCAGGGGCTGCACTGGATGTTTCTGTCACTTGCTGGTGGCTCTTTCATGCAAGAACCAAGTCTATCACTGCCGTGACCATCACACACTACAGACAGCTGTGATCCACAGGTCATTTTACACCATTTCTGGCTACAGGCCTTTAACTAAAGCAATATGCAAACACTCGAGAGTGAAAAACGCCATTTGGTGATTTTAAGAAACATTAATGACACCTTAATTTGGTCTCAGCATTATGCTGTTCAGCGAATTTGAGCTTCTGCTACTTTTAACAACTCTCCTTACTAAACATGTAAGAATTAACAACTCAACAGGAGGTTGGAAGCATAAAGGTTATCCTGAATTTAAAGTTTCTGGTTTTTCTGTCATGGGGATGTCTACCTAAACATAGGCAAAAACTTCCTTACCAAGCTCCACAGAGCACTTGAATTACTATTAACAGCCTGCTGCAGTTCTGCTGTGTGCATGAAGTTAGGGGCTAATAGTCTATAACACTGCTTTGAGAAGTCAAATAGCACAACCAGGAGGGAACATGTCCCGGGACTAAGCACACTGCAGGTGAAAAACATGTGTCCCAGTTCAGATTGCTCTATGATTACAGGTAAGTCTGTCTTCAACACACCAAAACCACATGCATTGTATCTCACAAAGCAAGGGCAACTTTGAAGAGGCATAAAATGAAGGGCTTTTACACACATATATATATATATTTGCCATCCTTAAGTAATTTTAATGCGTTACGGTTATAAGATTTTCCAAGCAAGTCAACTTTTAGATAGGCGTTTAACTTAAAAGTCAGCTAATATGAAGACTCTGAAGTCTTAAAATCTAACCTCAGCCAGTTATAAAAACTGACTTTTATTCTTCTACCTAACACTTAACTGTGTTTTTAGAGTTTAAAAAGTATTTCCTATTCAGGGTATCTACAAAACTTAACTTTTTTTATCAGAACCATGAAGTACCAGCTAGATCAAACACAGGCTTACTTGCCTTTTGGAAACTGCTCACAGCAAACAAAGTCTCTTATTTTCCACTCCAATTTTTTATTTTCAGATGCCTGTGTCATGTCGTCAGAGGCTTTTGCTGGAGACTCTGGGAATGAAAATGAATTTCTTACAATCTGTCCCCAGTCACTTACAACTCCCTGTTGCTGTAACATGTTACTGGATACGCTGTTCAGAACCCCAAGTTACACTGCATCAGTTAAAGGCTTTACTTCTAATGATAGTATCTGGAGAACTGCAGACAGCAATAAATGATCCAGGTATGTCTCCAAAGAATACAGCAACAAACGATCCAGGTATGTCTCCAAAGAATACAATTTTACATGTTCATCTGCTATGAAAATCTATACCACAATTCACTTCTCAGTTTTGGTGAGTTGTCCAAATTCAGATCAATTAGCATTGATTTACACTGTATCCTGAGGGATCACATTCTTTGCACTGATGCAGAGCAGAGAATTGGTGCTGGCCATCAATTTAACGTTTTCTATAGGGGAAACAGTGCTGTGCCATCTTGTAAAACATTTATTTGCATTTATACATGCTGTCTTCGGGACTAAAAGATTAATGTGGGTATAGAAGTTAACAAAAAAATAAGTTTACATACCCATGCATCAAAAGAGTAACTACTATTGATGCATTCTAACATTTACTTTTCTTCTAACGAGTTTTTCTAAAGTCATCTGTACTTAAAAATTGAGTTGCACAAACTGCTCGTGCATTGTGAGACTCTGAAAGTGCTGAATTATCGCAGGAACTCTTTTGGTCATATTTCTACCTATCAGAGTTATGGTGACATTTCCTTTAGGAGTCCTTCCTTTGATGGCCAAGATGACATATGCCAGGTTATTCAGTTCCACCAGGTTCTGATGTGGTTGCCACCTGCTTCCCAAGCAGATGGGAGTGAGACAGACATCATGTTTGGAAGAGATCCACTACCTGACAAACAGAACTCCTGATTTATGTCTTTAAGTTCAGTTTGAGACATTTGAAAATACTACTGATGCTTCCTGAAAGGGACTGGAGGTTTGCAGACCCTATACACAACAGGTACCTTTTGTACTGTTCACAGCAGAACACTTACCTGCCTGTTGTTTTCATTTATAACCTAGATCCTGCAGTTTTACATGCTGAAGGTGACAGTGTTGCGTGCAATGAATTTCTAAAATGGCAAGAAAAGAAACTGAAGAACAAAGACTTCGATTTGGATGCTGCACACAGCTTTTGCCAGTGGCAGTGCTGCCTCCAGATGGGACTGTACCTCAACCAGCTCCTTTGTGCTCCTCTCTTGGAGCCAGACCTGAGCAGGTAAGGATGCTTCAGAGATCTGCTTTCTGTCCCTGACAGAACATGTTCACTTGATTTATTTTGTGTCAAACTCCTTTGGCCAGTTTTACTGCATTTCAACTCCCTTCTTTAAAGATGGGAAATAAAAAAGAAGGGTAGAGTAGAAATACTCCTCAGGAGCCCAGTGTGTGTAGTCAAGATCTGCTTTTTCACTAGGCAGCATGTTTCTGTACCTGTCCTGCTGAGGGGCAATACTAAGTGAGGGGGTCTCTCCTTCTTTTGAACAGGCTCTACAGTGGGACCCTCGTGCACAGACTGTATCAAGAGCTTAAATCAGCACCTTCAGTGGAAAATCTGTTTAGTTTATCTCCAAAAATGTCTCAGCTTTATCGGGTTTTGTTAAATACAGTGGAGTCAACTGTATCTGCAGATTTCATTCAGAAGATAACCAAGACCAAATCTGAGTCCTGCAAAAAGAAGAAAGCATCCAATAAAAAAAAACCTGCCAGGTGCACTGTGCCCAAAACTCAGTTCTGCATGGTTAATAGGTTTGCAGCTCTGGAAGTGGAGGACTGAGAGCATTATTCCTGGAATAACTTTTAATGCCATGCAGAGGGAAGAAAATACATTCAAATATGTGACTGTACTAGAATTTGTTTAGTCCTTTTTTAGTCATTACAGGATTTTAATCTGCTTTGTAAAAAATAAAGAACCTTTAATTCTTAAAGCTGTGAAGCTCTTTATTCTGTGCTTAGTAAGAGCAACTAAATTCCTTGTGCCTATTTTCACCCCACATGAAATGCCTTCTCATTTTTGGGAAAGATCCAACTATTGATCCAATTGCGCTGGAGAAAAATCTCTCCAATTTGCTATTAGGTGGTAATGATCAAGAGTGGGGCCAAAAAACAGCAACAGAGTTCAGTCCAAGCATTTTTTAAAATATAGTGAGATTGTTATTACTTGTTATTGTTCCACCTTCCAGTGCAGAACACAGCAAAACTTAAGTTTGGCATATTTAAAATGAATCACATTCAATTAAGTTCACCCTGCAAGAAGGCAGAATTGTTCTTAAGAGCCTGGAATTTTATTCTTGTTTGGACTGATACACATGATGCAGAAAGCGAGACTGGTGCTGGGCAAGAGGGGTCCACAGCATTTGTTTAAAGACCAGGCACTACCACTTCCAAGCTAAAAGAACAGATAGCTGTTCGTCTGCACTTCTGTCCTTACCTGGATTCCCGAGACTCCGAGAGCAAGTACAGAGCATAAAGCCATCAAATCCATGGCAGAATATCCACGAGTTGAGACTCACTATGTGAAAGGGACAGTCGCTGTGCTTTCTCCAAACCCATGCTTCTTTCCCATCGGAGTGAGGATTGGTGCATTCACTCCAATTCAATACACTGTGAATCACTTCAATAACAGTACTGTCTTGTCACCCAAGTGATCTAACAGTCATAAGCTAAAGACATGAAAGAAAGCTTGTGTCTACATTTTTATCAAAACACGCAATCTGGTGTCAAGTGGCACCTTTAAAACAAAGAGACAACTCGCTTAAGAAAAGCAAACATTTACTTCAAATTGCAGTATAGGCTTTTCAATCACAGAAAAAGAAAAGAAAAACAGTGATCTGACAGCGCTCACATCCTGTGCAAAAAAACCTCGGGATACAAAAAAAAACAGTAGCACAAGGTACTTGAGCCGCTTACACATTGCAGGATAAAGTAAATAAATACAGTAGCTAGAATATGGCACTCTTGTGACAGACTCTAAACCCAGTGGAATGCCTCTGAAATATCTTTTTATCCTTGTATTAGTAGCAAAGTCCCATCACCATAAAAGTAAAATAGTACAATGTTTTAAATAAAAACAAACTAAAATATTTATATCTAAGAGAAGGATTTTATACAGTTATATCTTTTAAGTGCAGAAAATGGGAGTTGGGCTTAGATCTTTCTTTAAATTAACCTACCTCCCCCGCCCCCCTCCCAGAGTCCCGTTCAATCTCAAAAGTAAATTTATGTTTGAGGAAAAGTTACCAAAGTTGCATAATTTCATTTGTTACTCCCACAGCTGGAAGTTAAATTCTAAACAGTCTTGAAACGTGAATGTTCATCATTAGCCAGTGAAACAAAGGACTTGTCAAAAGCCCTCAGGATTTCTTTATCCTCCAAATATTGTTTTGCTTTCTCCTACATCTTTAGACAGCAATCCCTAAGTTTGCAAACAAAAGAATGCAATATGCATCATACATCAAGAAAAGACGAAGTTGACGAAGAAGAACTTCCACGTTTCTGGATCTTTTCCTTGCTTCTTTCAAACTTCTTTATGATCTCAGTCACTATGCACACAGAGGAAGTGAGTCCCAGGAGAAAGAGTAAATCTGGAAAGAGATAATAAAGACTTTTTAAAATCTGTTATTTAAGGCCAAGGGTAAACTTAGAAAGAATAAGGCTTTCAAGACTTTCAAATTGTCTTCTAATCATCGGGTAAGTTCAGGAGGAATGAAGCAAGAAAATTTTCGCAGGACCAGAAGATTAACACGCCTGGTTTATGTGTAAATCATAAATACAGGCATGATATTTAAAAGTTTAAGTATTTCATAACCCTATTTTAATTAACACCTACGAAAACAAAGAACACTAAGCAACATAACTAACTTCATACTGAAAAATTATTAATATAGTCAGAAATTACACTATGGTGAACAGAATTATGTAAAAACGTGTTTCATGACAATAATTGTACTCCAGAAAACCACAGGACTAATAAACATTAGTCTTACTGAGGCCGTAAGCATTATGTATCTATAGCTTCTTAAAAGCCTCATATCTATTTATCCTATGACAATGCAGTTTATTATTTAATAAAGGATCAAGGTTTCTAAATAAGGTTTACATTTAGAGGAAAATCTTGCTAAGTAGCAAGATGAATAGCACTTAAACTTCAGTAAACTCCATGCTTCACTTTTGCCTGCATCAAGATTTATATTAAAAAAACCTAATATATATGAGCACCTAAGAAATGTAAGAACACACTGATAAGTTGTATGCCATATGCATTTAAATAATGTCTCCCAATGAAAACATCTAGAAGGATTTTTTTCCCCCTAACAAGAAAAAACACCCACCCACAACAAAACCCTAAACACCACAAATACAAAATAAAGCCCAGCAGTCTCAGTATTCCTGTTGTATGCCTTACACAGCCACAATGTGCTCTTCCAGAACCGTCAGCTAATGGATTTACAAATTAATCCTTGGTGTACCATTCTGAAATGGGAACTGTTCTTACCCAGGACACTCAGGCTCTCTGTCTGAAAAACCTTCTGAAGCGGAGGGAAGTAAATGACCAGTAACTGCCCCATGATAGACCCAAGGACAGCGTAGCAGAACATTCTGTTACTGCAAAGTCCAATCTCAAACACAGATTTTGTCTGCAAAATAAACAACACATCACACTGTATCTGTAATCTTAGTTATCTAGACAAGATAATAATTTGTAAACACAATTTCTTTTCCTCCAGACTTTTAGGAAAATGTGAAAAATTACTGTTGACCTTTTATATAATCCACAACAAGTCCCTGAGCGGGCTAATTGCATTTTCTCTCTGGTAAAGAGTACAAGTCTTGTCTTCAGAATCAACAACTTGTGTATTGAGCTCACTTTTCTGCAAGTACAGTGTGTTAGAAAGTGCCCTCTGCACTAGAAGGATGTGTTTTGTTGACCCTGACAATTCTCACCAGAACAGAAACTGCAAATGGGAGTAGAGGTAGTAATGTATGCTAGCAATGCACTTGTCTCCAACTGGCACATTTCAAACTTCTTTCCTTGGGGGGGGGGGGGGGGGGGGGGTGGAATACATACATTGAAAGAACAGTTTCAGAAATTTTGCTTGGATTGTGGGTTCAGGGCTACAAAATAAAGTTAAGGCCTTCAAGAAGTTTCAGATTCTGGCAAAGATGCTGAACTGACAGAAATTTCCATGAACTAAACCCCAACCAAGTGCACACAGCAATACAAAAGGCCATCACACTTCAGTTTTTAATAGAAATGTCCTTGCTCTTGCCAGGACAGAAGCATTACCACCAGTTCTGTATCATGTAAACAGATTAAGGCAACTAATACTTGCCTGTAATTTAAGAAATCCTACTAGTAAATATATGAAACTCTGAAACTTAACAGGAGATGTGAAGTATATCTGCAGACATTTAAAATGAAGACAGCAAGACCCTCCCCTCTAAACAAATTCTGGTTGTTGATAAATGGACAAGGTGAATCACTTACCTGAGATCTAGAACTCAGAGCATTGAACATATCAAAAAATACAAAACAGGTGAAAGTCATGGTTGTGTCTCGAGGTGTTATTACATTGTCTCGTAACTGCCAACAAAAGAAAATGAAATGGCTTTACCATGCTTTAAATACTCCACAACTAAACAAAAGTTGTTAGAGTAATTCAAGTTGTATTAGCTTCTAAATGAAAAGCAACTTGTTTGCCTCAAGCTGATTTAATAAACCACACAGCAAAAATTATGTACCTGTAACTTGTAACAATTTGCAATTCCAAAAGCTGCCTCTTGACAAGCATTTATGCAAGCACATACTTGAGCAACATCAAGAATTTTATGATGCGCTACCAAAAGTTCAAACAACATGTTTCTCTGCTGGGAAAAGAAAGTCAAATGGCTGATTCATAACAGCCTGGATAGATTTGTACAATTACTCTCTGTGGGCCAAAGTTTCCCAAGCAGATTTGGGACTTGGAAAAAGCTGTGTTAAAATAGAGATAAGGGAATAAAACTGTATTTGTCATATCAACAACTACTTTGAAAATCTTCCTCTCTAGTCTGTTAGCAGAAGAGGTTATTAAATAAGCATGGACGAAACTTGCAACTGAATTCATACAAATTCTGAGCTCTAACTGCTGGTATAAAAAGGACTTCTTTTAAATCAGATTGCTAATGCTTTAAGCTTTATACTTGTGTCATACCTCTCTCCAGAAGACGAACAACGTTCCACACACAATAATAATTGATGAAACCAGTATTTTAACAATCAGGTTTTTGGTCAGAATGCTGTCCTTCAAATTTCTTGGAGGCTTCCGAATAACATCTTTATCCACAGGCTCCACCCCAAGACTTAAAATTTAAAAAATCATCTTAAGATTTTTATCATCATAATTCACCGCTTCTATCTTAAGGACTAGTTTTAATCTGTTGGAAGACAGATTTTAATCTCCTCTCTACAGCCTAAGAATCATGTCATCCAAATACACACATGAGATTTTAATTCAGAAAGCTGAGTTGTAGGTATTCGTTACAGGCAACATTCTAACAGTGCAGTTTGAGAGTCCATAAATAGACAATATCAGACAGCAGTAGAATCACCAGGAAAGGAAGCTGCAATATTATGTTCACCATTTCTGTTACTGTAGTCAATGTAGCTAAGAAATTTACTGCTAGTTCCTTTCCACCCCTCCCTCCACCTGCAGTGAAGACAGAGGAAGAACCCAGAGGGTAGAGAGAATCCTGCATACAGGTTTAATCAGCCCATCTGTGGATCTTTAGGTACCCAATGCTGCCCCTGCTAGTAAAGCAAACCAAAAGGAAACATAGAAGGATACTGAAAAGATTGTTATTCAAAGAAGTATGTTGTTTCAGAAACATTTCACTGAAGTTTAAGACTTCACAGAACTTCCTTTATCAACAACCATTTTCCTTGCCAAAATAAAAGGACTACAGACCTTTAATATAATTTAAGGTATTAACCTACCTTTGAGCTGGAGGTCCATCCATAATAATATTGATCCATAAGATCTGCATGGCATTGAGAGGATTAGGAAAGTTCATTAATGTAGCCAGTGAGATTAAAGTCAGTGCTGCTATACTCCTGTTGAAAAAATCCATTTTTATAACTGTCAGCATGGAACATTTCTGAAGATCCACTGATAACTGCTTTGTAATCAACACTTCAACTTTTTAAGAGCAGATGTGGATTTTGACAGTGTGAATAATGACTGACATAAACCTAACTTTAAAAGAGCATAAATTCATTTAGAATATTCATCCTGACAAAGTCCATATTTAAACCAGTGCTGTTTGTCAAAAAAAAAAAAAAAAACACCAGCAAACTTGCAGCTTAAAAACCTCCTAAACTTTAAGATAATTAACTTCAGAGTTATCACTCACCTTCACCTAATTTTTTTTTTTTCCCTTTTACTGGGGAACTGAGTCCTATACTTTTATTGTGCCAGAAGCAGAACTTCTAAATACATTCTAGAAAAAGCAACTGCTTTTACTTTTTGATATAAGTACCAGCACTCTGCCCACCCATCACTGGTTTGACTAATCAGTCAAGGAAAGGTACTCCTCAAACTCCCTAAAAACACCTGCACTCCCCTCATTACCAGCATGGTAAGAAGGACAGGCAAAAGACTGCAAACCAATTTGCTGGTTGTAAGTCCGATGTTAGAAACCTCCCTGAACAAGCAGGCACTAATTGCTTTCAGTACATGATTAAGTGGTTTCATAAACAAGAAGAGAGCAAGGCTTGCAATAATTCCAAATTTAGCGCTCTGCTGAACCTGATCGTGCTCTTCCTGCACAGAGGGACAGAAAAAAAAAAGGGCAACTCGTTCACCACAAACCTGCAGCTACCATTGCCAAGGCTAACAGCAAGCACACTGTCCTGGAACATCTATGCTCAGTTATTTTTCAGAGGCAGATTTCTACTCGCCTACCAACATAGCACACTAGTCAAGACTGTAAGTACCACCATGTACTTTCCATCTTTATGCAAGTTTATAAGAGGTTGGCATTTTCTGGGTTTTGCTGTCTTGTGGGTTTTGGGGGAGTTTTTTGGCACTTTTGGTGGGGGTTTTCTCCATTTTATTTCTGTAATTTTACTCTGGCACTCTGAAATCCCATGAAGGCTTCAAAAAAGTACACGAACAACACGGCAAAGAGGAAAACCATGTTCCTGAATTCAGATTCAGTAAGATTAACTCAACTTTTGTGAAACTAAGGCTTAATGAACTCTTGTCTTCTAGTCTTACATCCAACGTGATACAGTTGGCACAGGGATCCTTCTATTCAAGAAAAGGAACCCAGCTTCACAGAGCCAAGTCATTCCCCTAACTGGCCTATGGACTACAGAGAAACTAACCTCCTGATTGCCTGATTTCCTCCAGTTGGTAGCCATGATCTGGTTAAGGAGGGAGTGAATACTAACCTCTCCTTTCACCAAGGACCCAAAGGTAGTTATGCTGCTTCTCTCCATCCTCTCAGTTACTGACTTTTCACATCTTAACAGGAAGAACTGTGACAGTTAGGTCTGTTTATTGTGCTGTTTTCTGGTGCTTTAGAAATGGAACAAGTCACCAAATAGAAAACACTGAAAATTTCAAGTCATAGAGTACCAGCATCCCAAGTGAACTTTACAGTTTTCACATGAATTTATGCAGCATCTGCTTCATGATGCTTTGATTCATTCACAGTGTCATTAGAACCTTCTGATACTGTCAATTTTTCAAACTTACGTGCTCAGTTGAAATCTAACAAAATTTTTTATGTTATTATAAATTCCTTTACCCTCTTCAATTGCAGACCTGCAATTAAAAACAAAGATTACATCACTAGATAAGTGAGACTACTGCCAGAAAAAGCTTATAAGAAACCAAAAAAGCTCTTACTTTAAGCAGAAATATGAACGTCAAGAAACAAGTGGAATTGAGGTTCTTTTTTTGGCAGTCATTGTTTTTCAACTGGACTATGAGATTAATCACAACAGTTATTTTTCAAGCTGCTTAACTTAACTTTCAAAATGAAATGTGAATTGTAACATCTCCTCCTCCTTCAAGATTCACCAGTCATCCTCAGTGACACCTCCCAGTTCAAGTTAGATAATTAAAAACCAAACACCCAAAACACAGAAGCTTTTACCAAACCACAAAATTAGAGCATGACTTTAGAAGACCATGTGATTCTTACTGCACCAGTATGAAACATGTACAAACCATCCTCCTCAAACTCTAGCATGTGTTACAACGTGCCTATCGCGTTATCCCAATTATAGTGGTGAGAAAGTGTTTTCTAACACTTAAGTCTACTCTGCTGGAAGTAAAACTGATTTCTTTCTTCCATTCCCCCAGTAGCCAAGAACAACAATTAATCTGCATTTGTTTTGTAACATTTAAGACAAAAAAGACTAAGGGGGCTAGAGGAAGGATGTAAAATCATGGAAGCTTAGAATTTTTATTTTTCCCCTTAGTGCTCCCACTCTTCATTCTCCTGTTAAGAGCTTTCCTGATGGAGTGAGCAAAACCCGCTAAAGCATTCCAGCAAAAGCCTCATCAAGCCCAAGTAAAGTTAAATACTTACCACAGATGTCCCTCCTATATAGTCTTCTGCATATCTTAAAATTACTCCCTTCTCCCTTTTGGTTTTGCACAAGGCATACTGCTGTCAGCTGAATTAGCATGAAAATCTTTTAACTCTTAGACCATCCTCTGAGGTACTGCTACCTAGGTAGATTTTCTTACACTGTAGTTGTACATTTCCCTTCTTCCCAAGGGTTAAATGTCATACTTTCAGACAAACTGAAGTGCTCCGAGACTGAGGCATCACTTTGAGATGAAGGCTATCTCACTGCATGCAGCTGGCCAGCTCTGCCAGCAACAGCTGCCTTCAGAAGTCAGGTGGATTAAATTCAAAGTAAGATTAACTTTAGCTGTGCTCTCAGTGTAAAAAAAAACAACAAAAACAAAAAAAAGCAAGTAACAAATAGCTGGTTACCTGAAGCTGGTAACTTATTTTCACCTCTGATACTTAAATAACTTATATTTCTTTCCTTTTCTGAAACACCAGTACAGTTAAAGAGTTGAAAAACAGCGCTGTGTAAAATTTTTCTATCTGGAGAGGAAATGTTCTCTCATTTTTACATAAGATTTATGTTTCTGAAGTAGGAAATTAAGAAGAATATTATTAATAAGATTAATCCTACTGACAGCTAACAGACTCCCAATTTCATCTGTTATGTTTACAAATATACTACTACCATAGTTCTACTTGGAGAAGCAGAAATACAGGTTGGTGTTTATATCACACACATGTACAATCTCATTTGTTACTTACATCTGATCTATGTACAAGACCAAATAGCAAAAGGTCTAAGTATGCAAATACATTCTTCTTATCAATATACATAAAAAGGTTTAGTTGCCCCTTGTACTATAACATTCTCAGATCTTTTCTGAAAGGGTAACACAGGTAATCACCATAAAGATAATTCTCCTGACTAAGAGAACTCATTAACAGCCGCTACACTAACATGTTCAGGGAATTTCTTCTCTTTTTAACCCAGGCAACATTTTATTTAAGCTATATAGCACAAGGTATGTACATAAATGCCACCTACATTATCGTCTGAAAATCATCATCCACGAGGATCATATCTGCTGCCTCTTTACACACATCTGTTCCGGTCTGCCCCATTGCTACACCAATATCTGCAGCCTTCAGAGCAACAGCATCATTCACTCCATCTCCTGTCATTGCTACTACTGCACCATTATTTTGCAGTGACTAAAGAAAGGGAAAAGAGATTAAATCAGGGATTGAAATAACCCGTCCTATAAAATTATTCTAGAGACAAAGTTGGTGTCATTGCCTCCCACAAATTTCTAAGTTCTTCTGTAAAGTCGCAGCTGATTGCATTCTAATGAATTTTTATACAAGATTTTAGGTTAAACTCCAGTTCATATATTCAGCCAATCTAAATTTTAAAGCTAGGATATCTAAAACCTGCCTTTAAAAGAAAATACAAAACTCTAGAGAAAGGAAGAAGATACTGCATTTACATTTTAACATTATCACCCTCTTATGATTCTCAATATATTCCAACTGTCTCAAGGTCTGACTTCCTTCTCCTTACTGTTGCTTTTCTGATTGTTCCTATTGTTGCACTCAGTATGTCCCTCTTTGCTACCTTCTTTTGTTAACTTCGGAACAGAAGCGTTACATCAGACATGGCTTGAAATTCATGCCCTTTTATCTTTCCTGAGAAGTATCAGAAATAGGGTCCTTTCAAGTTCCTAGTCAATTCAGCTGCGATGTGACACAAAATCTCCATCAACACCCAGCTCCCTATATAGAAGGCAGCACGGTGTTGCTTACCAGCAGCCGCCTATCCCTTGTGGGCACCACGTGTTTTTCTAGCTAATATTTTCGAATACACTCCATTTTCAAACCAAGTGTGATTCTGATTTCATCCTGACACACTGCAGAGCATTACAATTTAAGTAAAGGCACCACCACAAACAGGACTCACAGCAACAGTCCAGCATTTGAGCCTCTAATCAGACATACCTTTATAATTTTCAATTTATGTCGGGGACTGGCTCTGTAAAATACTGCAACCTGTTAAAAGCACAATGAAGAAATAGTGAAAATTTGAGAAATGTAAAGAATTGCACTGGATTCTATAAAGCTAGAAGATAAAAAATACTATCAAAGGCCAACCATACTCTCGTTAGCTCTAAAGTTGAAGCACCAGTGAGCTGTGTTTTTCATAGAGTAAAACCATTAATTCCAGAGAAGATTCAACATATGTTCTGGTAAACAAAGTTGGTGCTACCTATTTCAAAGGAGAATATGTAGTTTAAAAACCTGAAATTATGAAGCAACTGAGTTAGAACAGCTTGCTGCTGGCCTTCCTGATTTAATCCACCCAGGCAACTGCCACGCCGACTCCGCAGTTAACATCTTTTTCCCTTGTCAGCACTAGTGGCAAGATACTCAGGACACTCCAGTTTTATTATTAACAGATTGAAGTTTTAAAGCTAATTAATGAAGATTCCATCTTAGAAGGAATTACTAATTTTCAGAATTGTTTTCTCTCTGGTCTTCCCTGTAAACTGAAGTGTGAGCACATGGAATTTAGTGTTCCATAAACTCCACACTGTTAGCGAGCACATGGAATTTAGTGTTCCATAAACTCCACACTGTTAGCGTACACGTCAATTTTTCTCTTTTTAAGGAGATGGGCAAGAAGCTCGACTTCTCAACAGCCACTTGAGACTGTACACAGATACCAAACTTGCTGGTTGATTTTAATTAACGCCTAATAAGATTTTTAAATAAACACCTAGAAAACAAAACAGTCTCAGGTGAAATTTGCACAAAGTAAATTTGTAGCTCTTTCAGTTATTTAAGGTGGACAGCCTTTAATTTTTACCAAATAAACCAAAAATTACTATTTGCCACACAACTTTTTTTTTTTCCCAAAGTTTGTGTTTGAGTCACCAAGGAAAGACAAAAAGCTGGCATGTACATTTCATCATTGCAAATGTTGGCTTTTGGCTTGCTTGCATCAGACTCAAGCGTGCTGCAGTTTAATTCTGCAGTCTTTTGCAAACAGAACAGTATTTTGATGCATACATTTTGCAACAAGCCAAGCCTGAACCTCAATGGCATTTGATTGTGCCTTCACGTTTACAGCTCTGATACTGACTGATATATTTATTTAATAAATAAAAAGTATTAAGCAGTAACTTAGTAGACCCTTTAAAAATTCTCAAACAGTGATACTAGGTCAATTAAAAATCATTAAAGATATAGACAACTCCTCTTACAACGTGCAAAAGCTGGGTTGTCTAAACATGCAAATACAAGGTTATAGATATGAGCTAAGCTACTCAAAGAAATAAAATGTTCTAACCATAGAAGAAGGTGACGATGCACGCTGAAAGGGAGAGGTGGCAAAACAAAAGTTCCAATACAGGCATGAAAGGTAAAAAACCAAACTGACTTGTAGCAAGAGACAAAAAGTAATAAATTCACTAAAAAGATAACCGTGAATTGAAAGAAATCAGTTTTCATACTGCCATATGACAAACCAAAAGATATTTGTTTGATGTGGGACAGCTTCCTTGTTTCTGTACTAAGTCTCCAGTAACGTGTTGTATTAGAACCGTGTTATTCATATATCAGAAGTTACGTTTTAGCTTCCCAGAGAAAAAAACAACCCAAAATGTTTCTCCATACAGAATATAGCATTTGCTGCATTTCAATAAATAGTACATCAAAACAAACCTTTGGTGTTATTTGAGAAAGCTGCTGAATGTCCAAATCATCTATTTCTTCTCCAGAGATTGCCTGTGAATTTTTGGAATACAATCCTAGTCGACTAGCTGGAAATAAAGAATAAAAAAGGTACTGTAATAATTTACTCTTAAAACACTAAATACCCAATTTTATTTGTTTTAAACCTACTATTTTCTGCATTTCAGATTTGAAATGGCCAAAATGCTACAAAGTCTATTCTAATCAGATATTTATTTCCCTTGACTTTTTAGGTCTAAAGGCCTGTAACTCATTGTGTCAGGCACCATATAAACACAAGAGCTCAGTCCTCTCTAAAGAATTGAGTTCAAAAATAACACAACAGGAAATGAAAAAATGGCATGGGGCAGACAAGTTAAGGAAAACAAAGCATCACTTCAGGCTATAGTGCTGGTTTGAGTTTTTTTTTGGGGGGAGGGATGTTATTCCTCCCAATTCCACTGAGCTGTATGTTAACTCAATATACAGACCTCACAAAAGTTCAAGACTTAATCCTCATGCTTCACAACAATTAGCTTGGCACTGCCAATACAGAAAACCAGTGAAACATGAAAGGAAGTGGACTATTCATACCAATGGCAACCGCAGTCTCCTGTGAATCTCCAGTAATCATTTTTATTGCAACTCCTGACGTGATGAGTGTCGTAACAGCCTCCTTCACACCAGTCCGTGGAGGATCGATTATTCCCACAAGCCCCAGAAACGTCAGTTGTCCTAACTCAGGACCAGAAGCTAAGGCCAGAACTTTCAGGAGACAAAGAAAAAACTTAAGATTTGAAATTAACATTTACATCAGCATTTCAACTAGTAGGGCAGCAGAAAGCAAAGGGCGGCAATTGCAATTTTCTTTTTTCAGACCTTGGTAGCAATACCCATTATCTTGAGTACTCAGAGTAGCCTATTTTTGTATGTTCCTTTCTTCTAAAGAGTAGTCTTTTTTTCAAACATACATATTCCAGCTTTTAAAGATAACTTTCCTATGTTTTTGGATGAAAGCATTTCTACTTTCACTGCGTGGAAAGAGACGTTGGCATCTAGCTTTGTGGTGCCTCTGTACGTGCACAGTCTTATGCAAGAGGATGAAAGGGAGGATCAGCTAATGTATCTATTTTCTACTTTGTCTTTTTTTCTTTAAGACAGGCAGATTTCATTGAGTACATACTAAATATTTCTTGAAATGTCTTGGAGTAGGAATCTTAATTCAAATATATTTAAGTGACATCACAGTTGTAAGGGAAAATGAATTCACTTTTGTAAAAACACCCTATCCTACCCTAGATTATTTTTTGTTTGGCAGTGGTCTGAGGCAGACACAAGAATGACTGTCCAATCAAAACAGCACCAAGAGACACCACTCCTAGATATCCTCTCCATTCTAATAATTTCCATTCTGGGAATTTTCTGAGACACACCATACCCCTGTCTTCAGAAACAGAATAAAAAGCTGTGGATGGACTTAACAGCCTAGAGGTCTCTTTACAGAGGCCACAAAGCCAGCCATGTATAATGCTTGCCCACAATCACCTCCTATCAATCACCTCGTGAAAAACTCCTATAGTTGCATTTTTAAAAATCTACACAGCTTGTAATGTAACAGGCAATTCCAATGGCACCTTCTGACCTGCAACCCATTGTGCTAGCCTGACACACAAAGGTGCCAGGAGCCAAAGCCATAGAAAACCAAACACATTCACAATAAAAAACAAACAAAAAAAAGCCCACAGACTAATCACTAATGAGATATGGAAGCTATTAGGTAACAATGTCCTGTTCAGTTATGGTCACATGTAAGATGACAGAACCAGCAGTGCCTTTTCTCACCCTTTGCAATTTAATCATGTTCTTATACAGGCCTTAGGCAACAGCACCTGTTTTTACATTCCCCCATTTTAAAGAAAAGCAGAATAACCTAGTGGCACCTACTGAACACACAACAAAAAAAAAAAAAAAAAAGGCTGCTGTTTTTGGTGGTTCTTGGTTTTTTTAAATAAGCAGTGCCATTAAAAAACAAACAAAACAAAATAAACAAACCAAAACCCAACAGTTATTTTGAGACACTGGAACAACCTTACCCCTAAGTCCAGCAGAGCCCATAGATGTCTTCTCCTGCTGGTACTGCTCTCTCTGTTGGTGAACAAGAGGTAGGGTCTGTCCCTTACAGTTGTATGATGTACAGTACCTAATGACTTGTTCATAAGCACCTTTCATAAAGCAAACTTCAGGTTTGTCCTAAAAGGAAAAAGAATTGTTGTGTGCACGTGTGTGGATATATAGATATAGATATATATATATATAGATATACATACTCAGGTACATACACATAAGCCATTCTTAGGTGTGCATTTTTCTTAAGAGCCTTCAGAACACAACACAAATCAAAGTTACACTTCTAAACTTAAACATCTGTTGTTTTCAGTATCTCTGTATAGTATTTGTTCAAGAGGGGCAATGCCTCCCACATCCATATTCCCACTACTACCAGCCCACCATAGCTTCTGTAGTGAAAAATGAGGTTACTAACCGAGGTAGATAACCCTTCTACAGAGCCAGTGCACAAGATTCAGGGATTGGAGTTTACCTGCTGTGTTCTGTGAACACATTTAACAGCCATCCACTTCTGTTCTGAGCTGAAGGGATATTCAGCCTTCCTTATGTAGTCTTCCTGGAGTCCATCTAAACCCATCTGTGTAAAACAGAAGTACCACCACATGTCAGGGCCTTTTCTTTTCAAACAGCTGGGAGATTCATTGACTTGTTGAGACATCTTAGTTAACAATCACTACTTCATTAGAAAACTGTTTCATCTCCAAAGTTGCTTTTGAGCACTATATATATATATATACACACACACACACACACACTATCTTTGATCCAAGGAACTTGAAATACCTTGTAGATTATGACCATCCACAAACACAAGCCTTGCAATGGCAAGCAATGTAGCTTTGGGTCTGACAAAACACATTTATCACCTCAATGAATTTATTTGTTTATTTTGTATCTTGTATGTAATTTCTCTGCTAGGAAGGCCTATGAAATTATAACACAAGATTGTGGCAGAGTCTGGAGAGAAGGCAGGTCACTGATTTTAAGTTTGAATGATTCCAGCTGAAATGACTTTTTTTTTTTAGGAATTAGAGTCACTGAAACATTTAATCTGACACTAACCATGAAGTCTCTAGACAAAGTGCACTTCGTTTACAACGCTGTTCTCTGCCCCCCTGATGCAGCTACGCAGCTTGCAGCATTCCGTGCTCTACACTTAACCAAGTCCAAGGGAAAGTGACGATTAAAAAAAAGGTGCAGAAGCAGCAGCTTGCTGTAAGCTAGTCTTAGTACTCACAGAGCTTCCCAACTCCTTCACTACCTCCCTGTGAAAGACTCCTGTGCTTCTCAGTTTCTGTGGGCTCTTGCCAAAATACCACCAGTCTGGTTCTTTCCAGTCAAAGGAATGAGTCTCAGCAAGACAACAGATACATCTCACCCCGCAGTCACACAGAGAGAGGAAGACTGTAATGCATTGATCTTTCAGTGGTTTTGAGTTTATTCTCCATCACCAAAGAGAATCAAGTGCTAATATGCCTTGTCGCATTTCTCAGCAGCTGTAAGGGGTGTGCCACAGCATTATAAAAAAACTCATAGCTTTTAATCACAGCGTCCACAATTTGAACTACCTGTGCCATACACTTAAGGGCAGTCACCAATGGTTCAGTTAGCAACTTCTCACTGCTTCTGACGAGAACTGGGAAAGCAACAGCACAATCAATACCCAACAGGTAAATTAGCTCGTGACAGATAAAACGACAGCACTAAGTGCAAAAAGATCAAAACAAAGATTGTACTTCAGGTCTCAATAATTTTTCCTCATCTTTCAAAGTGCTCAAATATTTCCAATCAATAAGGAACACAGGAGATGAGCAAGCTGTGACACAAATCTAGGAGACCCAAAGGAGATGAAAATGATTGAAAAACCCCCAAACCTACAACTTATTTCTACACACTTCCCACCCGCCATGAATCTAGGAAGCATCATCACATACGCACCTTCATAGCAAGCGCAATTAAAGCCCCTTCTGTTGGCTTCCCCATTAACGTGTTGTTTCTAATCAAAGCATCATTGCACACACAACCAGCCTAAAGGGGGAAGAAAGGGGAGAAAACAGAACACAAAGTAAATGCCATACAAAGCTCTTGTGCTATGTCATCAGTCAACACTCACCTCTCTGTGCCAAGACCTTACCTCAACAATTTTGCTAATGGATGGGTTGTTATAACCATGAATAACTTCACCGTCGAGCATCACTTCTCCAAACCTGTTATAACCTACTCCAGTAACCTGCAAGACAAACAGCCAAAGGCAGTATGCAGTGTAACGTTCACCAGGTTCATCAACTGTTCTAATCTCACCTTTTTACTGTAAACCACAGAAAATTTTTAAAAGGCCATTCATAATGACTGACTTTACTCAGTCCAAATGGATTCTCCTACTTAGCTTCTAATGTAACAGGAAGGGTGACTGAGTTATTAGAGACCAATTTTTTTTTTTTAAGTATCAATTTTATTCCTTAGGATAAATAAATGCAGTATATATTATTTCCTCACAGTATTAGGCATGCTTGCTTTTTTTTTTCCTTCTGAACAAATTTATACTTTCTTAACTGATGCTTTACCTGCAGTATACTCGAGCCTGTTTCAGCTGATACACACAACAAAGTAAAAAGGAAAATGAACAGTCTCACTGCGTACCTCAGCATGCTGCCCATCTGAAGTAAAAATATGAGTAACAGTCATTTCATTCTTTGTCAGAGTTCCAGTTTTATCTGAGCAAATTACGTTGCAACAACCTGAAATAACCAATTAACATTTATAAGACAGTGCTTGTTTAGAACAATGTAACTAACAAGAAATGAACTATTCAAGACAAGCAAATTTCTAGAAATACTTCAGCTGTCCTTCTGAAAAAACTAAATGAGCTTCAACAAAGACAGACAACTTTTGACTGTTAATGAAAAGCTGTACAAGGTTCTTCACAAGTTTGTCCAATAAATAAAAATAACTCTTTAAAATCCCAAAACTCATAACTTGTGAGAAAAGTTTCCATTCACCACCTCTCTTTCATATCATTCTGCTGCATCTCAGACTCGCTTACTGAAATCCAGTTTAACTCCTGGTGAGGAAGGAAGCCAAGAGCCTGCTTTGCACCATTCCCTCTGCTTTATCAAAGAGTGCAACATCTAATGCCAGCCTCAATGCTTCTGTCACACAAGTGTGACTTACTACTAAACCTGCAAATTGTAGTAAGGTTGAAAAGAGTACAGGAAAAGAGTATTTTGAAAGAATGTTGCAGTGTCTTGATACTTTTGGACAGGACAGCAGGAATTGCAAAAGCAACAAAAAAAGCCTTGCAACACTAATGAAACTCTGCCAAAGGCACTGCAAAAAGTATTTCCAATCTTCAAATGAAAAAAAGCAATTAAAATGCAGCAGAAATATTTAACTTGGTATTTCTGTTCCTTTGTCCTGTGCTTTACATGTTTCAGGACTGACACTGGGTGCAGAATGCTTTTTAACTTTTATGTTTCAAAATTATTTTAAGTCTTCATATGAGCAGCATAACATGCTGAAGGTGAGTTGTGATTACAAAGCTTTTTATAATATTCAAATTTGGATGCTTCCAACTGTCAATATCATTCCTAAAATTGCACCAAAAATTTAGTTAAAAAAAGATTTTACAAGTCTTATTTAACAACAACATCTTACAGCAAACAAGCATAAAGAGTACTCCATGCATCCAGTCACTCACACAGTTTAGAGTTTTGCTACTGTGGTCTGCTACTAACTCACAGACTGTTTATTGCAATTAAATTAAATTTAAAAATAATAGTAGTTAGATGGCCCACAAAAACATGTACCTGAGCTCTCACTGTCTCAAATGCATTCAATTTAGAAATGTTTTAAAGAAAACACCACACTGCTAGCAAAATAAGAACACCTGCTTTATTTTAGTCATTACTGATCAATATTTGTGTGAGTTTCCTAACATCTGTATCAAAATACTATCTTTAAATTAATCGAGTCATACCTAAAGTTTCCACAATAGGCAGTTTTTTTACAATAGCCCGTTTTTTCACCATTCTCATCACACCAAGAGCTAGTGTCACTGTAACCACAATTGGGAGTCCTTCAGGGATTGCAGCTACAGCCAAACTGTAATGAAAGCAAATACACAAATCTTGTCTTAGAACACCACATGTGAATACACACTAACGATGCATTTACACTTCAGAACACTGTTGCTGTAGCTGCCTGTTCGCTGAGGTTAGAAGTGAGAAGCAGCAGATGTGTGATTCTAGTTGTACACCATCCATTTTGAGATACACACTGAAGACAGGAACAAAATGCAGTAACAGAAGACATTTCTACTCATTACTTATGCAAAAGTATGAAGAAAGTTGTTGGAGGGAGATATCAAGTGTACATCTGTTTTGCCTACACAAAATGCTAATTAGGACTGTGCAGAGCAGCCCAGAATAAGCACAGTCAGCACTGAACAGCACTGGGAAATGCCACCACATCAAGTGACCACTGATCCACAGCTGTTGCCTCCAGATCACAGTGTGGCAGAAAGCTAAGTGCAGAGAGGACACAGAAGGTCATTTAAAAAAACAAACAAATAAATAACAGTGTAAAGGAGATCACCGTAACTCATTACTCAATGCTCAAATATTCAGTTCCTGGTGCTTTTATTTCCCACCCTCCCCAAAAGGGTAACTCTCCTGAGTCTGATCCTGTCATTTAAAGACACGCTTCTGCCTTACGTATTGTCCGTGTAATTAGCAACTCAGCACCTTTTCTACAAGCACAGAGTGAGATCATCTCAACTCAGTGCTATTCTCAGCAGAAAACACCTTGGGATTAAGTTTCCATAATATGCCAGAAAATGAGATCATGAACTACATGACACGAGGCTTGTAGCAACTCAGTTTTGTCTGATGCCACTTAGATAATTACATTATTTACTCAGCGGTGGAAACTCAAACTGCACAACTCTACTGTCTGTTTGCAGATGTTCCATGAGACACTCAGATATCACCATACAAATGCACAATTTCAGAGACTAATAAGAACACATCAGATCATTAAAAATTAGCATGTATTTGCTTTTTTACAGCACAAACGCCATTTTCATTTTTAATTACTTAGGTGAACTTAAAAGCAGAGTCTGTGTGAAGGACATTATAATATACATCACTAGCTTTCAGACACTTCTTATAACACATGACCTGCACTATTTAAAACCAAGAATCTTACCTCACACCAATTGTGAACATATCAAGGATGTGCTTTCCTTGCAGCCAGCCAACCAGCATAATAACTCCTATCAAGAAAACAGTTGTCAGGATAAACACAAACCCAACATGTATTGTATCCTCATGGGGACAAGAACTTGAATAGCCAAAATGAAGCTTATTGATGTGCTACCTATAAAAATCTACTATTTCTTTCGCTGTCAAAGCGTGATTCCATTAGTGTGGCAAAGGTGAAGAAAGTTTCTTCCAGTCAAGTTGCCCAATCTCACCAAAGGTGAGGTACTCACGCACACCCTGACTCAGAAGACCAGACACACTGCAATGTTAAAGGAGGCATTCAGAGGACAAAAAGTCAGTCAGAAAAGTATGCGTGCAGGAAGAAGCAAGTCAAAACCCTTATGATAAAGTCACATCACACTAGTAACCTTCAGATTATTAGTGGCATGAAGTCAAAGTGACCGATAAAACAAGAAGCCAAAATATTTTTATAAAGAAATCAAGTCATCTGCTTCCCAAGGCTACACATTAGTTTCAGTCACTTAAGGTGTAATTCTTTTGCATAAATTCTCTTACCTATTATACCAAAGGAATACAAGGAAAGCTGTTTTCCCAGGAGATCCATGCTCTTCTGCAGAGGTGTCTTTGGAGCCTTGATGAACGGTAAACATGCAGCAGTTAACAAGCACAGGTTAAAAATGATGAACTGTATCACCCATTACTTCAGATGGGTGAGTTTCAAGACACTGCCAGTGAATAAGATGCAGTCACACCCTCTGTTCCCATATATGAAAACAGATTGCTCTGTTCCATTCTTGTGTACAATTCAAAAAGATTCAAGAACACTTCAATGAAATGAAAAGTTAAGAAATAATTTTCAGGAGCTTTATGATGTCTACAGCCAATCTAATACAACAGGTCATATGAAAGATGGTATTTTAAAAGCATTTAAAAAATCCTGCTGACTAAAAGCCACTGCACTTACTCCAAGACTGAGAAGTTCTTGATAGCAAGAATAAAACTGGCTTTTCAAGACAGAGGCACTAGAGTCCTGGAAAGCCAATGACATCTTGAAAGGCATTTGCTAATCGTATGCAGAAAATTCAATTTAGCTAAATAGAAAACTACAGAAATATTTAGACAAACTACTACAAAAAAAAAATATCTAAAAAGCATAGAAAGGAGGGGACACAAAGTAAAAAATTTTAATTCAAAATAAACAAACAAAACCAAACAACACAAAAGCAAAATCCAGGAAGTAGATTTTTACATTGGATGACAGTAAGTTTGAGATTTTTAATAGTAACATATGATAGACTACACTATGGAATGCATGGCCACAAAAAAAAGAAGACAGGGTCATTGTAAAATTGTTTTTGTCCAACAAGTCATGAAAAGCGTGATTGTGCTCTCTATGATAAACCTGGTAGCAAGTTTGATCTTCTCTTACCTTCAAAATTTACTTTTCAAATTAATTTACTGTAATACAAACATCAAAAATGACTCTATAATACTCTGATATTTCAGCATATCCTCCATTTAGAATGCTCACACAGGGTTCTGTCTTCGGGGTTGGTTTGGGTTTTTTCATTAATTACACATTCTGCAACACAAACTAAACACTGCTGAAGTGACGATCATATTTTCCTCACAAGTGTATTAAAATGGACTCCCTTTTGGCACAGCAGGATTCCCTTGAGAGGTGTAGTAAGGCCCCCCAGCTGACAACGTGAGGCCTGAAACATACTCCTGGCTGAGGTATTTAATGCCCTTAGTCGCTCTGTTTTGGCAGATCTCAGAAATGTACACATCTGGGAAGAAAAAAGTGCTGCCTATACTCTGCCTGATGATGTCCTGACAGCCAGAGATCAACTGTCTCCCTGTGATCCTACACTGGTCACACAGCCAGAGGTGCAGCAAGAAGGCCCTAGACACACAAAGCACTCAAGAGTTTAATTCCCATGTAGACTGGAGTACTGCAATAAAGTAAAATGGGAAAGTTTGATAGACAGGAGTCAAAGGGAACTTAAAAAGGATGAGGTGGAGACCATGAAACAGCAGGAGACACAGGCATTACCCCAAAGTATGCTGCTAATCACAGTAAACCATAATTGTGTGCATGCAGCACACTGATCTGTAACACAAACCCCTTTTACACAAATGTAGCACCACTTGAAAAAAACCAAAACATACACTTCCTCACATTGCAATGAGATTTGTTCCACTGGAAAGGTTCAGATTATTATTTTCACACTTAGTATCTTTAGGTCAGCTGTGGATATTTTGTTGCACTGAATTCAATTACTACTTTCAGGTTTGAGAGCTAAGATTTGTTCCACTAGAGGAAAGACCAATACTAAAAGCAATGTAACTAGGTTTAACTACATTCCTATGGAGTAACTTGAGAGTTAAATAAATATTTTGTAAATGTATATTTCATATATCTTTGCTTCTAAGTATTCAATCTTACCTCTTCTGCTTGCATCATTTTGAAAACTTCCCCAAATTCAGAGTTTTCTCCAGTTCCAATAACTATCCCCTAAAAAGAGCAAAAATAAAGTCAATTCAAATCTTAATTTTAATGTTAACGTTAGTGGTTGCTCTCGACAGTTTTGAGTCAAATAGAGGGCAAATGCCATTTAGCCTGCTACGACTGTTAGCTTCATTTATAAAATTATTTCTTGGCACAAGCAGGGAATGTTTTTGCAAAAATACTTTGCCTCTGTGAAACAAACTGCTGTTCCATGCACTGCTGAAGTACTTTGTAACTCTCAGTAACAAAACTCAAATAGGGTAACACAAATCTAACACTGGCACAGCTGTTATTTTACAGATATTCCAACATGTGAGTGTAGTTCTAGAAGAAAACACCACCTCCTAGACAGAACAGTTTCACGTCACTGGCTCCCTATAAATTCGAGCTCTCCCAGCCCTAGGTTAGTCTTCCTTTTTAAAACGGTGTCTGAAAAAGCACCAATGAGAAGAACTCTGCGGTGTAGCACAGTAAAGTATTCCTTATTTCCAGTAAAAGTTTTATTTCTATTGTTTCAGAAAGCTCAAAGTATACATAGTCATTAAAGTACATGTCTCGATTGATAGGTGAGCTTTAAAAATACAAACTGCCTTCAGACAGCTGAAATATGGAAAATCCTCTTCCCTGTCCATAATGATTTTACCTTTGCTTTTCCACATCTGACCAACGTTCCCATGAAAGCAATATTGCTCCTTGAAGTGAGGTCTCCATTGGTTGCTGCGGGCTGAGGAGCTGTAGATTTAGAGCAAGGAGCTGTCTCACCAGTGAGACTGGATTCATCAATAGAAAGGTCCACAGCCTTTTTGAAAACAAAACAGGTAAAAAGCATGACAATCTCCTCCAAGTAGTTGAAAGTGTTACTAGAAGTTTCCCAATTTTGACCATTAAAAAGATTATCACCTGTATGAAAGCTTCAAAAGGTAAACAGTGCCTAATTACCATTTCTACAATTTTCTAGGACAGCATCAATCAGAATATGCAGAAGAGATCCAGTTCTTTCTCTGAAGTGATGATCTCCATATTATTTATTTTTTTAAACCTGCCACCTCGTAACACCCCATAGAGACAATATTAAAAAAGACAACAAGCTCTTATTTTTGAGGTGATCTGCAAGAGTAGCTGAGGTAAGGATGGCACAGACTTTCCTCTGGTGTAGGGTTACAGACAGCTGAGAAAGCGTTACAGAACGTGCAATTACATTTGGAAAGCAATTATTTCAAAATTGCTATCAAAATAGTTGTGAACTCCAAACAAAAACACTTACTGTGCTTCAGTATCCAGCATCTATCCCCTCTTCCCCTCGGTCCCACAAAAAGAAAAAGGTATCAAATACTAAGGGAGCATTCAGTACCCACCTCAAACAACCGTAGATCAGCTGGGACTCGGTCTCCAACCGACAGGCAGACGGTATCACCCGGGACTAGATCCCTTGCAAGGGTGTGTTCCACCCTGCCTTCCCGGACGCTGCAGGTGAAAAGGCCGAGAGCAGTGAGAACATCTCTGGCGCTGTGCCCGAGAACAGCATCCGCACTGCTGGCTTCGCGTTGCCGTGGCACTGCTTTCAGCAAAACAATACTTCTGATTTTGTTTCTTAGAAGTTACACACCAGTAACATAACTCGAAAGGTTCAGAGGGGCAACAAAGTGGAATCATTTTTTAGTCTCATAAAGCAATTTTTTAAAGGAGCAAAAGTAAAGCACGTCCTGTGTCAGGATAAGACCTCGATACAAAGGCGACACATTTAGTAGAATCTTTCCCATTTATTCATTTCCAATTAAACTTATTATGACTTAATTTAGGACTGAGATGACAGACAATTACATACCAGTGGCATTCTGGAGGCACAAGTTTACTGAGCTCTTCAAGAGATTTTTCTGATCTGTACTCCTGCAGAGACATCCAAAGAAAAAAAGAAAATAATGCAGATAATATTTTTTAAACATGCATTTTTTATTTATATTTTTTTAAACAAATAAGACTTATATTTTTTAAACAAAAATATTCTTTTAACCAATAGCAAGGTACATCTACTGAAATGTATCTTATTAATAAAGCTGTATTAAGCAATATTCCAAACAAGCAGACAAGAGATGCCCTTCAACAGTTCTGTATTAGGTATTTTAAATAGCAAATATGGTCCAAACACTGAAAAATCTGCAGATTTGCCTACATGCATTTCTTCTGAAAGAATAGCAGAGGTCCTCTGCATTCTCCTTCAATACCTTCAGGTCTTTTTAACATTGCAGCAATGCTTCTAAACTCAGGGATCAGACACACAACAAACTTCTACAGTTTAGCAAGTTAGTACCAAAATTACTGAGTTCATGCTCTGGAGAACTCAGGCAACACAACTCATCTCTAATTCAATAAACAGATTACAGAACTGATGTAAACACAGATATAAAGCACAAGCACAAAGGAATTTTGGTTTAGGTACACACTGAATAAAGCTGTGCATTTCACAATGAAAACAACTGCTTTATGACTTAGAAAACTACTTAAAGACAATTAAATTTTATTTTTGGATCAGTACAAAATTGAAGCCAGAGCTACATTTTCAAAAGCTGTTTTATACACTGTTAGATTCTGAAACTGTTAGTTTCACAGAATCACTCAGGTTGGAAAAGACCCTTGGGATCATCGTGTCCAACTTTTAACCCTATGCTACAAGTTCACCCCTAGACCACATCCCCCAGCACCACATCCAAGCGATGCTTAAACACATCCAGGGATGGTGACTCAACCCCCTCCCTGGGCAGCCCATTCCAATATTTCACTACCCTTTCGTGAAGAATTTTTCCTAGTGTCCAGTCTAAACCTACCTTGTTTCAGCTTGAGGCCGTTCCTTCTGGTTCTGTCCCTAATTACCTGAGAGAAGAGCCCAGCACCAGCCTCTCTACAATGTCCTTTCAGGTAGTTGTAGAGTGATGAGGTCTCCCCTCAGCCTCCTCTTCCTCAAACTAAACAGACCCAGCTCCTTCAAACAGTCCTCATATGATCTCTTCTCCAGTCCCTTGATCAGCTTCGTTGCCTTCCTCTGCGCCCGCTCCAGCACCTCGAGATCTCTCTTGTACTGGGGTGCTCAAAACTGGACACAGTGCTCGAGGTGAGGCCTCACCAGTGCTGAGTACAGGGGGACAATCACCTCCCTGCTTCTGCTGCTCACACTGTTTCTGATCCAGGCCAGGATGCCGTTGGCCTTCTTTGCCACCTGGGCACACTGCTGGCTCATGTTCATTCGCCTGTCTATTATAACCCCCAGGTCCCTCTCTGCCAGACAGCTCTCCAGCCACACTGCCCCAAGCCTGGAGCTTTGCATGGGGTTGTGGTGGCCCAAGTGCAGGACCTGGCACCTGCCCTTGTTGAAACTCCTACCATTAGCAGTGGCCCAGGAATCCAGTCTATCCCAGTCTCTCTGGAGAGCCTCCCTATCCTCACGCTGATCGACACACCTGCCTAACTTGGTGTCATCTGTGACTTTACTGATGGTAGACTATGTCCTCATCAAGATCATCATGTTTCTTTACAAGTACTCTTTTATGGATGGATATAATACCAACATAGACACACAAATGCCAAAGTAGTTAAAGCAGGACAAATCATGTGCTTTAGAAAAGGCAAAAGACTTGGATGAAAGCACAGAACTCTTAACCATTCACAGCACAATGCATCCAGACATCTACTTCAGTCTTATAAACAGAAGAGTTTACATAAAAGCAATAACCTTATTTAAACAACAGCTGTCTTACCTGAACGAAGGCAACTGTAACAACGATGAGTATTGCCTGCAAGAAACAAAAGATGGTGAGGTAGAAGAATTCCAAATAGCCATCAAAGTATTTATGCTTGCTCAGCCATGGCACATCAGCAATATGATTTGGAAACAAATTTTGTCATGCTCAAAATCACTTGGTATCCCTTGGGCAATGCCATTACCCATTTACAACTGTTCTAGCAACGTCCAAGAACTCATCAATCTGATTTTACTAAAAATAAGATTAATGACTAGATAGCAGTTTTGAAAAAAAACTTCCTCTGCTCCATGTTTCTAAACAGTGAGCATGAGACAGCAGAGGAGAGAGATCCATGACACAAACAGAGAAACTGGGCTGAATGAAGTGTGAATGGTGTTCTCTTTGCACAGAACAAAGGTTAGGAATGACATGTAGCTGCTACTGAACATCACAGAGGCTGTTTCATTCCAATAAACAGATAACACAGAGGTGATTTCATTCAAATAACCACATAACAAAAAGTTTAAGAATAAACTGAAGCTAGAGATAAGGTAGCAAGTTGAAGAACAGGTCTGGAGCCATAAAATATCCCTGCCAGGAAAACAAGAGGAGAATGAAACTCAGGAACTCTGCGCATGACTCCCAAGGAGGGAGACAGCGAGTACATTCCAATCAGCCAAGATGCCAGAGATCCCAAACAAACAAACAAACCACAAAAAAACCCCCAACAAACAAACAAAAAAAGTCTCACACAAAAAAAACCACAAAACAACAACAAAAACAAACAAAAAAGCTTAAAAAAAAATTGCCCACTAGGAATAATGCTATGGAAGTACTAAGGCCTCAACAGGAAGCCTTCACAGTCCCCCATATCATGTACAATTCTGGTCACAACACTTCAACACAGACATTGTGGGGCTTATAAGCATGTGGTGTGAAAGTGAGTGAACAGTAAATCTCTTATGGGAAGTAACCAAGATTAATGCTGTGTAAAGACAGTATCATCCTCTCCTGTAATACACTCTTAAACTGAGCTGAATTCAGCTTTCAAACATAGTATTTAAATAGTTTTCACGATAGAATAATTTACCTAAATCCAGACCATTGCCAAACTACCACTGTACTCAAATTCAAAATTGCATGGTTTTTTCTTAAAGAAGTCACATAGTTTACCTTCTAAAGAAAACCACTCTTAGAGGGGTTCAGAGCAAGCCTCCAGTTACCTGGAGTTAATTGCAAAAGTAAAACTCAACACAGAGAGTGCAGAGGTCAGCCAAGACAAAGTAGCTAGAACTTGTCTCTGGTCATACAGAACTCTTGATTTTCACTTGTCACCTATCACCCCAAGAAGGTCAAAGGGTTTATAATTCTGCCATTTGAAAGGACAAATCTTTAGCAGTACTGTATATGTCTCATTAGTTTAGCATCCTATTTAACTGCAAACTTCTATTAAAAGTTCATTATTTCAGCTTCTATCTTCCTTCTGATACTTCTAGAGTTCAGGTTGCATTTTTTTCATGTTTCAAGACGACATCTTTCAAGTAAATTCACAGAAGCCTTCTGCTGGTTTCAGTTTGAAACTAAAGTATCATTTAAGATGAAAATTACACAGAAGACACCAAAAAGTGCTGCACTGAACAAATGCCTAAAGATAGGCATAGCAACCAATGAAAGAGTGAGGATGCAAGACGCAGACAGATAATTATTCACTGATGTGGTTTGTTACGTGTTACTGCTATCAGTCAAAAAACCAAAACCCAGTCACAAACAGGTTTAATGACAGCACACAAATGGAATTCATTAATCAGAACCAAGCGACCCCATGCCACAAAGGCACACACGTGGTCACACATCCCAAAGTACTCCCAGCAAAGGTAAGATTTTCATTCCTTACCACAGTGATACTGACAGCATCATCAAACTGATGCATTAAAACACTGATGACTGCAGATGCCAGGAGAAGCATAATAAGAGGATTTTTAAACTGAAATGAAACAGAACAGTAAGTCAGCAATACTTCCGACAGTGAGACTATGTTATCTGCCACTCAAAGTACATCTGATCTTTATTCGAAACATATTATTCTATAATTAAAACATTTCTAACCTACCAGTGCAAAAAATCTGACTCTGTACAATTCAGACGTTTACTTGAGAGGTTTAAGTATCAACGACTTTGAATAGACCATATTCAAGACATAACTGGAAAAAATTGTTTCTTACATTCCTTGATTCATATTTTTAAGACAAAAAGAATAATCTCCTATATTTGTTTTTCCTGTACTTAAACATACAAAAAGAAGCCTGAAATATATTCAAAGTGTCTTTGAGGAAACAGGCCAATAGTGTTCCCAGCAACTGATCACTATCAAGGCAGCAATATATTTCACAACTTTCAATTCATGATTTCCTGTTTGACAAGATACAAGTTATCCTTTCAGATCACAGGCTTTCTTCAGATTTCTAAGGCTAAAATAATAAAGCAACTTGCTTCTATATGACAACTGGTTGCTAACACGGTAATTTTTTTTGAGAACTGTTACAAAAGGGAACATTCCTGCAATTAAAGTGCAGAACGTTCAAAGCAAATGTGTAGCTTAATAAACCCTGCCTAAAATAGACTTGGATAATACGCTTCAGAAGTGTTCTGATGCATCTGACTAATTTGACACTACGCACGGGAAAACAAAGCATTAATGTCAGAGGACAGGCAGCATACGATCACGTTCCCACCGCTATCACCAGCAGAGCACTGAGTATCTTTTTGGTCACTCCCAAGTAAAACGGCTGCTCTAGAATTAACCACCTATTACTTCAGGGTTTATTCTAGAACTTGTCTGAGCAGCAGTGCAGTTAAGGTGCAGGAAATATTGACCAAAACGTCTAACGTTACAAATTCATTAGAAAAATCTTTCATGTGAAAATTTGTTGTAAGTATCTGTGTCTGTCACTGAGAGAGGGAGGCGGAAGGAAGCAGTGATGCTTAGATATCATTTGGAGAAGCTGCATATTTTAATATATATACACACATACACATATATATGACAAGTAGGAAAAAAATTCACAGCCAACTTTTGCCAGTTAGGCCTAACACCAGAATCACAGCTGGCCTCACCTCCTCCCTCAGCTCAAAGGCAGTGGTTTGGCCTTTGTCTATCAAGTTATTTGTACTTCATGTTCCATTTACACATTTACCAACAGCCACACTGTTCGTGTCTGACCTTAGTGCAACTCACGCTCAAGCCTTTGTCTATGGGGAACTTCATTCTGTTTCTCCATCCCCCAGGCTAGTTACAAATGTTGCCCTTTGGCTAGTCCCGAACACACATTCAAGAACAAATCATGTAATTAAAACACTGGCATGCACCTAAGTAAAAGCTTTTTGGATAGGTATAAACTAGATTAAATCAGATGCAAACTAAAGAAGTTGTCACTTCCTATTCTACTAGCGTTTCCCCATTTTTATCAGAATATGCTCATGCACACAAAAGCTAAATAATACGGAATAAAACTTCTGGCAAGTATTAAATGCAGAAAGGACAAAAATGTTAACCTGGGAAATGTATTTTTTCCATAGTGGTTCATCTTCGCTTATATCAAATTCATTCCACCCGTGGAACGCCCGTCTGTGACACACTTCACAGTTTTTTAAGCCATTCTGAAGATTAGCCTGGATAAAACACACAAAGAACAAGCGAGTCAGCAGTTACACTGATAAGATAGGCTTCAAAAGAAATACCAACACCAAAATAGCGTTTGGATATGCTGTACAAATTTGGGCAACATCAGAAAGACTCACTTGGTACTAATGTTTGTATGACAATAACCACTGACTATTGTAAAACTCAAGTTTGGCAGTACTTAAGAGATTCAACAAAAGCTTCAGAAAACTACAAAAGCAGATGCTGTTCCACATCTCAAAGTGATTCTGATCTTCCCTGCACAAAGCTTTCAACAAGCCAAACTGCGGGCATACTTCAGACTCTTGAGGATTATGCCAGGAGGTCAGTTCCTCAGCCAAATGACAGCAATAGCTTCAAAGTCTTGAGTTGTTGGTGACCAACATTTATTATTGTGTACTCCTCAAGCTGCCAAGAAAAAAAAAAATAAAAAAAAAAAAAAAAAAAGACCATCTATCATGAAAATTAGCCCAAATTCAATGGTACATAGATCTGTCAATGGGTAGCTTTCCCTATTCCTCCACTTAAAATGGAGGCTACCAAATTAAATTAAGAACTTCAAGGATTCCTTAGAGGAATGGCAGCAATAGCTAAGAAAACAGGACAGAATTTTATAGGAAGACTGACTCTAGGGTTTTTACGAACAAAAAGCAATATTCAAAGTATACCAAAATCCAAACTCTTTGATGCTGAATCTCATTCCCCTCCCAAATACCCCATTTTTTGAAAATGTTTGAGATTAGAGCATTTCAAGTAACAATTTAAAAGCCCATGTGCTTTTAGAAGTAGACAATAGTTAATATCAAACCGCATGATAACACACAGACTTTCAATGACAAAATCTGTCCTTAAGAAACATCAAGCTTATTGTTGGGTAACATCAACACATTCTTAGAAGATGCAGAAACAACTTACTTGAAGAATGCTTGCTACTTCATCAACTGGCAATTCACTGGCTTTTTTTGAAGACAGTACAGGAATCATTGTCTCATTGTCACCATCAGGGATTTTTTCAAGACGTGCAACCTAAGAAACAAAACCAAACTCTGAAGGGAAGGAGAGCACCAGTTTAATTTCTAACAACAAAGCAATGCTGTATTAATACCACTAAAAGATAGTTCTTGATAACCACTGCACTTCAAAAACATAACTAAGTCTACAATTCAGATTATTTTCATGCAGCACCTGCAGTAATAAAACACTCAACGTGCAACCAAGAGGAATAATTTCTGTAATGACGTGTTCAGTGATGACAAAGATCCTAACAGTTAAATATATTCATAATCCCTTAGCTCATTATCGTTACTACCTGATCAGAAAGTAATCATTCCAGACAAATTTCTCCTTGCTCCTACTTGCTACTCCTGAATGAAGATGGTCTAAGCAGGACTATTTACCCTTCCTTGTACGTGAAGAAAGAAGAAATGACATTAAGAAACCCTCCAACAAGCACAGATGCAAGCAAAGTCAAAAAACCTCACCACAGTACAAAAGCTTCAAGTCAATGCTATAAAAACTAATATTTTCCTGTAATTTTAGGAAGTTAGAGTTCTGTGAACTGCAGAACAGTGCAACAACAACATTCATCACATAGCCCAGCACTGCTCTGATATTTAACAAAGCTTCAGAGTTTCCAAATTCTTGCTTACTAAATGAGAAGCTGGAGTCATACTCTTCTTTTTTTTCCCCTCCCTCTACCTCACTGCACCTGCAGTTAGTGTCTCATGCATGGTGCCACACACATGCCCCCCTGCATCAACTGGAAGACACCAAACATGCAGACATGCACATCACAGGAATGGTTTCCCATTATACTTGCACAGAATTGGAACAGGTGTGCTTGTGCTTTGAAAAATGCATTATTATCTTGTGGAAATCTCCTCTGAAGGAGGAGACTTCAAATAGAGAAAGTACTTCAAGATGACAATATGCTAAAAGATTCCAGCATTTTATGCCCTAAGAAAAAGGGGTGACAATCTTCATTTCCACACCACACGCTGTTTGCCACATACTCTGATACGATAGCAGAGATGAATTCAGCTCAATATTTGTTCTTCTACCTGCCTACCTATATAAGCTCCAGAAAGGCTTCACTCCAGGGGAGCATGGGAACAATGCACCAAGGTGAAAGTGCCACCAGTGGAACTCACTCAGATGCTTTCAATTTTCAAGAGAAACCCTTGGAAAGTCTCTATGCATGCCATGCAGTTCCTAGTGAGACACAAACCACGGAGACACCCTCCACCGCCGCGCTTCTGGGAAAGCAGCTCTACGGGCTGCGGTGGGAGGCAGGGTGATGGGGGTGGGAGTTGGAGCTTCTGGGCAAGGGGGTGGCAGGTGACAGAACTGCACCTTACCCGTGTCTTGGGCACACTCGGTACAGTATGTCCCAGGCCAACTGCACACCCAAAAGCAGATTTAATAAAATATGTCAGTGCAATCAAGCTCACAAATGATAAATGCAGACAAGCTTCCCTTAAGTAAATTCATTTTTCTAATGCCTATTTTTGGCTTTGAAACTAATTTATCTATATTTTAATGATGTGTATAAAAACAGAAGTTATATTCAGGAAGGCTTTATCTATACAGCCTGCACTGGTATAGTTGTGTGTATCTCATATGTGATTAAACCACAAAGATCCATTAATTCCTGTATTCTCAACTAGCAATTTCTCTAACGAGCCTAAAAACCCTGTAAATTTAAGAATGAAAATACTCAAATACTGTGACAGGCCAACAACCCCCCTAAGAGAAGGCTCAGGGGAGGTGCCTATGAAGCTCTGGAATGACACAGGGTGTGACTAACCACGGTTGTTGCAAAGGGGCTTCACTTGACCTCAGCCCCGAGGACTGGAGGGCGGCCTTTGCTTTGCAGAAGGAGCCCTGTCAGCTGAGCAGGCCCACTGGTGGTATTGAGGTTTCTCCCACAGTTTCACCAAAAGAATGTGAATGTCTGGGTCAGTCAGACCAGCACAAGGGGATGTCCCACGTGTGCGCTGAAGAACCGACACAATTTCAGAGAGACAACAGCCTAAGCTAGTTGCAGCCCACGTACTCCTTTCTGCTGACCAGGGATGCTTGGCATCATAACAGACCAGTAGTGGAAATGACACTGGTATTGCTGTGGAACTATGTATAGCAATTTCTGTGTTTTGCTAAGTGTAACATACAATATACACTAAAAACGGTACAAATGTGTCATTCTGCTAAATCAGAAATCCCACATAACATCAAATATCTTCCAATACGCCCATTTGACATTAAACACCGCACCCTCCATCCACGGGTTATCTAGAAGCACCTGGTCAGAGAGCATTACACAGACAAATACCTGGTAAATAATGCTGCTTTCTTAGAGCAACAAGCACCAACACCCATTCATCACAAACATCCACAACCCGTTTGCAAAAAGAGCATTTCACCTGCCGCTGCAAAGAGCTGTCCCTTCCCACCCCCAAAAGGTTGAAGTCTGCAGACTAATGAGCTGCTTGTTTTTTACCAGGCACTGTTTGCTCAGGGTAAGAAATACTTTTTGAAGGCTTTGAAGTTACTACTATCTTCATTTGAATGGACTCCTTTGGAAAAGTGTGACGATTTTTCACTTCTGGGGAAACAGCTGCAGCAGCCCTGTATTCTAATATTCAAAGAAATTTATTCCTATTCAATGGTATTTTACTTGAAACATTTTACCAGGAGTCCCCACATCAAAGGAAGTGCACACAGAAAAGTTCTGTCTCCCAAAAAGCCAGAAGGAAAGAGCTAATTTGCATTAATGAGTTCTCCTTGCAGAGTAATTTCTATCCTGAGAGGTCACATACTTTCAGTCCCTTGCTATTGTGTGTTATTTCCCAAGACTTTACAGAAAAAGGGCAATAGTCAACCTGGCACAGAAAACATCCATTAACCAAAAAACCCCAGAAATACTGAAATTATGAAAACAACCTGCTAAGCTGCCCCATAAGCCTGAAAAAACCTGCCTTGTACTTGAGTACTATTCCAGCAGTGCTGAGGACCTTCACTCTGGCCAGCTGTCAGCCAGAATGCAGGACTGTACTTGGTACAGCACACTCGTGCATTTCTGACCAATTAGGAAATAGACATCTCAATACTGTCACCGACCAGCTTAAATCTCAGGGTTTGCCCAATCTTAGAAGTTGTAAAATATTTAAGAAAGAAACCTATCCCAAATCCCATCTGCTTCAGGCAGTGTAATAAGAACCAAGATGCTCCATTTAACATCCAACTTATTAACTCTACAGAAGTCTATAAAACTCAAGAACTATTTTCAAGTACTAAAAATATCTTCTGAAAAAACACTTCTCTGAGAAACACGTCTCCACAACCTGAAGTACATCTTACTCTTTCAGGATGTTTCACCACGTCGTCTTTCATTTAAAAAACAGAAAGGAAAGTAGGACATCTAGTTCAGCTGAGGCTACCAGCACAACAGCAAAGCTGGGCAATTTTCTGTAATCGGAGTGTATTCCATGCAGTTATCTCGCAAGTCCTGCGCTGTAGATTGTAGGAGTAATTCAGACTAAAAATTCAGGCTAAACCCCTGGCACCACCTTATCTTCCTTTAGCTCATTTATGCAGCACACAGGTTAAATTCAAGAATGCCAAACTTGGTATTCAATCAGTACAAAAGGTTTACCACTCAGAGCATTTCTGTATACTCTGGAGGATGTACTATGATTAATTTAAAGCCTGGTTGCTGAAAACCTTGAGGCAGCATCAGAGTTACCGAGAATGCATCGACAAACACACCAGACCGATCCGTATTCGCTTGGCCGAAACATTCAGCTCAAATTCTTCCTGCTCAAAAACACTCCTTGAACACTGTAAAAGTCTGCTGGAACTTTTCATACATTTGTCATCACTTATTAATCCAAAGAACAAAAAGATACAGAATCCTAAGCTCACGCTGAAATGATCAAATCAACACTAGTGCCTTGCTGAGAGTTTATGCATAATAGCCCTGGGTCAGGTCAGAAACTCAGCTTCACCCAAGGAGGAGAGCACCAATGGCCACCTCTCACTGGACTCCAAATGGCTTGTGCCTCTGCTTAAATCCTGTTCACACAAAGCCATTTAGAAGTTGAAGGCCAAAAGACTTGGGTCTAAATATCAGTCATTTATCTTGCCAGAGTTGCTAGCTTTCTAGCAGAGAGCATTTAAGCTTAGAAATAAGATCATATGGCTCCTCTCCAACAGTCTGCCTCTATCTCACAACACTCTGACGTGCCAAGCTTCTTGAAATGAAGGATGGCACCTGAACAGCAAATACTAATAAAGAATTTTAGCACCCTGTGATATACTACTAATGTATCTATGATACGTGCAGACTTCAGTTGCCATATAATTGTATTAAGCAACAAGACCAATAAATACTAAGCAAATATTTCTATTTAAAATAACAAATGAAAGACCCAGTCGTGGATTATTCACCTGACAGATACAGTTGCTTGTCCCAAATTTATACCTTGATTACTGCTTTTTATTTTCCTCCACTCCTCCGCATTTTAACTTTATCATTTCTTCTTGCTTCTACAAACCACACTGCAAATGCTGATTTTATCACCCAGTGTCAATTAGGTGTCATCTGACCTCTTCCACCAACTGAAAAGCAGGTCTCACAAGTAAACCCTGCTTACTAACTTACTCCACTCTTGCAAAACTCCCCTGTGGTCTATGGGTGAATTTATATTGAACCAAAGCTATGATTGCAGAAAGAATTGGGTCGAGCGAATGGTCTGCTTATGTGAAAAGTAGTAAACCTCGCTCCTTGGTCTCTCACCAGGAGCTTCATGAGCCCATGCAACCCACTAATTGAGAGCTGTGCAAGGTGACAGGGGGACAGAAGGCCTGGGCCAACCTCCTGCCAAGCCAGACAAGTTCAACTGCTACGACAGCCACCACCACACACCCCGCAAGAACACACTGAGAGTAGGGGTTTCTTTCAGCAGCAGCCAAGGCCATTTCAACCAGTCTGATAAAAGAGATCTCAAGATCACCACATACTTGCCACTCTTCAACAAACAAAAAAACCCCAAACAGCAAAAACATTTCTCTTGTTAAAACTACCTACCCTGAGAATTGTCTGCATTTTCCTCACACTGTTTTCCCTGACTCACTTATGACGCAGACTCTCCACGTAAAGAGGTACAAAGCTAGCAAAAAACCTAAACATACGTTCTGTGACATCTGAACTCAAGCAGACTCCGTGTTAAACCACTTCTAGATTACTATAGATTAACCGATCCCATTTATCTGCATGGGGAAAAAGAGGGGAAAGGAAAGACTAAAACTACCTAATGCTCCATCAACCAAACACATTAAAAGACCACACTGACAAATTAAAAAGGAAATCTATGTTTCTAATGCAAGACAAGTGCTATGTTAACTTAGCAGTTATTTAAGTTATCAAAGCACTGATAAAAGATTGGAAGGTATCTATTAGAACTGATCTCTAGTGAAGAGACTCCACTTAAAAAAAAAAAAATTAAAAAAAATTTTTAAAAATCTGTTTTCACCTTAGCCTCCGTGTTAAATAGAAGAGATGTGATTTTTTCACCAGCTAAGTGTAAAGAACTGGGTTCTAATTTTCTGTAAACTGCAGCTGGTAACAGTAATCAATTATCAAAATTCTTGTTTCACCTACTAGTTTATTAAAAAGCCACCTACTCGTCAAAAGGAATGTGAACTGCTGCGATAACACCAAGTCTATTCCAGAATTTCCATCACAAACTTCATTCAGACTATTTTGCCTATTTCTTTCACGAACAACTGGTGATGCCACTCTGGAACAATTCAAATTGTTTCCAAGTTCACACTGCCCCAGGCATCCCCTGCCCCTCCGCTGCCAGCTGCATGCACACGCACACACACTCCACTCCAGCTGCCAAATCCACGATGAGCCAGCCCAGGGTGCTAACTCGCTACCCCCAAAACCAAAATCTATTCACGGATCTTCAACCAGACCATTTAGCAACTAAGCCCTTTTCCACCATTTCAGAAAAACAGCCACGAAACTCATTAGGAAATTCAGCTGCACTTCACGCACGTGACAAACAGAAACGATTCATTTGTCATCTCAGGAGTAGGTGAAGAACTAAAGCACCTTTTTCAAAGGAAAAAAAAAAATTAGAATTATTGACTCACTATTCATCCAATTATCAAAATTAAGCTGAAATTACTACTGACAGACCACAGGCTGAAGTGATCAGTCATCTTTGAAGATTAGCTGCAATTAAGTAGGACTCAAAACAATTAAGTAGGATTTTGAAATCACCACATGGTGTTTTTATTACTTACAGCGAGTCTGGTCTGAGTTTTCGTACCAACCTTCTACATGATTTTGGGAAAATCTTTTTGGTTTACAGGTGGGAAAAATGTTACTCTGACCTCTTCTGTTGGGCAGTTAATGATCTGAAAACAAATGTTACAGAAGGCCTTGGTAACAAAACAGTTCTGCTGTTTAACGACTTCTATCTGTAATCACAGTCTGACCTCAAAGCAGAGAGCCTCCAACTTGATGTAACCTGAACTGCATTCTTTGTTTTTCTACTGAAGGGCAGTCTTCTACAAGAAGATTCTCAGCAGAACAAAGAACCTGTTGCAATCTACAGGACAGTGATAAAAGAAAGAAACATTTCAGACTACAATTACAGAAAATTACTCAAAAACAGCCAAGAAGCATCAATGGATAGATCCAAAAAATGACAAGGCCTAGTTTGCACTCGGAGTTGTTTTGTCTATGCAAGTCCTCTTGACTGCTACAGTTTAAGGAAAAAAACTCTGCTTATGGAAAGAAGTCACAAAATGCTATTTTTCCAAGCAGAAACACAAACATCCTTCCTCTAAGTCACAGTTTTATTCAGCAAAGCAGAAGTCTTCCTATGATGGGAAATTCTCACTCTCCCCTATTACCATGAGCTAGGTCGATTTTTGCGGAAGTTTAATCATCCCAATACAAGAGACAGGAACTACAAAGCCTTGGGACTAAACATTAACTAGCTTAAGGTAAACATACAATACTGCTTATGAATACTGAATTAACACAGGAAAACATCACTTTTCCAAATCACCTTAGCACTTCCTGATCATTCATTCAAATTCGGGGAAAAAAAAATCTGCCATCTCTTGCTTAATATCCAAACTAAAAAAGAGCTTTCAAACACAAGCTGCAAAACAAAACCAAAAGAAAAGTTTAGAGATGTTTTAACCACAGTCTTTATTGTACAAGATCACAAAGATCCTTTAACTGTCTCACAGAGAACATACATTAAGGGTCCTCTCAAGAGTGCTGTACAGTTCCAGTATGAAAGCTGTTAGTGTCTAGCTGTCTCAAAACATCAAATGGAGAGAGGAAGATCTCAGCAATAGGAGGAACACCAAAACGGACAGGAGACAGCTTTAAGTCCACATGCCTGCCTGGAGACACAATGATGAGATGGGGCGGGGGGTGGAAAGAGTGGAGAAGTAGTAATTTGGATGTTAAGAGAACTAACTCCTGACTTTTTACTCATCTTGAAATGTAGCTTTCCTTCTGCTCCGTGGAGCATACTCCATTTTGAAAGCCCTCAATAAACCACAGCATTTACTTCTGCCTTTGAAATATGTATCTGATTATATTTTAAACTATTTTTCCCATAAATGAAGCTTTTTTTTTATGCTACTTCTACCATATAAACATGACTTATTTTTAAGCATAATTTGTGTATTCTGTACACAACTTAAGAAAGGCCATCATTGTGTTACCAGCATTCAGAATTAGAATGGACCAGACCATCATACGCAACTTGATTATAAACTACGTCTATGATACACCATTTATTTGAGGATAGAACAAAAAGGCATTAAGTCTTCCTGACATTTTGGCTTTGGCACACAAACATCATCTAGTTTTTTTTTTCCCCCCTAAGTGCATTTCTACTCAATGGTATTACAGTGGGTTTGCTTCCCCAACCCCCAGCGCTGCCCATTCAAAAACCTTTCACTTGCAACACAGTGATTGAAACGTGAAGGCACCAACACCACTTCCACCAGCTCTGCAGCCCCTCGGAGATCAAACTCTGGAAATACTCCTCCACGCTCCAGTATTCCTTCTAGCTAACAAGTCCTGTGCTCTTTATTACAAGCATTCAGCTGGAAGGCACAGTCAATAGAACTAAGATAATCCTAACGTTATTTTGAAGTGAGAAAAATAATTCTGAAATGCCAGATTATAATAACCTACATGGCTTTCAACATAGGCTGGACTTGACAAAGACTGAAGCTTTCCTGTCATGGAAGACAATCATATTTCAAAACAGAACAATACTCAACCGTAGAAAATATCGTTAGCCTACCTCACAAACTCAATCCTGTTCTTTATTCAAGTCAAACTCTTAAAAAAGCACCTCTCTTTTCAGAACGGGGTGGGAGCAAAAGGAGCTCCTATGTCTTACGTAACAACCTAGAACAAAGAAAATCCAGTAGCCACCTAGAAAAATATTCATCCCATATCTTCAAAGTATACTGATGACATAAGGGGGGGGCAAGGGGAATCAACGGTTCATTTCTTAGGTATTTAGCAATAAAAATAATACATTTTGAATTTTTTCAACACCCAGAGACAAAAAGATTTAAAAAAATAATAATAAATCAATGAAGTTCACAGTCACTACTGCCAACTGAAAGGGACTTTCAAAGTTCTCAGAGTATAAACTGAAAGCCAACATGGAGAAACTGAAATTACTCTCCAGATTAAGTCATCTCCAAACTAGACAAGAAGTAGCAAGATCAACTTCTTTCAGTCCATATTTTATGACTTCATACCAGATGTTTCAAGTAGTAGAACTCAAAACTTCAGTATCAAGAGAGCAAACTTAAGTCATTTTTAAGAACACAAAATATGCACAAAAATATTTTAACACAAAATACAACTAGTGCTTCTCAGTTTCACCCCGAAAGATAAAATTTAATGAAATTGTATAATCCAAGCAAATACCAAGCAACTACTGCCCAAAGCCGCTACATGAATATTTCCCTTACAAAAGAACAGAGCACTAGAAGGCACAATAGGTGTTTTGAATACCTGCCAAGGGAATAAAATCTGTCTGGTAATTAGTTCAACAAACAGCAGTACAAATAAAGAAAACTGATGGTCATACAAGTCTTAAAACTACAAAACGCACATCAGAATTCCTACCACGAGACCGATACACGACAGCAACCCTGCAAACCCCTGGAACGGCAAAACGTACACACGCACCAGTAGGAGTTGTCACCAATTTGCATGCAAAAATCCTCTTAGTTCCAATGAAGTCAGTGACTCTGATGAGACCTTTACCTTCATTTTCCATCGAAATTGTACTTGAGTCGATAGTTACAAAAGTCTTTAGCAACAGCAGCACCGGAGCGGGAGCTGAAAGGTGAAGAGAGAGATGCCCCAAGATCCCAGGCAATCACACTGTTCCCTTTGCCCCCACCTGCAGCAACATCTGCAAGAGAAACCAGCGCGAAAAGAGAAAAACCAAACAAAAACATAGAAGTAAAACCCCAGCAGCCGAGCCCTGGAGGTCTCCGCCGCCTCTCCCCGCACGCCAGCGCGGAGCGGGCACACGCACAGGGGGAGCCCGCGGAGCTGTCAGAGGCCACCGCGGATCAGATGAGTCGCCCAGCAGCTGCAGCAGCACACGGAGCAGCGCCAGCGCCGCCGCGTTCCCCTCGCCACCAGCGCCCGGAGCAGCCGCGTCCCGCCCGGGGAGGGGCTCCGCGCCTAAAAATAAACCTTCACCCCAGGTAACCCCCAGCGCCCGCACCCCGTCTGCTCGGCGTCGAGCGTAGGGGGAGCGGAGACTCCTCCGAACGCGGCTGGGGTCACGGTCGCGGCCCCGCAGCGCCCGCCGCGGCTGCCCCCGCTCCCCGGCTCCGCAGCCCCCGCCGCCCCGGCCCCGCCCGCTCACCCTGTGGCGCAGGCCGCCGCGGGAAGCGGGGGGTGGCGGTGGCGTGGGGCTGGGGGAGAGGCGCAGGCCGCGGCCGCCTCAGCCCGCTGGCGCTCGTCGCTGCCGCCTGGCCGCGCTCTCAGCGCCGTGGCTCCGGGCAGCGGCACGATCGCATCCCCGCTCCGCTCACTTCCGCGGGCGGCGGCGGACGGGGCGGGGCGAGGCGGCGGAAGGGCGGGCGCGTGGATTCCCCCCGCCCTCCTCGCCCCGTGCGGTGGCCGCGCGCAAGGCTGCCTGCGCCCCGGCACGGGGAGCCGTCACGGGGGCCGGGGTGGCACCGCCTTTGCGTCCCCACACCCGGCGCTGCCCGCGGGGGCCACGAAAATACAGTGTTTAAACGCTTCTGGGAAGCCATGGCGGCCCCGTCCCCCCGGCTTGGAGGCCCCGGGGCGTAGCTCCGCGGCGAAGTGTCCGCACCCCCTGCACTGGCGCGGCTCAGGGGTCCCCGCCGCCACCGGCCGAGCCCGGTCAGCAGCCCCAGCGAGCCCGGCCGGTACCGGCCGCTCCTCCAGAGCTCCTCAAACCCAGCGCGCCGTGCTCCGAAGCAGCTCTTGGGGAGAACAGGTGTCACCCCAGGCAGCAGCCGCTGGTTTTAGAGTTAGCATGCCCAGGCTGGAGCTGTCCTCCAGTTCTGAATGGCCAGGCAAATCAGCATGCTCTTCGAAATGATAGAAGGAAAAAAAAACCCCAAAAAATCAACTCAATACCAATAAATAAATAAATAAATGTTTCAACACTTCAGATGACTACTTTAAAAACCTGGTTTTAGCTACCAATCCTGTGACCACCCATCCCTATCATCAGGGTTTTACCCATCCCATTACATTGGCATAGATACCAAAGGAGTATGAGTTGCAGCTACACTCCCGGTGCAGGGGAAGTTCTTAAAAGCCATTTCCACTGAGCTATACATTTTTGTATTTAAGGTACGATGTGTAGCACTAGCAAGAACCAAAAGCCTTTAGACTTTGGAGGCCAAAACCCCATGGAGACATGCTAAGTGTAGGCTCTACCCTGTTTCTATAGCAGCCTGCCAACACAAACACAACTGTACTGACATGTCATGATTAACGACCCATCACCTTGGCTTTGTTTTTCTTAAGCAGCAAAAGAAACCCAAATCAGTCTTTGTCAGTTCATAAGAAGCATTTAACAGAATGAAATTTCGAACATTTCATTAAATCTCCCAGCCTATAATAGCATGCCTCTTGAATCCCTGAGCTAAACAAGGTTATGTTAAAGAGCATACTTGCGTCTTCTGAAGCTCTTGAAGAGAAATTTAAGTGCTAAAAAAAAACCGTGACACTCTTTGAGACAGAGTTACAAGTAGTCATTTAAAGTGCAGGCTGTAGATATTTGCACTCAAGAAAATAAGACAACAAGCAGGTTTATGGTTTTGAAAATACCTAATGCATAATTTCTGACCTGTCCCTTACACTTGCCATGTCACTTGAGTATCATTGTGGTTACTCCGTGAAGTATCCCACTACTACAAGTAGGTAGCATTGTCACGGTGGCTTCTCCCAGACACTACTGCTGTTAACCTGTTTGCAAGGTAAGCAAAGAATCACACTGAGCCACCTGGGATGTTGGTTACGATGCTTCAATTTCAACACAAAACTGATGCACAGTTCATTAGGAAAAATATTTAGCTTGTTAAACAGGTAGTGTTTGCTTTTAAATATTTAATGATAACATCTGATGCTGAAAACTTATGTAAATATTTTCATAAAACAAAGACTGTAGGTCCTAATGCTGTTTACATCCACAGCATATTTGGACTTCTTTACACTATGCCATGAAAATTTCTGGGGAGAAGACTGAAGGGACTTCTTGAACATTGATCTTATTTACAGCTGGAACTATTGAGATCTAAATATCTGTGACAAAGTCTGCCTGCTAGGAAGCATCCTGTGTTTGTGTGTCTTAAGAGAAGGAAGTCAAAAGCAAGCCCCACTGTCCAGTGAGAAATAAAACAAACAAACCAAAAAAACCCCACCCACCTTCATCTCTGGGGCTTAATCTCTCCCACCTCAGCTACAGCTGCTGGTCATACGTGGCCAGGATGCTGCCAGGCAGCTGGGAAGCACCTCCTCTGCACCTACTGCACCAGGGCTACAGCAGCTGCTTGATGAACAAGGCTCCCAGCATTTTATCTCCCCCTGCTGTTAAATACTGTTTCTTAATGCTCCTGACCTTAATGTGAGCATGATACACAAGAGCACTGGGACAGCCTTAGTATCTTCAGGAAGCCTCATAAAAGCGAGTGGCAAAGGCATGATTTGGCAAATCAAATCAACATTATTAGAATGATTGTGGAGATAAAGTCTGAAATTAAAAAAAGCCTTTCCTTACAGTAATTAAAAAAAAAAAACTTAAAAAAATTAAGTTCTTTTTTAAAATATAGGATATGCAGTACTGATAGGTTTTGAGGAAAAATTAGATCACTAGTTTTCTCTTTGTATTTAGGAAATATTTCCTAAAAGACAAGTGGCCCTGCTGACAACAGGTTTGCATTGAAGAGAGCAGAGTTTCATGAGCATTCAGTGTCAAGCCCAGGCCTTCTTTTCTTGGTGTGTTGTCAAATGTCAACAGCACAGCACCAGCTGAATGTTCTGCATCAACAAAAGAGAGTTCCTGTTCTCCAATCACCCCACCACTACTCCACCATCCCCTCATCAGCCTCTTCCCCACAGAATTCTCACAGTTTACCCACCTTTGATGCCCAGGTCAGACCTTGCCTCCCGCCAGTGGCTGTCAGCAGCAGGGAGCCACTGGATTACCAAAGAACCACAACCTGACCAGCACCTAAATTTGTGGGTTCACCATGTTGGAATAACCCAGTGGACCAGTAAGTACAGATTTCTCTGACCAAATCAGAAGTGGTTCTTCTGGCACAGCCAAGAGGGCAGAACAGGCATGAGGAACATAAATAGGTACTGCAGCTTTCAGTATTTTGTGCTCCCCCAGGCCTTCAGGGCTGAAAACTAGTGATTTAATAAAAGGGTTTGGTTGGTTTCTTAATAGCCAGCTGTAAAAACGCGTAGTTAGCTTCTGTATAAATCCAAAGGCAACCCAAAAAGTTGCTTGTAGTTGCTTTTCTAGGTCCCTCAGAAGAATTAGGGACTCTGGAAGGCTTGGAAAAATTAAAAGGTAATAAATATATGACATTCCAGACTATCGTCAGTCAGTTGGAAGGAACTAAGGGAGGATTCCGTGTCACAGCATTAAGCAGATACGCCTTTGCTTGCAGCATGTTTATAGCCAACACCAGGCTTGGTCTAGGCTTCAGGATTACAATCAATTCAATTCAACTTCACATCAACTACTCCCTTGTGCTACAGCACTACCAGAAGTAATAAAATGTATTTTAAAGTTAACAAAGATACTTACAACTGCATGGTTCACAGACTGGGGAGCTATTACACAACTCTGGGGAAGTCACTTCTCAGACTGTAACAGCACTGGAAATATTGGTTGCTCTGAAGTGAGTTTCCGATCCGTCTAAATATGCATTTGTTTAAATTCTGTCAGTGTTGAGTAATGACAATGAAATCTACAGATTTTGTTAATCCCAGGAGAAGCATATTTATACATAATAATAAACATGTTTTCTTGATCATAATGCCAATAGTATTTTAATACGGACAAAGCTTTCCATAGCACTTCAGTTTAGAGCAGAAATGGTTAATGTGATCCTTCTGTCAAGACAGGCTTCTCAACCCTTTGTCTTGCTTTAGGTATAATTCAAATCACCCACAATACCTAAGCACAAATTAGCCTTTCTGAAAGGAAAAATCACTTTCTGGTAAGATGGACTTTCATTTTACTTAGTCTCATTATTTGTCATCTTTCATCTTGATGTCAAAAACTTGTCAGTGCTTTTACAGTCCTCTGTAGAGTACTTGTGTGACTGGAGCCAAGACAGGGAAGGGAGGACACTGGAGCACCTCATGCACATGCTTCCCTTGGCACGTCTCTTGGAAAGCCTGCATTGCATATTTCCTCCCCATCCCTGCTGCTCAGCTGGCAGCTAATAGAAGCAATCGCCTCATCTCTGGAAGGAGGTCTTCAGAGGAAAATCCATGGTCATTCCTAAAGTTTGAATGCTTTTATATACATGTGTATATTATATATATAGATAAATAAATGCCATATATAGATAAATATATACTCCATATATATATAAAGTTTACAAGAAAAATGGTACAGTTTTCCCAGAGGAAACAAGTACTTATTTCATTTAATAAATCTGAGCATGTTAAGATGTAAGAAATATAGCTACATTTTCAAATTACCTGAGCTCAGCCCTGTCTTGACACTGTGCAATTATGCTAACGAAGGAACTTCAGTTTGTGGCAGTCTTAAATTAGATTTCACTGATTTTTAACACACCATAAAATTTAACTCCCTCATCCATCCCTGCTAACATCCTGTGTTCAGAGGGGGGGTGCAGCACCACAACCGTTCCAGTTGACAGAATACCAGGCTTTCATGACTCTCCTTTCACTGAGGCTCAGTTTTGCGCTTCCTGCACGCTGCCCTGGCACTGCCACCTCTTGGTGACCCAGCTGATCCAGCTAAGACAAAAGCCCATCACACAAAAGGCATTCCTGCTGACCTCCCAGAGCTGGTGCAGGAAGGCAGCGTGGGCAGTGCAGGGCTGCGGGAGCTCCAGCCTTCAATCCGTTTGCACTGCTGTGAACATAGGCCTTTGGAGCACACAGGAAAATCTGGTTTAATCTCTCCTTTGGGGAAAGACTAAATGAATTCATTTTCTAACTATCACACTCAACTGTTGTCTCAAGCCTGTATTTCATCTTCTATGCTTTTCTTAATACTTGCCATCTCTCTCACATATTCCATACTCACCTGCCATTCTCTTCCTTCACCTGCACTGTTTTGAAATAGTTAAAAATATTAATTGTATATTTTCCTTAGATGTTTCCCCTCCCCTCATGTAAGGCATACAGACCTCTTCAGCTGTTTGTCTAACCCTCAGTGATGGTTTTCAAAGCTGACTACTCCAGTAAAAGCCTCACTACTGAAATGGAAGCTCTCAGAAGTGCCTCCAGCCTATCTATCGAGGCTTCATGTTTCCAGAGACAACTCTACTTTTGTGAAGAGCTGGTTTCTTGTTGCCTGCAAGGCAGCCAAGAGACACCTCTAAGGAGATGGCACTCTAATGGAAATGTGCCATGAGGCAAGTTACTATTGGGTCTTAGCTGAGGTGGGCAACACACCTCTATGAGGATGTCTGGATGAAGGCACCTCTCCTCTGCATCGTCAACTGCTGTCAGGTATGGCCTGAGTACAGGAGAGGGTGGAAAACTGCTCCCAGTAAAGGCTTATGTCTTGCCAAAAGATTGCTGCGATTCGTTAAATGTGAGAGAAGAACACCCATTTGCTTTTAAAATATTTCAGTTGCACCATAGTAAGATGTCTGTGGTGGAGAATGAAGACGTTTCAACAATGAACCTACAAATGGTTAAAAATCCCAGCAGTAGTGAAGTACTTTAGCTTGAACTGATTCAAGGCCAACGTGCCAAGAATTTCAGGAATGCTGCATATATTACAGACAAGTCATCTTGCCAAGTCTGCTGCACTTGGAAATTCTTTTTCAAGACTGTTGGTGGGGGTAAAACAGGGTGAAGGTAACACTCAGTAAGGAGGTGGCAGTTAGTAAACAGATGTTTACGTAGTTGTAAGATTTCAGCTCCTGGCAAGAATAAGATAATTTGTTTGATAAAACACTTAACTATATATAATGTGTTGGTCTGTGTAATTTTATTCAGACCCAGAGCCAAAAATTCTATCAAGAGAAAGCATGCAGCAGCTTTCCAGGTTGGGAGAAATTCATTACAAACTTTTGGTTCAGAGGAGAGATCACACTCCACTTTGCTTTTTATTTTCAGAGTTACTATTATGAGTATGTAAATGGAAGTCAAGTATTCAGAGGATTTTTTTTCCTCCCTTATGTCTTTAAAAATGTGACCTCAGACCACCTTTTTTTTTTTTTTTTTAAACTGGTAAAGGTTACTGGTAAAAGTAATGTAGTATGCTTCTATTGCAGTTACGTACTCTAACAGAGACCCCCAACCTTACAGCATCCCCAGATGGTGATGGAAAGACTGTCTGTATTCAGATGCATTCTTAATGGACCCCAACAGCAAGGCTGAAAAGGGGAGGAGTAAAAACTGTACACACCGGTTATGTGACACATGGAAGCGCAGTAAAGTACACCTGGTAAAAATACCCACATTTAACAAGGCTGTTCTGACCTGGTTCCCTACCCAGCTACACAAGCTTGTGACAGAGCAAAATGGAGGAGGGACCAAGTATTTCCATACCACTGCTGGTGAGTATCAAACTTCAGCACAATAGGATTAAAAAGCAAACATCCATTTCACAACAGCACAAAAAGGCTTCAGTCTGCCTTGGAAATGGGTGCTAGAATATTTCCCAGCAATGTCACCATCATCAGCCTAGCCTTACAGTAAAGTGTGGATCCCATACTCAAGTCCGTGCATCACCAAGGGTTGAATACAGCCCCAGCTGAAACTGGCAAGAGTGGGTTTGATGGGAGGGACATTAACTGGGGGGGCACACTCCATATGCCACCAGCCTGTCACAATGGGAGGGGTAAAATGGCCCTGGAGTGCCCTGCACTGCGCTGCACACACCCCACCTCCCTTGGGTAAACCGGGGGCTAACGTCAGCTGCATTCTGTGCCTCTGCAACAAGCCAAGAAGCACCGGAGGGGGATTTAATTTAAAGAGTTGAAGCTTGTACTGCATGCCCTCCCCCCCACCATCTGGCTAGTGGGGACATTCTGTACAAATGCAGCGTGCCAACTGCCTCTTTGAAAGGAAAAAAAGTTTCTCATTCAGTAAAAATATTAGGCAGTTCCCATTCCATCTTTAAGGGTCTTCAGTGTAATCCAGATCTATTGGAGTTCTGAGGATACAACCCTATTTACAGACTACAGAAACTGGTAGGGATAGATCAGTGAAAAACTTTCCTATTTGAAGTTCAGCTTAAAGTAAATCATAACTCTAAAGTTTCTATATACTACTTGAAAACTGCTCAGAATCTGCTCATATCTAGTCAGAAGCAGGAGTTCTAGCATATCTTTTGTATTTTATATATTTAAAGTCAGAAGATTATAATGTTGTAAGATGTATTAAGATATGAGATCATATTTATCCTAACACAAATATACATTGCTTTTCATATTTCTATGATTTCTGCCTTATCTATGATTTACTTAATCATACATCTATGTTTATCATTAGTTTACCTATCATCAAGTTATAGCAATCACATCTCTACCCAGACATATATCTAAGGCTTATTTAATATGATGAACTAAAAAGATAAAGCTGTAAATGTTTGATTCATCATTCATTGACCTGTGGAAAATCGTCCACCCAGAGGGGAAAAATACATTATCACTGGAAGCCTCTGACACCATAGGAACAACATGGATTAATGAGGAGTTAAGTGTATATGCATTGGGAACCAAAGCCTTGATTTTGCTACCCTTGAAGTTGCAGAACAGGACTCCTAGAGAATTTTCTTTAGATACAGATGCCAGTAAACTAGGTGTTTTTAAGAATTTGTCTTTCATATCTCCCATAATTTTCACTCCAAATTGTTTTCCCTTTTCAGAAAGTTGATCTGTGGTTGTTCAAAGCCCCAAGTCTTCAACATGTGTATACAGTTTTGAGGCTGCTTTTTACTTCCTGGGACAGATAACATAGGATTTTATATAAGCTAACCTAAATGTTTCAGGTTTTTCTGTTGATAAAGTCTGTTTTACCTTAAGCCATAGTCTCACTGGAATATCTGCAAAGAGGTAGGTTTGAAGAAATCAAGCTTTGCAGAAATTAACCTATTACATCCTACACAGTTAATCAAGATACTCATTCTAGAGTCAAAGCATAAAGAATGCAGAACTGCAACAGAGAAACTAAAATTTTGTGAGGAAAAAAAGGGTCCTTTTTTAGATTTGCCAAAACACTTAAAATATAATTTTCTTGTGTAGTTTGTGGCAACAGGACAACCACCATTTTCCCAAAGACCTAAACCACCTAAATTACATCTGTTTTGAAGAAAATGGCTTCAGAAAAGCAAGCGACTCCATCCATCTCTGCAGGCCTGCACACAATGGCTTTGAAACCAACTGGAACTTTGCAGCAAGTGTTTTCTAACCAGTGCCAGGCTTACCGCAGGTACGCAAGCTTCACAAGCACTTATCTTTAAGCGGAACTCCTTTTTTGTTACATTCACATGATTTTGAACTAAACTGGTCATTTGTGACAGTAATTCCATTCAACCTTTTAAAATAGCTGTGGCACAACACCCTGTCCATCCAGGGGAGATTAGCCCTGCTCAAACAGGGTGCCTGTTGCAGCACTGCCACTGAGGGAGCAGCTACATCAGTTTTGTTTGGGTTTAGACATTTCTAACAGCAACACACTTCTGAGTCCAGATGATGCTCTGTACAGATGATGGTTGCAAATACTCTTTTTGCTGTTAGCTCTCATGGAAAACACCACATGTTGTTATGCAAAGCCACTGCTGTTATTAAGATTGCTATCACTAACTGAGGTCCCCCTGCTTTCTCCTCAGGGCTAAGTGCAGGGCTGCAGTAGCCTGGAACAAACCTCTCTGGATGCAAAGCAAAGACCATAAAGCAAGAGGCATGGCACGGCCTGAGCGCCAGAAAAGGCTGCTACCAAAGCCCAGTGCCTGTAATACTGTTGTGTTAATAGCATCTGCAGTTCCTGGGATTTAGTATCACATTATTTGATATTACATGCTGGTTCCTGGAACTGTGCAATTACATAAAAAATATTTGCCTATGCTGAAAAAAGTTTCTAATCCTTTTAGTTGCGTAGAAAATCTTGAAAGGATGAACCTCAAAACTTCAATAGAAAGGCCAAATGAAATTTCTCTGAAAAGAAATCAGAATTCGAAAGGCTAAATAATTTTTGTAATTGTTGGAAATGACAGTTCTGGAATTTCTAGCATTCAGCAGCATTTCCAACTAGTCTTTTGTTATGCCTCTTGAACAGTTTCTGCTCTAATTCATTTTAAAATATGGTAAAAAAATAGAGCTGCTCTATTTCTAATTTCCTAGAGAGAAATATGAATATATACATGAGTTACTGAGTGCTCATGTACCTCTTAATTGTAGCACATGTTCAGTATATCTGATGGTGACAGGGCACAGCCGAAGAAATCCTATTGCAAAAACAGGAATTACGAGCATCTCTTTCCTTTGTTGCAAAACTTGAAGCGCTACCTATTTTTTTTGTGGTTTTGTCTTTCTGTGCCATTAGAAATGCCAACATGAAGGTCCCATAAATTAAATGCAATCCACCTGTATCTGGCAGACTTATTCACCATTTAAAAGGGAAGAAACAGTGGAATGGGACAGAATTTTTTTTTTGTAGTTGAAAGTAATTTGTTTCATTTGTACACAAATACAGCTACAGTAATGAAATATATCAGCTTTGAAATCTTTTCTCTTGGCCTTCAATCCTTGACATACTTGTGTTTACATTACTGCTCTACCAGTTATTCCAATAGCACTGCAAAAGCCAAGCTCAGTCTCATTTAATCTTCAAGCTTTCTACAGCACAGGCTATTCAATTAAGGTTTCTTACTTCACCTGATCTCAGAAGTGGCAGCCAGCCTGTTCCAGCCCCTGCCTCCCCAGGCAAGAGCTGGCAGCAGCAGCCAGTCATTCAGTCATAGAATCGTAGATTGTTAGGGGTTGGAAGGGACCTCTAGAGATCGCGTCCATCCCCCCTGCCAGAGCAGGATCACCTAGGGCGTGTCACACAGGAACACATACCTCCACTCTTCAGTATCAATGATCATAATTCAAGAAGAAAATCTATTTCAGAGGAAGAGAAGAATTTGCACATCCTTGCAAAACTACATCCTCATTATCTCCAGGCTAACTAGATGTCCAAAATCTTTCCCACTTGGAAGTGTTATTCTTGCAAAAGTCTTAGATCATCACTTGGACATGAAATGTGTCTCCAAAATTCTTGCAGTCCTGTAATTTTAGGAACTGCATGTCAAGCATAGGTCACATTCAGTCTTACTAATGTTGCCTGGCATATAATGACTACATTTGCAGACAAAATTCAGCAGTGTCATTTTCATTCAACTAATACAGATTTTAAAGCCACGAGGAATTATTTCTGTAATCCAGGCTGGCTGTATATGTAACAGAGAAGGTCTGCCCGTAAACTGTGCACAAAGACTATAACCTCTATTTCATCTATGTAAAGTCTTTTATAAGTGCCTCTAATCTAAATTTCAGAGCCAACAACAGACAGATTACTCCAAAGGTTAAATGCTGTTTGAAGGGTGTACCTTATTCCCCATTTCCATGCAGTGTGCAAGCTTTTTCTATGTGATTAAAGACAGGCTGGCTTCCTCAAACAGGTACTCTGAGGTAAGACTTCGACTGTTACACTGGGCATTTTTGAGGAAAACAATAAGTAAGGTGAAAGAACAAAGCACTACACAAGCAAACATCTGAAAATCTGTTTCAAGAACATCCTCATGAGAGGAGCTGCACTTTGGTCCTACTCAGACCTTAGAGCAATTCCTGCCTGCTCGCAGTTTGGACATTGATTTGTCCAAATGCAACTGAGCGTAGGCTCTACCATCCAACTCTCAACAAACTGATTTAGAAAGCAGCCACTGAATGAACTGTGAATTTGGGACAGGTAAGTATGTTTTCACGTCAGGGAATAGCTCTCCAGTGACAGTTCAGGGAATGCCCTGCCTGGTCTCCAGCAGTCTGGTGTCCTCTGGTTGACTGACTTGTTAACTGACTAATCTGCAGCAGGGAATCAACCACTATCATATATCCAAGTAAAGTTTTTTCTCAGATATATTATCCAGGGCACGGTTTGTTTTGGTTATTTTTTTCTTAATACCTGAGAGGTGTCAACACTGGAACTTCTCCAGTGTATGAAGTACTCACAATCATTCTCCTCTGCATGATCTTTGATGAAATGCTGCTCTTAAGGCAGTCTTAATAGGACATCTCCCTCTTTCCAGCCTTACTTTCATTAAGTGTGTGGGTGTTTTACATCTTTAAGACTCTTCTATCCACGAGGAGAGGTACAGACACAACTCAGTTCCTTCAGAAAAAGGGTTCTGCTAAAATGGCCATGTTAGTGGCTAGAGACATATACCCTCAATGACAAGCACAACGTACAAATCAGTGTGGCCTCAATTCTGAGTTCCCAGAGCTCATTTGGTGGTTTCCCTAAAGGATCAAACCATATCTGTTAATATTCATGTGTAGAAGCTCACTAATGGTATCAGGGTGTTTTTATCTTATCAGCTCTAAAGTATTTTATCATTCATCTTGTGGCTGGTGTGTAGCTCAAAAACAATTCTAACAAGTCTTGGCTGTAAGAAATGGCTTTACTGCTAGGATTCAGAAGGAAAGCTGGTGGTTTCTCAGCACAGAACAAGCGTTCCACCATTTTCTTTAACATTGGTCAGGTGTCCTTTGGAAGCCAATTGTAAAGGGGAAAAAAAAAAGCATCCTGGAGTTTCTTTCGGGAAAAAGTTTTATCACAGGGCCCAACTGGCACTTCAACAGGAAGTCCAACTTTTATGGCCATGTTTTGGAAAACATGGCCTTACAATCAAGTTACTTCCTCAAATGCTAATTCAGGTATTCTCTGATTAACAACAAAGGAAAAATTTGTTTCTTGCTTTGACAAATGAACTGAAAAAATACTCCAAGGAAAAAAGAAAACCCTCCCAGCATATAGGCCATTAAACAAGCCACATAGATGCTTTCTATTGTGTTTTATCTAAGCAGAGAAGCCTCTTGAACACCTTGAAATAACAGGCTTTCTTTTTTTGACAAGTAAATAACTGGCATGTTTACAGCTACACTAGAGCTTTATCAGCAGGAGCAGTTTTCTGATTTCCATACTCACAAACGGGGTTGACTGGGATGAGTCAGCATGCCACTGAAACCACAAGCCCATTGCATAGTCACTGAGGAAACTCATTTCCAGGGCTACTCAGCTGCTGTTTCAAGATTGCCTGCAGTCACTTCCAAGGCTAAAATTCATGGGGCTTTGGATTTTCCAGCCCTCCAAAAGAAGTAGTAACCATATCAAAACAGGTTATATTTTTACCTTCTCTCTAGTGTCTTTTCTATATCTTCTAAGTTCCTTCATTATCACTTTTATTTGGAACTTATTTTTCATCATTCAATGACAATTCCACATCTTAGGACATTGTTTCATTAATTTCCTTATTCAGGCTGAATGAATCTTAAATATCTTAAACCTTCTAAGAACTTAATCTTAATTTGTATAGAAAAATTAAATGTATAGAATTAGATAAGAATTACTTAAAAAAAAAACATATTCCCCTAAGAAATAGCTCTACAGGTCTAAATAAGCCTCGGTTAACAAGAATTACCTCCTAAACACAACTATTCTGTTAAAATATCACTTATTCTCAAAGAAAGTCTACCATATAGCCATAAAACACATTTTCATACCACTTCTATAAATCTTGTCAAGAAGCTTACAGATGTTTGTGCTTTAAAACATTCAAGAGTGTTTTAAAAGTCGGAGAAAAATCTTAAAGATTATAAATAATTCCATTAGTGGCTCATACCTATATTCCGTGAAGTCCATGCTCCTGGGCCTGGAATGTTCAGTAATCAGTAAGGAATGACTCCAAAAGGTGATCCAAGAAAGGAAACAATTATTTAATGCACTGCTGGTATGGAAATAGTCTTCCTAAACCATGCTGTGTACCTGAAGCAAGCAAGTTTATCCTTCTTAGTGTAAATCTGGATGTTCTTATCTATACACATGTCCTTATAATCTGTTTCTCTCTTGGACTTGATGAGATTCTATGGCAATTTCCAGAATGTGTTCCTGAACAATACGCATTTATTTTGCAGCTTTAGTTTTTACTGAAACAGTAGATGTCTAATGCTCTTACTGATGATCAGTTTCTATAAAGCTTCTAAGCAACTAGGAAACAGGATTTTTTAGTTGGATGTTTTCCAGACTAAGATGCAATTCATTCAAGTGAGCATGCAAAGCTGGTCTCAGATTGAAACCATTCCACTTATTTTAATGTTGTATTTCATGTTAAATGTTTGATTAGTGAACAAGTCTCCTAGGGTACATCTCTTTTCTGGAACATCACAGTGAGCAGCAGTTCTTCAACAAGCCTCATTACATTCACTGCGTAATATCAGGCAATGTAAAGAGAATGAATAGTAGCATCACATTCAGTTAATTTTCTGTTGATAAAGCTTTGTGTCTAGGGACTAACATGCTAATAATCACATCAATGCTTGTTTTGATTAGATGGATTTCTTCCAGCAGCTTAGAGCAGCAGCACCAGAAGTATATTTTACTGAAGGTATTCACATCCTTACACATACAGAATGATTTAATTTAGTGTCAAGTTACAGGTTGCTCAATAAACCATTCGATCTCACTAATTAATGTTCAACTTATAACTGACCTGAAATTCAGCTGTCAGGACAAGCCTTGACCAACTCAAAGTTATTAGCCAGTGAGCTCTGTGTACATCCTCTGCTTGTGACTTGTGCCTCCATGACTGCACAAGAAGCACTGTGAGCACCAAACAAGAACTGTCTGAATGGAACACAACAGTACTGTTTGCATGGATCCATCAGCCCTCCTGAGATTTAATGTAGTATCTGTCCAGATCAAGTAATAGGTGAATATTGGGAAAACAACAAAAGCCGTCAAAGAAAACAAAGTTCATCATCTACCTGTAATCTTTATTAAAAGGCATTGAGCCAGTATTAAGCGAACAATCCCAAGCACTTATCCTGATAGATAAAAGAACGTGATCCTCAGAAATAAAAAGCTTATTCTCACAGTGCAGGGCAACCCACTGAGCAAAACTGCACTTCCCACCCCTGTCAGTGTTTGTAGAGTCAAAGCAGCAAATGTTGGTATTTGGTGAATATGAGCCCTGCCAAAATCAGACAAACCCAAGGAGAACGAATGCAATGTTTCTTTAAGCCTGTAGTGCTTGAGCTGTTAGCCATTGTGAAAACATTAGGAGTAAGAAAGAAAATAATGAACATTACTGTACCAAAACAGGAAAAGCAGACTTCCCCCCCACCCCCCACCAGTTATGGCCTCGGTACTTTTTTCCAAAATATATCATGCCAAAGGAATGTGCCTTTCTTTGCTCACTGACCTCTCATTTAGAGAAGCAGGCTATTCTCCATCACTTAGTGCACAAAGAGCAAAGGAGTTTAACTGTTTCAAAGGAATGCAGGATTTCAGCTCTTGTTACAGGCTGCTTCTGAATGCTCATCACACAGCTTAATATTGAGTATGTATCAGATGAAAGAAGAGCAGCTCAGAGCTGCCTCCCCTTCCAGACTCACAACCCACACCCCCACTAAATAACTTCCATTTCCTTATGAAACAGCAACAACTTCAAGTAACAATTCTGTTCTCCTAAGGATAATAATGCTGCATGTAGGGCAAGAAATCATGCTCTACCAAAACACTGAAGAGACTTAAGTTAGTAGCCTCACTGCCAGGAATGTAACCTTTGTCATGTAAATCTGTGTTAAATAAAAGAGCCCAGATAGTGACTGGTTCCTACACCTGATCTCAAACTAATTAACATCTCTCAGTAGAGACAAAGCCCTTGCAGCACAGAGAACAGCAGAGCATTAAGTTTATAGCTAACAGCAGAGTTGACAGGAAGTTTGCCTTATTTTATACATGTATTTAGGAATTCATTTCCTCAAATATACTCCCTTTAGTGCAACAAGCAGATTCAAGACTATCAAAAGCAAAAGGAAGTTTCATAGTTTCTTCTGCCAGCTAGGATGGAAATGAGTGATTCAAGGTGAAATGGAATTCACTGAAAACTGCTCACAACAGCAGTGCAATAGAGATTTTTTTTGTGATCAACAGAGAAATAATGACTACTTAAAGCTTTATCATCTCAGACCCCAATTGCTTTAAGTGTCCAACAATTTCCTCAGAATCAAAAAATACTTGTTCTTAGAGCAAGTTCTCAAAGTCGCAGAGCTCACATTAAAAACTTAAACATAGCCATTATTCCCAGACACTGACAAAACAGCTAAACTTCCAGCCCTCTCCCCTTAAGATTCAGCTAGGTCATCCACAGGGTTACATTGAAAGATATGAGGGATTTTTAATGTGCTTTTACCTTCTCTTGAATCCTCTTGTCTTTCACTGTCGATACAAGTTTCCAAGTCGCAAGCATAGGAAGCTTTATGAAATGGGAGAGGACAGATTTATGCAGTAGATTATCCATAATTTAAGCAATTTCTGTTACTGCACAAAGAGGCTTCCCGGTCTGGAGTTTGAGATCTGAATGCATGTTTTCTGCCTCCTCCCAAAGACTGGTACTCCGACTGTTGCACAACCCTCTTCTGCAGAGCAACTGGTGAAAATCAAAACATCAAAAGCAGAGCCTACAACAAATGCCCAATGTTCAAGTGCCACAAGGGCAGTGTGAGCTGCAAGAACCAAGGGGCAGTTCTACCGAATGCAAATCATTTCCCTCACAGCATGCTCTGTCAGCCCTGCTCCTGCTGAGAGCATTCTGCTAAAAAAAATAAAAATTAAAAAATAATAATAATAAAAATAAAATCAAATTTAAAAATCAAATACCAGCAACTAAGGCTCAATTTTTCCTGTCCCTCCCACTACAAAGGATAAATCCTAATGCCTCTTAAAGCTTGTTCAGCTGCAGTAAAGAGGTTAGAAAACTGCTGTTTCTAGCATATTTCCTCCTCCTCCTCAAGCTGTATTCCACCAACTGCACTCGCTGTCTGATTTCACTTTTGTTTTGCACACAATCCTGTTATGTGGATTTCAGCCAGATTAAAGATATTTTTCCTTCTTTGCTTTCTAAACTGGAACTGCAGGGCACAAATTACAGGTTGTAATAATGTATACTCAGACAAAGCTTAGTTTCCAAGTGGAGACTTTGCCTTGAATCTTACCTGCAAACTCTTTTCCTTTCATGTCATTTCATTTCTCTTTCCATGAGCCCTTCTTCGCTTTCCACCTTTGATCAGCAGACAAGTAATAAGTGCTTGCATGGCTTTTGTAGTGGGTGGAAAAGCAGCATAGCATATTTCCATCAATTATCACCCTACATTCTTGAGTTTTATGGAAGTTTGAGTTGTTCCCCCCCCCCCAACACTTTGTTGTCATGAATCTTTTAAGCTGAAAAGTCCCAGAGAAGAGCTGCGTTCTTAGAGCACAGCAGTTCAGTCTTCACTTACAGCTTCAGAGCCACTGAAGTTGTGTGAACAAAAAGTCTTAAGTCTTTACTAAGGCATATTTCTGTCTATAATAAAGTACTTAGAGCTTGGCTAATACTACGAAACTTATCCTGAAGCTATTAATTACATGTGCCAAAGACTAACTGGCCAGAGCAATGTTACAGGCCTCCTGCACATCGACATCTATGGGAGGCAAAAGAAATTATTTCCTTACCTTGTCTGCACAGGTTGTGGAATGCAATCCATGTCACAGGGAAATAATACTGCTTTGCAGGACTCTTCTCCCACTCATTCCTTCTAGGTCTCACAGCTATGAAAAAATCTTTCGATGGATCCAGGAAAGGATCCAAGACAGATTTTCATATTTGTTTTCAGCGTTAGCTCATCCCACACTACTCGCACACATCCTTCCCTCCAGGTTTGGAGGCTTGACACAGGCAACCATTCTGTTATTTCATGCTTGGAAAACTGCCTTCAACAAATCCATTTTGTGTTCCTAAATGACCGCCGGGCTGCTTACACTTCAGCCCATCTGTTTGGATGGCACCAGGCCTGCTTACAAGGTGGTCTTCCCATTTTATGTCACCTCCCCTCCACAGGTGCCAGCCAATTTTGGTCTCTCAGCACAATACCTCTCCAGCCCTCACTTTGGGACAAAGGCCTGCTGAGCCAGCAACACCGCCTCGGTACTTTACCTAATCTGTTGGCACTTGTGCAGCTCTGACCACCTGAACAGCAGAGGAAGGAAACTGGAGTTGTCAGCACTGAAAATTGCCAAGTACACTTGTTGCTGTGAAGCCAGGGGAATGTTCTGAATACCAGCGACACATCATAGCATGAGAACTTTAACTGCAAAACACTCTGCCAATCCAGGATCACCATAGGCAGAAGGACATGAACAGTGAAACTGAAGACACCAGCTACAGAGACAGGAGATTCCATCTGGTGAAAGCATTTGGCTCCACTTTGCAATGAAGCATCTTCAGCCTTTTATGATTTTTGAGTGAATGATGTAAACCATAACAGTGATCTTAAAGTTAGAGGTTGTAGAAAACAAGTATGTCCTAGTACTTGTCCATTTTAAAGGAACCATTATAGCAAAGTTCTGAAATGCATGACCAAGCTCTTGCAGAGGAATGGGCCGTTCATCAGCAGGCTTGTGTCAGGCTGGCCTAACATCAGTGCTTCAGCACCCACCTCTTGTATGCTTGTGTGGCTACTCACTGAGCACAGAGGGCCACAGCTGCAGTAATCCAAGTGGTCACAAGTGTATGAGGACATCATCTGGTTGCTGTATAACTTGGCCTTGGTCAATATCAGATTTCTGCATTTTCTTTAATAGCCACTTGAATTCCTTATTGAAACAGGGATGGAACAGTGAGGTACTGAACTGGATTTCTTAACTAGAAAAACTTGCACTGACGAGAGTAAGCCAGTGGTACATATCAGTAATGTTCTACCCGCTCTGCCCCCCTCTAAGAAATGCAGTAACAAGCAAAGGAAAGCAAAGAGAAGCTTTCAACATACCGTATTATCTGTCAGAATGTTTTAGTTTAAGAGTTTTAGTGAAAAATTCTCTTTTCTCTAGCTTAAAATAATGTGACAAAAGTTTCCAAACAGGTATTCCAACACTTGAAAGAACAGTTTCTTCTCCTTGTGCCCTGTGTTTCTATTAAAGAAATCCCCTGGCTTCCTATGCTACAATGTATTTAAAAGGAAAAGAAGGAAATTTAAACACTTAATCTAGGAATGAATCCCATTCATGCTACAACAATGATCTGTTATGGGTTCAGAAAATAGCTAGCAGAGATTAAAAGCCCCTGTGTTCTGGCATGGCAACTGTCCCGTTTTTCAACTAATGCACATGGTATCAGACAAAGTGAATTTAGCAGCTCCCACACAGCCCTTGGACAACCCCTGCCCTGTATTATAAACATCTTTAATGATAATAATAAAATATCACTCTAGCAGCCAAAATCCACAATACATCAACCAGATCCTGTTGTAAAAGGGGTAAATAATTCTCTTTTCACCATGTGGGAAAAAAAGTAGAGAGATAAATATATGCATTGGTATAGGTATATCTGTATAGCTATATAGATACATATACACAACAGTCCCACCCTGACAACACATATAATAAGGAGCTGATCAACAGCAGCTGACTGCTTTGAGCAAGGGTATGGTACTTGATGATTTCCAGGAGTCCCTCCCAACCTCAGCTATTATACAATTTTATAGTAATAGCTTTTAATTTCATGGAAAAGTCCTAAGTGTATAGAAATGGCATCATTGGTTTTACATTAAAATAAGTGCTTTTTAAAGAAAGAAGGCATGGTTAAAAAACATCACCAATAAACAGATTCCCAAATGTATAGATTCATTGTTGGTGTAATACGAAAATAGAATATTTAATTTTACTGCAAGAAAGAATTTACGTGAGTTTTCATGATGCTTCTCACAATCTCTAGCATAGAGGTGTTCACACTGGCACACAGTAACTATAGATACTACAAGTTCAGTTGCAAGTAGCTTACTTGGAACTGTTTGACCAGACGACTGGTCTATAGCTCCTCCCAGACACTGAAGTATTTTGAGGGATTTTTCTACCTCTCCCACACATGCATAAAGCAGTTTGCTTCCCCCTTTTCTTCCCAGAGGCACCTCACTTCCCAAGAATACCAAGTCATGAAAACATAGAATTGCAGAGGTTGGAAGAGACCTCTGGAGACAGTGGAGTCCATCCCCCCAGACAGAGCAGGATCACCCAGGGCAGGCCACACAGGAACAGATCCAGACAGATTTTGAAAGTCTCTGGAGAAGGAGACTCCACAACCTCTCTGGGCAGCCTGTTCCAGGCTCTGTCACCCTCACAGGAAAGAGGTTTGAACTCATGTTGAGGTGGAACTTCCTGTGTTCCAGTTTGTGACTATTGCCCCTCATCCTATCACAGGGCACCACTGAAAAGAGACTGGCTCAATCTACTTGACACCCACCCTCCAGATATTTGCCAACATTAATAAGATTCCCTCTTGGTCTTCTCCAGACCAAGCAGCCCCAGGGCTCTCAGCCAAGTCATGAGAAGCTACTGCCTGCAGTGGTACCTCTGCTCTGCCAGAGCCTCAGTCTAGATGGGAGTCACTCTCAGAAAACAAGAACTGCAGCTCTAAAAAAGACTCAGAAGCAGCACCCATTTCTCAAAACTTCTTCCCTGGTGACATTATTCACATTCACCAGCCCTCCCCACCAATCAGAGATACTGTCAGTTCAGCTTGTGGCAGGCAGGAACAGGCTGATAGGATGGCAGAGGCTGAGACTTCCACACTTTGGCCCTGCTACGTTTCCCATGACCACAGCGGCTCCCTCCCCACGTGCAGGAACACACCAGAAGTTAGCACCAACAGACCACGTGCAGGAACACACCAGAAGCACATGCAGGAATACACCAGAAGTTAGCACTGACAGACCACATGTAGGAATACACCAGAAGTTAGGACCAACAGACCACACGTAGGGTGCTGATCAGGTGCCACCTGGCTGAGAGGTGGCCTGGCAATGGAGAACACCGTGCTCACGTGCCTCTCAGAGGCTGTGTACACATCTGTCAGCTCTGCATTGCTTTCAGAAGCTTAATTCCTTTTCCACCCGACCCCAAGGTTACAATTAAAAAGTTTCTTTCACACAGATAACAGGATGAAGCTTTACACTTGCACTGCCATGCTAGAAGCACAGAACAGAAATCCTTATGGCCCCTGTCCTACAAATGACCTCCACTTTACTCCCTGTACACCCAGGAAAGCTATTTGTCTTTTGAAGCTCCATGGCACTGGGATTTGTGCCCCATTTGTTTCCCACTCTCCCAAGTTCTTCCCTGCCTTACCAATCTCTAATCGGCAGCCTTCCATTCTATAATGTGTCACCCTCCAGTGCATTGTTTAACATTTATCTAAATTAAAATCTCACCCTATTTAAAATTTGCCTCTTACTCTAAAATCTTTTGATCAATCATTCTGTAGCTACAGCCTGGCCTCTACAAATTTGATCAATGCACACTTCATTTTATCTTCCAGATTGTTTAACAGAAACCCTAATTAGTGTTTTCATTAATTAATCCCAGACCCAATACTGATCCAGAGATATCCCATTTGATAGCTCCCTTGGCACTGGTGTTTCATTGTTAATTATTTTGACATTGTAGCCCAGGCAATTCTGTATTCATATTTGCAGGATTATGAAGCAAAGAAAGGCTTTTTTCCTACTAAATTCTTCCTGAAGGAGCTTCCCCCACATAGCAACAAGAAGCCATGGCAGAGCTAGATAACAGAAATCCACCATGTTTTATTTGTCTACTACACGCATAATATACTTCAGACTATTAACCTTGAATAGAAAAGATCAACAAATTATTCACGTGTCCCCAGGGAGCATGAAAGCATTTTTCTCACTGTGCTGATGGACTGTGGGTTAGCTTTAGGGTGCTTAAGGGAGCACTAGGACTAGGAGGACCAGACTGAAGCTCACTGCTTGTGAACCTGGCAACCAACTGAACTTCTTCTCACCCTAAACACTCTCTCATCCAAGGTCCAACACATTAGATCTCTGCAGTCTTGTCTGCCTAACACCACTGACCTTCCTGTAGGTTTACTGCACAGTGACTATCCTCAGGTTTGCCTTCAAACACAGGAAATCAGGCAGCCTATCCAAAACCCCACCAAGCTCCTAGGCAGCAGAAAAAGCACTGCAATGAAGAGATCTTCCAGCTCTGAGGAGGACTCATCTGAATGTTGTCCACCTCTTACTCAGAAAAGTCCTGTGCAAAGGCACTTCCACAGGAGGTTAACACAGTACAGTGCTGGTCTTTAACGGGTCCACTTATTTAAGACATAACTGGAGACATACAAGGTCAGATTATCAAGAATCATCAGATTATCTTTTATTTAAGCACAAGATTTACAGACATTACATACTGGACATCAAAGACCAGGTCTGCAGGTGTACCTAGGGATAAGGGACTCACTCTTGCTAGGAGCCTCACAAGAGACTGTAGAAATCTAATTTTTATTTAAGTCTTCTCAGAAAGGTTATAGTAAGAGCCAGAAGTGCTGCTTGCTTTTGAGATATCTCCCTCTTTACACCTAAAACAGAAAGCGGTCTTTCCCAAACTGAGTCCAATTCCAGCAATTCACCCTTGAACACTCAGCACTAGCTTTTCAAAAGATTTCTCATATAAGAGTAGGGAAAGACAACGGAAATACAACACACATTCTGCCAGACTGGACATGTAACTTTCTCCTTGAAATTAAGGAGACACTTCACTAAAGCTTAAGTGACACCTCCTACCAACTCAGCTTTACTCTTGTTGTGGGATGTCATAGAATCATAGAATGTCAAGGGCTGGAAGGGACCTAGAGAGCTCATCTAGTCCAACCCCGCTGCCAGAGCAGGATCACCCAGACCAGGTCACACAGGAACGCGTCCAGGCGGGTCTTGAATACCTCCAGAGAGGGAGACTCCACAACCCCCCCGGGCAGCCTGTCCCAGTGTTCCGGCACCCTCACTGGGAAAACATTTTTCCTTATGTTTACATGAAACTTCCTGTGCCTCAGCTTCAACCCATTACCCCTTGTCCTGTCATTGGGCATCACCGAGAAGAGCCTGGCTCCATCTTCCCGGCACTCACCCTTCATATATTTATAAACATTGATTAAATCACCCCTTAGTCTTCTTTTCTCTAAGCTAAAAAGCCCCAGCTCCCTCAGTCTATCCTCATAAGAGAGATGTTCCACTCCCTTAATCATCTTTGTAGCCCTGCGCTGGACCCTCTCCAGCAGTTCCATGTCCTTCTTAAGCTGGGGGGCCCAGAACTGGAACCAGTATCCCAGATGTGGCCTCTCTAGGGTAGAGTAGAGGGGCAGGAGAACCTCTCTCCACCTACTAGCTACACCCCTTCTAATACAGCCCAGGATGGCATTGGCCCTCTTGGCCACAAGAGCACACTGCTGGCTCATGGTCAGCCTCCCATCAACCAGGACCCCCAGGTCCTTTTCCCCTTCTCTGACCTCCAGCAGCTCAGTCCCCAACCTCTACTGATACCTGGGGTTGTTCCTTCCCAGGTGCAGGACTCTGCTCTTGCCCTTACTGAATTTCATCAAATTTCTTCCTGCCCAACCCCCCAGCCTGTCCAGGTCTCGCTGGATGGCAGCACAGCCTGCTGGGGTGTCGGACACTCCACCCAGCTTGGTATCACCAGCAAACTTGCTGACAGTGCTCTCTGTGCCCTCATCCAGGTCACTGATGAACAGGTTAAACAGAACCGGTCCCAGCACCGACCCCTGTGGAACCCCACTGGTTCCAGGCCTCCAGCTGGACTCCATCCCATTGACCACAGTTCTTTGGCTTCTTTCTTTCAACCCATTCCCAATCCACCTCACTGCCTGATCAAGCAGACCACACTGTCTCAGTTTAGCAAGAAGGATGCTGTGGGAGACAGTGTCAAATGCCTTAGAGAAATCAAGAAAAACCACATCCACTGCTCTACCATCATCTATCCACCTGGTTATGTCCTTGTAAAAGGTTATAAGGTTGGTCAAACATGACCTCCCCTTGATAAAACCATGTTGATTGCTCCTGATGACTCTCTTGTCCTTGACATGCCTAAGGATAGTGTCAAGGATAAGTTGCTCCATTATCTTTCCAGGGATGGAGGTGAGGCTGGCCAGTCTATACTTACCAGGATCCTCCTTCTTGCCCCTTTTGAAGATTGGGGTGATGTTTGCCCTCCTCCAGTCCCCAGGCACCTCTTCTGTGTGTCACGACTTACTACAGATAATGGAGAGTGGTCTGGCAATGACCTGTGCCAGCTCCCTCAGCACCCTTGGATGCATGCTGTCAGGACCCATGGATTTATGGATGTCCAGATTACTCAGCTGTTCTTTAACCCAGTCCTCATCAACCAGGGAAGAGTCCTTAGTCATGCTCTCCTCTGGTGCCTCAGGTGCTAGGAGCTCTTGAGGAGAGTCTTCAGCAGTATAGACAGAGACAAAGAAGGCATTTAATAACTCTGCCTTTCTTGTGTCATCTGTCACCAGGGCACCTGTCTCACTCAGCAGAGGGCCTGCATTGCCTCTAGCCTTAGCTTTTCCTGCAATATATTTGAAGAAGCCCTTTTTGTTACCCTTGACCTCCCTTGCAAGGTTGAGTTCCAGCAGGGCCTTAGCCTTCCTAGTTGCCTCTCTACATTCTCTAATAACAGTCCTATACTCCTCCCAGGTAGCCAGCCCCTCTTTCCATGAGCTGTAGACCCTCTTCTTCCTCTTAAGTCTACTCTGTAGTTCCTTACTTAACCATGCAGGTCTCCTGGCTCTCTTTCTTCATTTCCCACCTGCTGGGATGCACTGGCCCTGAGCTTGGAAGAAGAGGTCCTTAAATATTAACCAACTATTATTAGCCCCTCTGCCCTCTAGTAACCTGTCCCATGAGATTTCACCCAGGAATTTTCTGAAAAGGCCAAAGTCAGCCCTCCTGAAATCCAGAGTTTTGGTCCTACTTGACATCCTGTTCCTGCCAGACAAGATCATGAACTCCACCATCTCATGATCACTAAGGCCAAGGCTGCCCCCAACCCTCACTGCTTCAACCAACCCCTCCTTGTTGATATACTCTGCTATATTTCCTTATGGGTTTATGCCTACACAAAACCTTTTTCTCTTTAAATGTAACTACTGTTCTCAAGATAATTCAACAGCTGAGAACCAAAAATAACTGACCTTTTTCTTTATCTTCTCATAGTCTGTAATTCTTTTTTTCCAAAGCCCTTTCAAACATTCCCCTAGGAACATATCCCTTAGCAAGGCCACATCACAGGAGAAAAGAAATAGCATGCACTACTGGCTTTATAAGGGTTCACCTTGGGGGCCCCCTCCTCTTAAAGAGACCTGGCTTAGCCTGTGCTTTAAGGAGAGTACTGCTGGGTAATTCAAGATTTTTTTCCTATTGTCTTTGTGAAGATGTCAGATATGAGGCTGTGAAGTAAGCAAGCAGAAAGGAGAAGAGATATTGTGAGTGCATGAAATATGACTTTTCCTAGAGTGAGGAATGACAATCCTGCCAATGACAGGGCATAAAGAATATAATTGAAAGCATATATGTAATTTGAAAGCTGGTGGAGAGTAAGGACCAAGTGCTGAGCACCTGAAACTCCAGGTGCAATTGATAATTCATCTGCTTAGCATCTACTGAAAAAAAGCCCATCCCTTATTTTATAAGAGAGACTATTTTAAAAAGGCCTGCTTCCCAGGACAATTCAGTTCTCTATTGATCAGATAAAAAGAAGAATGTGTTGAAAACCTATGTATAACTAGAAGGAAGAATCAGCATGAATAAAAGCTTGGCCAAGGGACTCTGAATTTCAGGTAATAAATTGGCAAACACCTGACTTGAAGAATTATATTTGAAAATAAAAAGGCACTCAAAAAATGAATTCTGTAAAATTATGTCTGGATTAGGGTTTATCTGTTTATATAATGAAGGACACTTTTCCTAGTAGCTGCATGTCAATCTGTTCTTTCTGCTTTGTATGCACTCTAAAAATAATGTTAGGATTGAATTAGCTGTCAGTTTTGGATAGCCTGGATCTCTAGTGCAGAGGACATACAGATATCAAGCAGGAGGTGTTGCCCACGTTGTGAACAGATGATCAAAAACATATGGCTAGAGAATGATACAGGGCAGTATTATTTCCTGTTTTAGAAGCTATGGATGCATCTAACTGGAAGCACCCATAGCCAGATGTCTCATCATCTCACAAAAAACAGCTGCAGAAATGCAAGGACATGAGACAGACAGTGGTCATGAATAGTCATACCAAAGCTTTTATAGGAAGAGGGATTGAAAAGATGCAAACTGTTTAGAGCAGGCAGGAGACAGACACAGAGGGATATAAAAGACAGTACAGAAGAACAGGGTAGAGCAAAGAAGGGCTGAGCTCTTCTTTACTTTTACCCTACACAGGAGAAGAACCAAGCCACAGCACATCTGAAACACAGGAGAGAAAGAAGTCTCTTTTGTCTTTTTTTTAATTATTATTTTATTATTATTATTTTTTTATTTTCTTTTGAAAAAAAATAGAAAGTGATTAAAATGTGGATTTTTTTTTTTTTTCCTGCAGGTCATCTCAGAGGTCAAATGTTACTCAGATTCAAAAGAAGATTGGCCAAGTAAGTGTATAATGGGAACATTCATTAGAAAGGGTACAGGCTGGGATATCCCACTGTGTGCTTCAGGGCCTAAGTCCTTCATCAATGCTATGAATTAGAAACCAGACTTTTACAAGTAGCTATCCTGGCAGACAGGGAAAGAGTTGTTAATTTATTTAGAATGCTGTTGACCTAAAACAGGAGGGGAAGATGTAGGCACAAAAAGAAATGCAAATAGAATTAGCAAAAACGCAAATGAATCAACATGTGATGAGTTATGAGGAAAAAAACCAGCTTACTCTTTAGAAAAAGGAAAGGGATGAAACATCAATTAATCACCCAGAAAGAAACACAGCAAGGTTCTGGGGTTAGGCCCAGTAAGGTGGAAATGAGAGCAGACAAGAAAAAGTGCTCCAAATTTTTAAGTGGAAGAGAAAAATGCATCACAGTTATGAAGAGGGTGAAACAGAACTGCAGCATATTGAAGTGGGGAATAGAGGGATTTGTTATTAAAACAAAAACTACAGTGAACCAAATTACAGGGCAGATGCAATATTACATGTGAGATGATGCTTTACTGAGGGAAGACGTTTGTATAAATGATTTTCTATATGTACTGTTTCATCCTGAGCCTGGACATAGTTCAATTTTAGCAGAGGTGGGAAACAACAGAGAAATGATGCCTCCCCACCAGCACTGAAGCTTACTGGCAGGAAAGGGTGATGAGACTTGAGTTATGGGTTTTGTGCACAGAAATGATCATTTGTCAGTGCTGTTTGACACTAGCTTCCTCTGACCCTCAGTTCTCAGGGAAGGCAGGCAGGAAGAGAAAACCTGCCACAGATTTTCTGTCCCGTGAGGCAAATAAGATGAACAGATTCCAGTTGCAGAGTGTGCTGTGTTGTTAACTAACCTCTGATCACTGCAGATGTTGATAGACAGTTTGTTGGTGGCTGGAGTGATCTTCATTATCCTCGCTTATGGACACGAGTCATGGAATCATAGAATGGTTTGGGCTGGAGGAGACCTTAAAGATCTCCTAGTTCTAACCTCTGTGTCATGGGCAGGGACATCTCCCACTACACCAGGTTGCTCAAAGCCCCATCCAGCGTGGCCTTCAACACTTCCAGGGAGGGCACATTCACAGCTTTTCTGGGCAACCTCTTCCAGTGCCTCACCACTCTCACAGTGAGGAATTTCTTCCTAATGTCTGATCTAAACCCACCCTCTTTCAATTTAAACCCATCACCCCTTCCAAAAAGGAAGCCTCCATTTTCTTCATGCCTCCATTTCAGGGTTTTCCTTGTAAAAGTCACCTCAAGGGCTTCCTGTGCATCAAACAGTCAACTTTTTGAATGCTCTGGAGCTGCTATGATTATGGGTGGGAGATTAAAGAGTTATGTTTCATGCCCTCAGGAGATCATTTCAAGATAGTGTTCCTAGTGGAGTTAGTGGTGTCACTACTGGAGTTAACAGGGCATCTCACCCCACTCTTCCCTCATTTTTTTTGTGTTTAAAGCCCATCTTCAGCACATGGGTCATTCAATCATCCTGTAGATGTTTACAGAGCATGTGTAAGACATAATACCATTCTCCTTCCATTTTTTTTTTTTTTCCAGGGCATCTCATAATGTGATGCCATTACCCTGTGATTTACCACTGTTTCCTTTTGCTTCTCCTATCTCTGCATTGCAGAGAGCAGGAAGCTAACCTCCTGCTCTGCTGTCTCAGTGCAATGTCCCTTATCATCTGCTGGGAGCTAAGTCCCTATCTTCTTCCTAAGTCTTTGATTCTGCTTTAAATAAAAATCTTCAGAGACTGCCTTTACAAAAAGCACAGTGTACTCCCTGCTGTCAATACAATGTTGAATTGTAAATAAATGTATTATGACACACCGAACAAAAAATTATTAACAGTGCAAGAAAATAACATTTTCCTAAACTGCCAATTAGCTGCCTGAGAAGTGTGCATATAGGAAACATCTACATTTATTTTTACTGTGAGAAAATTTGATCCAATGGTACTGGGTTATTTCAGGCCCTTGATTAAATGGGTGCACAGACTGTCCATTAATGGAAATAAAATAATGTGCTGTGTGAGACAGGAGAAGGTTGGAGGGATAGGAACAAGGACTTTTGATGAAAAGGGAATCAGTCTTTATAGCCATTGTTGTGTCTCAGGTAGAGTATTTGTGCATAATTTACCTGATGCATTTGCAAGGAGTTCTCCCAACGAAGCTTGGGCATCTGGAAAGACAGGCCAAATCTCACCCAACGGTAAGTGCCAGTAGCTAGTCAGTCTCATAATGGCCAGTAGCATGAGATGAACACTGGTATTCTATTGAGTGGATTTTGCCACCACTGCTTTGCATATTGATGATAGAATAGCTCTATAACAACGATCATGACAAAACCAAAAAAGACATCTTTCTTCGATTAAAGTTTGCCTTGTTCTTCAACTAAAAAGGCTGAGAAACATTGACAAAGAATATTGTTCTGTCCTAAATTTTGTGTATGTTGCACTTGTTTGCTCTGTAACCAAGATTTTTGGGGATGGAAATAACACAAATTCCATGAGCCACACATGGACCAATCTAGTAGCTGGTTGAGTTGACCGAGTAACCTGTTAATGTGGACCCTGTAACTTGTTTATTCAGTAATTTATGAAGAAAATAAGAATATAGAAACCATGTAATACCCATTTTCTTTCACTCTTTGCTGGAAAAGAGAACTCATTTTCAGAGAGAAATAAACGAGGAATAATTAAAAACTAAACATAAAAGAATGGAATATTTAAAGTCATTAGCTCCTGAGGCAATTTTAATGACCTTTCTCAAAACCACCCTGAAAGTCTACAGAAATGTTGTAGTAGTAGGATGTTAAAGCAAATACCCAGGAACTAGCATTATATGATACGCTGGCGTTAGAAGATATTGTGATACTAGCCTTTCACATTTGCAGATCCTTCTTTACTCGTAAGATCTGAAAGGCAGTTGGACAGTATTATTCTAGTCCCTGTCTACAGGTATCAGAGACAAATGACTGTTGCAGTCACAAAGCTGGATGAGCCTGTTCAGAAAAGGCTTGGCATGGGAGTGGGAGTGATGCTGTACCTCAGGAATTAGGGATCACACTCTCCTGCTACTGGCGCATGAAAATGTACAGCAAAATGTTACAAAACCTGCCTTCTAGTCTTCAGCATGAGCCAAGGCATCCCATCTGGTATGCCAGGCCAACACAGGGATCTGCATGCTGCCGCGCAGGAGCTGCCAAGGCGTGCCAAGGAAGGTGTGGTACATAGGAGGTAGGTGCTGCTGCTGAATAAGAGATTTGCTATATGGGGATATTATTGCTGTAACAATGCAGTGAAAGTAGCATAAATGGTCATCTCTGGGAGGCAATATCGTGCTGTAAGGACAAATCCCTCACTCTGCGAGAATACAGCTCATCACGCCTGGTTACCTGAGGAAGTCCATCACTCTTTTTCCTTAATTGTCAAAATCAGCTGTGTAGTTCTCAGTTGCAGGTATCTGGGTTTGAATGTCTAGAGGCTGGGAACAGGCATGATCAGTGGTGATTCCTCTTTCTAAAATTCATTCTTCCTTCCTGTCTAACACAGTCCTGGAGCTTTGACTGAAGCAGGCTGTGAAAGAGAGATTATATTGGTATAGTTTCAAAATACATGTGTGTTTGTTGTGTGCACATGAATATGAATTAATAATACTTTAACATGCTTCAGCACTACCAGAAGTGAAGACTTGTTACTCAAAGTTTCTCTGTATGTAGGTAAGGACCAAACCTTACTCTTCCTTTTATACAAAAAAGGAAGATAATTTTCTGTCAATTTGGCTTATTGGACATGAGATGAAAGGCAATAAAATGGCTAGTAATTAAGGATGGTTAAAAGGCAACTTATCAGATATGAAAAACATTTTTTCAATGCACTCTTCTGTGCAAGTCTTCAAGGCTGAACTTAAGGTTGCTCTGCATGCCGTGTAACCTTAAGTTTGTGAACCAAAAATCCTTCATAAGCAAGCAGGTTAATGTCCCCAGATGCTGATTAATTATACTGAAAATTCCCTCAAGCATCAAATCATTTGGTTATCTGAATTTGTTCTTTGGCCGCTTTCCATGTGCAGGTAGTCAAGCATATGATACAGTACAGATGCCAGCTTGTTATTTTACACAGTAACTCCAGAAATGAGCACTAAATTGGAAGGAATACTGTAGCACAATTATCTAAATTTATAGACAAAGTGAAAAGAATTTCTATTTTCAAGGCCATGTGGCTCCTAAGGACCATTTTAAATTATTCCTTACTCCTCATGAGAAATGTCTGGCCTACAGAATTATCGTGTTAGTCTTGACACCACAGGCTAATTAGATGTTAAGCATAACAGCTCAAAAAGTAAAAAACCTTCTTCCAACATTAATTCTTAACAGGACCATTTGAAGACTTTGTATGGCAAACTGGTTTTTTGCACAGCGCTCAGAGGAAGCCAGAGAAGTACCAGCATTGCAGATAATTTCCACTCAGCAAGAGAGCTGAGCGCTCTGAAAATCAGGATTCTGCCAAACTTCAGTCTGCAATGACCACACATCTTCTTTAGAGAAACACCTGTACTGAAGAACAATGCCCAGGGACCATGACAACATTGCTGACTTAGCAGAGAAAAGCAATCTGGGAGATGCTGGTGCAGAGACACTTCTCTACCTGCTGTTCTCAAGAGCAACTACAAATTCCTTCTCTTAGCTATCGCTCAGGGTTTTTTTTCCCAGTCAGGATTAAGTTATTTGTACACAATTGCTGGTATAGTCAAAAGCTTTTAACCAGGACATCTCCATGGATGTTAATTTAGCACAATTATACTTAATGACAGTGACACCATTTAACAAGGATATATTCACTCAGGGACACAGGGAGTTAAGTATAACAAGCTTTTAAATCAGTGTGAAATGCCAGAACTCACTTCTACCACAAAGAGAGATTCCAGTTATAATAATAATGAAATAAATGCCCAAGAAAACTGAAATGCTGTGAATAATCTCCTTATTGCTGTAGTTTTACCTTGGTGGGTACTTTATGGCATGGCAAGTCTTTTCAGAAACAAACTTTTCAAAAGTCTATCCTTATCAGGATAGCTGTTTTAATTGATTTGGCTGTCTACCAGTTCAGAGGATTCTACTGAATTAACGTTCAGATTTGCTTAGCTTCAGCTAATCAGACGTGCAGTACGGTGTGCCTGTTAGAAAAGCAGAGCTTGTACACTGAAGAGTATAGGTTAGAGTGATGAAGAAGATATTTTGCAGATATTACTTGTCCCTTAGCATTCCAGACTGGTTTTCTTCCTTTTAAATTTTAAATCCCTGTTACAAATCACTATTGGAAGAAATCTATGCTTTGTTTACATTGTTATTATATATGTATAAACTGGATGTTTAAGATAAATGGAAAGAAAATAAGAACCTAAGAAGTCCACAATAAATACAGGAAAAGTGTCTAAATCACTTCTAAAATTGCCTAGCAGCTAGGATGCCATTTTTTTCCAGCAAATCCAAATCACTCTAGAAATAAGGGCTCGAACCCAATTTCCATTTATCGCTGCAGGTTACCTTCATGCCACAAAAACAAAGGAAGAGATGTCTACTGGACTAAAAAAAGAGGAAGAATAATAAATTACTGCTAGAAAGGAATTAATGAAATGAAGAGTTAATGAGTAGCTTTAGTTTCAGAGGCCCACATGTATTTTTGAGACCTAAAGCCAAATATGGCTGTGCCTCTGGAGGTTTTTAGGGTGTGCAAGAACAGGATGGTCCTCATCTGTGCCTGCCTCAGGGTGCTCAGGACCCTGGCTCTTGTATTGAAAGCATGAGGGTTTCTACTGCTATGGCCACAGTTGAAGTGGATGGACACAGTGCAATAAAACCCTGCCTGTGTCACTGTCGCCCACTTCCATGCCCACCCTCCCCCAGCTCACTGCAGCTCCGAGCAAAAGGCACAAGGCCAGTGCCTGGGAACGAACCCCTTCCTGTGCTTGCTCCCTGCCTCAACACTCTGCTGTATTCCCCACCTTGTCGTTCTCAAAGCAGAGGCTGCGCAGCTCACTCTGCCCAGCACACCCTAGGCAAGCCCAGGACAACAAATAACAAAACAGAACCCAGTGGTAGGGGTTTTATGCAGGGAAAAAAAAAATCATTACTAGCAAAGTTTCTAATTTATAAAGGTGTATTTCAGATAACAAAAAGGACTGGCAGAAAGTGGTGTATCATCAGGACTTTGGTTTGGGCCTCTTGAACCTCAGAGTTTTTATTCTTTCCTAGTACATTTTTTTGTTTTTCTCTTTTTGGCCACTAACCTTGTCCAGCGAGGATATGGAATTTCCTTCCCGCACAGCAACATCCTGCCTTTTGGCATTTTTGGAGTAAACATGCAGGCCCAGTTCTGCATCACTCAGAGGGGCTCTTAAGGTACTACTGCCTCCATCAGATAATGGCTACATCATAGAAATAATTTTCTGAAGCATATCAAGTCTAGAAAGTAACAAGCTTTAGCTACCAAGAAAGGTTCCTGTGTGGTACTGTCTTCAGAGGAGGAATAGGATTGTTTTGTACTCATACTCTGTGGTTGTTTTATGCTCTTCACACCCAAGCCTTCCATCTTTCTCCCCTTTTTTCACCATGGCTTCTTTCAGGTCTCCTGTTGAGCCAGACCACTCCTGAGAAGAAATTTATACTACCTCAGCTCCAGAAGCTGTAAAACTGTTAACGGCAGTAACCTAAAGTACACAGCAAACTGAATCCATTACTTGAGTAAAAAAAGGTTCCAGCCTTCCCATAGTGAAAGAACAAGAGGCAATGGTTTTAAACTGAAAGAGGGAAGATTTAGACTGGGTATAAAGAAGACATTTTTTACAATGAGTATGGTGAGACACTGGAATAGGCTGCCCAAAGAGGTTGTAGATGTCCCATCTCTGGAAGCTGGATGGATCTTAGAGCATCCTTGTGTGGAAGGTGGAAGGTATCCTTGCCCATGACAGGGGAGTGGACTAGATGATCTTTAAGATCCCTTCCAACCCAAAACATTCTGTGATTCTTGTTACTCAGATCACATTTCAGAATACTAACAGTATGGAAATAGCCTAGAGAAGTAGAAAAGCATGACTTTCTGGTCTAATGCAAAATTATGGAAACGTTATAGTAAAATAGAAAGGCATAGGTAGAAAAGATCAGCATAGAGTCATAAAGTATATAGGATCTCCTGAATATTTTCTTCAGGTGAGTTTCTGAACTCCCCGCCAAGCAGTTAATAATGTAAAGAATCCCAAACAATGAACATGGTTCGTGTTGTCTGCAGAAAGAGAAGGTGATTTATTATTTACAAGATCTACCATCTACCAGATGTCAGCTCATGGGTAGTTTTGCCCATACTGACAAGTTGCTGAGAGTATAAACACCAGTTTTGTTCTTCAGTTTCTGCTGGTTTGATTTCATTTATAACTGACAACTGCATTTGCCTTTTTCTATTTACAATAAAATACTGTGCAAACAAAATTTGGGAGTATACGTGCAGCAAGTCTTGTATCAACACTGACTGGCTGCCAGATTTGGAATTGATTCACTGATTAGTTTGAGAGTGACTAATGTGAGAGCTTAATTTAAACTCCCAATTTAAAAACATTTAGGGAAAGAGAACTGACAGCATAAATAGCACTTCAGAGTGCTACAGCTGTTCTTTCCACGGACATTGCTTTGATGAAGCATGTGGGTAAGATTTTGCTCAGGTACAACATGCCATAAGGTGATGATGTTCAGATGCCAAATTGTTCAGCCCTTCTTGGAATAAGAAATTATAATTGTTAACAGGTTTTCTGAGGAAAAAGTGGAAGAAAAAACACTTCTTTCAACTGAGAGGAACACCAAGAGATGGCTGAATAGGGTAGAATGGTTACTTTTTTGATATACCCACACTTGGAATTTCAGCATGCTGTTTGTACGCTGCCTCTGTTCAGGACATGACAAGGAGAATTGCATTTGGGGTTCAGGTAATTGAAGAAGCCCCTTTAGAGAGACAGTGGTTTGCTGGTGCAAGCGTTAACGAGACTAGAAGCTTCTCCCAGCACTGTCGTGTCAGACCTGGTGCTTTTCCCCTCTGTACACCTCTGCCCACTGTGCATGGGGAACTTGTAGTCCAGGTCCACTCATGGCCTTCCAGGCTGGTCTGCTGTCCCAACGGCTTTGCAGTTCTCCAGGTGCAGTGTGGGAGGGATCCTGTGTAACAGACACGGTAACAGCCAGACCTCAGGGCTAACACTGGAAAAGAAGGGGTTCTTGACAGCACAGACCTAGTGTCAAGAAAGACATTATGAAATAAAAAAGAAGTCACGGCATTAAAAAATGCTCTCTTGCATAGTTTATCAAGGGAACAACCCTAGGAGATCAAATAAATTCAGTTATTTCTATTAGGACACAGCTGCATGGTCTCCCTTGAATGAACTGAATCCATATCCTCTTGCATCTTTGAACTCATCCAATTTTGGTTGTTTGCCATGGGATACTGGCTTCTGATCCTTCTGAGGCACTTCCTTTCTCAAAGTCAAAATCACAGCAGCATTTTAATAGCTAAAATAAATTACTGGAAGCTCTCATGTCTTAATTTATGTACATATAAAATCATTGTTTAGTTGACCCTTTCATCTGTTTAAATCTGCCTGGAAATGCTGGAAAAATCCAGTTTTTAACAGAAAATCACAAATGCCCAACTGTGTTACAGTTTTTTTCCATTCTCCACCTCCTTTGGGAAAGATGTACAAGTTAAATCCAACATGCATGTAACACGGTCCACTAAGATCAAATGTACTGTGTTGCTCAGGCAGATTTCCCCAATATTTGGAAGGTACACAGTTCAGAAATCACATTCTCCTTGGGAAATTTATTTTTGTGAAGTACTTCTGCAGCCTGTAGCAAATGCCATTCTATTTCTTATGGGCATAGGCAACATGAATAATGGTATGAATTTGTGTCCTGTTCTGCTTATACCTTTCTAGATAAGGAAAAAAAAAATGCCTCTTTTTTCCTACTCAAAACTTCAGGCTGCCAATGAAAGTGAAAAGTTTCAGTAACCACCCATCACGGTTTAGAAGAGATTTTTATTGTTTTACAGAAGTCAGGCAACACAGAGCTGACCTAAAGTGGTCAGCATTGGCCTGGATTATATTCAAATTAACAGCTGAAAGGAGAAATCCTCAAGATCTCATTATTATTCCCTCCAAAGCAGCTCCACCTTGGTGTGGAGTGAATTGAACCCTATGGAGTTGGTACATAGAATTAGGGAGAATGGATTCTGGCCCTTTACTGCCCTCTGCCAAGGAAAAAATTGATTATGATGTTAATACTTTGCTAGTGGGAACATGCAGTAGTGTAATTGTCTGGGCTTATTCACTGTTCTTCAAAAATGCAGAAAGCACAAGTTGTTGTTCCTTCAAAAAAAGAAAAATTTACTCTGCAAAAACTTTTTCTACATCTTTTGAAAGAAGGTCATGGCAATCTGTCTTCATTTAAACTGCAAGGGACCTGGCTTGGGTCCTGGAGTAGACTCTGTTTCCTTTTAGAACAGGGAAATAGCTCCTAAATACATCTGATGGTAATGAGCAATTCTTACATGAGAGAGTTCATTACAGGATCAGCTCATGATGTTTTCCTGCAGCTGGGAAATGTAATCTTTTGCAGGCTGGGAATGAAAACTCTTACTTGAAAATGATCTTGTGTATACCCCAATACACAATTAGTTTAAAATGGAAGCATAGCAGGATTCATCCTGCTGCTTCTAATGCAGCGGGCTTTTTACTGAAAGAAGAAAATATGTTTTCCTTGTACCATGCTGCTGTGCCAGCTGAGCTGCAGCACATGGAGGAGAGTGGGCCCTTCCTGTGCATTGCTCCTCTGCAACTGTTTTGGGACAGTCAGCCCTGCTCTTGAACAAGGCAGAAGCTGTCCTTGTATTCAAAAAGCGTGGGCACAAGGATCACGCCTGGCTCCATGATGTAAAGAAGAAAGAAGAGGCATTTCCTCACAGAGGCACATTTATTAATCACCTGCTCTAACTCCTGAAATGGTCCTTCCTACTAGATTTTTGCCATCAGTTGTCTCCACAGCAAAAGCATGGCCTGAGAGAAGCCTGAGGTCTCCTTCCCATTGCACAGCTGGAGCAGTCTGCCAGCACTGCGCCATGTAGATGCAATGCCCACCTCCAGCTCGCTCACACTGTCCCTTCACTGCTCAGACTTTGACCAGGATGAATTACAATAAGCTGTTTTTCAAAGGGACTCTATTGCTCAGCCAGTGGATGCTACTACAGTAGAAAATACAGTTATTTAACTTCTCATTTTTCTTTTTTTTTCAGGTTGTCTGCAGTGTGCATGCTGAGAGATTCTCTAAACGATCCAGGGCTGCAAACACAATCACCCCAAAACATGCAAGTCCCACAGGAAATATTTTCCCTCTAGGTTGCTCTCTGCTGCTCTTCAGAGTATTATTTTCTGAAGATGCTAAGAGAACTATTTCCCTTGAAAACTCTTGACTGGAAAGAGTGTTGAGGAATCACAAAGTAGTGTTAGATTGATGATGCTTGCTTGCTTCAGAGAGAAGACATAAAAGGAAAAAAACCACAACAAAACCACACAAAAAAAAAAAGCTGTCAGGAAAAGAAACAGGTATCCCAGCTGCAAAGAAGGCCAAACTGTGAACTACAAACAGATTGCTGAAGGAAGATATACAGGTAAGTCAGCCAAGTATTTATTCTGCTTTATACAAATGCTTGGCCCAAAGCCCCAAACACTTTTTAAAGTATATACTGGAGGAACAGTAGAAGTATGAATGAAAATGAAACTGCATTCAGATTAATTTTATAGCTATTTAAAATTATTGTTATCCTTTAAAAAGTAACCACTAGTGGTCTGAATTTCAGAGACAAGTGAAGTAAGGACCAGTAAGCTCTGAATGAGACGTGAGAGACATCAGAGCAAAACCAGCTTCCAATACACCAGTATCATTAGCTTTCCTGGTGAGTGTGTTTTGTGGAGACAAAGAGGCTGCAGTTCTTGGCCTACAGCTCAACCAGGACACACACAGGTTTGCAGCAATTTTCTGGCTTAATTTTTGCCTCTCTCGACAAGAATTCAAACTGGCTGGTAGCAACAGTTTCTGTCCTGAAATCCAATCGATAGCTCTAAGAGACTATCATGTTGTCATGGCTCAGTGAGACCAAAGAAGAATTTCACTGGTGTTTGCAAATATTGCTGAAAGGCTGAGTATGCTCTTCTGTGCTGGAGAAGACACAGTTCAACATTCTTGGACACAATTTTACCTTCATTATACGCAACTGAGAACTTCCTAGTGAAGTCTATGAACACAAATCAGACCTCTCACTGTGAGCTGACAAATAATAATCTGCTACACAGGAGAATGGGATTTACCTTGCATGTTAAAAAGGTTGTTTTTTAATAGCTCTATAATGTCAGAGATTCTTTGAAAATACAGCATGGGCATATTAAAATGCATAAATGACAATGCCTTCATATGTCAAAAGCCAAGAGCTCATAAAAGTTGCAAAATCTTTTGGTGAACACCCTCCCACTCTTGGATGCATTAGAAGTGCTTTTCTTGAAGCAGAGGAGAGAACAGAGTGAAAATGGGGGAAAGGAAGCAGAGAAGGAAGTTGGTTCTCCAAAGATGAATCTGGCATTATTTTTAAGACCTCTTTTGTTATCGCCAGCCTAATTATAACTGGATTTGCTGGAGAGGGTTCTGTTGAGCGTTGCAGCCCTCAGCCTTGCTTTTTCTTACTCTCCTGCCATGTCCAGAAATGGCAGAGATGTTGCAATCCTTGAAGTACACGCTCATAAAAGCAAAACCCACAGGGATACCTGATGCATTTCTTTCCACATGCTTAGTGTGGAAGGAGTGGAACCATGGTTAATTACCTGCCTCCAACCGTTCCTTAAAGGCTGAAGAGCTTTTCTTTGCATTTGTATGGCTCTAGTAGTCATGGCAGCTGCTCTTCTATTAGTTGCAGCATACACTAAAGCAGGCTGGGTAACTAGATTGATTGTGTGAAAGGTGAAGTTGCATGCAAATTTGTATTAAAAAAGTCAAGAATCAATCTGTTTACTGAAAGCAGGTAATGGAGATGCTCATCAAAACCAGAAACTGCTTTGTATTTCAGCACAAAGCAAGAATGACTAACAATTTAATGTTGTACTGATGTATGTAATTATGCATCTGATACGTCTAATTATCCCAGGCATCAGATAATAGATCATTCACTAACGATGGATCTGAATCAACCATTTTCCTCTCAAATTTGAATAACTAAAGTCTTGGACAATATTAGATCTTGCATTCAGACCAGGATTTAGAGCTAAACATAATCACCGACTCCAGCACGACAGAAGACTCTAGGAGTGGATTTCCCGGATGTTTTGGTGTTTCAGTGAGGAAGGGTAAGAGTGGAGGAGAAGGGGCACTCTTTGATATCACAATATTAACATCACTGCTTCTGTCCCTGCCTGAAAGCTGCCACTACAAGAACAAGTTGCAGCCGTTGTTAATACTCCATGTCCACGGGAGGAGATCCCGTTCCTGCTCTTTTCTCATGGGGACAAAACCAGTATCAGAGCAGTTCCTCTCACACCTGGGTCTGGGGGGCAGTTGTCACACTCAGTTATGGCACTGGCCAGAACTATTTCACTGCCCCCTCCCATGACATGGGAAGGACACATTAAGTACGTATTCAGGCAGGCACTGCCTGAGAACACTGTTTTTGTTTTGTACCCTGGATTTCTAAGGAAGACTAAAATAGGCACAGTCTTAAAACACAAATAAAATAATAAAAGAACATAAGGTGTGTTTGGCTGGCATTGGAGCTGACTTAGGCCAAGGAAAGGTGGCCATTGCCTGACTTGTGGCTAATACAAAAGAGCCGTTTCTGAATCTCAGGCAGAGGAGTCAAATCTGGGAAAAATTACACAGTAAATGTAATTAACTACAAACATTAACTAACATAGTTAGTCCTTGAGATTGGAGAGTTACCAGACCTCCACCTGAAGCACAAAATGGGCTGAAATGTCTCTCTGTGAATTTCCCTGCTTCTGTAAAACAGAAAGCAAAACGTTTTTCCCTGCTCCCTGTGGTTGGTTAGCACTATCAACAGCTTACAAGTATGTTTAGGGTGGGATAAAGCTTGGTTTTACAATTTCCTGCTGTCTCTTCTTAATCCCCAAAGCTAAAACTAGCCACAGATGCAGAAGAAAATTGCGCTAGTAAAACCCAACAGCAGGAATGTATACAAGTACAATTTAACTTCTCTGTGGCTTGTAGAGATTTATATCGGAAATACTAAACTTGACCTGAGTGAAACATTAGCCAAAAAATGCGTATGAAAGCATCACACACATCTTGATGCTTCCGAGTACAGGGTGTGGGAGTGCGAGGGAGTGACATCTATAACACAATGTGTTAGTGACTGAAATCAACTTTGTTTAAAATAAATATCGCTTTTCTCTTCCATATGGTCTCTCGCTGAGTTTTGTGAAATTAATTTTGTACATGCTGCTTTGGTAGAAGCATCCAGGAGCAAGAGATTCTCATTCCAGAACAATTAGCACATGACTAGGGAACAAATCTGTCAGTACGTCAGTCTGGAGACTAAACTCCAGGCAATTCTCCTGGTTTAGGTGCTTTTACAGAAAGTACTCTATAATAAACTGTTTCTCTCGCCCCTTTAAGTCCCTGGGATCACTGCCATACTGTGTGTGGTGAAGCCGTGCTACATCAGCAGGACAGACTGTCAGAAGCTTTACCAGAGCAGAATGGTGCTGCAGAAGGTTTTAAAACATTTACGTGTACAAATCTTGAATCCCTTTGCAAATTAGCAATGAAAAAAGCATCATTCAGATAAAGTTAATTGATACATTAATAAACCTTTTTAAAAGCAGATTATCCTCAACACTGACATAAAGAATCATTTAAATAAAAACTTCACAAGACTTTTTAATGAAAACATATTAATTTGAGAGTTTCAAAAGCTTTGTTCTTATTCCAAAATGCATTAGAGATTTGTCAAATATATTTTTGTTTCCAAAGTAGTTTTGGTTTCATACAACATAAATACCTCCCTAAGCCCTAGAATAAGTGAAATGGGGTTTCCTACAAAGTTGTCTCTCCTAGTGGATCAGCTCTGGTGTCCAAGAAGAGCTCATGCATCCTTGAAGTTGTTACCACAGCTGAGACATGGAAAAGATTCATCTCCCCTGGGGATTTCCTGTCAGCAAAAACCTAGGAAAGTCATAGCAGGCACCCAGCCAGGACACCTAGAGAGGGTTCTTCTGTCTTCCCTCTACCCCATTTTAAGAAATTTGATTTTTAGAAACTGCATCTCTCTGACAGCTTTGGCAGAAATCAGCTGTTAGGTTCAAGAGCTGGAAGGGACTATTTTTAAACAATGTGCATGTTGACCCCTTTTCATTCATTTCAAGAATGAGGTACATTCTTGGTACTGTGGCAGGAGCATTAGAGGTCCATAGGACACAGTACTGAGCACAGTGAGTTTACAGGTTCTTTCCTGTCCCCATCCAGGATTTAAATGGGATTACTGGTACCATAATGTTTTTGCTTTTCTGTATTAAAGCTCAGGTCCGCAGTAGCAGCAGAGTTCTGACATTTTCAAGATAAAATGAAAGGGCACTGTCTGCATAGATATCCATGGATGTTTGCTTTAGAAGAGAATAAGATTTGGGCAACAGGGAAAAAAGATGGCAATGTATTCAGCAGCTTATTTCATTTACATTAGCTTCAGCATGGTCAACAGCCACCACTAAGTGGCTCCTTTTACTTCTTATACACATCTGAGTAAATGGAACCAAAGATGCAACAAGGAAATGACTGGTTTTCCCTTCCGTGAGTATTCGGTTCGGAGGAGCAGCTAAGCAATATGTAACTAGGGAAGGGGAGAAATGATGGGAGGAGTGCAGGCACACAAGTTGCTCTTTTTTCTACTTTATTGTTCTGAGGCCACAAATGCACCCTCTCCATTTGTGACAGCTAGCTTAACTAGAATCAAATCCACCTATCATGCATGAAAATGTGCCACTGTTTTTGCCTGAGCACCTACTGCAGCGGCTCTCACCCTAAGACCAGCACCTGAAAAACTGCCTTGAGCTGTGACTCCAGGCCAGCATGACCATGCACAGACAGGAATATGTCTTAGCTCAGGGACAGTAACTAACGGTCCAGTCGGGAACAAGGTGTGCCTACAGGAGTTACAGCCCTCAGTATTAAAAAGCCTTACTCTCATATTTTTGAAACCTGAACATACCTCCTATGAGCAAAGGGAGGTGAGCACAGCTAAGCCACAGGACACGACAGACGCTCCAATCCAGCTGAGTTGGGAGCTTCACTATGCAGTATCTGGCGTACTCAGTAGCACCATTATGGAGAAGTGCAGGCACTCGCACTCTGTTTTGGGGGGTGTAGGCTCTTATGTTGTTAGCAGTAACCATTTTGTTCAAAGAGCATGAAAAGCACATCACCAGGCTGGCCACCTTCTGACCAAATGAAGTCCTTCCTGAGAAAGCAAAATCCAGGGGTGCAGCACAGTCTGGGATCTACCTGGCTGGAGAGCACCTCTGTGGAAAGGGACCTGTAGGTCCTGGTGCAAACAAGGTCACTCTGAGTGAACAGTGTGCTGCTGCTCCTGCAGCAAAGAAAGCCACCAGGATGCTGGGTTGTTGTATCCACAAGGACATCACCAGCAGAGATAAAGAAATCATTGTCCCGCTCTGCTCAGCGCTGGGCAGGCCACACCTGGAACACTGTGTTCAGTTTTGGTCCCCACTACGCAAAAAAGATGTGGCCAGGCTGGAGAGTCCAGAGAAAGGCCTCCAAGGTGATCCAAGGATTGCGAAGCTGCCATATGAGGAAAGGCTGAGAGAACTGGGTTTGCTCAGCATGGAGAAGACTCAGGGGAGACTCCATCACCATGTTCCCGTATTTAAAGGTGGATAAAAAGAAGATGGAGACTCCTTTTTTTTAGACAAGTAAATGGTACAAATTACTCCTGGGGATTCCAGCTGGACAAAAGACAATTTTTTTTCCCAACAAGAACAATCATCCATTGGAATAATCCCCCGCAGGGAAGCGGTGGAGTCCCCAACACTGGACACTTGTAGGATTCGGCGGGCCAGGAGCTGGGCCAGCCTGTCTAGAGCGGTCTTTTGCCACGAAAGGTCGGCCCTTCCCAGCTGGTATTATGGGACTCTAGGATTCCGGGGAATATAAGCAGCAAACCAAGAGACTCATCGGGAGAACGCCAGCCCAGGTGACAGAAAGGGCCGAAACTCCGTGAGGGAGGCGGGCACAGGCCCCGCCGGTCCCGGGGCAGGCCCGCAGCCGCCTTGCCCTCCGCAGGATGTGAGCTCACGGCGCCGCCCCTTCCCGCCCGCCCCGCCGTGCCGGTTCCGCCGCCCTCAGCCCGCCTCGCTCCCTCCCGCCGCCGGGGCTGGGGGGGTCCCGGCCGTGCCTGGGCCCGGCGGGGCCGCGCCGGTGAGTGCGGCGGAGGGGCCCCGCCGCCGGGGCTGAGGGTCCCGATCTGCCTGGGCCCGGCGGGGCCGCGCCGGTGAGTGCGGCCGAGGGGCTCCGCCGCGCCCCGTTCCCCCCGGGCC
>JANVCC010000019.1:28413143-28440149 GCA_025345505.1 Todiramphus chloris collaris | reverse complement strand
GTAAGAGGGGCTCCGCCGCGCCCCGTTCCCCCCGGGCCCGGCCCCGCGCAGCGCTGCCCCGGCGGCGGGGCCTGCGGAGGGGCGGGGGCCGCGGCGGCGGGGCCCTCTCGGGGCGGGGGGGGTCCCGGGGGAGCGGGGTCCCGGGAGCGGAGGGATGCCGTGGCGGCCGCCGGTGTGACTTACGCGCTGTGTTTTGCCCAGGCTGAGGCGGGAGAGCCGTGGTGCCGCCATGGGGAACCAGCTGGCTGGCATCGCGCCCTCGCAGATCCTCTCGGTGGACAGCTACTTCTCGGACATCCACGACTTCGAATACGATAAGAGCCTGGGGAGCACTCGCTTCTTCAAGGTGGCCCGAGCCAAGCACCGGGAGGGGCTGGTGGTCGTGAAGGTGTTTGCCATCCAGGATCCGACCTTACCCCTGACGAGCTACAAGCAAGAGCTGGAGGAGCTGAAAATAAGGTTGCACTCGGCACAGAACTGCCTGCCCTTCCAGAAAGCCACCCTGTCCGAGAAGGCTGCGATGCTTTTCAGGCAGTACGTACGGGACAACCTTTACGATCGGATTAGTACCAGGCCGTTCCTGAACAACATTGAAAAACGGTGGATCGCTTTCCAGATCCTTACAGCGGTGGACCAAGCGCACAAATCTGGAGTCCGCCACGGGGACATCAAAACAGAGAACATCATGGTGACCAGTTGGAACTGGGTTCTTCTAACTGACTTTGCCAGTTTTAAACCAACTTACCTTCCTGAAGACAATCCTGCAGACTTCAATTATTTCTTCGACACGTCACGGAGGAGAACGTGTTACATTGCTCCGGAGCGCTTTGTCGATGGCAGCATGTTTGCTACAGAGCTGGAAAATGTGCGGGACCCTTCAACTCCTTTGGTAGACTTGGCAAATAGCAATCAGCGAACAAGAGGGGAGTTGAAACGTGCCATGGATATCTTTTCTGCAGGTACCTGGAGCCATCAGGAGATACCAGGGTGTTGTTTATCATTGTGTGTTGGGATGCAGAAAAGCTTATTTGAGGGTTTTGGTTTGGTATCTTTCTTGCACTGGGCTTAGAGAACACGCATGTAGAAAAACTACCTTATTTTAAGCATAAGACCCAAGCCCAACCCTTTCATTTGCAGAGAAAGCACAAACACACTACAGTAGGCTACATAACTTAGGTGCATCGCCATTTTACCTGACAAGGGAAGTCGTGAACTGTTCTGTTATGGCTTAACTCTGCCCTGGGAAACATGGTTCTGCAAGCCACAGACCATCATCTTCTGGCTGAGGTTCCAGGGGCACGTAGCATATGCCGCATGGGACACCAGAGGACGAACCCATCAGTTCACCTAAGGTCCAGCTGCCTGGGGACTGAGCCATCTTGCAGGGCAGTTTGACAGTACTGGCTTTAGAAGCCCCTTCTTATTTCATTTTCCTCACAGGCAGGAAGTTGTATAGTGAAGGAAGCTCCTGTCATAGTCACTCTCAGAAAAGGTAGAGTCCAACTGTGGAAGCCTGTCTTGAATTTTGAGCTTGTCTTGACCAGTTTGAAAGCCATAAGTTTGGCTTTTTTTTCCACTTTCCTTAAAGTGATTGAGAATCTGAATGTAAAGGTAATAGTTACTACTTTTTTATAAGCTGCTCGTACAGCCAGGCTTCCAGGCACTCCACTGATAAAGCAAGATGCTGACTAGCGGGAGCAAACAGCAGGAGTGGGACCTTTGAGGAGAATGTGTGTCATGTACACAACAGTGGGGGCTGTGTTTGGCCATTGTGGTATTTCTCACTGTGCTTATGAGCTGCTGTGAGTGAATATATATGGTATCCGAGCAGCACTGTGGAAGCAGAGGTTGTTTATCTTCTGTAAAAGGGACACTCAGTTTGGACATACTGCCCAATCCACACTGACTTACTGGCACTCTTCTTCCATGTGACAGTGATGTGGGTTCCTTTTCTGGTGGTGTATTTTCCAGCTGGCAGGTGGCTGAAGTCACTGCCTTATGTTTCCTAATTGCAAACTCTTCTGCCTTTGGCATGTTTGAAATAAAATACTCGGGAGATATTTTAGGGAGTGAGTGTAAAAGACAGTTTTTGGAGCTTGAGATGCTGTCTCCACTCTTTTCCAATGAGCTAACAATGACATAAGGTTTGTTCTTGTCTTCCTATAGAAAGCAAAGTTAAAGTGTCTGTTTATAATCCTCTGACACCTTTGACATTGTTTTTGGTTCCCCAGGCTGTGTAATAGCAGAGCTCTTCACAGAAGGTGTACCCCTGTTTGACTTATCTCAGCTTTTGGCTTACAGAAATGGCCTCTTTTCCCCTGATCAAGTCCTGAACAAAATTGAAGACCGCAGTATCAGAGAGCTGGTAAGGATGGACTACAGCAGTAGAACCATTTGGGTGGTCTGTTTGTAGTTTATTTCACCTACTTTGGTGACAAATTGCTTACTGTTTGGGTTTGGGCTTGTTGGGTTTATTTTTGTATTACAAATGTCTAAACCTTTAATCTTTCTCTCTCGCTCCTTCCTACTTTTGCCTTTCTCAAGGTCACTCAGATGGTCCATCGCGAGCCAGATAAGCGTTTAGCAGCTGAAGATTATTTGAAACAGCAACGTAACAATGCATTTCCTGAAATATTTTACACTTTCCTTCAGCCTTACATGGCCCAGTTTGCCAAGGAAACGTTTTTATCGGCAGATGAGCGTATATTGGTCATACGTAAAGATCTGGACAACATCATTCACAATCTCTGTGGGCATGATCGCACAGAGAAGGCCGAGGGAGAGACAAAAGAGAATGGGCTGGTTATTCTAGTGTCTGTGATAACTTCCTGTTTACAGACTCTCAAATACTGTGATTCAAAACTGGCTGCTTTGGAACTGATTCTTCATTTAGCACCAAGATTAAGTGTAGAGATTCTTCTGGATCGTATTACTCCTTATCTGTTACATTTCAGCAACGACTCTGTGCCCAGGGTGAGAGCAGAATCTGTGCGGACACTAACTAAAGTTCTTGCTCTCGTCAAAGAGGTGCCACGCAATGATATTAACATTTACCCAGAATACATTCTGCCAGGCATTGCACACTTGGCCCAGGATGAAGCCACCATTGTCAGACTGGCATATGCTGGTAAGAGGAAATCTAGTCAAAACTCCAAGTCTTGAGCTTTTCTGTGTTTCCTTAACTGTTTTCTTTGCTTAAAATGATCACATAGCTTGCTGTTTCTATTCCAGTAAACCTTTCCAGAAGTCTCAGAAATGCCTGCAGGTACAGACACTGCTATTCACTTAAGCTAATGGTGGCAGTGACTTTGTGAGTTGACTTCTACTAACAGATTAGTTTCCAGGGTAGATCTGTACTCAAAGTAAATAATTACATTTGAAAAAGTTGACAAAATGTGTTTACTCTTGCTGGGTGACTTAACATTTTTTAAAACTGGTGTTCATTCTTCTCTGTAGCTCTGTATGTAAAAGCTCTTGCAGAACAGGTATTTGTGCCATGGGCTGGGGCCTGGCTGGGGCATCTCTGCCCACAGCTGAGGTGAGAAGGGGTTGCAGTTTAGATCCTTCTGCTCAGGGAAGCAGCCTGTGCTTTATTTCCTGGGCCAGCAAGAGTGTAACAAAGAAACTTGTCGAGGTGGTCTTTGTGTAGCTAAGTGTGTGAACAGGGCTTTCTGAGCTTGCCCACCATTTGTTCCTTTTGTTAATTAATCTTAATTGACATTTCATTAGGTCAGGTTGTTTACTTAGAGTAGCCTGATTGAACTGAATAAATCTGAAACTCACTCAAAGCATGCGTGTGTTGCTGTGCTTCAGAGGTGTTTTCCCACAAGATGAAGCTTGATCTTCAGAGACTGAAATGACATAATTTGCTATGTAATAGACTGACTTACACTATAGCATTTTTCAGGTACATGAGTTCTTCCTGGTTCAGGAAGAAGCTTTGTAGTCATGCCCATATTTGCTGTTTACTGTGTTCCCTTATTTGCTATGACTAGCTTATTTTTAAGTGTGTTGGGTTTTTTTGTTGTTGTTTGTTTCGGGTTTTTTTGTTTGTTTGGGGGGCAGTGTTAAGTTATAAATGTGTAATTCAGTTGAAAATATTCTAGGTGATGCTTTTCTTTTGCTTACTAAGTAAGCTGATAAAACTAATTATTGAAAACAATGTTTGTTAATCAATAGAACCAATTGCTTTTGGTCACCTTCATCTTCCGTGTTTAGGGCTTTATGCAAGAACCATGTTTTTATCCCTTGCTTCTATTTGCAGATTAGAAAAACAAAACAAAAAACAAACCAAATCTTTTACAACTGTCATTTTGCTGCAATCTACCACATGGCCATGTTAGTTAGCTCAAGTTAATTGACCTTTAAATTCTAACAAGTTATTTAGTCATTAGCCTGAGATCAGGTGCCATTTAGAGCTGGTCCTAGAAGATTGAAATGAGTCCTTGTTACACTTAATATCCTTACAATTTTTCCATTTGTTTAGATGACAAAAGTACCATGTGATTTGATGTACTTTATAGCTTTGCAAGGGTCAGGGTCAGCAGTAGTGGCTTGACCAGAACATGCTACGTAACTTCAATCCCATCTGCCTGTCATGACTGGCAATGTCAGTCGTTTTAACCTCTCATCTGATGTAAATTGGCAAAGTAGAACAATTCTTATCCAAAATGTTTTCCTTTGCAGAAAACATAGCGTTGTTGGCAGAAACAGCTCTGAGATTCCTAGAGTTAGTACAGCTGAAAAATCTGAATATGGAAAATGAACCAAATGGTGAAGAAATGGATGAAACATCTCACCCTAGTGATAACTATGACACAGGTAATGTCACTTCTACTTACCTTGCCTGCTTATAATAGCAAATCATGGGCCAAAGCGCTGAGTTAGAGCTGATCTTGCTCCTCTGTTGGAGCTTAGCCTTTCTAGTAAGTGGGAAGAATGCTTTGCCTCAACCTGTATCAAAGCATGAGTGTTACAGCTTCATCAGAAACAGACACCTCTATTCTGAACATTGTGAAAGCAAAAAAGTACATAAATTAGCACACTTTTCTTCTCTAAAAGTTCTCAGGTAGTTGACTGTGATGCTGGCTGCCTGGCTGCACATCCAGCTTCACTCACAGTCCTGTAAACAAGTCAGCTGAGGAAAGATGGCTGTATTCCAGATACAGCTCCCCTTGAAGTGGCAGGCAGCTCTGGCGTTGGAAAACCTGTCAGATTCCAGCGTAGGCATAGTGCTGTATTTTTCAGCAGTTCTCCTTTTTCTGTTCTGATGCCTGGCAATTCCTGTATGTCTCCTTGCCTGGTGATGCTGAAGGTGTGGGTGCCATTGGGCAGTAATGGTCCTCCCTGTGCTGTTGCTGCTGTAGCACAGAGAATTGGTTAAAATCCTAAGGATGGCTTCTCTTTTTCTTTCCCTTGGGAGGGAGGGTTGGTTATAAGTGACCTGCGTGTCATCTCCAGTGCTTTGTAGTGATGCACAGATTTCTGAAACAAGGCTGGGCAAGTCTTCTAAACCAGGAAGAGTTAATGGTTAAAAATGGTAGTATCTCTTTTGAGCTAAGTAGATCAAACTGTGTCTAATCATAATTAGTAGACATGCCCATACATCATTTGGTAGGGAAAAAGGCATGTTTCACTTTCTGCTTAACTAGTTTCTGAATGATACTTTTAAAAACAAACCAACAAAACAAACTACCAAAACCAAACAAAAAAAATCTCCTTTGGATTCCTTCATTTAAGGCATGGGGTGCTCCAAATTGCTGAAGAGTGAGAGGGGAAGCCCCATGGTGTGGGCTGTATTTCTAAAATACTGTCCTCTATTCTTCAGAAGAGCTTGGATGGGAAAGAAGTAACACAAGGAAGAAAGAAGTTTGAATAGCTCTATTCTTTTTACCCTTCTAGAAATTTGAGCCTAGAAGGCAACTTTCTCATGTGACTGACAGAGTCACAAAAGAAAGCAAATTAGCTGGTCTTTTGACTGCAGGCAAATGGTAATCACCCATGCGATAATGGAAATTTTTGTGTTGCTTTTTTGAGAACTTCCCTTATACAGCTTTCAGTAACAGCCAATGTGTTAGCAATTCTGTTATTTCCATTTAATAGAAATACTTATTTAGTTGCATCTTGGAGTAGAAGCCACAGGCAACTTCAGGTTTTTTTCCTCAGTATCATTAGGTTAACTGCTGATGTTTAATGGAACTGGAAGTATCCTTTCAGGTATTGTTTGTTCCTCCCTGTACCCTTAACGAAGTTGATTTACCTACCTATCTAAAAATGCACTCTTGATCTCTTGTCAGTTCACAGATTTTGAACTGATAGTCAGATAAACATATCAAACCAGAACTGCCTTGAAGCATTTTGTTTAGTGTTGTAACATTGCTGCTGACTCATTCTGATACTTATTCATGTCTGCATTTCACCTATATATAGAGCTGGATCATCCTGGTTGAAGTTGTAGTAAGTTTTATAATACATTAATCTAGTAAGAATGTTTCTCATTTCTATACCCTTTGGCTTTGCCACCCCCTCATTTGGCAAGCCAGTCACTGGAACTGTTGCGGTTCTGTTGCACTGCCCATCTTACTGCTGAGCGTTCTTCAGGTGTTCTCCAGGATGACCTGTCAGCCTAACCCCTTTAGCAGCAGGTAGTACACATGTGTGTTTTGTTTATTGCCAACCCAAATGTCCATCCTGCTGTCTCTTGTAGAGTTGCAAGCCCTGCATGAAATGGTCCAGCAGAAGGTTGTGACTTTGCTAAGTGACCCAGAGAATATTGTGAAACAAACACTGATGGAAAATGGAATAACACGTCTCTGTGTCTTTTTTGGACGTCAGAAAGCCAATGATGTTCTTCTGTCTCATATGATCACTTTCTTAAATGATAAGAATGACTGGCATCTGCGGGGAGCTTTCTTTGACAGCATTGTTGGTAAGTGTTTGGTTCCAGCCAGGGTAGAGGGATAATAATGTAAATAAATAAGTCATATAAAAGTCCTTTCTTCTAAAGATTCCTATAATTTATAGGAAAAGACTTATCTGAATTATTGACTGTAACTGGTTCTTTAGGAAGCGAAGATGAAACAATGTAAATACAAATATATTTTTCTTTTAGTTCAAATATATAATACAAATGAGACTGAGGCATTTAAGTCTAGGCTAGATTAACATAAAAAATAAACTTTAAATGTGTTGGTTTGGGTTTTTTTAGTCTTTGCTAAAGCTACTAACTCAAAGCTAAATTATGACAAGTAAATACTAAGATTTCTGCAGCCTGTCTAGTAGATGCATCCCTTCCTGTGTGTACGTGGTGCCATTAACTTCAGTAGACCTATCAAATGATGAAAACTGTGCATTGGTATAGGCTAAAATTAGAATTTGAAATTTTTTTAATCCCTTAAATTCTTAAAGATTCCTGTCCGTTCAGAAAACTTAAAAACAAAACAAAACTTACAAGTGATGACATCAGCTGTTGAATGTATCTAGATGTTCCACGTGTGCTGTAAATTATTCTGTATGACTGTTGCTGAGAGTCAGTGCTCAGGATCTGTGCATCCAGAAAACTTCCCATTGCAGTACCTGGGGGGAAAATGGTACTTCAGGTACATGGCAAGAAAAACAAACATGATCAGACTTCCACCAGGGCTGTTAGGGCAGGCACACCTTCCATTAGGACTGGAAGCCACAAAATGCTGTGCTGCCAGACCCTGCCAAGATGTGATACTAAACCCATCAGAATTTGTTTAGAAGGGGCAATGGGTTAGCCAAAGCACAGATCATGGTGTCCTGGCTTCTTGCAAAAGATACATAGCACAATGTGAGGCAGTTAAGTGCAAAAGTCAACACAATTTTAGCTCCTCCTCTCCCAGTATCTGTTCAAAACCTCCACAGAAAAATTCAGATAAACTTCAAAGTTTATATTTTTGTTTTACACTGTTTTACTTAAAGCTTTTACACATCTTTAAAGCTGAGCTCTCTTAATTTACGTTGCAGTGTGTGCAGGCTGCTGGTGGGCAGATGCTTTTCTGTCACAGTGGCACTGGGGGGATTCCTCTTGCCTGTGTTCTTTCTTGTAGCAACTGGTTGCAAAACCCAGTATTAATACATGAGCAAGTATATTGATTATTACCTTATTAGAGTAACAGTGATTAAGTTATTTTAAGTTTAATATCAGTTCTGATGGGGAGGTATGAAATTTTCTGGTATTTATCAATCCCAAATAACTGGGTTAGAAGCAGAGGCAGTTACAATCTGTGGCATGTACTGTGTATGAAAATAGCAACAATAAGCCTGAGCAGTTCAATGAAAAACTGATTTCTTTCTCTTGAGAATGATCAGAGGAATTGCCCAGTTGTTTGTGGAAAGGAATGTTAGCCTGATGGAGGTAAAGCTAGAGGAAAGATCAGAAATCCAAGAAGGTCCACCTCCCTGACCAGTGCCAGAGATTTTAGTTGGGCTATACCAGGTGACAGTTGCATGTGGCCAGTGGCCAGTTTTTCCATGGGAAAGGGAGAATAGGAAAGCAGTTTCTTTTACTGTGATATACTTGATGTATTTTTGTCCTGCAGCTTCAATTACTTTCATTTGCTTTTGATCTTGGTTTCTTTCTAAGATTTTGAAACACATTTTAAAATTTGAATTTATTTTTGAAACTCAGGTCAAGGTGGCTTCATAAGGACAAATAATTTGAGACTAGTTCCTAAAAAGCAAATCTGGCAGCCATTTCAGGCTGTTCTAAAAGATCCTTTTTGACTCTTAGTGATGCTTTCTTTTGTGCCTGTTTGTATGTTGTAGACTTTCCTTGCTGATAATCAGTCCAGTGTCCAGGTCAGTCTTTTCAGGATTCTGAGTAATACTGAAATGACAAACAATAACCACTCAGTTAGAAGACAAACTCCAGCTAACAGAACCTTTCTTTGTTGCCTTACTTGCCCTTTCCACACACAAATAAGGGCACTGCACCCCCGCTCTGTAGAAGCACTACTGGTTTTGCTTCTCACTGTTTGCAGCCTTTGCTGACATCTGTGCCTGGCATGTGGAAGCACCTCTTCAGGCACAGGGACTTGCTTCTGTCAAGCAGTTTCCAGAATATCGGTCTACTTTGAATGGAAAGCAGCTTCCTGTTTGTCTAATGACTAAATAATCTATTTTGAGATGTTTCTGTGGGATAACAATTTTAAACTTTGAGCAAAGCCAAGGAAGTGCTACTTTGGATTTTTATGTGTTCTTTCTGTGTTTCAGGTGTTGCTGCTTATGTTGGCTGGCAAAGCTCATCAATACTGAAACCTCTGCTTCAGCAAGGTCTCAGTGATGCTGAAGAATTTGTCATTTATAAAGCCCTCAATGCTCTTACTTGTATGTGCCAGTTGGGGCTGTTGCAAAAGCCCCATATTTATGAGTTTGCTTGTGATATTGGTAAGTTGGAACACACCTTGTTGTCCTAGTTAAGAAATCTTAGTATTACGTAAAGCTCTGCCATCAGCTGTCCAATATGCAAACCCATAGTACTGTTTTAGAATCTACACAAAATTGTGTTAATGAGCTATTGCTGGTTGGACCATGTTAGTGATCAGAACTCTGAAATAACAATTTTGATGGGACAAATTGGATGTATCTTTAATTTTATATAGGACAGCAGCAAACAATGCTAACTCCAAAGACTTTCTTCTTTAAGGTCTTTCCTTGTTCTTCATGCCAGCCTCCTATAAGGATACTCCTGGTTACTTCTGGAAATTGATTGGGCACTTATCTTGCAAACTCAGATGTGAGGAAGGAGGGAATCCCATCCGTCAGGCAATATATGATCCTTCCTCGTACTAACACCATAAAAACCCATTTAACTCGATAGAACTTTGAATATGGAGTTGGTCTGCTATCAGGCTTACCAGTTTAATTTAGATATGCCCAAGACTTACCAGCTATTTATGGAAATGAAAATACCAACTGATCTTTTGAGATGCAGTCTGCTTCTTCCTAATGTTGTGGCATTTTAATGCACTCAGAATTTGGAGCAGATGATCTGTGATTATATCTCACGACTAGATACAGTCCCTTGATTAGAATGGCTTAAAACCCACCTAAGTGAGATGGACTTTCTGAGTCTGGTAATTTTATAATAGGAGTACTGACTACACATGGAGGAGAGGGGAAGAAGGAAGAAATAAAGTATTTACTTAAAAAGGGGGAAAAGATCACGGGTGTTAGGATTCTCCATAATTGTCCAAGATAAGGTTAAGATTATTTTTTTTAATTTGTCTCATTTGCACATCTGGAGTTGACAGTTAGGGATTGGAATGAGTAAATAGGAAAAATATGGGTTTTGGGGACAGCCAGCCATGAAACTGAGCAGCACAGGCACAGTGAAGTCAATGTGTGTTTTAACTTTGGTGCTCTGCAAGAGGGAAGGCTCAGTTTGGAGGAGGTTCTAGGGAAAGGAAATGACATCACTTGCTGTTATATACAGGATAATTCCCTCTCTTTCATATGAGTGATATATTTTAACAGCCTAATTTTCTTTCAGCACCTTTCCTGTGTCATCCTAATCTGTGGATACGTTACGGTGCAGTCGGGTTCATCACTGTGGTAGCACAGTATTTGAACATTGCTGATGTCTACTGCAAGCTGATGCCATACCTCCATCCTTTTATCACACAGCCAATAATACAGGTAATACTTTAAATCTTCACTAGTCATAATTCTGAAGTCTGACTTTGTCATGCTCCTGGTTATAAGAATATTAGGTTTGGGTTATTTTTTTAGTTAAGGTTAGAGATGATACAGTATTTTTGATCTCTGCTGGAAGACATTGACTGAATGGCCAGTGCCTTCCACGTTTGCAAGTCTTTTGTCTCAAAATTTGTTGCAAATTGCTGAACATTTTACAAAGTCTACAATCAACAGGTATGTCTTTGGTTCAGGTACTTCTCTGCCTTGTTCACAATCAAACTCTTGCGATACTATAATAGTTTATAGGAGTCTTAAAAGGCTGTGAAACAAGGGTTTCTATGTTCTGTTCTTTCATCTACAAAACTGAGTATTCCAGCTGTGCCCAGCTAACACATCTGACTGTGGGCCTGACCCCCTGAACACGTGATGAGCCTGTTAGGTAGCAGTTACCACTCTTAGGATTTCAGCAGCACCACGTCTGTGCTTTGCCAAGGATAAGGGCAGGTGCTCAGTGTGAGTTATGTCATTCCATAGCAGCGCGGCTCTAGGAATGACCTGTGTGATGCTGGTAGTATGATCACGTAGGCATCTTCTCACACAACTTTAGGACCTGTAGAATGCATCTCTCAGGTGTTTAAGTAGGTAAGAAACAGTTGCAGTACTTACACTGAAAAGCACATCACATTTTAACATTTTCTTGTAAACCGTTCAGGTGGTCACCACTGAAATATTTTTTGTTTGTTTCCATCTCCCTAGACACCTTGTGCTGTGTTTTAGGCATTGATAGATAAATTGTACTCTTATTAATTTCCTGCTTCATTACAGTATATAGATCTTTTCTTTGCTGTGCAACACTAAATATAGCAAGCAAGTAGGGGGTAGCATTGAGTTGGAGTGTTGTAAAGAAGTCCTCACTTTGGACTCATTCTGAAGTTTCTTCACACAGGCAGTCAGCGATGACAAGCACACTATATGAATGAGGTCTTCTGACACTGTTGTGATGGGAGAATTGCAGTCCCAACCCCACCATCTCTCATTAATTTTGAGTATTCTCATTTTTATACAAGCATTTATGTCATAATTTGGGGCCCAATTAGGTTTGGCCATTTAACTGTGTGACTGTAACTTGATGCCTATTCCATGACGCTGCTTGCCCCCCACCATCTTGAGACATACTCTTAAACCAGCAAAGATCAAGTACTGAAATAAAAATTTAAACTCTAAGGAATGTTGGGGCTGCAAGTAACCTGGACTGTATACAAGACTTCTTGTCCAGGCAGGTTCCCTGGACACAAACAGGCATCAAATCGCCACCTGGGAAACTAAAAAATTGTTTGTTTAGTTTTGGGTTGAGTTTTTTTGTGTTTTGTTTTGGTTTTTGTGTGTGTGCGTTTGTGGTTTTGGTTTGTTTTGGTTTTGTTTGGTTAGATGTTTTTTGTTTTGCTTTAATAGTAACAATCAATCTTTATAAATACAGCCCCAGTTAATGATTCCAAATTATGCCTTAACTCTCATCAGTTTCTTATGAATGTTTACTAATATCCCAATGTGCTTTCAAATATTACTTAATTACATGCTTGTGCATCCTTATTACCTTGTATACACAGGAGGAAACTCAGTAATCTGACTGACACAAGGCAAGAGCTCTTCTAATTGGTATTTTTACAGGGTAAATATAGGACAAAGAGTTTGAAATACCATTGTACTATAGCAGAATTTTTAATCCTACCTACGAATGCCAAGTTCTGAGACTGGTGGGAGAACAGGGAAAGAAAATGGAGAAAAGCTGATATGACCAACACAGGGAAAGATACCATTTTTGCTAAAGGAGAGATGTTGAATCTGGATTATTGTCACAATTGCTTGCAATAATTTTAAAGTCCTACGTGATTTTTTTGGTTACTATAAGTTTGAAACAATCTCTTCAGGACTGAGCTGTAAAATGGTCTTTAAAACATGCCTTCAGAGGAAAAGATGGATTTTTCTATTAATACTTGCAGTTGTCCAGTTACTGACTTTAAAGCTAGGAACAAAAAATGCAAACCTTGGAGACATGAGATGACAGCATTTACTGCTAGATTTCCCTGTGTTTATATTGTCCTTGACTGGCCTCTCTTTTTTGAATTGCAGATAGATAAAGAAATAGTCCTGCTAAGTGTACTTAAAGAGCCTGTCAGCCGTTCCATATTTGATTATGTCTTAAGATCAAAAGATATCACGAGCCTCTTCCGACACCTGCAAATGCGTCAGAAGAAGAGGAATGGTGCTCTCCCTGACTGCCCCCCTCCAGAGGACCCTGCCATTGCACAGCTGCTGAAGAAGCTGCTTTCACAAGTGATTGTTTTTCATTTGTACTTGGAAAGTCAGGCTTGAAATTCTTGGTCTCTGTACATACAGTCTTCACAGACCCTAACATTGCAGTTGCTGCTCTTAGGGACTCCCATTCTGAGGTTCTGATCCTGCAAACCATTGATTTCAGTGTATTTCATATGTAGGACAAGGAGTTCAAAAGTAAGGAAGATTCTGAAAAGATCTGCCAGATACAGGGCAACCTTACGTTTGGATTGCCCAAATACAACTGAAGTCTTTCAAAGAGGATGTGTGTCTCAGTTTCTGACATATCTGTGATGATGTCAGTGTTACAGAGTACATGCTGTGTGTTGTGTTGGAGATGCATTTGTTCAAGAGATAGACAGGCAAGTAACAGTGCAAAAACTAAAGAAAGGGAGCTGGGAAGTGTTGAGGCTTATATGTGAAGAGGGGAGCTCTATAAATCACCCCCTCAAAGTAGCAAGAACTGGGAAGAGGAAGGACTGCAGCTGAGGGAATGTGTTTTGTTTGGGTGTTTTTCTCCTGGTTTTTCCCCTATGGCTTGTGAGCCTAGCTGGCAATGAAAGATTGCACCAGACAGTGATCCAATATTAAATGCTGTTCTGCCCTTTCACTATTGCTGGCTCTGTTCTGGAGGAGGAAAGTTGCTTTTGTACTATAGCAACTTACCTCCAGACTTGTGTGAGTGGTAGACTGATGTCTCTGATTCTGGGGATGTGCTCTCCCGTTCCTCTGCTGAGCCAGTCATTAATCTTACTGCTTCTTACATCTTCATGCCCTGATGCATGTTCTTGTTCAGAAGTAAATAATAATATATTTTCTTTTCTTCTATAGGGAATGACTGAGGAAGAAGAAGACAAACTGTTAGCACTGAAAGACTTTATGTTAAAGTCGAATAAAGCTAAAGCAAATATAGTGGATCAGAGCCATCTGCATGACAGCAGTCAGAAAGGAGTGATTGACTTGTCAGCTCTGGGAATAACTGGGAGACAAGTGGATCTTGTTAAAACAAAGCAGGAGCCTGATGACAAACGTGGTTGGTATATTTTGTGGTCTGTGTAGATGAAGTATAGCCATTCTTTCAGGATCAGAGAATGCAGTCTTTGATTTACTCAGCAAGTACTCAGTTACTCAGCCTACACAACTATCACCACCCTCATGGAGTTTGCAATAAGGAACTTAGTGCTGCTGTTTGAAATGTGAGCTGCTGGAATGCTCCTGGATCAGTGAATGATGGGGATATTTTGCCTCTGAGAGTACTTAAAATAGACTGCGCTTGCAGTAGCAATAAGCATGGGTTGTTTAGCTGATTGTGACAAAGGGCACTCTAATGACCCCCGGTAACCGTGTAAATTATGAAGGCCACGTTCCTACTACCTCTGTTTCCTCTCAAGAAGTGCTGTGCTCCTTAATGTGAAAATCTGGGATGTTTTCCTGAGGTAGCCTGGAGGAAATGGAGTCCTAGGTGTGGTGCTGAGACAGGTTGGCACTGAGGAGTGCCAGCTGTTGCTCACCCACCAAGAACATGCTTTTTGACCTTAGGATTCTTCAGCTGCTCATCCGCCCCATTTTACTTTGTTGCCTGCTCCTCTTTCAGCTTGAAAAACCTCTTTTATTTCCCCATTCAGCTTTGAAATACACTTATTGCTAACTCTCTTCCAGCTCTCTGCATACTCAAAATTCTTCTCTTCCTGACAGTGAGCTTCCTCTTTGCTCTGTCAAGCTTGTAAGGTCCTCCTCTGTAGACCACTAATAGGTTCTGTGTTTTCAGATGTGCAAATACAGAAACAGCTGCAAACCAGGTAGCTATTGCCATCTTATTCACAGAATTAAGATGCTAGTCTTGCACATAATTTTAAAGGAAACTGCCTAAGTACAGGATTTTTTCAGTTTTTTGCATCCTGTGGAGTCTGGAGTGTTCAGGATTTAAAAGTTAGAATATGAAGTTTGTATTGAAACTGTTTGACTCTGTTACCTGCAAAGCCTTACATCTTTAATTTTCACTTTCTTTGCCCAAATTTAATTTGTCCTGTGTTTTCATTTAGCTTTCTATATTTTTTTTACAGTTTTAAGTGACTCTATAAGGATGCTGTAAATAGAAAATTAATTTATTTACAGATAACATTCTTGAATCTACATGTGATTTGATTGTGATGGAGAAGTGATTGTATGTGATACTGACAGTGATTTGCGTACTGTGCCATGAAAAATGTATCCGTGTCTTATGCCAGTAATGAAGGAACTTTCTTAAGAAAAAAATATCCTGTGGAGTCTAATCCTGCAACCTTCTAGGTGCAAAATTTCCCTGTACTGAAATGATTTATTGCACGAGTCAACTGTAGGATTAAGAAGGTGTAAACAGAGCACTTGCCACGTCTGTTCTGTTTGCCTTATAAATCCCTGTCAGCTGGCTTAAATAACCTAGCAGGAGTTTTCCTCCATTAACTACATAAATAATAAATTGGCATGTAAGCACTGGAGTCACATGTAGTCTGAAAGCAGAGTGACCAGCCTGAGTGAATGTCGTCATAGTTATGTGGTTTTTTTCTCTTCCTCCCAATTGCTTATAGCTAGAAAACATGTAAAGCAAGATTCAAATGTAAATGAAGAGTGGAAAAGCATGTTTGGGTCCCTGGAACCAACTAACATCTCCCAGCCAGTACCCAAAGGACATGGGCAAACTACTGATCCTGAAGCTATTCAGACTGGGAAACCACTTCGTTCAGAGTCCTCAGCTGGCATTTGTGCCACTTTGTCATCCTCCCCACAGGTACTGCTGAAAAACACTTATCTTTGCATCTTAAACCGAAATGATTCAATTGTTTTAAAGCCAGGGGAGACAACAGGGATGTGGTGTTCTTGTTTTGTTTGGGGGTTATTTTACACTGGTGCTATTCCTTGGCATCTTCTCCAGCACAGTAGCTGACTTTGAAGTTCTTATTTTTAAGAATAAGGATTGAGGGAGGATGGAAGTAAGTTTAGTCACTTGAAGAGAAGAGCTTCAGTAACAAACAGATGCTTTCCCTGCACAGATGGGGCTTTGTGGATTTGGCAGTTATTAGGTAAGCTGTTCTGGCAGGGAAGACTCTTCCTCAAATTGCACACCCTGGTATGTGTTGTGAGGAAGAGAAGAGATGTCGTGATTTAACTTAGAACCAGAGTATCCCTTCATAACTGCATTTAGACATCCTGTACCTGTAATACTTAGCAGTGGCTAGAAGGATGGGCTGGAGCCCTGCAGGTTGCGGAGGCATCTCTTGACACTGTTTTCTGTTTGGTTCCTAGTTGGAGATTAACTTCTAGCTTCAAATGAGTGTCCAGGCTGAACTAAGAGGGAAACACTTCATGCTTCTATTTTTAAAGTGTAGTATAAACAATTAATTGTTTGAGAACTAACCTGGAATTCTGTCAGTCTTGAAAGCAGTAGCTGCTTCTGTAATAATCACATTGAGAGGTGTGTGCAGCGTGGTACAGTTCCTGCAAATAGACTATGGAACAGCCTGAGTAAACAGGGTAGAATAAATGAATGGTTAAGCTTTCATATAAATAATGATTTTCCACTATTTTCTTTTTTTAATGCAAGCATGAGGCTGGTTTTTTAGTGCTATTTTTTTGCTAATTGATTCAGTAAAAAAGATGTTTCCATTTTTCCTCAGCATGACCCAGTAACCTTAAGAGCAGGGTTTACCTGTGTGCAGAATGTAAGGCATGTATTTTTAAGTGCTTATCTCTCGCAGGCATCCGACGGAGCAGTCGCTCAGCCCAGGAAGCTGCCCGTGCCAGTACTGAGCAGTACAGCGGCCCCATCCGCGCACCAGTTACGCATCACCACTTGCAAAACCGAACTGCAGCAGCTGATCCAGCAGAAGCGGGAACAGTGTAATGCGGAGAGACTTGCCAAACAGATGATGGAGAATGCCGAGTGGGAGAGCAAGCCCCCACCTCCAGGTGAACCACAGGGCACCGGGGTTATATAAAATTGAAAAAACAAAATCAAATATATCATTTGGGTCAGAACATCATCGTCTCAAGGGAAAAATGCAAAACATGAGGAAAAGAGGATATTGTTAGTTTAGGAAATGTGCCTACTACGCAGAACACCTATATGGCAAAATGCACACATGACCTATGGAGGAGGGTCTGTGTCGCTGTCTATACCGGAAGCAGAGAGATGTAGCAACACATAAATTCAGCAAGAGCAGGCAAACGAAGCGACTTTATTAATTTATAACCCCATTTTATACACCCTAGCCCCATAGGGCGATTGGTCAGTGCTCACCCATCTCCTAGGGTGATTGGCTAAAGTCCTGCAACACCTATTGCAAAATATTTTTCCAATGTACCATAAACAGAACTTAGCAAAACACCAGGTGTTGGTCCAGCTTACAAAAAGCATCCTATTGTTTTTCATAGTACTGGTTAGAAAGGCAAGATTCTCACTGAATATTGTGAGGACCTGAGAAAATCCCTCTGCTAGCAGCTTTTCAGCATCCACAGGTCTGGACCTAGATCATTCCCTTGGCAGTAACGCTTGCACACCGCTGGTGCAAAGCATGGGTTGTTCTGGACACTGTTCCCGTGAGTTTTCTGAAGCAGATTGTTTGTAACCAGGTCTGTGGCAGGTAACTTGCCACCCTGTAACAGAGGGAGGAACACTGTGCTGGGAGGTGAGAAATGGCTCCAGATTTCCAGCCATCCTCTGAGCGTTGTACCCTCCTGGCCAGATTTTTCATACCCAGCAGCACCATGCTGGGGTGGGCTATTTGAGCTGCCCTTGTTTACAAAGAAGCCTGTCCCCACTAGCAGTGGGGACAGTGACACAGTGCCCAGCCACAAAGGGAAGATATGTATTCTTATACAACACTGTTGCTTTCAGAGGGCAAGGAGAGACATTTTTACTTCTTGTTTCTCCCTGGTAGCAACACCAAGGTTTGGCTGATGGGGCTCTGACAGACACTTGGGGAGAAAACATAAAATCTTAAATCACAGCCATCTTCCTATGGCAACAACTTCAATTTTGAAGGTCCAGATTAAGATTGGGATTTATTCAGATCAGTCCTCTATGTTTTCTACTGGTGTTCAGTGTGTGCTTGTTGCTGGGTATCCCATATGGAGATTTCTGACTGGCCCCTACTAATGGCAATTCATGTGCTTAAGCTTCAGATGTTGAGAGCACAGTCTGTACCAGTTGGGCTTGCAGTGATCAGCACAGGGATGCTGAAGTCTTTTGGTAAAACCAGCATTAAATGTACACACTTGGGCATATACAGCTACCGTGTCAATTTAAGGGAAGTAGAGTAGATCATCAGAAAAGTGATCCAACCAGATAGCATCTGAATACAGGGAGATTGTCATGTTCCAAATTAGGTTCTGAAGTCAGCACCAAACTTTACAGTTTTGTTCCACCCCCAGGATGGCGTCCCAAAGGATTGTTGGTAGCTCACCTCCATGAACACAAGTCTGCGGTGAACCGCATTCGGGTCTCTGATGAACACTCCATCTTTGCCACTTGCTCAAATGATGGCACAGTGAAAATCTGGAACAGCCAAAAAATGGAAGGAAAAACCACTACAACCAGGTAGCTTTAAAACTCGTGGGATTTGGGGATTGCTGTTTTAGAGTGCAAAATGAAGTAGAGTGGGCAGAAAGATATGAATCACTTGTTGGATGTGCTGGAGAAACCGGTCATGAAATACACTGGTGTTCCTCTTGGCATGCAGCTGTAAAATATTAGGTTGCTGTTTCAGTTAGTCAATAAAAGAAAAAATATTGCTTGCAAAGGGACTGCCTTGCAGTTAGAGTAATTGCAGGCTTTTTGATTTAATTTCTATACATACATAAATATATTCTGGTGCTGCTGTTTAAAGCCATCTGAGTGTTTTTGGAACAAAGCTTTATGCTCAACTGTCTCACCCGCTGACATCTGAGGCAGGAAAGCTATTGCGGGTTGACACGCAGGCGGTGTGGTGTGGTATGCTCTGCTGCTGTGAGACAGATCTAGGTTAGGCTCCTGTTTTACTGGTGGACAGATGTGTGCTGCTGCAGTTGGAGACTGTCATAACCTGGAGGCTCAAAGATGGAGAGTTAAGCTTGCAGAGGCAACACAGGCTTTACTGCTTTCTCATTTTGGAACACTTAGAAAATGTTATTTTTGGAGCTTTCTCAAGAGCTATTGGTTTGTGTTTGAGAGAAGTAATTTTGATTTATTTTATTTTATTTTTTTAAGTGCCACAAAAACATTGCTGTTTGTTTGTTTGTGTTTGGTGTCTCTGTCTCTGTACGGTCTAGATCAATTTTGACATACTCCCGGATTGGAGGACATGTGAAGACACTTACATTCTGCCAAGGCTCACATTACTTGGCTATAGCTTCGGATAACGGTGCCATCCAGCTTCTTAGTATTGAAACTTCAAAGCTCCCTAAATCTCCTAAAATTCATCCAATACAAAGCAGGTATGTACTTAGAGAAGTTAAATCTCACTGCAGAGCTCAAGCTATTACTTGATTAGGTCTCTTGATTTGCTCTCAGCTTCGTGCTGTCTGAGCCTTCATAGAATCATCAAATCATCAAGGTTGGAAAAGATCTTTAAGATCGAGTCCAACCATTAACCCTTCTCTACCAAGTCCACCACTAAGCCATATCCCCAAGCACCGCATCTCTACAGCTTTTAAACACATCCAGGGATGGTGACTCCACCACCTCCCTGGGCAGCCTGTTCCAATGCCTTACAACCCTTTCTGTGAAAGAAGTTTTTCCTAATGTCCAGTCTAAACCTCCCCTGGTGCAGCTTGAGGCCATTCCCTTGTGTTCTGTTACTAGTTATGTGTAGGAAGAGACCAGCACCTACCTCTCTATGACCTCCTTTCAGGTAGTTGTAGAGAGCAATAAGGTCTCCCCTCAGCCTCCTTTTCTTCAGATTAAATAGCCCCAGTTCCCTCAGCCACTCCTCATTAGACTTGTTTTCCAGGGCCTTCACCAGCTTAGTTGCTCTCCTCTGGACCTGCTGCAGCACCTCCATGTCTTTCCTTATTGAGGTGCCCAAAACTGAATGCAGTACTCAAGGTGTGGTCTCACCAGTGCCGAGTACAGAGGGACAATCACCTCCCTGGTCCTGCTTGCCACACTATTTCTGATACAGGCCAGGATGCCATTGGCCTTCTTGGCTACCTGGGCACGCTGCTGGCTCATGGTCAGCCGCTTGGTGATCAGCACCCCCAGGTCCCTTTCTGCTGGGCAGCTTTCCAGCCACTCTGCCCCAGACCTGTAGCATTGCATGGGGCTGTTGTGGCCCAAGCGCAGGACCCAGCACTTGGCCTTGTTGAAGCTCATACAGTTGACCTCAGTCCATTGATCCAGTCTGTCCAAGTCCCTCTGCAAGCCTTGGTGGTACTGGAAGGCTGCAAGATCCATGATCTTACCCTGCTTCTGAAAGACGGATTGAAAGGCAGCTGTGCAGGTCTGGGAATTTGTATTTCTAGGTTACTGGTGCCTTCTGTGTCACTGGACTCATCATGAGCTTGAAACAGTCAGTCTGAATATTTCTCAATTCTTTTTTTATACACTGGGATTGGTAGTTTCTTCCTCTGCTATGCTGTTAATACTTATAAAGTTATTTTGGAGGTTCTTTTACAGGTTGTTAGTTAGATGTACAACATGTGGCTTAGCCTCAGACCTGCAAATTTTTCTCCCAGGCTTGTAATATAAGGTGGCAAAGATATGGAGAATGGGGTGGTATTTGGGAATGGCTTAGCTTTTTCTTACCCTCTCTATATGAGCAGGTTTTGAGTTTTTGGCACTGATTCAACAGCGTAATGTTGCAGTTTGAGTGAGGGACATGTCCCAACAAATCTAGAGGTCTCAAAGACCTCTATCCAAAGTAAATGTAAGGTATCTGTCTTAAATGTCCTCTCTTATTTGGGATTAAGCTTAGAAATTAAATAACCCAAATATAACGGAGATGAAAACTACAAACTGGATTTTCCTTTTTGGTATACACTCATTCATGCCTGAAGAAGGTGTCAGTTTGCACACAGAGTAATAAGTGACTGATGACAGTGCCGGCAGTATCACATGGAGAGGGGTGTTCCTGCCTGTAAACTTGGGGTAGATGAGTACCTGGTAAACATGGAGCATGAATAGAAGAGAAATACCAAACACACTGGGAGACCTGGAGCACAGAGCTATGCTTATGTTTGCAATGTACTAGAATGGGAAAGTTGTTTCTAGCAGACTCCTTGAAGTGATGTGAAGAGGGAAACACTGCTCAGCATTGGCTATTGGAAGGAGTCTTATACTTGGAGAGAGTCATATGTGTTTGTAAATTAGTTTATTGTTTTAACCCAGGTCCTTAGATCTGAAGGATGATGGCTGTGTGGTGGATATGCATCACTTCAATTCGGGAGCCCAGTCAGTGCTGGCCTATGGTACCGTTAATGGATCTCTGGTTGGATGGGATTTGCGGTCTAGCAGCAACGCTTGGACCCTGAAACACGATTTGAAGTTAGGCCTCATAACTTCATTTGCCGTGGACATACACCAATGCTGGCTGTGTATTGGTAAGCCTGTATTTCTTGTTAGCTTCTTGATCTCCCTTCTGCCCCTTATGGTTTTCTTTTATGATTTTCTCAGAGGAGAGAAATACCTCCTGATTTATTTGTGGGAAGTATTCTGCCCGTTAAGTATTTGAGGCTGAGGTCCACCCCCCAGGGAACAGAGCACAAGGATACGGGCAAACCCCTATATATTTATCCTCCTGACTATGGGAAGCATTCTCTCACCAGGAACAAGCAATGGTACCATGGCATGCTGGGACATGAGGTTTCAGTTACCTATCTCCAGCCACTCGCATCCTTCCAAGGCCCGAATCAGACGCCTGCTGATGCATCCTGTCTATCAGTCCTGGGTAATTGCAGGTAAAAGATGTCTCAAGCTTACCTCACAGTTGTCAGAGGTGGTGATTAAGCTTCTGTTTCAGCCTCTGCTTCAAGCCCTGGGGGAAGTTGTTTGGGTTTTCTTCCTTCCTTGTAGTTTTTCTTATGCTTTGTCTGGGGAGAGGAAAAAGCGAAGGTTCATACTTGTGTTGCAGCTATGATGCTCTTGCCTTTTTCAACTTAAAAGAAGCAGGGGAGTTGTGTAGGGGAGGCTGTGTGTTGATAAAATTGCTGTAAAATAAGAGTAATTAGAGTTTCATATTTCTTTGCTTTTTAGGCTTCACTTATTTTAGTTGTTAACCACCCTGGGAGATAAAACAAATCTCTTGGGAAAAAACAGAAATAAAGCAAGCTCCTCTGTGCTTTCTAGTTTTTCTTCCTGCTAAAGAAAAAATGAGTGACAAAGTTCATCATTTTGGAATATTATTAAAAAGCCCTTGCATGATAGGTTGCTGCTAGGCTTGTAAACATTCCCTTGGACAGAATTCTTTCCCTGTCTGCACTAAACATGGGTATTGGAACATGACAGTAGCCACTGGATTCTGTAACTTTGGATTGCTGTCTTACCTGCCCAGGAGTAATCTCTGAAGTCTCTGATGACCATGCTGAGCAGACAACCCGTCCTTCTCAGAGGAGGATGGGGCATTATCTAGGGAGGAAACTGAGGGTTCAATACCTTCTTGAAAGGGTTGGAGATCAAAGCAGCTTTCATTTAAACTCTTTTAAATGAGGCACTTTAGTGAAGCTTCTTCTAAGCAGTAAACCCAATAAAACACATGCATGGCTTTACCACTAAAGCAAGGCTAACACAAATGCTGTGGTGAGCCAGTGGAGAGCGTCTGTGTGTCATACCCTCCGTATCACGTCAGTAAAATGCAGTTAGTGAGAGCCAACCAACTCATTCTGGATTTTTACATTGGCAATATCTTTCCTGTAGCTGTTCAAGGCAATAACGAAGTCTCCATGTGGGATATGGAAACTGGCGATCGACGCTTCACCTTGTGGGCCAGCAGCGCACCTCCTCTTTCTGAACTGCAGGTCTGGTCTTTTCCCATTTCTGTTCTGTAGCAGGGGCCAGAATCACTTTAGGCTCCATCTGTGCATCAGTACAGTCACCTGTCTCCATGGCCCTGACAGTTTGGCACCAGGAACTTACCCTGGGATTGATTTTGGCACCATAATTGTTTTGCTGTTGAAATCTAATCTCCTTTGTAAAACAGCAGTGTAACCTGAATCTTCACTGACATCTTCTGCTATCTGTGGAATGTACTTGTAATGAGCTCTTGCTATATCCAGTAATGTTCTTGGAAAACCCCAGAGCCAGTCAAGACTGTAAAGATTAGGGCAAAGCCAATATTCGTGGTGCGGCATCTTGCTGTTTCTGGGGCTGTGCATACTTTTCTAAGCCTGTGCTCTTTAGCACATTCTGTGGTAAAATGCTACTACTACGCTGAACTGCTAGTTTAAAGCATGAAGTGGCTCTTCTTCAAGGAGTGAGTTAATTGGGGAAGGAATAACTTGGGTTATCTTTCTTAAACCCCAAATATATACATAAAAATAACGGCAGCTGCTTCTATAAGAGTTGTAAATGCAGATTTGGAATCTACTTAAACTTGAATTTGTATGTGCTACCAAGATTGAGGGTTGAGTGCTCTTTGGTTACGCACTTTGCACAAGGTGCAACTTGTGGTTCAGGCTAGTTTTCTGTTACTTGTCTGTCCCTTAATGCCTTCAGAGCATAACAATTTGAGTATCCATGTGCACTTCAGCATGATTCACCTGCCTCATTCTGTTAGAAGCAATCTTTCTTGTTCACCATCACTGAGAATGTAATTTCCAAGATTCCAAAAAAGCATTATGGAGACTTAAATCTGTTGCGTTGCTCTGTGAAACATAAGGAATAAAAGGAAGCAATGTACCTTAATATATTGGTATGTTGACTGTTAACAAAGTAACTTGGCATTTGTCAGAAACATTTAGAAACTGGATGGATGGACATGGTAAGGAATGTGTTCCCTCTGTGAAGCATGGCAACAGCTATTGGTGATAACTTATTTTTATATATCCCTTTTCCCTACTAGCCTTCTCCTAACAGCATCCACGGAATATACTGTAGTCCAGCATCTGGAAATCCTATATTACTGACAGCAGGCTCAGACATGAAAATAAGGTAATAAAACCAACACCATTTTTCTTTGACACCTTCCCCTCCACCCCTGCCGCTGTACTGGATTTTGCCAAGCATTGCAGAAATAACGTCCAAGAAGTCAAACCAGCTATGCATCTAGTAGGCATCAGCGAGATCAGCAGAAGTAATGCAGAACTTGGTGCTTGTCTGTAATGCAGGGTGTGTCCTGCGGAGTTCTTGAGGGGCTGTGTGAAAGAAAACACTAACTCGGGTGTAAGCTTGATGCAAGTGTTGTTTCTCTGCATCACTGTCTCCCGCAAAGTGTAGAAAGCACAGAGCATTTGTGCCCACACATTTTCCCTCTAAGGACAAGACATCTTTTAAACATCTGTATTCCGCTGATGAAACTTAATATCTCAACTTGGCCTCGTTTCTTTGTGTTTAGGTTTTGGGATCTAGCCTACCCCGAGAGATCCTATGTTGTTGCTGGAAGTTCTAATTGCCCGTCTGTTTCCTACTACAGGAAGATAATTGAGGGCACGGAGGTGGTTCAGGTATTTGGCCTTGTCTGGCAGACACCTACTCTGCTTGGCCTTTTGGGTAGTGCCATGGTTTGTTCTTTTAAAAGAAAAGAAAGTTGGTTTTTACAGAATGAGACTTGCCAAATAATGCATGCAGAAGCCAGAGTCATATTTTTATCAAAATCTAGTGTCGCAACACATTTGATTTTGATCAGTCTTTGAAGTATCCTTTGTGTAGGATCTTAGCAAGGCATTATCAGATGTATTGGGACCTAACCAATATGGTATCAGAACTCTGCAGTTTTTATTACATTCTTCAGAGTGACTTTTAGACTAGGCAGCACTGCTAGTTGTTAAAGAGCACAATGTTTAATTTCAGTGCTGTGGAATAAATCCTACTTCAAAGTGAATGTTAGAAAAAGTCCCAAGTCAGTGAGGATCTACCTCTGTACTATGATTTCTGAGTGTTTCATGTGAACTTCTTGATTATATTCATGCTAGTGAATGAATTTTTGTAAACTCCTTGGGAAGCTGAGATGTGTTGCTGTAGCTCCTCCCCCCCCTTGGATTAGCAAATCTTAACGTAATTGAAATACATATGAGGAAAAAAACCCTTCTTTCCCTAGTCATAGAACTGTAATGTCAGTTCAGCTTAAGGCTTAGGCTGTGTATGATGAAATGAACCAAGGAGTAATCCCAAGAAAACCAGCAATAGGTGGGAGATTTTGGGTTGGTTTGTTTTAAGAGGTTTTTCAATCTTCTTACAACCTAGTATGTCATAATTGCCCTTTGCAACTGAATTGCCCTTTGCAAATGCTTGCCTATCTTTGAGTAATATTTCTCTCTTGGGTTTTGTGCAGGAAATTCAAAACAAGCAAAAACTGGGTCCCACTGATGAGGCCCCACGGAAGGGTCCCGAGTCTCTCCCCGTTGGACATCACGATATTATCACAGATATCGCAACTTTCCAGACCACGCAAGGGTTTATAGTAACTGCATCAAGGGATGGAATCGTTAAAGTGTGGAAGTAAAAGCTCCACTAATATATAGCATGTAAATATTTGTAATAAAGACATAGTGTTATAATGAAGTTTTCAAGGACTGTTTCCAGATCATGGAATAGGGCGGACTTTTAAGTACTATAAATGTAAGGATAAAACTGGTTATCTGTATCCAACCACCCTGTTAGCACTTCTTAATCACTTATTAAAGTTGTTTGGTATCTATAGCATTTCCTTAAAATACCACCCAGGCCCTGAAGAAACCGCTTTGCCTGGTTTTGCCTGTATTGTTCTTCAAGGATGTTTCACAAAATTTAAAGATGTCCCACGTTACACATTCTAAATGTGCAAAGGGCTGGCACTAGTACTTCAGCAGCTGCCTGCTCCTGCCCTGAATTTGAGAAAGGAGGCAAGAGGCAGTGCACTAATGACCTGGTATGTTCTAATAACTATAATAAAGTCCACTTGAGCTTCCCTGTTTGATACTTGGGTCTTGTTCTGTCTGTTGTTCCCCTGCAGGGGTTTCAGCTGCCACAGCCAGGGGGGTGTTAACTGTAGTTTGAGATCAGCTGAACCTTACCTCAGACCCTCACCTGTGGTTTGTGCCTTGCATGCAGCTCAGCTTGCTTTTGACTTGAGCCTCACACTCAGTTTGGCTGTCCTGGGAACCTGTGACAGCAGGATGGAGTTCTCTGTCACCCAGCGTGGGTGGGTATCGGAATAACCAAAACACCAAGGCTTCAGCAGGAAAGACAGCTTAGACAGCTCTGTAGCACGATGTTCAGGTGAAAGGCAGTTCTGGAGGTCAGAGAGGCAGTGAACTTTCTCACCACTCTTCCACTGTCTGATCTAGATTCTCACATTTCTAAATCCTTGTAAGCTTTATGGTATGAGGTAACTCATACCGTAGCTGCATTTCCATGTTCCGCTTCACAGGGACAGAAGGTTATTTACTCCTAAAACAGGGCCTTTACCCCCTCTCCATGAACGGTGAATTTGTTGCCCTCTCCACGCCTCCCCTCTCCAACCAAAGGGCCGCGGGCGGATCCCAGCCCCTCAGGACCGAGGGCCGCGGGCGGATCCCAGCCCCTCAGGCCCTCAGCCCCTGGGGCTCCCCCCGGCGGCCGCCAGTCGCGTGGTTGGCGGGCTCGGCGCCCCTTCCTCAGCCGCCACCGGAGGGCAGCCGCGCACCGCTCCTGCTCGCACTTCCCGCCCCACGGCGCCCTACGCACCAGACACGCGCGCGCGCGGCCGCCAAAGCCGCCCTCCTCCCGGCTCTCCTCTCCTCCCCTCGCCCGCCCGCGCGCAGTGCGCCCGCCCCCCGCCCCCGGTCAGCCCCGCGCGCATGTGCGCTCCGCCCCCGCGGCCCCGGGCGGGGCGCGGCCGGGCTCGGGGGCCGGGGCGGCCGCTGGCAGGGCAGGTGGGCGGGGCA
>JANVCC010000019.1:28278575-28408143 GCA_025345505.1 Todiramphus chloris collaris | reverse complement strand
CCGGTGAGCGGGCGGCCGGGATGGGGGCGGGGTCAGCGGGGCGGGGGCTGCCGGGGGCGGGGCCGGCGGCGGGGCGAGCTCGGGGGGGTCGCTGCTGCCGCCGCCGGTGCCGGCGCGTGGAGGGAGCCGGCCATGGACCCCTCCGCGCTGGAGCTGGACGCGGTGAAGTTTGCGCAGCTGGCGGTGCAGCGGGACCAGAGCGGGCGCTACCAGGAAGCGGTCTTCTACTACAAGGTACGGGGGGGGCCGGCGGCTGCCGCTTTCCCGGAGCGCCCGAGTTTCCTTCCCCCGCGCCGGCCTCAGGCCCTGGAGCTACTGGGCGGCCTGCGCCCCTCCCCGTAGCCCTTAAAGGGCCGGGGGGCTGAGGGAGGCCCGGCTGTGCCCGGGCTGGCCTAGCCCGGCCCGGCCCAGTCGGCGGCCCGCCCCGCCGCCGCTCCCTGCCCTCGGCGGGCCTGCCCTGGAGACGGGAGAGCTGCTTGGCCTCGGCGAGGACGTGGCGGCTCCAGCTGGGAAGGCGGCGGGAGGTCGAGCATGCGCCTCGGAAGTTTGTCCGCCTCCGGAGGAGCAGCATCCGTTGGGCGGGTTGCGAAACGCGTTGCCGTGCGCTCTGTTTTCGGGGGGGAACAGGCACTGCCCGTCCGCTGCTGGTCGCTGCCGGGCCTGGGGGCCGCGGTGCTGGAGAAGGGGGCACGGGTGCTTCACTGCGGCGCATCCCGGGAAGCCGCATCGAACGAGAAGCCGATTAAAAACGTCTCCATCCCACTGATTCCTCACCTCCCCTGGCCTCTCCTCTGCTCTGCCAGGCCTGTCAGACTCTTCAGTTCCATCTTGGAGATGTGAACACGGAGCATTTTGGAGAACCACAAACGGAGATGCTGCAGCTCTTGGATGTGCAGCTGGAAACCACACTGCAGTGCAATCAGACATCCCATAAGTAGAAAAGCACCTGGTGAAATGCAGGGTGGCCAGCAGTAAGCTAGCTTCAGATCACAAGCTGCTAGTGTTGCTGAAGAATCGCTGTCGATGTTAAACAAGAGTAGTTACAAAATACCATGTAGTATTTTGGGGGTATTTTATGTCTTTTTTTTGACAGTGCAAATAGTCTCTGGGCTGTCACCAGCTTTCTTACTGACTGCTCTGTGCAGTTCAGAGCCCACTGGTGCAGCTGCTGAGTATGGGAAAGCTCAGTGCTGAACAGGATTCTGCAAGAAGCTGACCTCATGGATGAAACACAGGAGATGCTGGAGTTTGTTGTCAGTGGACAGCAAACGGACCTGTCTGAATGGAGTTCCCATGGCTGTCAAGTGCTGGTCACTCCCTGCTGCTGTGTGACTTTGACAGAGCCTAGAGGAGGGCAGCGTGTGAACCAGCACAGGGTAAACGTGCTAATGGAGCTCTGCAGAAATGTCAGAAACTTATCTGGGCACCCAGGGACTTCAGCAAAACTGCTGAAGACTGGAGCGGAGTTTGGCTGTTGGCCAGTAGGTAGCACGTTGCAAACTGCTGGTCAGTAGTTTACGCAGTGTGACTGTGGCACGCTGCTTGTGCTGGAGAACAGTAGCAGCAAGGAGGAGATCGCAAATAAGAGCTCTGAGTGGCACATCACTGGAAGCAGCTGGCGTGCTGGGTCTGCAGGCAGCTGGTCAGCTGTTTCGGTCCTTCAGAGGCTACGTTTATATAAGACTGTTTTCATTACACGTGCATCTTAAAACAAGGCAAAAGAGTTGAATCACAGAAACAACATCAGTTGTGCATTGCTGTTACAGGACTGATAGGAAAATCCACATATGTTCTTTGTGTGGTACATAGACAGCTCACCGTTAGGATACAGCACCTCTTCTGTCAGACTGTACCTGTGGAGTGTCACAGGCAGACACGTACACTGTTTCAGCAGATCCTCTGTAGTGCACTTTTCCCCCCCACAAATACCAGTTGTACGCTAGACCTTCCTGGTAATTAATTGCTACGTATAAACGGAGCAGTGCTTCTGTTTACCTTTCTGTGGCTGTGGACATTTCACATGATGTCCTGTGGTGATGGATGGTCACGGAATCAAAGAATTGGCAGAGTTGGAAGAGACCTTTAGAGATCATCTAGTCCTACGCCCCCCCACCGAAAAAGCAGGTTTGGCTAGAGAATATTACCCAGGATCGCATCCAGGCAGGTGTGGAATCTCTCCAGAGGAGACTCTGCAACCTCTCTGTGTTGCTTGGTGGGGGGCTCCATCACCCTCAGGTGAAGTTTTTTCCTCATGCTTAGGTGGAACCTCCTGTGTTTCAGTTTGTGCCCATTGCCCCTTGTCCTGTCACTGGGCACCACTGAAAAGAGTCTGGCTCCATCCTCCTTGCACTCACCCTTTAGATATTTATAGCCACTGATAAGGTCTTCTCTCAATCTTTTCCAGGCTAAATAGTCCTATCTCTAAACTTCTGTCTTAAGAGAGATGCTCCAGTCACCTTTGTTGCCCTCTGCTGGACTCTCTCTAGTAGTTCCCTGTCTCTCTTCAAATGGGGAGCCCAAAACTGGACACAGTATTCCAGATGTGACCGTACCAGAGCAAAACAGAGGGATGGATGAACTCCCTTGACCTTCTTGCCACACTCTTCTTAATGCACCCCAGGAGAACACTGGCCTTCTTGGCAATGAGGACAAATGTCTGGCTCATGTTTAACTTACAGTCTCCCAGGACTCCCAAGGTCCTTCTCCTGCTTTCCATCAGGTCTATCCTTAACGTATATTGATGCATGGGATTGTTCCTCCCCAGGTTCGGGACCCTACATTTGCCCTTGTTGAACCTCATTAAATTCCTCTCTGTCCAACACTCCAGCCTGTCCAGGTCACGCTGGATGGCAGCACAGCCCTCTGGTGTGTCAGCCACTCCTCCCAGTTTTGTACCATAGGCAAGTTTGATGAGGAAATACTCTGTCCCCTCGCTTAGGTCACTGATGAATATGTTGAACAAGACCAGACCGGTTACTGATCCCAGGGGAACACTGCTGGTTACAGGCCTCCAGCTGGACTCCGCACCACTGAGTACGACCCTCTGAGCTCTGTCACTCTGTGACCACCTCCTTGCTGCTGCTGCTGCTGGGAGGACCAGCACTGCCACTGCAGCGTGGGGTTTTCCATGCCAATGATGAGGACAAAATAAGGTTTTATCCTTGTTTTCAAGAATGACAAATTTGAATTCTCCATAGGTTTCTGAGACTGTGTCAGCTCTGGCTGTTTATTACAACCCTGACAAACCTTGTATGTTTTCCATAAATTTAGTGAATGGATGGGCTGCTTATGCAACTGGAGGCAGTTTTTCTTAATACTCGTGCAGCATGGAAAGAGCCTTAATGTGGGTAACATACCGTGCTTCTGAGCTGGAGGCCTGCGCTCCTTCCTGAAAGTAGACTTTCACTGATAGCCAACGGTTTGTGCACATACAGACATTAAAAAAAAAAAAGTTTGGGGAGCTAGGAGACTTTAAATTTGTAGGCTTTGCAGATTTGATAGCTTTGTGTAATACTAAAAGAAAAGACTTTCTAAACCAAAATTCTATGCATGTGATTTTGAAAAGCTTTTAGATTTGTTTAATTACTATCAGATTAAATGCAAATAATTTGTGAGTAGCTTTTTTTCCCCCAAACCTTAAATCTGCTTCTTTAAATAGAAAAGGCACTTTGTGGCTTGTGAGACTTAGTTAACTGATTTCAGTGCACGCTTAAAAAATTTTACTTAAGTCTCCTAATTCCATGCATTGCTATATAGACAGGCCCGAAGATCTGTCCTTACAGAACCTCAGAAGGTTTTTTATGGTCTTACAGGTTGTCCCATGTGTGCAGAATTGAACATGATCTCATTTATGTCTTTAAACTTGTTCTTCAAAGCAGCATTTCCCTGGAGCTGCTTGGTCTTTTTGCAGATGGGGCTTGCTTGCATGCAGCTCGTGGCTGCTGCAGGCCCTCTGTTTATGGAAAGTAATTTTATAGACAGCAAACATTAACTTGGTCTCAAATTCTTCTCCCTGCAGGAAGCTGCACAAGCCTTGATTTATGCTGGGATGGCAGGGTCCAACTTGGAAAACATTCAAGAAAAAATAAACGAGTACTTGGAGAGAGTTCAAGCTCTCCATTCAGCAGGTGGGGAAGGAACTTTTTAATTCATGGAGTGGAAAGCGTTTTGGTGCTGTGATGTATGTGTCAATGATGTTTGCTCTGCTTTTCATTCATCTACTGTTCTTGTCCTTTGTGAAGGACCACAAACAGAATGAGCACATCAGTGCTTTGAATTCTGATCTATCAGAAATGAAGCAGAGACTTACTCCTTAAGGACATGGGTGCGGGTATTCTTTGCTTTTATATATTCTTAGGAACCACATCTGCAGAGCAAACCCGAGAAAAGAATTGGCAACAAAAATCAGGGAAAAATCAAAACTTGCACCTAAGCCTCATCTGCATGATGATTTGAAGCAAGTGGGTTCTGGTATTTATGTGGAATTACCAGCTGTGGGAAGGCAAAAGAGCGCTCTGCTCTCATAAGGGTTTCCTTGTTTGATCCAATTTCAGTGTTTGTGCTTAAAGCAAAATGTCAAATTTTGCACACATGCAATTCTCAGTTGGAATCACAGAATCACTTGGCCAGAAAGGGACCTTGGGAGCTTTGTAGACCAGTCTCCTCAAAGCGGGCAGACATTGATTTCTGGACCAGGTTGCTCAGGTCCAGTCAGGTCCTGAAAACGCCTAAGGACAGAAATTCCCTGGTGCCTCTGGGCCCCTGTTCCCAGGGTGCAATTGTCTTTCTAGTGATTCTTTTTTTTTTTTTTGCCCCCATTTATATCCAGTTGGATTTTCCCCTGTTTCAGTTCATAGCCACTGTCTCTCATTCCCTCTCTTTGCCCCACAACAAAGAGCCTGAATCTATTTTCCTGATAACCTCATAGATACTGGAAGGTTGCTATTGTGTCCCCCCACAGCCATCTCTCCTAGACATCTGAGGAACTTGTGTGTTACCATAGGTGATGTGTTTTCACAAATGGTGCAGTATTTTACATGGTTAAACATCCATGTCCTTAACATAGTATAAAAAGATTTTATTTACCTTATTTGACATGTGAAATATCCCAAGAGTGTATCTCTGCTTCAGGGGGTGGTTGTAGTGGCATTTTCTTCTCCTTGCAAAGATGTTTGTTAGCAAAGTCTAGAAAGATTTGGTTTCCAGCCAAGAAATAGGTATTGCCCATCCTATTAGAGCTGTTAGTGTTTCGGTGTCATGTTAAGGATGTTTTTATGTGTCTGCTGCTGTAGAAAGCTTAATACTTTCTTTTCATTTAGTTCAGTCACAGAACACAGACCCTCTGAAGTCAAAACAGCAGTTGGACTTGGAGCGTGCTCACTTCCTAGTGACACAGGCTTTTGAGGAAGATGATAAAGGCAACGCAGAGGAAGCTGTCGAGCTGTACACGGAAGCTGTGGAACTCTGTTTGAAAACAGTATGTTAAGCTACAGGTTAACTTGGTGGAATTATGTGATGGTAAGAAATTCTTCCACTTACACAAATGACTGACCATTAAAGGCTGGCTTAAAATGGAGTACCTGTATTTCTAAAAACTATTTTTTAATCTTTATTTCAATATATTTATTTTTTATCATTTCTTCTAGTTTTTATGTTATGTTGCTATTTAAAACTGTAAATTTATGATTTATGTGTTTTTTCTGAACTGGATTATACTAAAACCTAGAAGTACTCTGTAACTTTTTTTGTGTTAATTTTTGCCCTGGAGTGAATGCCACACTAAACCAGAAATTAAAAGCAGATAAAACTGAAGATAACTTGCTAATGTGTCAGCTGTATTACCTTCTGACTACATTAAAGGAAGTAATTTAAGGGAAATTTTTGTGTAACACTTTCTGAAAACATAATGGGATGCTGGTGCCAAAACTAGTAAAAATACTACGTGATTACTCAGTGCTCAACATGAAAGCTGTTACAAGTGAATTCAATTCACACTGAAGTTAACGGTAAGGACTAATTGGCCATTACGTAAATGATCAATATAATTACAGGTACTGCTTTTTGCCCTTAAGTCCAGTTGCCTTAACTCACTCATTACAGGAAGAGCTCACCATCATAAGGTAACTCCACCAAGTCTGTTTTTCCCTTCTTTTCCCTTTTTTATAATGTAAATATACATGGGTTGTTGGGAAGGGAATGTTACTTTTGCTACGTGCTAGAGTAAAATCTTCTTTTCTCTGAATTCTGTAGACTGGTTTTCAGTAGGCTAAAATCCCCTGGTGATGCAGTGACCAGATTGAGAGATGGTGGAACTGCTCTAGTTTTTCCACTTGAGCTGTTGGAGAAGAACATTTTCAGTCTATTACATAAAATTCACTGCAGCAGCACACTGTTTTTCCTCTGCTGTGTTCCCTCCTGGTGTGTCAGTGCATACAAATATTACATATATTGAAGTTAGCCTGAAATTATCTCGTAGTCACAACTGCTTTTGTTTGGTATTTCATTAGTACAGATACTGCTGGCGTTTCTTTTAATCTTGATGAGCACATTATTTTATTGAGATGACTGTAGGCTTTGTCCCTCAGGGTGATCAGAAAGTACCTTCTTCCCAGAATGAAAGAAGATTGAAGGAACTATGCTATCTTGAAGCTTTGTTTCTGTCTTTATCCTCAGTGTATTCAGGTGGAGAGATTTGTTTCTTTCCTGCCCTTGAAGTCCTTAGAGAGCAGCCATTCCTCCTCCTCTGTGTCTGAATCACAGAGAGAGTAGCTGCTGTTCCATCTCCACTGCTTGCCTTCATACGTCTTTCAAAGTCTTTTCCAACCAGGAACTCCAGAGTGATATTTATTTGCAAATGTCAACAGTTGCTTACAGAGGGTGTTTCCAGTTTTGTTTCTTGGGTGGAAGTCACTTGACTTTTGTTTCCAAAACTGACCAAGCCGACTTGGGAGAATCAGTCAGGGTACAAAGCTTGGCCCTGAAACCTGCTCGTAGATGTCACAAGAGAGACCAGCCCTCATGCTGTGCCTCTCACAGATTGTTTAACTGCAGTAGCCACGCTTCGTCTCTAAGGAAAGCGAGAGCATGAGCTGTCATAGCTGTCCTCCCAACAGGGAGCAGAAGTTAGCACTCTTAGTATCTGATGGGGTTTCCTCTCAGAGATTATCTTATGCCTTAGATGTGCAAGAACAAGATTTTTAACTTTCAGACCATCTTGTTTGTTTGTACTTTGTGAAAGTAAGCATTCCAATTTTTTTTTTTTCCTGAGTTACCATGATTATTTTTGACTCATTTGGGGAAAAGAATTGGAACACATCTAAGCTGACTCTATACCTAACACTTATTTTTGTCATCTTTCTGCCCATAGCGGTTTTATATGGTTAATTCTTCTGGCAGATTTTTTTGTGTCTACAGTGTTGCCTATGCTAAAAAATTTTAAGTATCACTTTTGTTCCGTAAACATTGACTAGAACAGCAAAATTATATTTGCTTACGTCGTGTGCTTTTTATGCTGAGATTCGGAAAAAAACCCGTATTTGGTCATTTCAAAAAAGAACTCAGAAAAATAGCTAGTTATTGTTTGTTGTAGAAGTATGGAATTTGAGAAACTGAGCCCACAAAACCTGCAGGATTTTTTGATGTGTAGCTTTTTCTTTTCTTTTGCACTTAAGGCTACTGAAACTTCAGAAGCAGGCCTTCAGTCGAAGCTGAAGCAGCTGGCTCGACAAGCACTGGATAGGTGAGTACTGCCAGTGCCAGCAGATGTACTTACTGAGGTTGGGTTCTCAGTCTGGTGTGTCTGTTCTGTACTGCAGAATGAAGATCCTGGGCACATGAATTCTACAACAGGAAAACAAAGAAGTACTGGCATTAGAAATTGATTTTTCTTAAGAAAAAGCAGTATTGGTCAACTTGGGCATTTGTTCATTCCATTTACCATATAAGAATGTGAACCAAGCAAATAAATAGTTTAATCCTAACTATATTTTTATCGCTGTTGTAAACAAAATGCATTTTCATTTGCTTTAGAGCAGAGGCACTGAAGGAATCTGTATCAAAATCATCTCAGAAGGAGAAGTCAAATGCAGCTAGACCAAACCAGCCAGTCAGAACATTCTTTCCACTGGGACCTGATTTTTCTTTGAATGACAAACCACAGACAATCAGAGCAGTACAAGCTAGTGAATCTCAAGGTCAGAGGTACACTGCAGAGGAGATTGAAGTGCTCAGGTAAGCTGAAGACGAGCTTTTCCAATATTTTATCATTTGTGCTCACACCCTTTGTGTGTCTTGCACAGCAGAAACAGCTAAATATGAGGTGTAGAAACAGAGGTTGGAAAACCACCTCTTACAAAAACCCCAATCCTGCTATTACCTACATTTCAGTATAAGCTCCTGTATTCTCTACAGCAGTGTAATTAGTGGCTTTTACTCAGGGCACATACTTTCTATCATACATTTAAGATACAGTTTCTTGAAACTGACTGACAGGTTTATTTTTTCGTATCCTTACTTTTGTATGTTACACATAACCTACCTGACTGAGTTCATGAAAGATCTGTCTAGGAGATGTCAAGATACAGAGCTGTTTTTATAAATTCTACAAGAGCTACTTTGCTGGAAATCGAGGAAGCACAGTATTTTGTGTGACCTTGACTTTTGTTACAGCCAGTTCTTTTTGCTGTGATTTTTGTTCCAGGTGGAATGTCTGGTTTTCAGAAGCACTGCGTCTTGTTTGTTTTTAAAAACTAATGGTGCCATTACCTTCTGGAGCTTAGTCTTTGAAAGATGATAGATAGGTTTGTAACTGTGATTTTTATTTTTCTTATGACTTGCAGGAAGACCTCAAAAATTAATGGCATTGAATATGTACCCTTCATGAGTGTTGATCTGAGGGAACGTTTTGCCTTCCCTCTGCCATTTTCGTAAGTGTGATTCAATTACCGAACTTTATTTTTAGTTCCAAAGCTTTCCCATAGCTGATATTTCTGTGTTTTCTTTTTCACAGTCTAAAATTGTTTAAGTGGGCTTTAAAGCATGATTCAGGCACAGGTGTTTAAATACTACTACTTCCTTCTTCCAGTCTGATCTTGACTTTCAATGTAAGCTGATCCTGCCCTGCAGTGCTTCTGCATTTGTACCTTCAGGCCTGTAAGGACATCACTGTATTTGGCTTTTTGAAGAATTAGGCAGAGCTGGCAATTTGGGTCCATTTCCTGATTCTGCTGCCTGCTAATGAGTTCAGTTCCCTCTGCCTCAGCTACCTGTAAAAGGAAGGCCATAGCTGTTCCCTCTGCACGGGACTGTTCTGAGGAAGGGTGATCTGTAACTGCTAGACCTTCATTCATGAGCAACAGCAACGTTATGACTTATAGATAAGGGACAAAGACACCTGGGATTGGTTTTTTTAAAATCAATTTCCCACTCAAGGCTTGTTAATCAGACAAGCCTCAACATTTTCAGAACTAAAGAAACTTTTTATTATTAGTTCATCATATTGAAATAAAGTGAAGAATTTGAGTTTGTGCTGGTGTAGATGGCTTTTTGGAATTTCCTCCTCTTCAGTCCTTTGCGAAGGAAGCTCTTGGGTTTTATTTCATGTTTTGCTTTTTTTCCTTAAGAATCACAGACTTAGCAGTAATGGTTTTTAAAGTTGTTTTACAGCTCTGCATACAAAGCTGTGTAATTGTTCTGTGTGTATTTTGCACCATCTATCAGACACATATATGACTGGGTATACCATGAAAAGCTTCACTGAACTGCTACTGATTTACTTCTATGCTTTTCTCTTAAATCTAGTGATAGATGTGGGAAGTTACCCTTATCTCCCAAGCAGAAAGCGATGTTTGCCAAGTGGGTGCGACCAGATGACATAACAAATAACCCCACGATGATTTATACTGTGTCAAGCTTCAGCATAAAGCAGGTAAATTGTTCCTAAAGAGAAATGTGTGCTGTGGCAGGCTGCTGCAGGGGATGTGAGACCTTCTTGTTCAAAAAAGGAATCCCCAAATAGGAGAGTGCTCTCCTTGGCTCTCATGAGATTAAATAAATACATAGTATCACTTCAGATGCCATGTGGAATGTCCTTACTGTTGCTCTGTTCTTTATAGACAATAGTGTCAGACTGCTCTTTCGTGGCATCGCTAGCTATCAGTGCAGCATATGAAAGAAGATACAACAAAAAATTGATCACAAGGTAAGTAGCTGTTGCTTTCTAAGACTTTTTCAGACTTAACCCTGCCAAGCTTTTGCAATATGTTCTGTGACAGCTGGACACAGTAAAAAATAGCATTTGTTTCACCTTCATATTCCTGGGACTCACGTGGCTTTAGCACTTCTGAGAGGGAAGGCAGCTTTATATAGGTGTGTATACAGAATCTAGAGTCTAACTTCAGATGTGCTTTGAGGAGGAATAAATAGTTTGGAAGGTTTTGGTTGTTTTTGAATAGCAATTTTACTTACAACGCTTTATAGGTTTATTTTCCTACTTTGCCATGTTACTGCTGTGCCATGGGTGCAGGTCTGTCTTGCATCTCATTGCAGAATGAATGTTAACAGCACTGTCTCAGATCCGCTCGACTGGTGCCTGTGATAGATTTGGTGCAAGTTTGGCAGACTCTGCTGGGAGCCTGTTGCCAGAGCAGTGTGTGAACATTGTTCCTGGATTTCTTTGTTTTAATCTGTACTCCTTCTACTGTATCATTAGAACTGAGCTTGTATTTGTTAGAACTGAACTTGGATTCTTTTCAAGAGCAGTGATTTCTTCACTGTCATCTTCAAATATTTGACTTGTCACTCAGGCAAATACTGTATTTATACTACAGATGTATAAATACTGTTTGCTTCATACTAAGATAAATTAGTTTGCCTTGCTTCTGTTGGAGAAACAATTAAGTTACTTATGTTATTTTTGTTACTATATTAGCAGAAAACTGTAGCAAGAGCTAGGCCTGAAAAATAAAATCTCTTTGAATGTCACTGTAATTTTTACTAAATTTGAGTCTCTCATTAAAAATGTGAAATGTATGTTGTGTAAATTCCAGAAACAGACTATGTGAATCCCACTGTTATTGTTATCAGTGCATCTACAGCCAAGTCATTTATGTCACACTTTCCTCTGTTTTGTTTTGCTTTTTTTTTTTTAAACAGTATAATTTACCCTCAGAATAAGAAAGGAGAACCAGAATATAATCCTTGTGGCAAATACATGGTGAAGCTTCATATCAATGGTGTGCCTAGAAAGGTAAATGGTTTTGGGGAGACAGTGATGTTACTGTTTAAGTCATATAGTTTGAAGGCTGGCTGTGCTTCACTATGAAGCTGTGCTTGCATAGCCAAAACTTTAGATATATTTTGTTAGAAAGTTGTTTTCAGTTTTGATTGTGAAAGATGTAACAAAGTGGGAGGTATTTGTTCTACAGACGTGCATGAAAATAGCCTTACTTACATTAAATTCATTAAAAAAACCCTTTATATTGCTTAAAAGAACTAAGAAAAACATACGGGAACAAAATTATGCATCCCATATTTATAAACTGGGTGCACAAGTAATCCACTTGCAGATACAGAACTAAAAAGTACAGAGTGGGACATCCAGGAAGAGTGTAGACATGGAATGACCCTAGAGGAGTAGCTCAGATGACCACAGTTTTTTAGTAAGGAGAGGAGATGGCTGCGGATACACGATACAATTTTGTAAACTCACAAACAACTTCATTTTCTTTCCAGTGCAATAAATAAGGACAGAAAATAACATATTTCTTCATGTAATACTTAACTGTGGCACTGATTATTGCAGGTCATAGCAACTGATCTATGTTCCTGGGAGTTCAGAAATGGAGGGATCATATTCACAGAATGGGGGAGTAAGGGGAAGGTCCTGAAAGGCTGTCAGTTGCTAAGATGTCGCCTCTGCGTCAGGAGGTCTTTGAGCTGCAAAATTCTGGAATCTGAATGTTTTGGAGAAGTATCAGTTATATGCTTGCTTGCTTTTAATACTCTTTCCAAAATACCTCCTAATTGCAGCCTTTCATTAGAGGCATGGCTGTTTGTGCTCCTGTGAGAAGGGTTATTCATTCTGCACAGATGGGTTTTGTGCTGTGTTGGTAGCCTGAGCCAGTGACGGGCAAACGGCAGCGTGAAACTGAAACTGCCCTTCTGGGAAAGTGTTCCAGGCCACTACAAATGCTGCAGTAGCAATCTGCAGTAATGCCCAATACAGTCTGCCTCATGTAAAGAAAAAATGTTAATCCTTTCACAACTGTTGCTTTGGGTTGTTTTTCCTTTCCAGAGAGAAGAAATCTGTATCTGTGACTAAAGACTATGAAAGTGATATGGCACTTAGTTTGTTTCCTTATAAATGTTTATTTTTCTGCTGGCTACCAAGCATAGACCATGCTCTGTTTCCTAATTAGGTGAGGAATATTGTTAGGTATTTCTTTACTTTTTATGCTGGTAATTGCACTGAACTTTTTGCAGCTGCCTTTTACAGTAGATGCTAGATGCTGGACAAGAGACTACTGTCATCATCCCCATTTTACTCAGGGGAAAGCGAGGCAGGTGATCACAGGTCACCCAGTGGACCAGGGCAAGTCAGAGCTGGCTGCAGAAGATCTTGTTCGGTGCAGGGTTGATAGAGGTGTCCACATGTGAGAGCAGTGGTGAGGTCTGGCTGTGCATGAGAAGCTGTTTATTAACAAGAATTTGGTTTTGGTTTTAAAGACTTCCAAATACACTTTATTAGCATTATGATGATTTTCCCTTGGTTTATTTTGCACAGGTAATCATAGATGACCAGCTGCCTGTTGATCATAGTGGGGAACTTCTCTGCTCTTATTCTAACAATAAGAATGAATTGTGGGTTTCACTAATAGAAAAGGCTTATATGAAGGTCATGGGTGGATATGATTTTCCCGGATCAAATTCTGTAAGTACTAGATTATTTCTAGGAGGCAAAAATTCCACTCCAGTAATCTTGGGTCACATAGCTTTCCTTCTAGTGAAATAAATGTTTTGCTTGGGGAGGAAAGTATTGGATTTGATATTTTCTTAATACTATCTTTTTTCTATGTTTTTTCTTTTCTTTCACAAAAATGCTTATCTGTACTCGATGAGAATTATTGCATCAGGTGTAGAGCTGTGTTCTAACTTGTGTATACTTGATTTTTCTCAAGCTGCTTTTATAGTTTCCATATAGATGTCATATGCTTATAGATCTGTTGTGATTTCTTTTGAATGCTTGCATTTCAGAATATTGATCTCCATGCACTGACTGGCTGGATACCTGAGAGAATTGCTATGCACTCTGACAATCAGGCTTTCAATAAAGACAGTACTTTCAGAATGCTCTATCAGAGGTAGGAGTTGGTTCTTTAAACGCTTGCTGTGTAGTAGCTGCGTGACCACTGCACAAGCAGTACGGTCACCACAGATCCTTTGATAGCATTTTGTTACTACTACAAATTGTGCAGAACACTTGCAGAGCTCAGTTATGAGTTGAAAATTCAGCCTCTGCAAGGCCTGTGCTGGGGATGCAAAACGTTAGTGTAAACACCTGTAGAAGCACAGAAGCATGAACTCATTCTTCAGGTTTCTTACAGTGTCTGGCAGATGTTAGTTTGCAGCTTGTGAGATTTTAATTAAAGCTACTTTTTGCCTGGTTTTGAACAGATTTCACAAGGGAGATGTCCTTATCACAACAGCAACAGGGGTGATGTCTGAAGAGGAAGGAGAAAAATGGGGTTTAGTTCCAACCCATGCATATGCTGTCCTGGATATAAGAGAATATAAGGTATCAAGTAAAACTGAAGATACTTTCGGATGCCTGTTTGAAACCTGTTTGCGATGGGTGGCTACTGATTTTTTGCTAATACAGTTTATTTTGCCTTGAGCACCATTGGGAAATCCCAGAAGGCTTAGCGATGCTGTATTTCCTTGAGCTATTGGTCCATACTCCATGCTAATGTAAATATAAAGATTACCTTGGCAAGATGAATCCAGAAGTTTTATTTTGTATTTCTTTAGGGACTTCGATTTCTTCAGTTGAAAAATCCCTGGAGCCACTTACGTTGGAAGGGAAGATATAGTGAAAATGACACAAGAAACTGGACCCCAGATTTACAAAAATATTTGAATTTTGATCCAAGAACAGCTCAGAAAATAGACAATGGTAATAAGGGTTAAAAAGTCACTATCTCTTCGGATAATACAGACCTTTATGGTGTATCACTGTGGGGAGGCGTAAAGAAGCTGCCCAGGCACAAGGAGAGGGAGAATATAAGAAATACTAAAAACTAAATTGCCCCCAAAATTCGAAAGTACTTGTGTATTTAAATCTGTCATTTCAGGTTTGTCTGGGGTTTAAGTAATCTGGATTATTTAATACATCTGATTGACTGATGAGACATTACCTCCTTGCTTAAGTGTTGCCATCTCAGATTCTGGGCATGGGGGAGTCCAGTGCAAAGATAATGTTCTGACAATGAGCTGTGTAATTAATGCTGCTTCCTAATATGCGAATAGACTTTTTGTGGGTTGTTTTCTCCATCATTTGCAGTATTTGTCAACATGCTGACTGTAATCAGTATTTAAATTAGTCTGTGTTTGAGGTTATGCACTGGAGGTACACGGGGGGTTTTCCCTTGCATTACATTGCTATATATCTATACATCAGTTTCTACATAAACTCTGTTTCTGGATGTAAGAATAGAGGAGATCTGTCTTTGAGACAGTGGTGGTACTACTCCAGTTTTCCACGGAGACCCTGTGGAGTGATGCCTAGCATTGTCTTGTCCATATTCACCAGGGAGCAGCAGAGTGCAGCATCTGGGAAGTCCGTGTGGGGTTGCTGGTGGAAGGGCAGGCTGCAGGCAGCTCAGAAATACTGCTCGGAGATGTCTGCTCTTTCTGTAGTGTCCTAGTGCTGTCTGCCTGTCTGGGAGGGAGCCCTTTTCTTCAGTGCCACTCAATTTTGACAACAGCATGCATCCAAACCCATTGAATTACAGCATTATTGATAAGCCTCATGCAAATGCATAAGGAAAACTTTGGATTTAAATATAAGAATATAAAACATCACTTAGTGATGTCTTTTGCAATACAACAAGAGTCTCTCATACCTTCTGCTTAGTGCTTGAGAACAGAAAGTGTTCTGACAGCTTTAGAAAGTCTTGATGATAAGCAGAGACTAACTTGTTTCTCGTTTGTTCTGAGGATGAAGTTTAAATGTAGAAATTTGGGCAATGCAGACATTACTGCTAAGTTTCACAGAAATGTTGGTTTGTATAATCTATGTCATTTGCCTGAAAAGAGTCTTTTGAAAAACAAGTAAAATCAAAATGTCTGGTAAGGAAGCAATAACGGTATGTTCCTTTTCAGGCATTTTCTGGATTTCCTGGGAGGACCTGTGCCAGTACTATGATGTTATTTATTTGAGTTGGAACCCAAGCCTTTTTAAAGAATCGACATGTATTCATAGGTTGGTCCAAGAGATAGAACTTCTGTGTCGGTATCTCACTGACTGTTCTGATTTGGTGCTTCCTTCCTTTCATTCTTCTAGTTACAGCTGAAGAAGATGAACTCCAACCATGGCTTGAGCCTGACTTTGCATTTCTAAATTCTCAGCCTGGCCTTTGTTTTTGACTAGTTCTGTACCATCATTGAAGCTCTAGTGACCTTTGTAATGTTGCTGTGGAGTTACGGTTGTGTAACCATACTCTGACCTCAGTCCCACATCTCTCTGACTAGAGATCATTCTCTCTGAATAGAGATCAGATTTTTGTGCAGTGACCAGACAGTGCTTGAGCGACCTGGTTTTTATTTTCCTGGCCCGTCGCAAGTCATTTGTGCCATGTGTGTTGTCTTTACAGGGTGTGTTCACTGAGGTTGGAGTAGTTTAACTAATTTCCTAATTCCGTTTTTCACCAGTTGTAGTTATCATAAGTAATCTTCCTTGCCTGATGATTTTTTTCTGAACACAATCCCTGACTCCTACCTAGTATCTCTCACATTTAGTCTTTTTGTCACCTAGTTTGAGGATAAGTGTGCGTCTTTGTTTCAGAAGGCAAGGGGGTTTGTATTTTTGAGTTTGCAATAGGGTAACTCAAAGAAATTTATTTTTTTTAACCCTTCATTTAGGCACCCTTCCAAACATAAACCAAATCAGATATTAAAAGAAAAATTATCTGAATAAAAAACTGTAGGAAAACATTTGCTAAGCTTTGGGAACTAACCTTGGCTTACATGTGGAGTCTTACAGTTACAAAAACACTGGTGTTTTTCCCTCAATAATAAACGTGGTGTGTGCAGTCCAGCCTGGACTCACAGGACAGCTCAGCCCTTTCTGTGCTTTTTCTGGTTGCAGGCACCACACCAACCAGCCAGTCTGCGTGGATGTTGCATTTTTTATTACCACACTTGTATTGTAGTAATTTCTAAAACAAAATTGTAAGCTAATCTTTTGACAGTAATGTACCATGTAACCACTGTCACAGACTCCAGTCGAAAATAAGCTGTCGGTATCTGTTACTGATAATGCGTAGCTCTGTATCTCTGTAGGATTTGGAGTTAGTTTTTAAAGCAAAAATTAGTGTCTGGCTCATCTGATTCCATGTCTGTGTTACTTTCAGTACCTGGGATGCGAAGCATGGCCCGGTGAAGGACGCCTACAGCCTGGCCAACAACCCCCAGTACCGGCTGGAGGTCCAGTGCCCGCAGGGAGGTGCTGCCATCTGGGTCCTGCTCAGCAGGCACATTACAGATAAGGTGACTGGGGCTCTTTCCTGCATTTTCTGTGTTCTGAAGCCTGTTACATCTTCTGTAAATCTTCTTGTACAGTTTTCTATGTTGGTATATCACTGCTTTTATTTTCACATTCCAGTAAGTACACCTATTTGTACATATACATTTTAAATTCAGCATAATTGTGTATGAGATTGATGAAGTAGACCCACAGTAAGAATTTGAGTGAGGTGGTTATAGTCTCCACCACGAAGGTAATGAAATAACTCTGAGCTGTTATAAGCAAAACTAGTGCCAGTTATTCAGGTAATGTTTTGGAAGAATGGGATGAGGTATCTTAGCGAATACAGCTGTCAGATGGTACCATGTGGTGATCGCAGGGGATGACAGAATGCATACTGAGCCTGCTTAAGCATCAGCTACATGCCACAGAAGGGCACAACTCTGCTTGTGTTTTTATAGGATGACTTTGCACACAATCGGGAGTTCATTACCATGGTTGTATACAAGACGGATGGCAAAAAAGTTTACTATCCAGGTCAGTACCTTAATTTTCCAGAAGATGATGTTGGAAATAAATGAAGAGTTGCAAAGAATTGTGTGGAAAGGCACTTCTTACTTTTAAACTAGATGCCTCACTCCAAGAAGTCAATATTCTCAGTCATGTAGGCCTCTATGACCACCTTGAGCAGCTGACATGTCTGATGTACCCCTCCTGAAAATGGTAGTTGCTCTTATCTGTCTTTTCTATGAGCAATTCTTGAGGCTCTGTTCTTTTGAGAGCACTCGGGTCTGGTTACAGTTTAACCTTAGTACCAACTGTCTGGCTTTCCTGGCAAAAGTCACTGGTACTGAAATGGTTAAGAAGTTTAGCAAGCTGGGGGATTTTTTGATTGCAGAAGAGTGTTCATCCTTTTCTTTTTCAGCGGATCCTCCTCCGTATATTGATGGCATTCGGATCAACAGCCCTCACTACCTGACCAAGATAAAGCTGACCTCTCCAGGGCCCCACACATTTACTTTAGTGGTGTCTCAGTATGAGAAACAAAACACCATCCATTACACCATCAGGGTAGGTACTGACAGTTTCATAATGAATGCAGACAACTAAACTATCCTTTATTTGGGAGTTTGACTTAAAAAGTGTGCTTCTGAATGGACGGATTTTTTGGGGGGGAGGCTATGAATGATGGAGCAGAACTCCTGGATGAAGTGTTTGATAATGTTCTCCGCTTGTAGCTGAGACAATATAGTCTGTGTGGGTTTAATAATGAAATTGGCTGAGAAGTATTTTCATTTTCTAGAATAAAAAATTACTATCAGTGTACATGCAGAGCATTTGATCTCTGTTTATCCAAAATAAGCCTAGTTTAGATCCCAGTTAAGACTTAAAAGTTTTTTTTGACTTCTCAAAGCCCTTGGACTCAGTATTTGGGTTGTTCTGTAACCGATGAGTCATGTTGTGAGCAGAGCTAGATGTCTCTTTGTCATTGTCACAAGTAAAACGAAGATTGTTTGTTGTTTTGTTCTAGTTTTTTTAAGAAATATTAATTAGAACTAAGTGTTGTTAATCCCAACACTGATTTGAGTTTCAGACGGGGTCATCTGGTGAGTAATAAGAGGTGTGGACAAGTATCTAAAAATGATGCGTAGGCATTCTGCTCTTTTTTTTTTTTTAATATGTCATGATTTCATATGAAAAGTGCAAAATGAATGTGTGACCAGCTGCTTTTTACCCCACAGGTGTATTCCTTGTGCAAATTCACCTTTTCCAAGATTCCTACACCCTACACCATTTCCAAACGGGTAAAGAAATATTTTCTTTCATGAGTCACTGGGTAATAATTCTGGTTTGGCTTTTCCGTGCATGAGACGTATAAAATTTTAAAATATATTTTTATATATCGTAAAATGCCTTCTTAGGCCATCTTCAAACAAATGAAAATTAACTAAAGCTTAATCTGAGTATCATTAGCACGAGACCAATCCTGTACTTAAGGTACACATGGTTTGCTGGACAAGTAGCTGTGGTGCCAGTGTCATTGGTACCACCACAGGAGTCCTTGGGCTGGCTCGCTCTTCACTTTCACCAGCATTCGATACGTGATCTCCACCTCCACCGCAGAGTGGGGTGTTGTAGCTACACCATTGCATATACACTGTGTAAAGCCCTTGTATTGTAGCTTGGCCTTTAGAGTAACGACCTGTGCCCTAATATGGAATCACTCTGCAGAGATCAGACTGTGCTGGTGCTACTGCAGGGTAAAGACCCTGTGAGAGTGTTGCTCGTTTCCCTTGAGAAAACTGCATGGTGTTCCTGGAAAAGCTTGGCATGATGGGACAAAATCGGGGATGGAAAACCAAAGGCAAAGACCTGGACTGAAATGAAGTCAGATGCCCAGGCAGTTTTGGGGCCAGCTGCTGTTTGTATTTCAGCTGTCAACATGAGCTGCAGTTATACCTTTAGCTGCAGTATAAATATAGCCAGGAGCTCACAGGATAAAGTAACTTGTATGTCTTTTCATGCATTGCCAATTTTATCCTCAAGAAAGTATAAGCCATCAGCTGTTAACTTTACCTCTGTACCATACATACCTTGGGGAATCCTACTAGAGGTAGAAGTCCAAGGTAGTGTCCAAACAGTAAATTCCTCAGGAAGTAGTAAACAAGGCAAGTTTGAGCTGCAGTGTCCATTTTGAGGACACTCATGCCTGAAGCCAAGGATTACATGGCTTGGTGTGGATGTTGGCTTGCAGCTGGTCTCTGGAGTCCAGACAGTGCATGCTGACATCTATTATTTCTGGAGCTGGCCTGTCCTGGAGAACAGGAAAGGCAAGGGGCTAGAGAGATTCTTGGGAACAGAGAGATGATTCCCTTGGTTCTTCCAGAAATCATTGTCCTTTTTAGCTCTTAAAAACTGGGCTTAGTCTGGGGGAATGCTTTAAGAGCTCAAAAACTCACTGAAGGTGACCAGCCTGTTTGAGGCAGGACACCTGTTTTACGTTGTATGATGTTTCCAAAGAAAATTAAGTATGTGGAAACCTCCTGTTAATTATTTAAAGATGTCTGTCTATTATTCAAATAAGAGGCACATTCCAGATGTTGTCACAGTCACTTGTTACTTATTTAATGTAAGCTGAAAAAAACTGTACAGTTTTGAGGGATCCAAGGCTTTGATTAAGGTGGATGGAGGATTGCAGAGAAACTTTCTGAATACCTGAGAGACTTTCACTCACACTTGAAAAATTAGGGAGAGACTTCTAAAGTCAGTGACCTCTGAACTGAGAGGAGCCTCTAGTCTTGGTCATATATATAAATAAGCAACACAAACCCTCAGGATATAAAGCGGTTTTTGTACTTTTGACTTCTTTCAGGTTAATGGACAGTGGAAAGGCCACAGTGCTGGAGGGTGTGGAAATTTCAGAGACACCTACAAAAATAACCCCATTTATCAATTCCAGCTGGACAAGAATGGACCGTTACTAATTGAACTACGGGGACCAAGGTTTGTGAAAAATTAGTGAGCGTCACGTGCTGCAGATACAGCCTTGCCCATATCCTCCATGGGGAGGGGGGATGCTCCCTGAAAATCCAGGAGATGCATTAGGGGAGGTGGCTCAGGTGTAGTACTATTCATGTTTCAAACTTCACTGTTAATAGTGAGTTTGACCTGCACACTTGCTGCTGAGGAAATTCTTCACCTACAGGGAAAGTAGGAGTCTTCTTCAGTTTTTGAGCCTGAGCAGAGCTAGGCCTTGCAGAGAAAGGAGAAGGTACAAAGGACTTTTTTCTTCCTCTTAAAACTAATTGCAATCGCAATTCCTTCCCTTTTGTAGTAGTCCTAATATGCAGGTGCTCAAACAGCCTGTGCAGTCGCTTCAGCTCTGAAAGTCCATTTACTGTGCCACTGGCAGGCCAGGAGACGTATTGCATGTCAGTGCCTTATAGATTAGACCTGTGCAGGACAAATTCCCATGGCAAAATTCATGATCTGCCTCAAAATACCAGTGCACAGCCCTTCTAACCAGCACCATCTCCCACCGTGCAGTCAAGCATCTTGTCTTTTGCAAAGCTGTACCTAACGGCAGCACTTTCCTATCCATCCTCTCCTTGCTGAGGAAACTCCTTCTGTCTCTCACGAAACGAAGATGAGTGCAGCGGTGTGGCTGCGCTGCTCCAGTCACTCAGTGGGGGGCTGCATGCACCACTTCCTGCACTTGCAGATGATGGCTGGGTAGTTTGAATGCCTGGGCAGGGCAGCCGCTCGCGTGCGTTAACAGGTAATGGACAAACCGGCCCAAGTTCCAGGACATTTGTGTCAAGCTGAGTTTAACATAATGTTTCTGTCCCAAATGTGACCAAACTCTTAGATGCCATCAGGTTATTACCGGTGTAGGTTTTAATAAGTAGCCTCTTCATGTTAGTGTCATGTCACTTGCAGGCAGTACAGCGTTGGCTTTGAACTTGTCACAGTCTCAACAGTAGGAGATCCTGGTTCCCATGGCTTTCAGAAGAAGAGCAGTGGTGACTACAGGTAATTAATACTCAGTCAAGTCTCAGAGGTTTGAAAGATACTTCAGATCTTAGTTCTAACGGGGAGTTTCTTTTATTGTAGGTGTGGATTTTGCTACTTGGAAGTGGATAACATTTTTGCTGGCGTTTACAACATTATCCCCACCACATTCCTGCCTCAACAAGAGGGTCCTTTTTTCTTAGATTTTAACAGTACTACTTCTCTTAAGGTGTCACAGCTGCAGTGAGGGGACAGATCTGTGTGTTGCTGCTTAAGGAGGTGGCTTTGCCTTGTCCTACAGTGTGAGAACAGATGAATAACTGTTACCACACACGCAGAAAAGAAAATGATGTTCTAAGTTGCAGCCAAAAGCAGAGAGTAGCCGCTTGTGCAGTTAGTTGTGATAGACAGTTGCTGCGGGGTTTGCTGCTGCGGTGTTGGAGTGGGCACTGTTCAACAGGCTCCTGGATAGGCTAAAATGCTGATGTTTAAATGAACTGGCAGAACTCTTATTTATTGCAGTTTTTCCACACTTGAAATCGAAGTCTAGTGAGTTAAGAGGAAAACAAACACTGAAATTCTCTTCTCCCAAAATGCAGGGTATGTGGGTTTAAGAGTTTATTCTTAAGAAGTAAACATGTAAGAAAATTATTCTTGTGTATTCTGCTTATTCAGTCTCAGGACCAAATAGCTTTTCATACATACTTGTGCTGCTATCTTGAATGTTTTCAGCACTGAGCTAATTCTTACATCTAAATGTACATTTATTGCTGCTGAGCATGTAGTATTCCAGGAGACTAATTCTCAGCTGCTCTCCAGTATGTATATAGGGGTAAAGGGAAGGATCTGTCTTTAGCTATTTCTAAAAGCAAGCACTGGCCTCACGTTACATGTACTTTGAGAGCCGTTATTTCAGATCTGTTTTACTTCAGCACATGATGTTGCAGCACGAGGTGCTTCTCTGGCACTCTCCCTGCAAGCTCTGTCTGGCTCCAGGGCCACACTGAACCCAGGAGGCACAAACCAGGCAGTACCCCCTCCTGGAGCAGTGGGGCAAGCCTTCACCCAAGGGCTCGGTGTGAGGGGCCGGGTGGCTGCTGAGTGAGGTAGGCTTGTGGTGGGTGTGAGGACCAGCAGCAGCCCAGCTGATAAGGAAGGTTTTATTCTTGTCATTTTGAGAAGTGTTCAGCCTGGAGGGGAAGGATCATTTAAACCTGTCCCCCTAATAAACTGTGGCTCCCAGAAATGCTCTTGCTGCTCCCCTTATACAAGACAGCTTTGGAAAGGGAACTTTTTTCTTGTAAGCTGGACACAGCAAGTGAATTGAGCACTGGGCCAGTGTCATCGATAGAAGTAGGGTCAGAGTTCTTAAGAAAACAGTGGCATTGATATCAGCGCAGAATGAGAGGTTTGGGTTTTTTTAGAACCCTGCTATCTATGGTTTTCCTTTCAAAGATCTATTATACAATGTACCAGAAGAGGATTAAAGATAACCAAGTTTTTAGTATTTAAATACAAACTGCCTCACTTACCTTGAAAATGAATTATTTTTTGTCTTTCTGGAAATGGCAGGCTTAAAATTCCACTATCTCTGACAGTTGGGGAAGAGTGTTTCTAAAACAGCCGTAGAAAGTTCTTTGCTGTTCAGGTTGGGTTGGCAGTTTTCCAAGCAAAAAGGTGGCATTTAAATCTTATTTTAGAGCACGGGTGCCATTTGGTCATTGGGAAGCTGAGCACATGTGCTGCAGGAACACCAGAAATATCTGTGGGCTAAAACTGTCCCCACAGAAGTCTGCTGCTAGCCCCCTCCAGAAAGTACTGGAGCATTTGGTTTGATTTCCTTGATCAGATGTCTGGCTTTGAAAGGACACAGACCTCTCAGAACAGACATGCTTCTGACTGCAGTTCTCTCAGTGACCATCTGGGCTAGGAAATGTGTGACATGGTTGTCACAGCATGCCTACCTGGTGTCCTGCATGTATTTTATCACCTGTGAAGTTAGAAGCAGTCACAAAGTCTCAGTATCTTGAGCATTTTCTTACCAGTAGGAAGGGCAGATGTCAGAACTGCTGCCTTCAGTGCTGAGTTCTTGTAGTGCTGTCTGAGACCAAGCTGGTGGCCTTGCCTGCAGTAAAATCTGTGCAGTGAAATCTGTTCTGTAGTTGGTTTCCACTCTGCAGGAAGAAGGGGCTTTCCTTACTGTTTTTTCCCCCTCTGAGCACAGCTAATGCTTGATGACACTGGCACAGGGCCCAGCTTGCACCCTGGGCTGAACTAACAGTAGGGAATGCACCACATGCCGAATGCCGGGCACAGGCAGAGGGACAGAGGCTCCTGTCCCCACCTGGACACACAAACATTCCTTACACCCAGAGAACAGTCAGTGGATGGGGCTTATCCCGAGAACTGTACCAGATTCAGTGTCCATTATAACACAAGTCAAGTATTGCACCTACCCAGCCTACTGGAATAACATCACCCTGCATTTCCTGTCAGGTACAGGGCAGAACACTCAGGGACAGTATTTAAAAGGAAATAGAAAAGATTCTTAGAAATACTAGTCTACAGATTCTGGCAAATTAATTTCACTACAAAGCTTTCTTGCCCCTTAGGAAAAAAAGTGTTCATGTAAGCTTTGCTTTGATCTTTTTTGTTAAATACATACTTCTGTATTTTTTCCACAAATCTGGAAAAGCTATTGGAAAGTGAACTGATCCTTGGATTTTTAACACAGCCTCAGGCCAGTATCTCAGTTAAATGTTTCCTCCCCCTACACCATTTAGCTTTTTTTGGATCCATATGACCGAGAGCGATAAGCTGATAGAAGCATGGAAGTGTCACTCAGCACGGCTTCCAGAAAGGAATAAGGTCTGCACGTGCAACAGTGAGACCGCTGCACAGCCCCTCAGACCATAGCAAAGGTGACTTCACTGGCAGTCAGACAGTTGTGCAGCTCTTGTCCCTTAAGTCTTCTCTCCCCATGATCAAACAATTCAAGCTTTTAAACATTAAAATATAAAGTCTCATAAAATAGCCAAATGAGCATCCTGCGCTCCTCAGTTCACTAAGGGAAGATTTTTAATTCTCCATCAGTGGGATAAGCAACACAGACCCTTCAGAAGTTTTGGCACTCTCCTTACTTATGCGCTGCAAGCTGTTTCCTGTGTAGTTTTAAAAAAGTTCCTACTTTAAAGCTCCATACGAGACCCTGTAATGCTGCTGTTCATAGCTCGGGGCGAGACACGCCAGGCAGACACAGGTTAGGCCTTGGTTCATCTGCTCCATTGGTTCTCAAAGACTCGGTGAGAGGTGGCACCAACCTCTTCTGCCTCACGAGTCGGGGATTCAACCATTGCTCCCTGATGCAAATTTCATGTTACTGTTTCACTACAAGTAATGATGCACTTGACCACACAATCTGTGCACCGTTTGAGCAGCTGGCTGTGTAGAACTAAATCTATATACATATAGGAGAGGTTTCCATTGCTTAGTCAAAACGGACACTTAAATTGTTCGGTAATACCAAAGAGAAGTAGAATTCTAGGTTAACATTTGCTTTATACATTCTCATTTCAGGGCCACTTAAGTGGTCACATACACTTTGATACAGCAGAGGCTTATTTTTATACCCATGAAGGCAGCTACTCTCACATTACACTTCAGAATGCATAGAGAGCACCATCAGAAAAGTGACCAGAGGAAGCCTGTTTGTTTTCCTGTACTCCACAGTGATGGATCATCATTTAAGTTTGTCACATTTATAATTATGGCTTTTATGAAGTTTAAAATAAAATGAGTTTTCCATTAATTTATTAGGTGAGCAGTGCTGCCTGTTTACTTGCATGTTTGAAGGGTGATTTACCTGCCAAGTCTGGGGGTCATCCCAGGAAGAAGGCTGCAGCAAGATCCTTAAATCCTACAGAAGCATGGTGTGAAAGCGAAGGTGGGGTGGGTTCCATGCCCTTTCCTAGTCCCTCATCAATGGTTGTACCCTGCTGGGAGCTGAACACAATCAGGACATACGTGAGGCAGAGCACACAACTGGTTTTATATACTGCTGAGCATAAAATTAATTCATTGCCCCAGTGCAGGGAGTTTGAGTTTCCAGTCAGAACTGGCAAAGTGAGTGGAAATTTGAAAGCAAGGAAGGTTAAAAAACCAACCAACCATCCCCTCAAAATACTAGAGCAGCTCAGGAAGGCGTAATAAAGGTTGACTGGCGAGTCTGCAAGAATGAGATACTCGGCCAGAACTACCTCTGCTTGCTCTTCTAGCTGTAGGCAGCACAGACAACAGCTTAACTATGTTCATTTAAGTAAAAACATTTAATACAATGTGGTGCTTTTGTACTGCATTTCATGTTTGATACTGTCAATCCCAGATTTTGCCCAAGTCACATCAGAAGCTGGAACCACAGCCTTCTTTCCTAAACATTTATTGGACTGGGAAATGCCAGTAATGGCAGAGTTCAGCCTTCAGGTCTAAGATGTAAATGTATAAATATTTAAAGCTATTACAGCTTAACAGCTATAATGTGTGGAATATAATTTTTTATGAGAGCAGGTCTCCTTACCTCTAGTTCTGCAGGGCCTGACAGCACATTTCAGCAGCACTGAGTACAGAGGTGTTAGGTGACAAAACACCTTCCTCCTTTCTGCCTACTAAGGGATTCTGGAAAACAACTAAAGCTCTGATCTCGCGCAGTTCCGAATAAAATCTGAATCACGTGTGCAAGGATTGAGGAAGCTGGAAGGAGACAACAGTTGTGCACACTGCAGAGGAATCCAATGCTAGGGTGACACCAGGCCTCAGTCTTCAGCTGGAAGTGGGTATTTAAGGGCTGAACTTGCTGCAGGAGAAGAGTTGGTTCCTAGCGCTCAAGGTGCACTGAGCTTGCACAGACAAAATGAAATGTGGAAAACAAAAATGTTTACTGTAGTGTGAAGAATTTTACATTAACTTTGAGAATAGATACACAAGCTGTGGCAGGGACAAAATACAACAGGACTGCAAAAACATAGAATAGAAAATACTTTGGGGCAATACTAAAATTCCCATCAAATTAACAATATAAACTGACATCTTAGATAAAATGGTGCTTTCAGAAATGCTTAGCCACCAAAACCGAAGAGTCCTAGGATTTTTACTACCATTTATTAGCATAATTACCAGACACTACTACTGCCTAACAGCTGCTGGCAAAACACGCCTGTGCCCTTTCTAGTTTTACTGAACATTTTCTCTAGGGCCTACTAAAACCCCAATTCCCTGTAACAGTTATAAACCCCACACAGTACGAGCTACGGAGACGCGTAAGAACACATTGTCAATCTACACTGGCAATTCCTTTTCTTCATGCATATTTCAAGGGCAAATCCCTTATCGTAACTGTCCTGAAAACATCTATGACTCCCATTTTCGAGCAAAAAAAGAAAAAAACCAAAAACCAACCTCCAAAACACTTAAAGTGCTGAAAAATAATACTTCAGTTCTTAGGGAAGTGGAGGGAAAGGGCAAGGGGCCGATCAATGCTTTTTGGTCACTGGAATCACCCTCAGAGTCCCATCTAGACTTGGGACGGTGGTTGGAAAGGGCCTACCACCGCTGAGTGTTGCCATCCCCTCTCTGTCCATCCGTGTCTCAACACCAGGTTTTATAGCCGTGACTCCTCTTTGTCCTTTCTGTGAGCACCAAGGGAAGAGTGAAGGCTTTTCACACCCCACACATGCAACAGCTTTCCCGTATACAAAATATTTGTACAGTTTCAGCATAATACAGACAAATACAGATGTTTAAAGAATATGCCACTTGTACTCAAGAGATCCACTGTATCTAAAGAGCATTTCATTCTACAAAACTGAAGCCAAACCGCTCTCTGCAAATGTCTGGCTTGAATTTCAGATCCCCCACTGGCATGAATTTACACGGGAACATTACGAGTTATTGCTTCAGCCAGCCTGCTACAAAACAAGTCACAAAGTCTGTGAAATATGAGCACAGCTTAAACATTTGATAACTTGTCCGGCCTACAAAGGATTTACTGAATAAAAACTTCAGCCCTCCAGATCAATTAGACTTCTTAGTGCAGTTTTAAATTCTTAAAGCAAACGCTTAAGATTTGGCATATATTATTGGCACAATGTTCTTCAAACACTTAGAAGTTCACATGTAAATATTTATACTCCCATTAATCAGGACAGGGCACAAGGAGGACTCAGCCAATCTGGGCAGCTTTTCTGCCCGCGCATATTCCCTCTTTGATTTTCATGCACTGAAGGGAGAGCTGCTTCATTCGGTTATCCAAAGCCAACCCTTCAGCAGAGCTGCTCCTGTTGCTGCTCCTATTCTTGTTCGCTCTGTCGCTTGTCTTGTTCTCAGCCCCTTCTGCCCTATCCCCTGCAAAGAAAGGATTAAACTAGATGTTAAACCCGGATTTTATTCTGCAACTTAAGCTTCAAGGGGGTGCCTCTGCATCTTCCATTGCCAAAGCGTGCAGAAAAAAAAAAACCAGGAGCAGGAGCAAGAGGCTTTAACAAAAACAGAGCTGGCCTTCCACGCTGCCTTCGTCTTGTGCACCGCGTCGGGAAGTGACAGTGTGGGCAGCCTTAGGCTGGCAGACACAGGAGCGCTGGTAATCCTCTCATCTGGAGGGATTTGTCAGCAAGGGCTGCCAGAGCCTGCAAGAGGTTGCTTTTGGCATGTTATTTGTTTTCTCCCCCCCCCCCCCTTCTTTTTCCTGGAAAGCAGGATTTTCAGCAAGCAGGACAGCAATTTAGAAAAAAAGTGAACTCTCAGATTTCCCTTAAAATAAACATACCATCGAAATCCCACTGATCACTTCTCTTGTGAGAAACCTCAAACCCCTCCACAGAACTGGGGAACATTCCCAGCCAGAAGAATAACTGAACACATTTGAGATGTCATCATTAACTGTGGGACACGGGCCTTCAAGAACTGCCTTCCCCAGGGAAGCGGCCAGCGGGTCAGAGCTCAGGGAGCAGGTGACAAGCCTAGGGGAGCTGAGGAGGTTTTCCTGGTCCTTTTATGAAGCTGAAAAACTTTGGCCCAGGGTGTGTATCCAGCTGTGCGTACCTCTTTCGGCTTCGCACTCGGGGGAGGATGCCCCGCTGCATTCGCTTCGGGGGCCGAGGACTGGAAAGATGGCCCCAAACTCAGAGAGGGACACAGGGCTGGGCAGATCCAGGTTTCCAGGTCGTGTCACAGAAGGAAACTGAGTGGGCACCTCACAGGGGCTTGTAGGACCAGAGCTGAAGCTGGACATCGACTGAGTTTCCGAATCTTCAGATACAAAGCTGCTGCCGTTGTCATCCTCAAACACTTCTGAAGCCACTGCAACGTTCAAACAACACTCCAGTTAGCAAACCTGCCCCCTCCCAGCAATGGAAGTTTCTCAGGCTTGCACCTTCTTCGCCTGCACACACTGCTGACCCACAGGCTGCTCTTCTCATACTCTGGCCCCTCTGCAAAGGCCCAGTTCTGCTCTGAGGAACAGCAACCTGCCAGCCGTGCCCTGCAAGACCAGCTCTACACCAGCTGCTGCTCCTCACACCACAGTGCTCTTAGATTTCCACGGAGCCTGCTCCTGCCACTGAGCTGGCGCCTTGTTCACGTCAGTGCTCTGCGCTTGCCTTAGCCAGCAGCATCTCGATCCCAGAGCAGACTCCTGGTTGTTTAAGGCACTCGTTAGAAGGCAGATCGTTTCCACCTTATCTTCCCACTGTCGCAGTTAAAATCCAGCATGAACTCCCAAGATCTCTTTTTGGATGAGGATCATCAAGTAACACCAAATTAAAAAAATCCCCACCCACATATATCATTTTCCCTGCTCATGTTTGCTCAGATCTGAATTCTAATTAAAGCAAGCCAACTCCAAACTGTCTGGCTAGATAGAGCTGCAGGCTCTTTCTTAGCAACAGGAGGAGAAATCCATTACAGAAGGTTCCATTTTGTGCAACACAGCAATGTAGATTTTGCTAAAATACAACATTTTCAATAGTGGCTCATTGCAGGATGGGGACCTATGAACCAAAGACCTCTGCACACAAGTATTCCCAGTGGGATCAGAAGATTTTCTACATACAATCAGCCTCTGCAGCAAAAAAGCGTGTGCTGGAATCACACTGGGCTGAAGAAGCCCCACCAATAGCAAGACCTTTACAGTGACTGAAGTTATCTTCAATCACGCCTCCTGGTGATTCCTGCTATCGTTAGAGTGGCTCAGAACGGCCTTGAAAAAGCAGCAGGAGCAGAGCATTAGTGTTAACAAAACTGCTCAAAGGAGACGTTTCAAAGGAGCTTGCAAAGGAGCTTTGCAAAGGGTGCAAACGCAGGCAGGTGCTGTCACGGCCATCGCGGAGACGTTCAGCCTCTTTCCGCTGTATTTGCAGTTTGCAGAACTGTACACACTGCACAACTGACCTAAAAGGCTTTGACCGTGAAACAGGTAACAGTATTTTCCACCTTCCTGAGCCCCCCTCTGGGCACCTGGTGCTCAGAGACAGCTTGTGTGGTTTTGGTTTTAACGATGTCAAATCCAAGACTGCAGAATGGCCTTTCCTCTCCCTTGCTGTGCTTTATCAATACTTGGTGAGAAATACAGATAACTTTGCAGGAGCTGAAAGCAAAAAAAGGTTGGGCACAGCAGATGTTTCCAGTTCGCAGGAGCCTTCTACTTGGCAAGAAGCACTGACACCAGCCAATCTACAGCAAGCACAACTTGAACTGTAGCTTATTTATCACAATCCAAACTTACCGTACCACACAGCAGCAGTCCAGCTGCTGGCCCTGCTCTGTCATAACTCAGTTCTGGCACTAGACAAAATCTGGAGTCCTTCCACATGTGTCAGACTGAGCAATTCCACGAGGGATGAGCCTGTCCCTGCCTGCAGCCCCGGCAGCTGCCAGGAGGGCCTGCAAGTGGTTGCTCTGAATTACCTTTCCTGGTTCTTTCTGCCCCTGCACACAAGGTTCCCAAGCTCCTTCAGCACCAGAAAACCATCACACCGCTATACCTAAGGCTCTTGGGAGGTCTTCTGCAAGAGGAGGGGGGAACTCATGGGTGTCCAAAGAGGCAAACCCTGCCTAGTTCAGACAGGCTCAGCTTGTGAGTCAGAAGATAGGCAGCCATACCAAAACCCCTCTGCATCAGCAGCCCACGCACCATGCTCACTCGCTATGGCAGCTGAGGTCCCAGATGCACGCTCCTGATCTAGACTTTTTCCATGAGAAATGGGGCTGAAATATGAATTAAAATGGGATTTGTGGGACTGGGCAGCAGAAAAAAAAAAAGAAAAAAGAAAAAAATCAAAACAAACAAACAACAAACCCATACACACAAAAAAAAAAACCCCACCAAAAAAAACAGCCCAAAAGCCTTTCATCATCAAGAAGAAGAAAAAGTATTTAAGAGGGAGAAGAAAGTGGGCCACCTGCAATGTTCATCTGTCCACTTTCACCCAGAAGCAAGACAAAAGCAAACTCCCAATGCAACAGACTGTTCCAGTCTTTGCAGCCCAAGCTCCCCACACACCACCAAAAAGCAGAGGTCACCCAGGTGTGGAGCTTGCTCAGTGGTTGCTGCTGTCACTCACGAGAAACCTCTCTTGTACAGAGCCTCAGCAGACTGCACTAGCATATTGCTGCTTCTTGTCTCACTTGTTCACAGCACACATGCTCTGCTGAAACCACGTATCGAATCACACATTGGCAAAAGATCCTATGGTGCAAAGGAGCTTATCCTTACACCCCTCCTGTGTGAGCATCACACCTTTCTGTGCTACTGTAGCCACAACTCACATGTTCCCAGGCCCTCTGTACTCACTGGAGATGGTGTCCGACTCCGGTTTACTCGCTGACAGGTCTTCCACGGAGGTATTGCTCCCCTCAGCACCCACGCCACATCCTCGGGGCCCCATGGCAGTGGATCGCCTCCTCTCATGAATCTCATCTGAGATCATCTCCAGATTTTTCAAGGCAGTCTTATACTCTCCCTTTGCCAGGGCCAGTTTTGCCTGCAGGTCATCCACTGTTTTCTTCAGTTGCTAGAGGGAAGAGAGGTATTAGATGTGCTTTCATTCCGCGGGTCTCCGTCACGTGCCCACGTGACTCGAGGGTGCACAGGCCAGCTGCCACCAACCAGGGCTGGCATCTAGCGACGGCAGAGCTCGCGATTCCCCAGCGGCGCTTGCGAAGGAGATGGCAGCAAGGCAAACCATGGCAGCCAGGGCTGGCACTGCCTCCAGAGTGAGGGAACAGACCCTGGCTCTGCCCAAGCACTGGCCAGACAGCGTGGCACACGCCGAGTGCAGCCCTGACAGCCTATCCAGCCACACCCAAACTCCCACCTCTGTCAAAGTCGCGATCAGAAATTCACTCCTGCATCATGTTGAAGTACTACAAGCAGGTTACTTGTTCTGTTAACCGACCCAACCAGCGAACAGAATAGTCAAGCAGTCTGATGCATAAAGCATAGGGGGGAAAGAAAACCCAAACCAAACAAATACAAAACAAAGCAACCCAAACAAACCCCAGAGATGTCAAAGTACGAGAAGAGAGCCAAACCGTACTTGTTCGGTTCTGGCAGTAAGCAGCAGGGTTCAATGTCTTATTTCACACATGGAAACAAAGCCTCTCTTAAGTCTTTTATCTTCAAAACATGCTTAGCAAATTGCTCAAGAGGTTTTGAATTGAGCTGGTTTTCTACAGAAGCGGAACACGGTCGTTGGAGCACTTTAGATGTAATTTCAGTATTTACCATAAATTGTAAAGCCTTTCGGACGGATCCGGATTACATACGTACCTCTAGTTGGACATAGTACTTTGCCTTGAGTTCAAAATAAGGTCTGTGGAAAAACAAAGAACAATTGTTTACAACCACCAGGACTGCACAGAGAGCACTGGAGTGGGAGTGCTCTCTTTGTAGCACTAACACAGCTATTCTGTGTTCCACCACAATCCTGAGAGACTGCTCTCTACACTGACACAACACCTACGTGTGCTCTCAATGTCTCTCTTTTCTCCTCTAATAGATCTATTTCTCATGGGTCTTTTGACCTAAATACAAACTGCAAAATTCCAAGTTTTGGAATTGACAGCATCATTCCCTCAGGCCTAGAAAGTATGGGAGAGAGGGACAATCAAATATGTCTTTATATGAAATAGAACTTTAACTACCCTCATCATATTTTTACCCTTTCAGCCTCCTCTGAGCTGTTTCACACACATACACGTGTATACACAAAGACATATACATGTCTGTGTGAGCAGGCATGTTTACAGGGAACAGACAAGGAAGATGCCACCTAAGCCAGGAAAAGGATGCCACCAGCCTGATGTGTACGAGCTCAAACATAAGCTCTCTCCCTCATTCATGGCTAACACACAGCTGGGCACCTGATGCCAGCAGAACGTGCTGTGCTGTCAGGGTAGGGACTCACTCCTCCTCGGGTCACTTCATTCTCTTAGAAACACAACCCTGTAAGTATTGAAGCCTGGCCCATGACACAGCAGGGCTGGCAAACCGTTCCCTGGTGCGATCGGCGTCCTACGTCATCGGCTGTCCAAGTCCGTGACATTGCACAGTCAAACAAAGTCCTTTGGAAGTAGATGACAGGAAGAGTAAAAGGCGTTTTGCCCAAGTCACTGGAGCAGAAAGTTACTCCCAAAAACCAGCTAACACAGGCGAGTTCATTATCCTACAGCTCAGAGGCACTGAGCCAGAAGATCCGGCAACTTAAGGACATGCTGCCGTAGGCACATTCATAGCTTAGGAGAAAGTAAGCACCCAGAAACAAAATTAAAAGCAAAACCAGAGCAAAACAATCCAATAATCATCCACTCATCAGCTTTACATGGAAAATCATCTAAATGACTTTCCTCCAGGCTGTCCCAGTCTTCTTTCAAATAGCAATGCTTTAAGCACCTTAATGCAGACTGAAGTGAGGAGCAAATGCAAGTAATTTTTTGTAAAAGAGCAACTCACTCAGCACATCTGCCCCTGAGTTTATGGAGAGAGGATGGAGAACACAGGGCCATAAAGGCATTACAGCCAGATCTCTCACACCACCCAGGGAGCAGGGCCAAGCAGTTTGCTGGTGTTAAATCCATCCCAAAAAGCAGCTCATTGCCCGTTGCACCCAGAATACCAGCAGCCACAAATTCAGCAGCCTCATTTCCCAGTTGTATGTAGCCACTTGACAGCACTGATGTTTTCAGTTCAGGTTCAATTTTCCTTTATGTTAAGATTGCACTGCTGGGAGACAACTGACCTTTCTGACATCCCTACATAGCATGACTCCAGATACATCCATGCTTGTGCCATCAGGCATCTTCCACTTTCATACTAGGTTAGAATTGGTATTTCTGTACAGCCCTTATTAAAGGGCCACCAAAACACCCTAGATAGGTGCTTTATGCTTCAGTCAGCCCTGCTGTGAGACATTCGAAAACGGGATCCTCCCACACAAGTGAAAACCAGCTGCTTCCGAGGAGAATGACACAAGCCAACATCCCCACGAGGGTTGTTTCAGCAAGGAAACAAAGACTTGTAAGGCAAATCACAGAAGAGGCACCAGGCTCACCATCATTGTTATAAAAAGTTACGTGGGACTCCACTGGCCACTTACCAGGGTCTTTATTTCAAATCTTACTGTAAGGACAGAACTCCTAGCAGCCAACTCACTTCTCAGACATTGCTCTTAGCCAGAGGAATCTGTCATTTAGTGATCTGATGTTTTTCACAGTCCCTGTGCAGTGCTAGACAAGCAGCATGCAGCTCATTCTACCAAGCCACGCTGCTACTCTGCTTCAGCAAACATGCTTGAATCTTCCTTGAGAAGTGCTAATCCTTTCTTGAACTGAGCAAACACCAATCAAAATAGATTTTTAGTTGACCGATTTCACCAAAAAGTCATTTTTAGATGGGGGAATTAAAAGCTAAATAGAGCAAGCAGATTGTTTAGACAAGCTACAGTCTGGAAATACAAAGAAAGCAACTGTGAAATATAAAGAGGATTAAGAATTGGCTATAATCAGGGCCAAAATTTTAAACAGGTTCTGTGCAAAAAGCTGTTTCACTTTTCTGTAACAGAGCAAAACAGCACATCAAATGCAGACACATTCATTAGTGACACTTGCTGCTTAGCTATGCTCTCTGAAGCACTTTTCCTTCCTCAACAACGGCTCTCGCACAGCTTTGCCTCGGTAGCATTAGGAAGTAAACATGTCTGATGTGCAGCGTGCTACTCTGATGCAGTCTCACACCTTTCGGGTTTCTGTCTCTTGTTTTGTTGCTCTCCTAACTGAAAATAAGAGCTAAACTGCAAACAACGCTAAGCTGCAAAAACACCCACACATGGAGCAACGTGGGTTCAGGACCTGTATGAATCCCATGAGCTGCTTCTCCAGCCACATGCCACCAAAGGGTTCACTGCATTAGAACAAGACTAAGAACATGCCCAGGGAAGGTTTCTGATCCCATTCAGTTCACCTATTGAGTCCGGTGCCTCAAAAAACACTTAGAAGGACTAATACCAGTATCCATTTTGCTGTGAGGCTCTCACATGCAGACAGGAGCCCAAAGACAGAGGTATAAAGGTCAACACACACACACACACACATTTGAAAAACCCTACAGGACTTGCATCTCCCACAAACAGACTTCACCACTAAACTTATTTCCAAATGTAAAACGTACTTTGATTTATTGATGGCTCTTTTCAGCTTCTTCTCCAGCTGTTTCATCCTTCCCATGGCAGCATTGTATTTGGCTGCAGTCTCCTTGTGAACCAACTCGCTTCTTGTTTTGGTCTGTTCTGCCTCCATGACCTTCAAATGGAAAATTACAGGTTGAGTGGCAAGGCACAAGGATCCATTTCTTATCATTTTAATTACCAGCATCTTCCTAATCTCTCTAATCAGCTCATGGCAGGAAAGTGAGGGTATAGAAAATTAAAAAAAACATACTTTCAATGAAGCTACTTAAAAGTCATTCCCAAAAAAGGCGAAGATTTGCAAACAGTGTGTTAATTATGACAGAGGTGTTGCAGTTTCTTGCATAATATCTCTTACGGAAAGTTCAGAGAGCCTAAAATGTTGAGCTCATCCATTTTTTAACCCAGTTAGACTTTCAGGAACAGAGGAGTGCTAGCAGAAGTCACCCAGCTACACTTAGCAGAGTTGGTTCTGTTCCCTCTCCCAGCAGAGAGCCAGCAAGCTGCTCAGCCCCCAGCTGCAGTCCCACCATTCTGGAAAGGGTTGAAGAGTGGTGACACCTCTCCATTGGCCTGGCAGTGGAGAAGGCAGGCAGTTTCCAGGCTCCCTCTCTTGCAGCTATGAAGGGATCCATACAAAAAATTGCAGGACTTGATTTTCTCCAGTACTGGATTTTGAAATGCCTCAGCTGTGAAACACCAACTACTTCAGAACTTCAAGCAAATTTGCTCCCACCACCAGAACTCCCATCTGAGCTCTCAGATCGAGAGAGAATATTCGGCATCTCTTGATTTTAAATAACCTCACCCACAAAGCTCTAATCTCTTGAAAGTGTCGCAGCCCTCAGGCTGAATTGAACAAGGAAAAGAGCATGGTCAGCTCCGACTGTTCCTCTCAGGGAACTGTCATGTTGCCTACATGAAAGCGTGAAACTGCTACTTGCCAAAGCTGAACTGCATCAGCAGCAAGTAGAAGCTCTCGCTGCCACAACTGGAGGCCACGTTTTGTTCATCTGCACACACTACTTATTATTAAACAAAGAAGTTGCTACAGAATTTTAACCTACGACAAAGAAAGGTTTCCAAAGGCTCGTCTGATTCGATATAAAACAATATACTTAACTCCAACAACTACTTTATATAAAAGTAAGGCATCTACTTTAAAAGAAAGGTAAAAAAAAAAAATTCTATCAGATTAATAACAGGCTCTCTCCTGCATCCTGGAAACAAGCTGCAGCCTCTTACCTTGAGCACCTGTTCTAAAGCTGGGTTGATGCAATGACTGTCCCCAGTGAAACATGTCAGACAAGGCTGGTTTTCGCCTGGAAATGTCTTACATTAAAATGCAGTCTCCAAAGACCGCACAGAAGCTGGTTCACCACCTTTGCAGTGTGGCATAGAAATGGCAATTCAAAAATGCTGGAAGCTACAAAACAATGGAGCATCTGGAATTTGCCAGTGTTCAATTAAATGTCAATCCCTCACAATCATTTCTGGGGCAAAATCAGCATCCACTTTGCTATCTGGGATGAACCACATAAGCACTACCAGCATCAGGGTCATAAGGCAGCTTAGGTGTCCAATGTCATGTTGATATTGCACATCTTTCACGTCAAACATCACAGAAACGCTGAACCCTGCAGAATGGGGATTTGAGGATGACAGCTTTTAAACACCTCAAAATATCTGATAAAATAAGGGATTTGCTGCCAGCCATATATCTCCTTTCCAGAAAGAACAAAAACCAAAAGGTTTTTATGTACGTCATCCTTTTGAGAAATCAGTGATGTAAGGAAGAGCCTCTCTGCCCTACGGCATTCTGGCACTGCACTCACATTACCCACACAAGCCTGTCCCCTTCCCCCAGGACAGTGGCTCAAGGTGCACGCTCCAGGATGAGAACAATCCCTGGAAGACTATGAGGTATCTCTGTGGAGATGCAGCACCTTCCAAGATGCATTTAAGCATTTCATTCAGACTAGAACAAAGAGATCACCCACCCCTCCACAAAATCCACTGTGGCAGAGGGATGGAAACAGACTGCAAACCATGCTGCCACCTCTACATCTGGGGGGTTCAACGCAAGACTGCCTAGGAAGCTTTTAACATAGTCTTAGAAGACCAACAACAAGGCTTGTGTGGGAAAGCACCACCTTTTATTAGGCCTAACAATACAGTTGGGGAAAAAGCAGTCTTATGTGGACTCGCAAACAAGCTGTTGGTGACAGTTACCAAAGATGTTTTGTCTAATAGAAGTCACTGCGCTTCTACTACCAATCTTGCCTTGCTGGTTTTCAAGCATCACTTGAAAAAATGCAGAGATAAAAGCGAGGATGACAACTCTTCACATTAAGTGTGCTCAAGATCCACCTCTCCTCATTACAGTGCATCTGCCATTCATACCCTTGGGTCAAGCAGGGGACGTACTCTTACACGAAAACATCCAGAGTGAACTTCTTGGACAACCACACATTCACTGGACATTTCTGTAGCCCACATTTGTCCTTAATTACTAAATCATCTATTCCAGGCAGAGCTCATGCTCCCAGGTAACACAGGCTACAAGATACAATTATTGTAAAACAAAAAATCCCAACACAGGTATCAATCAATTACTGTTCTCTTCTTCCCCACCCTCTATTTCCAATCCAGAGGTGTGGGAAAGGAAGGTCAGCGCAGAGTATTTTTAGTGGGAAAGTCTGTACAAGTAGCTTTGTTCTCAAAAAAAGATTTGTGTGATCTGAAGTCAAAGATGGTCTCCAGGAAAAACTTCAGTAATAATGGATGCACAAGAAAAAATAATCAGTGAAATTAAGCAAAGCTGACCATCTAAATCAGGGAATTACTTTCTCAAAAAAATTCAATTGCTGGGTCTTGATAGGGGAAGAATTAGAAATAAAAGAGGTAAGAGACAATGCAAGATCAGTAAACCAGGAAGAAAGACCCAACAATGCGAGGGATTGCATTTAACCCCTGCATTTCCAGGAGGAAGAGACAGAGAGATCAGTGCAGGGAAGGATGTGGGTATTTTTGTCTTTTCTTTCACAGACTTTTCTTTTCCTCCCTTTTTCTCCAAGTATGCCTATCTGCAGGAAGTATCTCTTCTCTCTACATCACAAAGCACCCACACATCTTACACTGACAGATGGTACTTCACAGTGTAATATCAAAGGGAGCTCCACAAGCCAAATTAAAGCGAGAGGGAGCATGCCTCCTCTCTCTTCACTCTCCCCTCATCCCTTCCTTTTTAAAATGTCTCATGATCAAGAGCCAAAACATTTCTTCTCCCTGCCAGAATGTATCAGAATTAAACATATCTCAGGAAAGACAGTAAAAGCGGAACATTTTTAAGACTGCAGATTGCATCAGCAATTAGAAAATAGCAATTTCTCCTGAAATTCATGAAGGGCCTTCCTCTCTGCTCCAGTTTGTCTCAGATTTGAGGTAACACATCTGTCAGTGCTTTCCTTTTGTACACATTTATGAACAACTTTCAACAGGAGTATAAAGGTGAAGATCTCTTTTTATCACCACTCCAAAATTCCCTATCCCTTGTCCCTTTTATAGCCCTGCTCTCTGCACCCCACACTGCAGCATTACAGTTCATGGTACACGTAGAGAGGCAACACACTTCCAATTCCCAAAAACATTTTCTCCAGATTTTAAAGACAAACTGAAGTTACCAAGAACCTGGTAAGCCAGTGGCTAACAGTCAACAGTATCTTGGCTCTCCAGGCTCATCAGACCTGCCCACACGCAAGCTAGGTGACTACATTTCCATTATAATCAATAGAGAATTCATCCTGCAATGAGCTTGCCCCTCTGGTCACATGAACTGTTCTCATCAATTTACTGATCAGCCACCCTTTGGAAGTTTAGGCAAGTAACTGGGAGATAAAGTAAGGTTCTAGACACCCAAAACCGATAAAGTGTCATTACACTTATCCCAGATCTGCAGAAAAAAAGGACATTGAGAACAACCCCACAGGAATTACCCAGAAACAGACATCAAGTTAAGAGTAGAGGCAGATAATGCAGCTGCCCACCTTGCGAGATCACATCACAGTCCTATGCTTCACTGAGGGCACCTCATAGCTCAAGCACAGACATTTACAGGGATTAGTTCATCTTCACCGCCAGGCAGGCAGGCATCCAGCTCCTGTTCAGGAACCCAGCTTCCTTTGGAAACAACTCAAACTGCAAGGGGAAAAACTGCTGAGTGACAGCCTGCGCTCCCTGCCCCTAGTCACACTGGCCCTGTCTGCTCCGCAAATAAAAACATCTTCCATGGGTTATGCTTCCACATCATCCCATTTCTTATCCATTGAGTTACATGATTTTTTTGTATCAGTGGCTACAAAAGCCTTGTTTACTGTCACATTAAATAGAGTGTTAATAGCTTTTCAGTCTATAACGAAATCCAAATGCAGTTATGGCATGCAGCCCTTATCTCCGTTTCCTCCCGGTGAAGGTTTCCTGTTTGGTACTCTGTAGCCCATCTCTCTCCACATCCATTGGGGTCACCGCAGAAGTAACCTGGCAGCATTTCCACACACGCCTGTATAAAACATAAGTGTCTCCTTTGTTCTCTTGCTTACCCTTTATGCTCTCTGTTCTCACTGTTTGTTGGCTACCAAGCTGCTACGGGGCTCGGGTTTTGTTCCAAATTTCAGATTAATTCAATAGAGTCTGCTACCTCTGCCTAAAAATAGCAAATAAACCCACTGTACTCTTGCCTGACATTTCTGTCAATAGAGAAACATTAATTAGTAGCCCACTTCTAACATTTGACACAGAGGTGCTTTTCTGCACTTGAGTCATTGCAGTACAAAGCCCAGTGCAAGATTATTCTCTGCCCAGTACAACTGTCATTTATAAATACACACAAAAAAGCTCGCAAATCAAAACAACAAGAGGGCAAAAACTTCCTCCAAGAGTCATTTTATACCTGGAAGTAGAGGAATTCTGTTTCTTAACCCTCAGCCTTTGCCCTCAGAAACCGCTTTTTCCATTAATAATTTCTAGTGTCATTAATAGTTAACAATAGTGTCAATAATAGTTAACAATAGTTAACAGCAACCCCGTGGCAGTCAAGGAGAACTTTAGTTCTAGCATATCTCCCAACTGTTTTCATTCATGGCTTGGTAGGGAATTACAATGTTTTCTGCTCCTTGAGATGCCCGTTACTCTGTTTACCTCACCGAACACCAAGCACTTCACTAATTGCACGCACTGAAACCCTGGCAGTGTTCACTCTGCTCCTGAAGAAGTTCTAAAACCCAGTCAAGCACTTGGGACTTTTTGGCAGCTTTTTCACCCTCCTTGGCTCTGTCCCTAGCCTCAAGACCTCCAGCTTGGCCAATGAAAATCACAAGACAAGCTTCAATGCAACCCTTTGAGAATCTGCTGTACCCTGGAAAGGTGCAGATAGGTTCTTTCTGGGAACTGAGCTTACCCAGACTATTTTAAGTGCCAGGAAGAGCTGCGTAGCATGCTTTGCATTCAAGGAACCATCAGCTGCTCTAGCCTATCCAGTCTGGGCCTAGGAGATTTTATAACCACAGTAAATAGACCTAAGGGTCTGTTCAGCTGTCACCATCAGAGACATTATGGTCCTCTGACAAGCAGATATTCTGCACTCAGCAATAGAATGTATCAACACCACCCCATGACTCCACTAAACACTGTCAGCAGACATCTTCTGCTCCGAGTCCCCAGGTTAGTCCATTTCAGGTGTCCTCCTCTCACAAACTGTCAGGGAAGGATCAAGGGTTGTAGAAGGACACGGGGATCCCCTTGAAATATCCAAGGAAAACAGGAATCTATATGAAGTTTCAAAATTGCTAGCATGTTTTTCCCAACCACCATCCCCACAAATTTCTGTTCTGCTAGCTAGAGAGAGGCAGCTGATGCGCAGTTGCGATCGCTCTCCACCAGAGCTCAGCAGTTTAGCAATCAGGAGCTCTAAGCAACTCCTTAGATGCTTCCAGTTTCATCACCTACCTATTCTAAGAATCAAAACCTGTGTGTGCATTTCTGAACTTTGCTTGTTTGAAGAGGGGTGACAACTCGGGGACAGGACAGCTACTGGTGTTGTGGCGCACAGGCACTGCAAAGGTGGGGCTCACTTCAGAAGCACACAGAGGTTTCCAGAGCTGCAGACACCCCACCACGCCAGGGACAGTAACACAAACAATACCCTTCTCTTTTTTAATACAGACCAGGTTTTCTGTCTCTCCCCTACACACAGCCACCATCCTTATTGTTCCCGGTCTCCTCACCAGGCAGCTGGTTTGTACAAAGCACTCTGAAATAAAGGCTCTCTGAGAAGCCAGAGGCTTCTGCAAGAGAACAGAGCTACTGTGCCAGGACTGCACGACAATACCAACCTTGTACAGCACACCAGCAAGTTCAGCTTCACTGGCTGAACATAGTAAGGGAACTCTGACACAACAAAGGTTCTCAACTTTAACTTTTGGTTCTTTCATGTTAAAAAAAAAAAAAAACAAACAACACTTTTATTTTTTTACAAAGAGAAAAAAAAAATACAGCAAATGGCAGGGAAATTCTTCTTGAGAACAGCTAAAATGAATACTGCCCTTCATTGTTAGATGGTGCAGCTCTTCTGTAGGTTTAGAAAGACTTTACAAAGGAGGTAAGACCTTCCCTAAATTTGAAAGTTAATTCAGGATAGAGAAGTGTGCAAGCTTGAAATGCAACACACATTTTTGAGTAATTCTACATTCAAATACATGTTTCCAAAGCTAAGTGCCTTGTTCAACTTACCCCATACTAAGAACAGGTTATGCTAAAATTGGAACACACACCTGTTTTTCCAGAGTAAGACTTTCCATAACGTGTATTCAGGACTAGCCATCCCTATGCAATTGTTCTGGCATAACTCCACATGCAGACATGCCATAAGACATTGTTTATCCTTATTATATAGATGGTATATTTTTCTTTCCTTTAGAGAGCTACCCTGCTAGCTACCAGCACAGCCAGATAGAGAACTGTCATTGTCACAGTAGCAGCCCAAGACCCAAATCATTTAACCTTGCTTCAGAAATTTTTGTGGCTTAATTTCCTACATGTCATGTATCTGGACCAATAAAAAAAATGAGGTCTTTCAGAAACTAAGTCTCACACACCACAGAAGAACACAAACTACAAAAATGACAGATGCTTACCCTCTGAGTAGCATGGTTGAGCATCTCTTGCCAGGCAGAATCAAACTGACGTTTGTCGTCTTCCAGCAGCCTCTGCTCAGCAAGCGAAATGGTCTCTTTTGCAGCACGCAGCACTTCAGTGGCCCTCTGAAAATCCTGAGTCGCCCTCTGAGCTTCCAGCTGTGCCTAAAAAAAATTAAAAAAAAGAGAAGTTGGGATCAGAGTCAAAGGAACCCTCAGAGTCACATTTAGGAGATCTAACACACTAATCCCAGGGCTTTAAAAACACTATGCCAGCGTTATTGTTTCCCAACCTTTTACTTGGAAGTGACACCTACTTCCTCACTGGAGTAAGTACTGCTAAGACAGCAGTTCCCACCCAAACAGGTAATTTGCAAGGAACTGTCTCACGGTTTTCGTAGTCAAAACCTGCACAGCTGATAGCCTACAAATAAGTACCTGGCTGAGAGACAAATACCTTATGATGCAGATTTAATCACCAAGAAACATATCAAAAGAAAACTCAATAAAAAAAACTTGTAGCACATCAAGAACACATTGAGAATGACACTCCCGGAGTTTAGTCAGGGTGAATTTCCATCTGGTGCACCATTAATCATGCTGAAGAAATATTCTGGAAGTATCACATTGCTATGAAGCACAAACAATTTTTATGAGAAGGTGGCTGCTAAGTCTTTGGATGTTCTACTTTGCTACTGTTGGGACTCAGCTGGTGCAGCAAGTCCCCCGTGCACAGAGAAAGGTAACCAAGGGAATTTGCAATGTATGTAAAACACAGGTAAAAGCCCTGCTATGTCCTTTGGAAACTGCAGCTTCTATTCAGCAAAGTAACACAAAGTTTGAGCTTGAAGGAGGCACTTTCAAGTGTCTGAAAGGAAGCAGGGGAGAACAGTCTTCTGGTGAACAGTTATGGTTCTTGCTGAGAGCAAAGACTCCTCCAAAATACCACACAACCTTCCCAGCAAAGCAAGCACAGGTTAGCAGACATTTAATCAATGAGCTGTGATCTCTTATTCCGGACCAAAAAAAGAATAATTCTCCAAGACATTGCATTTACAGACCACCTTCAGCTCTCCTGAAGGTCTTAAAGCTCTCACGCTATCCAAATCCCACTCTGAACACTCTTCAAGTGAAATACTCGCATCTCATCTTGCAGGCTGGAGCCACCTCTGTTTCTCACAGCTGAGCATCAGCCCTCCAGAGCCCCTGTCACAGCAGCAAGCCCTCACTTATTCAGTCCAAAAAGGGGGAAACAGTTGAAATTCAGATGTTTTATTTTTTTTCCAAAGCTTTTGTGTGTTCACATGCTCTTAACTAGAACACTTTACTGCTCTAGAGCCCTTTTGAGGTAGATGCACAAATACCTTTAGCTAAAAAATAAAATCTTTACCTGAACTGATCTATGTTACATACTTCATAGGTTTTTATTTAAACAAGTATTTTGGAGCTGTTTTTCACTGAAACACTACCCTTCAAACATAAGTTTCACATTCAATTAATTGAACATCCAGCACTGTGAAGACTGTTTTTGCTTACACTTTTTTAAACAAACTAGAATTACCCAGTTCATACTTATGGGAAATGTCCTAGACCAGACATGATTGACAGAACAAAAGAACAAATTAAACTTAACACATCGTGATACACAGAGGAGTTTGAGGCCGAAACAAGGGAAAGGACAGAATACTAAACTGAGGAAAATGAAGTCTTATGAATAAAGGAAGAGGTTTTAGTGTGAAGAAATGGTGGGCACTTAGGAAGTGTCTAAAAATCCCTGATACAAAATGGAAAATAAGTAGAAGAATAGTGCATTTCTCCAACAAACAGCTGGCTACACCTTCTCAACACCAGCTGCATCAAACACCTTCACACTCGAGACACCGCAGTTATTTGTAGAGGTAATGGAAAAGGCCCTTCCTGCCCTGTGGCAGGGGAGACAGACTCCCAATTTAACCACAAGTCTCAAAAGAAAATAAAACACGCTAAGCTTCCCTCACATTGTCCTGAAATAGCAGCAAGCTCTTCTTACTTCCTTCCCCCATGTCACACCGGAGAGGTACTTCACCCCAGAGTGACCGTGGAAAAACAGGAGCTATGTGTCAGAGGTCTTCTGGCTACGAGCTGGGGAGGGAAATCCAAGTCATCACCACCAGTGCAGTAATCTCCTTCCAGCTAAGGACCCTGATGCGCTTCCTTCTGAAGCGGCCGCTGGTCTTCTCCATGGAAGAGAAATTCATCTAACTGTGCCCTTAGCTGCTTTCAGGCAGCTGACACCACCCCACCCTGCCTAAAGGCTTCACGAAGAGCCAAGGCATTAGTGTGCTAAATCCCATGCAGGACCAACTGCGCATCCCAAAGCTGCAGAGAGCCTGGGGCCAGCCTTAGCGGATGGACAGCATCCCCAGGACCGCAGAGAGCCTGGGGCCAGCCTTAGCGGATGGACAGCATCCCCGTTAAGTTCACTGGGAACACACTCTCTTAGAACAACCCCATGCACTACATCTCCTCACCACCCCACTCACCAGCTGCCCGTTTCAAATGTATTAACCCATTTTATAAATTCAGAACAAGCCCGACTGAAGAATATTTTTATTTAGCCACTAGCTAACCTAAACCATGGTACCCACCAAGCACAGAAAAAACATCTGAGGATCTTTAAACAAGGCTCAACCTAAGCTTCCAACAAAGGACATAGCAAGAACCTTCAATCCTAGCCCCCAAAATAGCCTTGGATGAATTCTCTGAAAATCCATAACATTTTTTTCCTTCTATTAAGTTTGACCTATGCTAGAAAAAGGATCAAATGCAAATAGAGGCCAAAGTTTTTCATAAAACAAGTTTGAGATTGGATTTTTTAAAGTGAAATAAAATGCAAGACTTCAGTAAGAGCCTGTGCCAAGCACCACAGCACAGTGCTGAAGATGTTGGGAGGAAGAGCAGGACTGATTTTCATGGGAGACCCTACGAGAGAGAGCCAAGTCCCACTAACTCAGGCCGTCAAAGCCTGAGCCCAGCACAGGCCTCAGCACCACGGCTCCCTGCTGCAGGAGCGGGCCTGCCCGCCAGAGAGCTCACCTACAGACACAGAACACAGACCAGGGACCCATTCCCAGCACAGGCAGAACAGCACCAGCAACTAACTGCTTTCGAAACCCTGGCAAAACCAGACCCCAGGGGCAACGCGAGTGCTGGAGAAGCAGAGTTTTCTCACAGTAACTGCATCAGCACATGAAAGTTTCTGTTGGCACAAATACGCAGGTCAGGGATCAACACATCTAAGCCAGCAACAAGTCTGCAGAGCATTAGGAGAGGAGTTACTAAATCCCCACAGAAAACAACACTTAGTGGCAGCTTACAGTACTAACAGCTTTTCTGATGAAGCCTCTAAAGCACAGTTGGCTTCACAGCAGGAAAATGTTCTTTGTGATAAGAAAACCAGAAGCTAAATTTCAAATTAAGCTAGATTTCTACTTGCACCTGGACCTGGAGGACATCGAGAGCTGAAGCTGTTCACAGGCAGGCTGTAACTCTGGCCAGGCTCAGCTTCATGCCCCTTAACTGTGGGCAAATGGAAAACTGGAACAAGCCCATACTTAGATACTCTCTCCCAGCTGTATTTGTCCAATGCTTTTCTGCCGTGGCAGGTTGGAAACACTGTTTTGAAACACAAAATGCTTTTTGGTTTAAGCAAAAGAGTTAGTCCAAATAGCAAGTTAGCTTTAACAGTTATCCAAAGCCAGTTTCCAGTCTTTTATTTTAAGCAACTTGCTGAAAGCCTGGGAAAGAAAAAAGCCAAACGCTAAGGGTAAAGAATGACACATTAGTCACTGGAGAAACATCAACAGGTTTGTGGTTTTGCCAGTGTGAAAAAGGATACTCCAACACTTTTTAGTTAGTACAGTTACTCAGTAATTACCCCTCCTGTAAAAGTCCCTCCAGCACATACAAGCTGTTCTGCAGCATCACCGACAGCCTGCTCTCACGCGCCTGGTCTCGAGCCTGCAGGTCACTCCATTTGATGGAGCTGCCATGTTCTTCATGTGCTTTTAAAACCAGGGAGAACAGCAGCAGCTCACATCTCCATCCAACCTCCTGACATTGCACATGAGCATCATAGTTTTACGACAGTGGCTGTTTCTCTCAAAAGATCAGAATTCAAAATTCAAATTAAAAAAAAAAAAAAAGCAAAGCCAGGCCATGGCAAGCTAATGGAATAAAACAAAACCAGGCACTTCTTTAAATGCAGTCACTCCTCTGGAACAGGCAGCAGCATACAGACAGATTTTCAGACCAGCACAGACACATCTGTTTGTCCACCTTCAAAGCAGAAAACACTGTCCTCTTTAATTACAAAATACAATTTTCTGTTTAGTCCACACAGCTTTTGTTGCCCCAATCCCATTTTGTAGCTGGAGCTCTTGCCAGCTGAGCTAAAATAGGATTTTTCCCCACCCTACCACACATAGCTTGAATCTTATGCCTTAACATCAACTGAGACATACTCCTCTTCCTCTTTTCACCTAATCTCCAATTTTTTGCTTTGCCTACTTAGTTCTACGGGACTGCACCGCATTGCTGACACCAGAACACGGTGCCACGTGGCTACACCGTTCCTCCAAGGTTACCTGACATCCAATACACCACAGTAGACGCTGCCCAGCTTCTGACCCCCAAGTGCATGTACACGCAGCTAATGGCCAAGCCAGGCTGCCAGGAACAGATACCGAGGGTACATTCTGGGGGCCAAGCCTACTGCAAAATTTCTCCCCTTGGCCAGCCTTTCTCGCCAGAGGCCCAGACCACAAGTGCGGATGAATTCATGAAAAGGACGTCGCAAATACAACCCAGCAGATTTCCCATGAGAAACTCCAGTCAGCAAAGATCACTTATTTTCAAGTATTTCCAAAATTGGTTTCACGTTTATCCAGATGAGCCTCTCTCCTCCCGCACCGCCAAGGTCTTGACACCCACTTCACTTCAGCGTCTCTGCGTTATTACCAACAGCAGGCATGAACACTCTGTGTGTAAAACGACTGGAAGCTGAAGCATGAAGGGAGCACGCAGCTGCTGCTCAGAGCAAGGCACCGACACACCATGTGCTGGCCCAAGGCTTTTGCTCTAAAGGGCACTTGTTTGTTACTGAGAAGCCAATGTCTCTCCCCCTCATCAATCTTTAAAACAATAGTTTAACTGCGACCAGTAAACACGTACTTGCTTACCACCGAAAACAATTAACTGTGTTCCAGTCACACTCTTCAGAAGGAAGCGAGTTTCAGATGTTTCCATTCTGGCCCCCTCTCATTCTTTTAACAACATCCCACGGCTAGTTGGCTGTGTCAATTACAATAGGAAACCTGTTTTAAAACCATAACTTTCCCTCACCAGTCACCCAGCAGAGCTGCCGCAGCACTGCTGGTCTTCAGGGACTACGCCGATCACAGAGACAGCACCGCAGTGTCCTGCACGAGCTTCTGGCCGGGCTGAGGACAGCAGGACAACCACTCACTGACCTGCAGCATACCTGTCTCACCCACCACTGAAGTGGATTCAGTACTTCAGAAGCCTACAAGGTGAGTTAAGCGCTCGCTGCAGCAGCCACAGTGACTGGCTGCTGAGAGCTGCTGCTTTGGCTCTGGTTTTCCTCAACCTGCTTCAGTACAACTGGCAGCCAGTAACAAGAGCAGCAGCCCAGATACCGACACACAGGCTCACGATTCTCAACATCTTCACAACAGCCCCGCAGAGCTGCAGCCCTGGCAGATCTGCCAATGACACCGCTAGAGGAGGTGGCTGAAAAGGCAAATGGCAGAACCTCAACCCAGACGGATCTTGTGAGATTCGGCTGGGCCAAGAGAAACCTCACCAGGCTCAGCAAGGAGAAGTGTGGAGCCCTGCACCAGGGGGGAACAATCCCACGATCAGCACAGGTGGGAAGAGCAGCCCTGCTGAAAAGGGCCTGCACATTACGACGGGCGTCGGGCTGAACAGGCTGAAAAGGTGCACTCTGCCACATGGCAAACCATGGACTAGGCTGCATTAAGAGGGCCACAGCTGGCCACTGCTGGCAAGTTATCATTTCTCCCAGTCACTGATGGTGAGGTTCCACACCAAATACTATACCCAGGCCCTCCAGTACAAGAGGGATGTCAAGACAGAGTCCAGAGGACTACAGTGACTCCAGCAAGGAATGCTGAAGGATGTGGGGTTTTTTAGTCTATCAAGGAGGAGACTAAGGAGTAATCTAATTAGCTGCCAGCTAAAATTTGAAAGGGAGCTGCAAAGATGACAGTCAAACAGCCACGGACGGCAGCTTGGAAGTTCAGGTAACATAATTAAAGTCTTCCTTACCAAGAGGGCAGCATGATCCACAGACCCAATACCCAGAGAGGTTACACATCTCCATCTCTGGAGTTTTTCAAGATTTGGCAATGCCATGGTTGATGCAACTCAGTAAGGGTGACAGTTCTGCTTTGAGCAGGAGGTTGGAATCAGATGACCTCCAGAGGTCATCACCAACCAGCATTTCTATCAAATACCATGATTTTTTTGTACAGTTTCTCAAAAAACAAAGAACATAGTTGGAAAAAAAAATTGCAGCAATGATGAATCTTTGCCCAGATTCTCAGATCAATGTATTTATTTTCTTGAATAATCAGACTAGGGGTGCAGCTGGGAGGTGAGGGTTTTGTTTGCCTTTTTTGTTGTTGTTTTTTTTCTTTTAAAGGACCATGACCTTCCTTTCTCCTCAGACTGCAGACTAAAAACTTCAAGCCAAACCAGAACTGAGAGGCAGTAAAAAAACCAGAAACTCCTTCTTGCTATAGGCTGTGTACAGCTGCTTGTAAACAACTTACAAAATCCAAAACCTCAAGAGTGACCTCATTTTGGCAGATCTATGAGGCTTTGTGAGCTATATATTAATCTGTGATGACTCTTTGCATTACCGACAGAAAATAGTCTCTCAAGAGTCTGAAACAGCCTCGCATTCTTTAAGCAGTTTACTGAAATGCTATGAAATTGTGTATGGGTTGAATTTTGCTATTTCAAAAGCAGATTTGAAGATTTTTATTTAGGTAAAGGTGGCGAAGGGGAGGAGATGGTGAAAATAAGCTTTGCTAGAGCTTTTTGGAGCACCAACCATCTCCTCCCTGCTGCATAACTAATGACATGCCTGTAGAATACAATAACCTAATGTCCTTTAGTCTCCTCTTTTTATTAGGTGTCTTGTTCTTGCGCTGAGCTTTTTGGTCCCATCCACCCCTCCTCTTCTAACAGTTTAATTGTTAGAGAACTGACCTGACTCCTGCCTGTTTTATTTTTCCTGGTAAACTTGTAGTCTATAAAAAGGCCCAGGAAATAAAAGCAGAACTACAAAGCATGTTCTGAAAGACATCTAGCTCTGTGCTAGAGTCAGGCGATGTGTGTAACTCCTTTAAGACAGGATCACAAGCCCTATTCCAAGAGACAAAAAGTTCAGGGAATAACCAGCATCCCACTTCATTAGCTACTTCTGTTACCAGCTGATCTCCTCAAAGACAGAATCCCACCTCCCTTCTTTAGGAGCTACGGCAGGAAATGAGAAAGAAGATACCTAAAAATACTATTTCCTTAAACACTCTTAAAAACAATCCTGGCTTGGTCTGAACAATCAGCTGCCATCTCTCTTCTGTTCTCTTCTGGTGGTTCCCATCTAGGCTGTACACAAGAACCTTGTGAAATGAGGCCAAGGGTATCATCTCTGAGGCAATCATCACCACAGTGCACAGGTCATTTGAAACCTACTGGAGTCCTTGCTGGTTTTACTTGAGCTAGCTCCTTGTCTCAGAGGAGTAGGGAGGTGATGCACATTTGGGCACAGAGATTGTATGGAAGGTACTACCCAAGCCTTTTGTCCCTCCCTCATTTTTCACGAGGCTGTTGCAAGATGCTGCTCTGCTTGGGAGTTACTCACACTAATTAACGAGTCTATGGAACCAGAATATGACAAATTGTTCATCCCAATACCATCCATACACAGTTTTCTTGGGCACTCACTACCATCTGCTTGATAGTTGTGCACTTGTTTGTGGCCAAAATGATAAAGCTGCTGCCTTCTGGAAGAGGGGATCATAGAATATGTCCAGGTTTTTCTCTCCAAGATAAAGTATCTTAATAAGAGAGGCAAATGCCAAGATAATCCTCCCCGCACCAGTCATCTTCATTGTGAGAGCTTAGGCAGTGACTCAGCGAGTCTAGGGTTTACAGCTGGTTTCTAGGTTGACAGAGGCTCTACATGCTCATCTGCACCTGGCAACAGCCAACTTGCTGAAATCAAATACAGAAGGAAGCAACAAACTCCCACAAATACACGCTGCAAGATGTACACTGCCTGCCTTAGTGGATTCTGCCAATTAGCCAAGACAATAAATCTTAAGCACATACAGACACCACAGATTCAGATGAAACACTGGATCGCTGTCTCACCTAATTGCTGTCAAAGCAGCAAATGTTTGCAAGCAGGAGTTTCCAGAGGGTTGGCAAGGGACTGGCAGCCTGGTTCTGAAAGCACATCTTGTGCTTGTGTGCATACCAACATAGAGTGAAGACAAGGCACGCGGGCAGGAGTTTCACCTGGGCTACAGGCTGTTCTGGACAAGTTCTCCCAGTCCTCAGAAAACCTCACACCCACCAGCAACTGCCTGTCCCCAGGAGCAAGGACATGCTCTGGAAGACAGGCCCAGGCTGACCTTGCACATCTTTGATAGCGTGCTCACAGCTACTTTTGAGACAGTCATTTTCCTAAGGGACTTGAAGATAATTAATGTATTGGCCCATCAACATTTTTCCAAGTAGAATTACGCGTTTGAGCAACAGGCTTGCTTCACTTAGAGGAAAAGCTGGGGGTGGTGTCCTGGACAAATGAAGGGCTAAGTCCATTTCTTGAAGGAAAAAGTCTAGGTAGCAGCAGGAACAGACACCATTGCAATTCCATTTCACAGCAATGAAATCTTCCTTTCAAAACAAGCCTTATCACCCTTTATCAGTGGGGGAAAACAAACAAACAAAAAAAACCAAAAAAACCCAAAACCAACTAACAACAACAAAAACACAACTAACCAAACCCAAAACAAAACCCACAAAAAACAGATACACACAAAAAAAAAAACCCCAACCAAAAACAACGACAAAAAACAACAATGAAAAAACCCCAACACCATCAGAAGCAGACACACCAGAAGAAGATGGACATTTCTTCAACATCCTGGTAGCAAAAATTATTTTCTGAAAGTAGAACTGCAAGTTTGCTGCAATTAACAGAGATTTTTCTTACAGAAATTGAGCCAATGCAGAGCTATTCCCATACACGCTACAGAGGGACTAGACTCCTCAGATAATCTTTTCCAGCAAGAACAGACAAGAACCCATAAATTTGTACAGTTTTACTAGAAATCATAATGGAACACACCCAGAAGACAGCAACCAACATTCCTATCAGATTTGTTTCAGCAGCAGCATGAGCTCTTATCACTTCATAAGAAACTCCTGCCTGTTTAGAGCACTGTGCACAATAAAGATAGGGGTGGCTGAACGACTTCCCCAGAGCTGCAAGACGGGTACATGGATATCGCCCCGACCTCAACTGGCCCAGGTTCAAATGTCAGCTACTGTTTTTAACAGATGATCCTGTCTGTGCCTCATGATCTCTTGAAATAGCCTTTGCTAGTGGCCAGAAAAAGCCTGACAGGGGAAATAGTAAGAGATAAAGCAAAGCAATCTTCCCTTTAAATTGCTGGGTTTTTTCAAATGCTGCAGGTTTTCCTTTTGGCAATAGCCATGCAAAGTGCTACAGCTGTGCAGAGGAGCCTACAAGCTAAATCTCTTGGGGTTTCCCAAATTGAAGAGGGTGCAAAATGACATTCACCAAATCTTCAGACAACAGCAGAGGAAAATGGAATTCATCTCTATTTTCACAACCCAGCACCCTTTGAGAACTGTTTACACCTTCCCTCCAGATTGCCATTGCACCCGTGGCTAAGCGAAGCCAGATCACCTGTATCTCTTCTTTTTGCCTAAATCAGCCAACATTAGCACCACCCCAAACTTTCCTGCCCTAGCCCTCTCCTTGTTACTTCAAAGAACAGAGGGAATTTTTACACCAACTCACCCCAGTACTCCAATATTTCAGACCTACTTGCACAACACTTCTAGTATTTCACAACAAAAAATGAACAAGAAAAAAAAACATTCTTGAATGGTAGGCAAAATAATTAGGTCATTGCGTTCTCGACAATTAATGGAGAGGAGGTTGAACAGGCAGCTGCTTTGAATTGCTGCCATCCAGAACAGCTAAGAATTGATGCATGCTCTGTGGAGTTGGAGAAAGCAGGGGAAAGAGACACCAAAAAAGAAAGAGTAATTTTTTTCATCTCTTCGAAATAAATTCTTCAAAACATGGAGATGAAAACACTATTTTCTTCTACTTCTGGGAAGAGAAGCAGAAGAGGGATGAATCCCTAATTTACAGCACACAGTTAACAAATTTACATAAAGGAGCCCTCCCAAGGCACATCTTCTACTACTGTTGAGAAGACCAATTACAGTTTTTGCATCAATAGCTTATACAAACTAATCATCCATCAGCAGAATGAAATGAAACTGTAGGATGTATAAACATCAACCCAAAATAACTAGACCCATTCACTGAGGCAGAGAAAGCACAGACACAAGTAGTCTAACTTTCAGAGGAGAATATACAGGCACAGAATTTATTGATACAGGTATTTCAACAACTGAGTGGCTAAAAATCAGTTCCTGCTACCAAGAGGTGCCAAGAATACAGTGTTTGCAGATGCCTCCTAGTCTAGAAGAAACAGAAGTAAAAGAGCACTAAATATGAATCAGGCAAGGATTTTTGTCAGTTCATCTGTGAAGTAGCAGCTGTTAGTGTCCCCAAACATGGGGCAGATTTCCAGCTGCTCAGGATTAAGAGGGTAGAAACCTGCCAGTCACACTGACCTACTATCCTGCATTAGCAGAGTTGATGGGAAGGCAAACACATCCAGGAGCTTTCCTTCACAGACTGGATCTTTGGCGTAACTTTCCAAATCAGACCAGCAACATCTGTTATCTTCTCAGCAGCCTAAGGACAGTCAGTTTGAGACACTCAAATATCACACTGCTCAACCAGATGACAGAGCCAGAACACAAATGTCAAATGGAGATCTTTAAGTAAATAAATAACAACACTAACAAATACATCAGCCAGGTAAAACCCAGCTGGGCTGACCCAGGTAAGTATCCCTGAGCTCCCTGCTGTTTTCATCACAACTTTGGCCTGAAGGAAACCGCCACAGAACCATAACGCATAACTAAAAATACAGTTTTCAGGTTTTGATCATTCAGGTGGAGCAAACAGAACACACTGAGCACAAGCTCTGCCTGGCAGCAGTGAAACACCGAGCCATACGCATGAGAACACAGGGGAGCGACTCCTACATGCTGCTCACAAGGTTTCAATCACAACTGGGCAAACTTGGTGAGAGCACAAATCTTGAGCGTGGCAAAACATTTTCTTTACTTAACCTAACATGCATCCTACTTCAGAAATAAAGTTTATGAAATTCTGTGGATTCCCTGGTGGAAGTCCAGGAAGTGACTCCTCACCCTTGATAATAAAATTACTGATGTCAGATTCCCTTGCTCGGGTGATTTCCTCTTCAGATGGGTGCACAGCCAGCCATGCACCACATGGAAAGGGAGATTAATATACTGAGAATATCCCTTGGGATCACAGCAACAGAAACTCCACATTTCACAAGAGGACTGACATCACATCGACATGGTTTCCCCAAGATATAATGATGTGTTTCATAACACACACAAAAAAAACAAAAAAAAAGAAAAGAAAGCACTGGTGGGAAGAAGGGGTTCATGTCTAGAGCAGGTCCCCAGGGAACAGAAAGGGAAAAAGGACACAAAACTTCCTTGGCCATCAGGTACAACCCCCAGCCTCCACACTTTGTCCTTTCGGGCACCACTTCTGCACAGCTCACCTACATTTCACCTCTTTACCATTTTTCACTGTGCTGGGCTCCTCGATTGCCCAATGGCAACTTCCACATCTTTTCCTTCAGACATCCTCAGCCACCTCTTCCCAGGCAGGGCTTGTGCTGCCTCCCTCCTTCCCTCCCCTGGCCTGCCCCAGAGTTAACTGAGGTCACCACATCAGCCTCCACCCCCCACAGACAAGCTCCCAAACACCAACAGGCAAGGAAGGGAGCTGCTTCCCTGCCTCCAAGTGGCCTCTCCATCCCACCAGCCAAAGTAATCCAAACCCAACCAAAGCAGCCATTTCTGCAGGGTTGATATACACACCTGGGGAGCAAGCAGCTTCTCACACCCTTCACCCCACCTTCCCAAACCAGAAATCCTTACCTCCTCTGTCCTCACCCTACTGTGGGGCTCCCAAGAGCCACTGGGGCAGCTGTAGTACAACACCTTCAATTAAAAGGGCAAACTATCAGCACAGGCTGAGCATAAAAACATACCCTATACTGTCAGCCTAGACTGATTATCACAGTGGCCAGAGCAGCAACATCCATACAAAACAACTTTGGCTGGCTCCACCACCACAGACATGGGTGAAAATACTCTTAAGAGCCAATGGCAGTTCCTGAGCCCATGTTGAGAGGAGTTGTTCTTGTTTGATAAAAGGGACACCTTTGCACACATTGTTTTCTCCTGCTTTGTCTATGTGCAAGATGAACAAACTGTCAGAGAGACTGGAATTAACAGTCCATTAGCAGCAGTGCTGCACAGACGATCATTACTTCCCATCGAAGCCACAGCACTGAAACACAGCCATGGAAAGCAGGCGAGTGCTCCTGGTGTTTGGGATTTTTCATAAGCATTTGAAAGGATTTGAAGAAGGTTTATCAAAGTCAATTTACAAGTTTATGTATCCTTGCTTTGAAAATGTGAAACCACCAGATAGTTCTTTGGTTTCTAAACAGTTAACCAGAAACCCTCCTTCAGCGAGGCAAGGTCAGTTGGTTGTTCCACTGTAACTGTGCCAATAATTTTGCTTTTTACTAGCTCCACGGCAAGATGCCAAACAGGAATGCAAGTCCATCACAGTTCTGCTGACATTTAATTTTTGCTTCTCAAGTTCCCTCTCCCTCCACCTTTTTTTGCCAAGATAAGCTTACCAGATAATAAGAATCAATCTTAACTCCTTGTTGTCTTAAACATGAGCATGAAGACTTCAGCTCCTAGAAGCAGGATCGAAAAGCAGATTCCTTATGACATGGCTACCTCCAACATACCTATGGATAACACATCTAGTGCCTAGGAACGAGAGGGGAAGACCTGGATACCCACCACTGCTGGCTCTGGAGCCAGGAGCTATCACCCACATGGTATGCTGCCTTCCTTTCCACAGCAGAGCTGGCTGGTGCTGGCATCCAATTTGCTCTGAGTGAATTTGGATGGGAAACTTGGGTGCTGGAGGAAGTAATACTAGCAAGACCACAGTTTACACTGCCTAATTAATTATTAAGGGTGATTGTCTGTTTTAAACCTCCAAGTTATGTGAATTTAAAAAGCTTTTGTCTCCTGAGCTAAGAAAGTTACCATCTGTAACCACACTAATTTCAGACATCTCGAACTGAGCACCTAGAAACTGAGATGCAATGGCCACTTGGGAAAGTTGTTCATTTATAGACACTGCAACCCTGGCTTCTGCAAAGAATGGTATTGGTCTCATCTGCCAAGGAACAGTCTTCCAACTAGGTAAGTATACCTTTATCTGCTTACACTCCTCCCACCTTCACCATCAAGCAGCTCGGTTCCTCCTCAGTTCCTGTTCTGCAAGATTATGGCAGCTGCTTTCCACCCTGATTCACTCTGGATATAAGATCCTTTGAAACACTCGGTGCAGGAGTCACCTGACAACTTCCAAAAGGCTGGACAATGCCAGATGAGAGGTCTTAACTCCCTCTACATTTAAGGAAGATGTATGTACCTCAGAAAGGTTTCCAAACACACCTACCTCTCACCACTGACTGCAATCAGCAACTAAGGGCTCAAAGTTTTGTGAAGACAGGCAGAATGGAGAACCAGGGTCTGAATGGCTCACCCCTAGTAATTCTTGACCCTGTCAGCTGATTTCTTCAAGCAGATGTGGCAATCCAGTATAAAACGTGCATGAGAAAAAGGCTGTTAGTGAGGCGAGAGGAAGGAACTCTGCCACATAAGAAGCTGCAGTGGACAGGGCAGGTTATCTGCCTCTACTGAACACTACCTACTCATTCATCAGCTGTGTTTCCTCTCAGCAGGGAAGAATTGATGTACATACAGATTCAAAAGTATTTTTCCCAAGCCTTTAGAGATAAAAGGGTGCTGCCTAAGAAAATATACGAGAACAGGAAAAGAAGAATTAGTTGTAAAACTGAACCAGAAAGAGTGACCCAAGAGGAAGCAGAACATGCACAGCCTTCAACAGACTGCTCTCTGAACACTTGCTACAGATGGGTCCCTGAGTGAGAGGTGCTCATAGATATGACCTAGCATAGATCTTTCATCTGGTTTTGCCTGAAGCAAATTTTCTGACACTCTTTTGTAAAAGCTAAGTAAGTCAGGTGGGATGAGGGGAATATCAAAAAACAAAACGATGTCCCTCCCAAACAAGCACACTACTAAAGCTGAGCAAAGCATCCGCATGACTCCCAAACTGAGCTGGTACTGGGGACTAGAACCTAGCTCCTCACTCTGCAAGAAAAACACACAGTAAACGGAGCTGCAGCTTAATTAGCAGTAACAATCACAGGGCTTTTACTCAGGTTAGGGTCTCTACAAATGCATCAATTGTTTTAATTGTGGGGTTGGGTGGGAACACATTTTTATCAGATTCTTTTTACAGTAGAAGCAAAGCAGAAACGCAAGTCCTGCTCAGTTTGTCCCTGGGTTCATTAGTGGTGACATACAGATAACAGTGTTTTAATGGCACCTCTCACCCAATGACTCCAAAGTGTTTTAATTCCCTTAATGAATTCAGCTTCACAGCAGCCCAACAGCTCCATTTTACATGGGAGCAAAGAGAGACCAAGTAGTTTATCTACGCTGTGCAGCAGCACAAAATTGTCTCCTACCAGCCCAGTGATTGATGTCACAGGGCCACACTTGCTGCTGCAGAGGATCCTGTCCTGGAGCATGGTGTCACTAGGGTGGGAACACTCCTCAAGCTCCTGCTCAGACACTATTGCATAGGCACTTCCCAGCACCAGCCCTGCAAAACGCTGACAGTGGCTTAAGACAGACAGTGTTGTTTGCATTACTAATGTTTCCTAGCAACTTCACCCTTCTTCCTGTTATCTTTGGTCAAGAAAAGTCTCAATTCTTCAACTAGTCAACCAGGGAAGCAAGTGACTAGAAAACAAACAAAAAACCAAACAGACAGACATGGAAAGATAGATCTTCGCAACACTTAGAACCTGGACCACCTTCTGGATTATAGGAATTTCATATTGCTGCACCATGGTCATTGCTCATGTACACACAGAGCAGAGCAATTCTCTGCTCCATCCGAAGTTTCTTCCATTGGACACAGTATTACGGTGTAAGGTAAAGAACAACAACATTAGAAGACAGTATGCCAAATGCAAATAAGTTCTTGGAGCAGAAGTACATTCAATTTGATTAAATGACACATTTGGATCAAAGCACTCCAAAACAGTAAGGTGCCTGCAACCAACAGAAAAGGCCCACGGGTATACCAAATGAGGAATCACAATGAAGTTGTCTTGGCAGAAGTTGCATGAAATCTACAGGGGAAAGAATATCAGCCATCTCTCAGGTCAGCCTCAGCCAAACCTGAATATTACTGCTTTGCTGCCGCCGAGAGCATCCCCATTCCCTGAGCCACCGTTTCAGAGGGCAAAGCTGTCCAATCCTGATGCCAAGGGATCACTGTTCTGCAAAAGCAAAGCTTCATCCTGAGATAGGCCAAGCTGAAGCTCTCTTGGCATATGTTACACAAACAAGATGCTACACGACTTCTGCAGGAGAGAACTAATTTGTTTTGAATTCACCATCCTCTGCCAACACAGGATTGCACAAGATGGGGATAAGGGTGAGGTAGACAAAAGGGCTCAGGGTCCTAAACTTTCTCCAGAGAAGTACTTGAGCTGGGGGACTGTTTTTTGCTGACCTCACATCAGTGCCCTCATACCTTTTTAACTGGGTTTTATCTCAATAGATGAAACAAGTATTTCCAGCAGAGGATCATGCTGGTGCCAAGTGAAAGCAAACTCCTTGATATGACTAAATACAGCTTGCATTAGGCAATTCACCCTACAGCTGACATCTTAAATGCAAGCAACTCTGCACAACTCCTGCCTTCTGCCAAACTAGATGTCACTAGTTACGCAGTTCTTTGTTCCCAAAAGACTTCAATTTATAGGTCATATTTTTACTTCCCTTTACCGAGAAGAACAAACTTCCCTTTCTCTTACAAGTACAGTCATGCGTTTTTCCCATATTGTTCAACTAAAACTGTTTCACTCAGCGAGAGCCTTGCCCCTGTGTTTTTAGAGGCAGACTAATGGCTCTAAAATAACTGCAAAGACAGAAGGAGGAAGACAGTCTTCACAGGGTAGATGTTATTATAAATTTGTATGGAAAAATATCAAGCTCTTTCCATGATTTCACTACAATTTTACAAATCAAAGTAAAGAGAGACGTGGAATGGCCCCAAAACATTAATATTCTGGTACATTCCTTCAGTTTCATATTTCCCTACCCTCTCACCCCTTCTCCCTGGCTTTAATATAGCAAATATGCTCCCAGTTAAACAGAACTTTTCTAGACTAAATTAAGACTAAAAAAAACTCTTTAGGCAGATTCTTTACTGATGATTGGTACCAATCTTTCCAATCACCTAGTTTCCAGATAGATTTGCTGTTCTTCAACATTAATATTCCTCTTGGCCTTTACATTCTCTTTTTCAAGATTTTATGAGACAAAGAGCCAAAAGGAAACCAGAGCCCATCTTCCAGCTCTGTCTGCTGAGCAGATACCATCTCCATAACACAAAAGGGATAAAGGTGAAATGAACCCTTAGAAAAAGGGAATCTCTGCTTAAACAAACAAACAAGGAACTATCAAGGAACTAAAAGAAAACGGAGTGCGTAGCAAATGAGCAAATCTGGGATAAGCAGCATTTAAACCTAGCTAATGATAGAATGGATTGAGAGAAAAATATGGTTCTAACAAGCCCAATATGGGAACAGTGATTCTACAAATCTAAGGACCTCAAATGGTTTGGGTTTTTTAGTGCTCTTGCAAAGCACCTTTGAACCAGCAGAGCTGAATGGATTTCAGTGGCAGCAAAGATGCAGGAATAAAAAAATTTGACTTTCAGAACCCGATCTGCTGCCAGCTTCAGGACAGAGGACAAAGTTCACTGCACGCAGTGCCCAATCCTACAAACCTCAAACTCATCTGATTTTTTTGTACTGCAAAGTATGAGTTTCTGCCATTGACTTTTCCAAGTGTAACTCTTTAAGTCCTCTGTGCTTTGTGCGTTACGCAGCTATTCACAGTCAGAGAAGTGTAAGATCATGCTTGAGGCAGGGTTTGGGGATTTTTGTAACTGTTTTTTTCATAGCTCACTGCTGGTTTATCTCTAGAGCCCACCATAGGCCCCATGAGCAGTGATTGCTTTCAGAGCCGTTATGGATGAGTAGGAGGTACCATGCTCACCTTGCTTTGAAGCAGAGTTTACCTATTTGCCACACAGCTGCTAGTCTGAAGGACTGAGCCTAATAACCCCCACACATCATCCCCCCTACCCTGAGACAATGGCTCCAAAACAATGTGGTGCAATTTAAAGGATCAGCATGGTCACATATTATCTTGCACTTACACTTCAGAGCCACATTTAGCGCATTTGTGCTTCAGCACAACCTAACTGGTACCAAACCCATCAGGCTGCCCCAGGCATGCCCCACTGCAGCCTCTTGCCCCACAGCTTCCAGTCACTGAGCTGCTGAGCAGTTTGCTTTAAGGAAAAAAAAAGAAGCAAATACATGAAGTCTACGCTGTATTTTCAAACAATTAGTACTATTGACAGTGAAGAGCAGGGCTCTGAAAAGCCATTGAGGAGGGGAGAACAGAACTAAGCTTTTACTATTGATAGTTTGTGTCTGTCATAGCTGTTCCTAGACTGACAAATACCTGCAGCTGTGGCTGTGAAGAAACATTTTTGCCATCAATTCACATTGCTGACATGCAACTCAAGACATAGGCCAGGGTCAGCCAAGTGCATATGCTTAGGATGTTATTAATAGCCCGAAAGCAATGCCATCCGTATGTACTCTCTCACTACCAGCAGAAGCTTGTAAGGCAGAAAGGTCTCACCTGCCTGGCCACCCTCCGAGCTTCCCAATAAGGTTTAGAGTCTTCTACGGCTTTTCCAATCTTCTTTACCAGTTCATCCAGTTTTACTGTTGCTTCAACCAGCACAGAGCGGAACTTCTGGCGTGCATCCTTCAAAACATTGCAGAAAAGACAGAAAGGGCAAAGTTAAGTTAGAGCTTTAAGACTTCTTTCTACCCATTCATCCCTACCTTCAGGTTGCTCTTTAGATTCACACGTGAGCCGATGCATTCAAAACAGTTGCTGTCATTTGGACTAAGCCCAAATTCTTCAGTAGAGGCAGTAACGGGAACCCAGAACCATGTCCAAAAGCCAGCATCCTGAACACCAAATCTTTGTTTCCCAGGACAGCTCTTATACAAAGCAATAGCTCATGCGGGGTTTCCTGGGGAGAACTTGGAAATAACTTTCTCAGTGAGGAGGCAGACAGCAGCATCACAAGTTCTGAGAGGGACTTCAGTGGCAAAGACATCTCACCTAGACAAGGCTAGAAGGGGGCTAGCAGGCAGGCCACAGTCCCCCAGCAAGCTGCCAAGTCAGCTGGAATTGACATCTCCCAAACTTTCGCACATCCCACCCCAAGTACTGTTCCCCCAGAGACACCATCTCACAACACCACAAGGATGGACAGGATCTGCATTCTGCAGCAAGAGCTGCACACCTCCCACATGGTATATTTTCAAGTCATCTCCTCTTCTGTAAACACACCCTACTTAGTTCAATAGCAGCAGAAAGCTTCCAGGTCCTCGTGGCAAGGCTTCCTGCTATAAGAGCCCATCTTTTCAGCTGTGGCTTGTATTAGTGGGTAAGAGCACCTATTTTCCATTTGATTGTTATTATTTACTACATTTAAAGAACAGTAAATTCCAGCTACTTCCAAACTGGGTGAATTGTCCTCTTCACATGATTAGCTGAAGCAATTCAAGTATTTTCTCTGCTCTGCACCTCTAAGCAAAGTGATTCCGATTTTGATCTTGGCATCCAACACAGACTCTAAATCAATGGAATTACTGCAGACTTGCAAATTCAGGCTGGGATCTGGCCCAGGGTTTAAGGGGACGAAGAGGAAGGGCCATGTGAGCTCTTGACAAGCCCTGTAATTCTAATTAGAGAGCAGGATTTACACAGACTGCTGAAGTGACATTTTGATTATCAGCAAGCAGCTGGCTTAAAGAGGTGCTCTAATTCAGGAGGTTTTGGTCATTGTGGTTGCAGATTTCTAGCATGCACAACTGTTTATCCATTGGAATAATTAAAATACATTGGAACCTACCACTATGCTCTCAGAAATAGATAAAACCCGAAACAATACTTCTTACAGAAAAAGCAGCATACTTCAGAAAAAGATACTTTGCTTCCTTTTTAGTGTTATCTAAAACCTTAACCAGCATCAGTAATATTTCAGTCCAGTGCAAACAGCTTTAGATTCTTAAGGTGCCCCAATTTATTCTAAGGATGTATTCAAATAACAAGGTAAAAAAAATGGATAATTAAATGCATATTCACTTATTTTATTAAACCAAAGGTAGTCAATAATATCATTTCTTAGTGAAAGCCTGAAATGTATCATTCAAACAATACGTATTGAGCCAATGATCTTTTCCATGAGAAGAATTTGAATATTTCCAGTTAAAGTACTGGATGATATATGGTTCACTGCTCAAAATGAGTTTCAGTAGTAAGTGAAATAAGACTGCAAGCACAATGACTATATTGCAAGAAAAACATTAAGTACAGAAGTATATTTAACAAAAAAAAAAAAAAAAACATATATATATATGAAAAATTCTTACAAATACGGGAACATATTTAAAAACTCACTCCTGAATGAGTGAGCCCAAAAGTTTGATTTGCACTTTATTTGTGAAAGCTGCATATTAGGGTACTTATTTCCACTAGCTGTGGAAAGCAAATAGAGAAAAAGATAAATGTACATGTATTAAGTAAAAAAAAAAAAAGAAGCCCTATGCAATGAGTGATTAAAAAAAAAAAATAATAAATTCATTTCCCCTGCTTTCAAGATAGGCACTTGGAACAAAGAAACCTTCACTACCAAAGCTGTGCTTAGAGACCTACCCTGACTTTATTCATGTAATAATCACATACATTCTTACCCAATATGAAAGTGAGGACTAGTCTCCAACTAGAGTTCAAGAAAAAAAACCAAAACAAAAATCATATGCCAAAACCCATCAAAGACAGAGCAGTCAAACCCACAGCAACTTCTGTACTCATCTGTAAAAGTCACCACCCTTGGGACAGCGCAAAATGACCCTGGGGAAGCTTAAATAAGAAATACAGGTGTAGTGCTATTTTTACTCTTGATGTGAAACTGGGAAGGTCAGAAGCACCGAGGCAATTGCACCAGGAGCACTGGGCTTGGTGCACTCGCTATTTGCATGACATGAGTGCATCTGTGCTTCATGGGAAGGGTGGGCCTGTGGTCAAGGCAATAACGTGGGGATCAATTAAATTCCCTCTATGTGCAGCTTCCTGTGTTACTGTCACTGAGACACTTGGACCCACATGTGAAGTGGTTCAAAACCTAGAAATCCTCTTAACGGTGTTTACTGTAAGAACACTCACGTCAAAAACTTAAGAGGCTCAGGAAGAGCCCAGCAATGCAGGTCATCCCTGGTCTCCAGCAGGAGGGAGAACTTACATCTGGGTTAGGAAGACAGCCACGCCACCTTCAACTTACTGATCAGATCCTCTGCTGTGATGTACCTCAAGTGTTACTGTTTAACTGCCAAACTCTTGCTTCATTCAGTTCTTCACCTAGCACACATGGCTAATGGAGAGAAGAGGAGACAAGTCCTGCAACTTGCTGCCATGAGCAAAGTGTATGCCATGCAACTCCTCTAGCACAGTCCTCTCTGTATTTCAGGTCCTTGAAGGATGACCTTTGCCAGTTATTGACAAAAGCAAGCGTGCAGCCTTAGATACAAACCCTGCACGTCACACTCGCCTTTCCTGGTTTTTCTCCTTGCTGCACTGAAGGCATCAGAGGTCAGCTAAACTGTAACAGAAGCAATGCAACCAACAACCATTCTAAACAATGCTTCCCCCTCTATCGGCTCACAATCTCCTGGGACCATTTTTAAGAACACCTTGTTACTGATTTTACGAGCAGAAGGGCGATACCGAAAGCTGACGGGCTGACGTTTGCAACGTTCTCTCCCTCCTATATGCTCACATGAGATAATAATAAACCTTTTTAAAGTTGGATAAAAGCTGATTAAGGCACTTTACCCTCAATCATGTCACAAGGTAAAAAAAACAAAAAAAAACCCCGCAAAAAACAAAGCCACAAAATAGTATCAGTCGAAACTTCTCAAGTTCTAGTCTTGCTAAGCAGACTCTCACTACCTGTGTGTTCATCATGCACACGCTCTAGCGGGCACAGCACTCAGTGCTTCATGTGGGCAGCTGCAGTTTGCACTTCAACATTGTGGTCTACAGCTGCAAGAGCTCCACTCCCATCAGCTTGCTTCCCGGAAATCCTTAGCACTTCTCTCAAATGACAGATTTCACAAGCACAGTTTTAGGGAGCATGCCAGACTTCTACCACATATATGCTTTTGCTGCAATAGTTCACTATTAAAAGCAGAATTTGTTTCCAGCAGGTTGCTGCTGGGCAGCTCTCTGCTACTGCACCAAGAGGGACCACACTGAATGACAGGCCATCCACACGGCAGTTTACTGGAGATCCACCCTCCAGTGTGGAAAGCAACTCACATACAATTTCACACTTAGGCTGTACCTGTTGGAGAGTAAAGTGCGTTTGTCCTCCCTCCTCCTGAGTGACTGTGATGAGCTGGTGTCAGATGCCAGATGACAGGCAAATAACTATTTCTGCCCATCACATGAAATGTGGATTTTTGATCAATTTTCTTTTTAAAATGAACTTAACACATCAACCAGGTATGAAGCATCTTAGTATCAACATCTAAAATTCAGTTACAAAGGTTATCCTATGACTTTTCTGGCAATCTGATGTGCAGAACCCTCATCAACCCATTAAACCAGCCTGGGCAGTACATGGGAAAGGAAACTGCTGACTGAGAGACAGGCTTCATCTATTTCCAAGAGGCAGGCAGCATCCATACCTGCCTTCCTCTGCTACAGAGGCCTACCAGCTGCAAAAGCTCATTTCCCAGTTAAACCAGTATTACTATGAACAACGCCCAAGTGTGAAAGCAGGTAGGCCTCCCAATTTCATACACACCGGAGAGAGCACGTGCGTGTGCATGGAAATCTACCTCAAAGCACCAAACAGGTTAATGACATTTTCAAAATCTCGGGTGCCTGAGCAGTTCAGGTAAACTAGACTGAGACAAAATTTTAACAACAAAGTGCAAAGAAGGTATTAAGTAACTTCTCAATTCTTAAGGGAGAGGAAGAGGTTGGGTTTTTTTGCACATAGCCACTAATTTGCCATCTAAGAACAATAAAAATTGGTATTTGGAATTTGCTCTAACCTCCTGCCTGCAGGCAGTTGCAGACTGAGACTACAAATACCTGGTATTTTTGTCCTCTTAGGAGATGGGAGAGGAAGGAAGGCAGAGGCAGGGAAAGCACTGGGTGCTCCTTCCAAAACAAGACTTATCTGCCTAACCCTTCCTCCCTTAGGCTAGAAGCCCATCTCTGCTTCCAAGGATGTGAATCAAATAAAGCCCTTTGACTCACTTGGGCAACAAAATCTTTCCAGAGCCGTAACAGAGGAAGGAGCCTTTCCTCACTCATCCATGGATGAAAGCAGAAGGCAAAACAACAAGCAATTCACACGTAGAAGCCATTTCCTATGGAAACAAGATTATAAAGAGACATAGGAAGAGGTGTCCTGCTAGTGCTGGGCAAATCCATCATGCATGTATATCACACTCCAAAAGCCATCACAACACCAGCCACTAAGCTGCTTCTCCCTGATCTCTGCACTCTTCTATGGACACTGGAAAAGGCCACACCAGGATTCTGGTAAGGCAGCAGATGTTGCTACAGACAGATGTTCCCCTAGGCCAAGCAGGCACACTTGGAATGAGATTCTTACCACTGACAAGCTATTTTTCTAAAACTTGAAAGATCAAGGATTTTTTAAATTTTTTTTTTTTTTTTGGTCTATTTCAAATTCTTATGTGTGACAGGGTTAAAAGTTTGAGCTTTAGCCCAGAACCAAGTAGTTTAGTAAGGAAATAAGAACACCTTTAAATAAAATTGCCCTTCCCCTTCTGAGAGGGGTTCAAATGCTGCCAAGACTCACAAGTGAAAGAGCACCACAGCTGATACACCCCCTTCCTTGGACTCTATCCAACACCAACCCAGGGTGACCTTTAGGATAAATCCAGGACTAAAAGTAACAGAAAGTCTTGCAGACCTGGACTAGAGGATCTAGGCAAGTGTACAAGAAGGATTCTAACAAGACCATGCTTACGACAAGCAGGGCTGAAAGCAGCGCTGCTCAGCTCTAAATTTCATGTGCAGCCATCTCCCCTCAACAAACATTTGCCAGCTCGTAGCTCCAGAAAAACAAAAACTCTTCACAAAACCCACGTTTGGGATAGCTGGGATTCCAGCCGTCATTTTAATGGTATGTTCTGTATTTCCCCTCCCTGCTATGCTGCCGGGGGTCCCTGGGTGAATTCGTTACATCTGAATTGTACTTTTGGGAGCAGGTCAAAGACACGTGCGGGTTTCTGGACCGGCAAGTTGTGCACATTTGTTAAGTACATCTGCAACTCCTGCCGTGACTTTGGATGGAGATGGATTTCCAATAAACAGGAAAAAAGCTCAAATAGCAAGGCACCGCTCTAACTTGAGTTTGGTCAAAACATTCTTGTATCTCCACTGCAAGATGTATCTCCCACCTCTTCACAGACGCTTCAAACATAAACAGGGACATTAGCGAAGCCAAGTGTTAAATCCCTCAGAGGACCCTTATCATCCTTTTGCTGTGTCAGTAATGCTTCGTGTTGCACTTAATATGAGCAGCATTATGGATTTTAAATCAAGCCTAATCAAAGATTCATTAACAGGCAATACATTAACGCAACATATAACTACCAGCCACTCAGTGCCCTTTAGCAACTCCTGAACAGGCTGCGAGCATCAGCAGGTCAGGCTGTTTCTCCAGGGGTTTAGTAGGAGAGGTCAAAAGAGAAAAAAAGCGAGCAATTATATCAAGTGAAAGAATAGATACAGCTTCTGTTCAAGTCATGCATTCAAATCCACCCCTCTCACAGGTGGCTTGGGTGCAGAGCTCATTTTAAAAGATAAAAAAGGCAGGCTAGCAACTTAAAACTGACCACAGGGCAGTTTGGGGGCAGAACTTTTTTTTTTTTTTAATAAAAAATGGCAGGCTGATCAACTTAAAACAGAATTCCCCATTTCATCACCTCTACCAGCAGCATGCATCAGTATTCTCTGCCTCATTTGAACACAGACATGTCTGTGCCTACACCAAGAGAGTGTAGTCTCAAAATCCTGTAAGCCTCTACTGATTTCAGCCCCATAATTTTTACTTCCATTTTGCAGATGCAGACCAGAGGCAGAGCGAGAATAAAGCCAGGGGCTTTAGAAGCACCTACAGCCTTTTTTTGCAGCCAACGGGCACTGGAGACAGTCAGCAGTCCCATTGGAGCAATGGTGCAAGCTACAGGAAGCCCAGAACACACAGCACTGAGATGCCACCAGGTTACTCTTCCTACTTATCAGAAAGCACATCAAGTCATAAAAAACACAGGTGACTTTTTCTGAACTCCCTTCAAAGAAATACATCTTCTACTCAAACACTCCCATTACTTTTCCAGATTATTCCTGGAAATAATTCAACAGGGGGAATGTATGGGCCACAAAGTGACACCAAGGGAAGCTGGCAATTAGCCCCCTGTGCTGTAAATAGCCTAACGATTAAAGCTAACTATGATGGAATACTGAAAAGATGAAGAAAATAGTAAGGAAAGAACAGGATAAATATAACTAACTCCATTGTCTGCCTTAAAAAAAAAAAATCTTTCTTCTAATGGAATACTGTGCGATAGCAGCAACACCACAAACTAGGATGGGGTAGAAAAGGGGACCCAAAGCAGCTAAATAACAGCCAAAAGAGCAAATTTTCAAGGGCAAACTCAGCATGACTCTCCCAGAAACTCACATTTTCAGCAGCATTCAAGGATTTTGGAAGCCTTTGATACAGAATGATTCCAGTTCTAAACTCCCCCTTCCAAACTCTGGAGTTATCCTATAAGGCTGCTTGGCAAAGGCATCCTTTTTTGTCCAGTGTATGAATGCAGGGATTTTCTTCTAACCACAAAAGTCTGGGGATTTTTAATATCTTTCCTCCAGCAAGGTCTTAAGTCCATTTAAAATGCATTTAACAACATGTGTATAAATTAAGCCTTGCTTACATCATCCAACTACATTTGTCCTCAAGATCTGAGCAGATCAAAAGTAACGAAAATCTTTCCAGATTAAAAATTATGCAGTTGCGTGATACCACAAACTGGATTCAGTCCAGTAAGACTTTTGGATGAAAAGCAAAGAGGAAACATCCTGAAAGCACACTGTCGATGATATTTCAACTTAATTCCATCAAACACTGCCGACAGCAAGTCCTGCAGACAGAGCAGCAGTAAACATTTAACGACACAGAGGTAGAAAGCATCATATACTTATTCTCTGCACTACCCGACACCTCATATTTCTCAGACTAAGTAAGAAAAAATGTCAGATCAAGCTAACAGGGAAATACGTCCCTTTTATTTGCAACGATACATCCAGGAGCCTTTCATCCTTTAGAGCTCAGCATGCCTCATACACAGAGTAGCTACAAATCTCCAGCCTCTACAAACACTTGAGCACACAAATAATTTTAATCAAGCAGTAAAATCCCATCTTAAGTCATGGGGACTTAAATTCATGAGTATGCATTTGCATTATTATTACTATTCTATCTGCTTCATAATATGTCCTCAGTGCAAGGTTATGACAAGATTAATGAAATCCAGGCAACTACCCATAGCACCATCTTTCAATTTCAGTACTCAGCATGAAATAAGGAGACTGAAAAGATAGATATAATGAGATTTTTTTTTAATATGTGTATATAAAGTGTTCTGAAGTACATTTAATTGGTACCGTTGCAGACTAGCACACTGATTTTTAAAGTTCACTCATAAAATTCAAATCAAGCTAGTGACACTGAACAGTTTTCACAGCTGAAATATAGTTTAATTTTGCATAACAAATAGTCCCCCATTCCACTACGTTTATTTGCCAATAAATTCATGATCTGCATTCCACAAAGCACAGAAACTGCAAACAAGTAGGGAGAAGCAAATAGCCACCTGACAAGGCTGCTTTTTTTCCAAAATAGTTCATAACCCTGTATTCTGTTTGGTGCATACAGTGGATGCACCAATAGTTTCAAACACTACCAAGAATTGTCCAGTTTTCCTTTATCAGCATATTCATCATACACTTCCACTGGCTTTATCCTCTTTGTTTTGCAGTTAACAAAGGAAAATTTAGACACGTGAATAGGACTGTGTGTTTTGATTTGTTATTTGATCAATAATGATGAGCCTTCCAGAAGAACTACCAAGCAGCTGAAGCTCAAATCTGGAGCTTTATAAATAATATCTTCAGAATTTTCTATTAGATTAAGAGTCCAAGAAAATCTCTTTTTCCAACTAGGAAATTTTTTCCTTCAACTTTACTTTATAAGGAAAATAATGAAGGAAAGACAAAAAAGGCAAAACTAACAAGCTTAAAAAAATAGCCACCAAGGAGGAGATCCTGGCAGGTAATTGCACAGCAAAGACCTCTTAACCAAATAAACGTTCGCTGTCTATAATCACAAGAACACAAACCCAGAAGAGTGACTTGTAAAAACAAAACTTGTCTAAGTTTAGTTTCAAAACCTAAAAAAAGGTTTTGGCCGTTGGGTGGGGTTCTCCATGTAGGGTTTTTACACCACCAGCTTCCCTCTACTTCCTGCCTTTCTGTTCCAGCTGTTAGCTCAATTCACACCTTGAAAAAAAAAAAAATCACCAGACTCTGGCTGCCAAACTGCCATTCAGGGTGGCACAACTCTGGAGGGAACCTAGCTCAGAAATACAGTTCTGTTGCTCACAACATCCAACATGCACAAAAGGAAAATGCAAGGATAAGTTACGTACCTCCAGCTCCGTCTCTCTCCGATTGATATCGTCTGTAGATTGATTTAGTTTCTCCAGCTCCCCCTATAAAGAAGTCAAACACATATTAAGAAATCAGTGAAAAAAAGGTGTCTAAGAAGGCTTGTTCAGCATCCCCACTGAAAGCTCACAAGGGCTGTGGCTTACGAATTCTGTGAAAAGAGGAAACTTTGAGACATTTAGAATAACTTTGATACTGCTCTTCTATTTTGCCACTTACTAGAAAAAATAACCAGAGAAGCTCTATAGTTTTATTTTAAAGGCAGTACATTTCCTGTGCTGGCTTATTCCTCGCTATTAAAAATAAACATAAGGTACAGTAAGTTCTGTCTTAATAAGCAATACAAGCAGTACCTGCTCATTTCCAATGATATACACACCCCCCCTCTCAAAAAAGATTACCATAAAGTTAGTACTGTCTCAGATGTGCAGCAAAAGCACAGCATTGATAAGAAATACGTCTTGCAGCATGAGAGGCATTTTACTCTGGATTTTGGCAAAATATTTTAGAGCACAACCACTGAATGGGACACATGATTATGTTTACTTAGTCTGCCTTCTTGCTAACATTCTGATCTCTTCACAGCAAAAACAAAGGTGTTAAATCCCTTGAATAAATATTTACTAGAGGTGGTGTTGGCATGAATGAAGCTACCATAAAAACAAAGCTCATTCTTAACGACTTTCTGACCACAAAAAGCAACCCACAGGAGCAGGCTCCAATAGCCTTCTTTATTTGAGCAACGTGTTACTCCATGCGAGATCCTACGATTTCAACAGGAGTGTTCTCTAACTCAGCCTTATTTAATTTTCAACCGTGTAACAGTATCCGCCTAGAAGCGTTTATCTGTACAAACCCAACACTGTAAATTGATTGTCACTCGAGCCATTTCCCACTAGATTACAAGAATGACTCTGGTTACAATCAGAAGGAATTAATTGCAACAGTTTAGTTTTCTTATCCTGGGAGGTCAGATTTCATTCCTCGCTCCTGGGATTTGGAAGATACATATTTGCAAATCCACGCTTTCTGCAACAGCCCTACAGAAATTGCCTAATTGCCTCTTACTAAAAGGCTAAGAATGCTACAGGCTCTCGCCGAGGCAGACACAGCAGCAGCCTGGATTTTTTGACCAAACAGAAAACTCCGCAAAAACGCTGTTTTACCGACAAAGTGCAGATCAGGTATGTAGAAAACATGTTGCAAGCTGAAGAACCTAAGGACAAAACTGCATCAAGAGGCACTAACAGAACACAGCTTCTCAGAATCAGGGCAGTAACAGGCCAGCTGTTGGCCGAGGGCCTCATTCTGTGTTACTGTGTTTTGTGAATTTTGCAATTGCTCTGCTCGGCCCTGGAAAAGGAAAGCTCACGACGGAGAAAAGAATGACAATTACAGCAAGGAGGGCCCTACGCCAAAGATCCAGCCTCTCAGCAATGCACACACATGCTTATATTCACTCACGAAAAATGGTCCCAGCAACGCTGGAGGCATAACCCATAAATCTGCAGAGATCTAAAAATACATTTCATTTCAGGAACCACGGCGTGCTGAAGTTTGCACCGGGGAGACTGGTCAGGACATGATTTGGGGGTGAAAACCTTTGTTTAGAGACCACACAAGGATAAAAAAAGCATTTCAGAAGACATTCATTATGAGGAAATACCATCTTCCACGAAAGCTCCTTTTTTGAAACCAATTAAGAAAAATAACTTAGAAATCAATCGATGTTTTCCCCCATTTACGAATTTCCGAGCATCAGCCCTGTTCCGCGAGCAAGGTCACGCTGTCATGGTCAAAGATTAAAGGGGGGGGGGGGGGGGGGGGGCGGGAGGAAGAGGAGGAGGAGGAGGAGGAGGAGGAAGGACGCCCCAGGGAAGCCGGCGCTTCCCAGGGAGCGCTGCCCGGGGCCGCGGGGCAACAAAGGGCCGGGCAGCCCGGGCAGCCCGGGGCCGCTTCCCCCGCTGCCGGCGGGCCCCGGACACCCGCGGCTGCTCCGCACCGCCGCCTGCGGGTACGGGTGCGGGTGCGGGTGCACACGCGCCAGAAAAAGCGACAAGGAGCTAAATAAAAGGCAATCCTCGTGACAGTTATCGCACACGTTACATATATATATTAAAGCACATTTGAAAGGCAGCCCCCCTGGCCGGCCGGAGGCGGCGGGCCTCACCTGGATGCGGGGATCCACCTCCTCCTCCTCGGGCCGCGGGCCCTCCTCGGCGGGCCGCCCGCGCCTGGCCCCCGGCTCCATGGCGGCGGCTCTCGCTGCCTCCCGCTCCGCCGCGGCTCCTGCTCCTGCTCCGCCGCTCCCGGCTCCGCTGCCGCCCCGGCCCCGCCTCCGGGGGAACCCCTCCTTCCTCCCTTCCTCCCGTCCTCCCCTCCCCACCGCAGCCCCCTCTCTTTGTGCCTTCGCACCGCGGGGAGGAAGCGCGCGCAAAATTGCGGGGTTTCCTTTCTCTCGCACGCCCCTTCCCGCTCCCCTCCCGCGCCGAGGCGGCTCGGCCCCCGTGCTGGGGCTGGCCCCGCACCAGCTGTGCCCGCTGCGGGGAAACGCCAGCGGTACCTGCCGCCTGCTGTCGCTTTCGGCCTTTCCTTCCTTCCTTCCTCCTCCTCGGGCTCCGCTGGGGGATGAAGTGTCTGTGGAGGAGAAGAAGGGAGAGAAAGCGAGGAGGTAAAAAATAATAAAGGCACTTTCAGCAACCTTGAAATGAAGCCCAGATTTTTATTGTGTGGCGGCTGAAGAAGCTGCTAGTGTAGCTGTCGGATGCAGCAGAAGACGACACGGTAAAGACGTGTCCTTTTGTTGTCAGTAAAAGGAGCTTCTTGCAAGAGGCACTGACAGTGCACACGCGTGGCCCCCGGCCCGCAGAGCTCTTTACATCGGGGTCTCCTTAACCACGGGGACAACACCCAAACTGTCACCCAAACGCCAAGGGGAAGGAGCGGGAGCGCCTCTGACTGCTGGTGCACCAACAGGGATGGGCTCCAGCGCCTCCTCATCCCATCGGCCTGCTCACCCCACACCCCGTGCACCCAGCGAAGGAGCAAAGCTGCAAACAACTGCTGTCTCTTCCCTTCTCACAGCAAACCCACAGCACATTCCCCCAGCAGTGAAAAGGAGACCCATAAAGCTTTGTCTTTTCCCTCCTCAAGACACAGAGAACACAGTCCCCCCAGAGCACACTGGCCAGGCTACCCACGGAGCAAAAACCGGGAAGAAGAGGTAACGGGCTGAGCCAAGGCCCTTCCTCCAACCACACCGAACTACTTCCCCACTCCCTCTGGGATGAGGAATATATCTCCATCTGACAGGTATTGCTTGTGATTTAACCCCACTTTGGTTAGAAAACTCCTCAAAAGATTTAAAAAAAAACCCACAAAACTGGAAGTTTAAATATGAAGAAGCTTCCTTGTGAGATTGGAGAAGGAAAAAAAAATCCCCTCAAAGCAGAGTAAGATAACAATTCATGTTCCTAAGTTAAAAAGGAGGCAAAAGAAAAGCAGTCAAGCTCTTCCCAATACTGCAAAGCAACAAAAAAAGAAAGGATCAAGAGGAGTGGCACAGGCATTTGAAAATTGCATAAATATGCAGAGTGACACAAACAAACCAAAACAATCAAGGGACAGAGGAGGTGCTGCAAAAACGCAGATCAGTGGTTTGTAACATCTTACCTTCTCACGGCAAAAGCAGCAACATAAAGGGAATAAAACCCTCAGGTCGGCCAAAGCCAAGTGTTTTACTGCTGTCGGTGAAGGGAATTTGATGTGCACACACAGCCAGAGGTCTGCAAGGGTCTGGCCTCTCTCATCCCCAGTGTGCTGTGGCTTACGCCAAGACCGTGATGGTCAAACACACCGAAGTTGTCATCAAAAGAGCACAGAAAGCACAAAGTGGCACAGGGATGAGTTAATGCTGGCGGGCCTGCTGCTGCTGCTTATGTTTCTGGAAAACAAGGCTACATAAAACATGTCCTGCAGCTCTGCCCCATTTCTCCCAGTCTGACCCCAGAGCACCGTCAGGCAAAGCACGGCCCGCTGCCACAGGGACAGGAACGCTCCTGCACACGGGGTTCGCAGCCTTCACACGAGGACCCTGTTCCTCCATTGCCACCACGACAGCGCCCATGAATGCCACAGCTCAAAACACCTACAGCCAAATTCATCACTTTGCTGCCATCAGGCCAGAGCAAGCTCCTTCCTTCCTCAGCTGTGCCGTGGAACTGTGTTGGGAGAGCTGCCTGCAGAACTCAGCGCTGCGCAAGGGGTACTGTGAACAGACAGGTCCCTCTCCCCATGGCTCTGAAACCTCACGCTGAGCCCCAAGACCACTAAGATTGTTTTATATCAATCTGGTGCATTGGAAAGATTTATATATTAAAATAAATAAAATATCACTGAAGAATATAACATACAACACAGGTTGTATGTCTGTTATTGCTGCACACACCACCGTAAACAGAGAGGTGGCCTTAAGGGAAAGATTTGGCAGAAAGGGAAAGGGAGACTCTTCAGTACACATGAAGATCAATAAAAGACTCAAGTATATTATTTGCATGATCTTTTCTGCACAATCCTGCACAGCCCGTGGGCAGGCTTCATGCTCCGCTTCAGGCAATACAGTGCAAGAAGTCAACTGCGGACGATGGCATTTGGGTGTTATTTTTGCCAAGTCATGAGTGATCTCACCCCAGTAAGTCTCTCCCACACTATCTGTTACAAGCCAGCCACCTCCCCACGCCTGCCCCACTCACAGAAAGTCAGTCACGACCTTTTCACTTCCCCACAGGTCCCACGTGCGCCAAGGCGGCTGAGCAAAGCCTGCGTGAGGCGGATCAAGATGGCCTGTGCTTGCTCCTCAATCAACAGGTCGAGCCTCTGGTCCCAAGCACTCAAGTTCTGAGCAAAGCACTGTGAAGCTAAGTCAGTATGAAACATCCTTCTCCTTCCTCATGGCATTGCAGAGCGGCCGCAGCCGAGAACCAGACCAGACCTGCTGGGCCAGGCTGCAGCTTGACACAAGCTGTGCTGGAGATGGTACAGCTCACCTGAAAAGCACAAGAGACACCAGTGCAGGAGAAGCCACAAGTTACTTCAACAACCAATTTCATTGCACCTCTGTGTTGTGACATGACAGCCAGCATTTGGAGTATGAGCATTATCCACAACAGATCCTGGAGCACAGAAACTCCTGGTCAAGGGTGACACTGTGGTCAAGAGCCCTGCTACACTCTGACTTTGTGGGGGAATGTGCTAGACAACCTCTTTTTTGGTCCCACAGACATCCTTGGTGTACAGGCACATTTGGAAGGGGAAAGAGGGAAACATCTGGACTGGGAATGAGGAGTACAGAGAGGAATTTTCCCCCTTGTTCTGGAGGATGGTTTGTCGATTAGGTATTGCATCTCTGAACAGACACTAGGGAAACAGAAGTTGCATAGTTGCATTTCAAATAAAAATCAGCTGGGAAGAAGGAGGCATCAGTGACGAGCAGCATGGGGAATCATACTAATGACTAGTTAATTGGGGGGCAGAGGGGGCGGCGGAATCAAAGTGAATGGATAGTGCAGTTTTACATATATTTGATAATGGTAGATTCTGAATGGGTTTTATGTAAGGGTTGTGGTTTTATTTTTTCCAAATCTCATCTTGCATTCAAACTTCTGCTCCTACTTGCCCTCAAAGCCTGCTTCTGCCCAAGCACTAGAGCCAAGGGCCTAAAATACAAATCAAAGTTGCGTTTTCTTCCTCAGAAACAAGTATCTGCCCTTTCTGAACACTGATAGCATACGGAGAAGAGTTCAGGACTAATTAGGACACATCTGGTTACTGAAGACACATTTACAGTTCATGAAACCCTTTGCGAAGAAAACAGGCTGAGACAGAGCCTTGTGTACAGAACACTGCCTCTCTCCTCCAAGGGACTGGAGAAATAGTTCTGCTCAGAAAAATTTGTCTGCTTTTGTTCATTATGCTAGAGGGTAACTTCCGGTTGGCCTCCAAGCACTGGTGCAAATCAGTTTTAAATAACTTACTGTCAAACAAGCATATAAGAAGTCTAACGGTCCAATTCTAATGAGAAAAAAAAGTGTATAAAACATAACCCCACAAATAAATTTATTGGCATAAAATTCTCCATGTAATTTCTTAACTGAATTAATCTTGAAGACCAGTTTACCACACTGACTTTTGCAATGTTACACCAGGAATTAGTTTAGCTCAGGGAATGTCTCATTTGAAACCAAAGCCACTATCTCCCTCTTTCAAACTGCAGCAAAGACACTGCTCTGTTAACACTCAAACCCCATATGCTTTCCTGGTTTTCAGAAGTATATTGAACATGCTCAAAACATTTTTGAACATTAAGTGGGATCTCACCCACTGTCACAGTACATTTGAAGATCTGGTCCTCTGTATCTTCATCTTTGATAAGGGACTGAGTACATACATTTACTGAAGACTTTAAATTCCCTGGGTGTTACACGATTGAGAAACAATCAGAATCAAAACTTCCTCTGGTTTAATTCTCAAGCTAATTTTCACACTTCCATACTCGGAATGGCTGCAGCATGCTTCTGTTCTGCATTTTAGGAAGCACTAAAAATCAATTAGCTTTTTTACACCAGTTTGTAAGAGGCTATTGCCTTCTGCACTTGCATGAAAATGATGCACAAGACACAAAGACACATTAATGGAGCTTGAGCATCTATGGTATAAAGGATTGTAGATTTCCCCACCTACAAGGAATGTATTTAAAGAAAGAGCTACATCCCAAAATACCCTTTAATTTCACTTCTTTTTAACAAGCAATATTTAAGGATGATTAAAAATACCCTCTAGGCTTCACAGGGCTACAGAGAAAGAAGGCTCACTTGAAAGAGGCACAGTCTATTACCTAGCCACCATGATCTTAATAGCTTTCATAAAAACTAAATGCAAGGATTATTAGCAAAATTACCTGCTGGGCCAAATTCTGCTGGATATATATTTATATCCTATGAGCTACTTATTATTCTGAAGACTGATATCGATGATGCTCACAGTGAGTGCAATATAGTTGATATACATACACACTCACATATACTATGCTATATATGTGTGTGTATATATATATAAAATGCATGACTAACAGCTTGATGGATTTCCCTTCTTGTTCTTGTTTCATTGGGAAAGAACCACCATCATCACAGGACTTATTTTTCTCCTCCTCCAAGCTGTCTTTTGGCAAGGTAGGCGGCGGGTGGAATTACCCACTGGAAACCATCAGTACAGTGACACCTCTTTGGCAGAGGAGCAGAGCAGTCCTGCTGCTCATCTGGCCAAATTACAGCATATACTGCTTTTGCAGATTTAGAAAATAACATAGTGAAAGGAGACTCTTGCTCAGATCTGCTACTGAATGATAAGGGAGATCCCTTTCAACAGTGCTCGATACCTGAACAGGGAAATACCCTACACTGCACACTTTGGAGTAGACCCCCCAGGTTCCCAGTCCTGCTCTCTGCTTCCCCTGAGAAGCTGTCTCCCATCAGTTTCAACAGGAGCAGGATCAAATGCAAAGGTGTCAGTCTGCACTCAAAATAAGGCCTTAGACAAGGGGGTTGCCTTGTGGGAGCCAAAATGAGGTGCAAGTGCCATTCTGTTGTACCCAGCCAAACAATTTGGGAAGGCTTCTGTAGCGGTGCAGAAAGGTTGTTGCTATTCAGTACAAAACCAGGGCTGCTGAAAGCTCCCTGACTTCGCCCCTCAGTAGCTGGACAGGAAGTTCACCCATATAAAATAGGCTTATTTTAGACTGCTGAGCGCACAACATTAACACCTTGAGACTCCAGAACAACTTTCATCAGACAATCTCAGAACATTCCTTCAAATATCAGCCACGCAGGGAAACTTTGCCTTTGTTTTTGTGCACAAATCCCATTCCTTACACGTGCTAACCGATTAGAGGGAAACAGCACAGACATTTCAAGTACGAGGATGGCCCAGAGGATGACAGAAACATGTACCTATTCACAAGGAGCTTTCAAACAGGGGGTTGAGCAGAGCAGGTAGCTACAGAAAGATTTGGGACCTCATTATCACCATGACCAGCTAGAAGAGAAACAGCAGAAGCCTGGTCTACATCTAGAAAAACAAAAGACAGGAGCTGGTAACTGAAGGGGAACTCCTGCTTCTGCGCTGTGAGGGCAGACTGCTAGCCAAGAGGGAAAAGGCTGGAAGCCCAGAGTTGGGGACAGGCCCTTCCACAGCCAGGCCTTATTAGCAAGGCATTGAGAAAGGTCTTTGCACGGTCTCTTTATTTCCTAACCATGTCTGGCCAACCCATAAACTGACAGAAGAAATTGGAAATGTTTTTCCCACCCTCCTTTTTAGTTTCCTTCCCAGGCCCATTAGCACCTAATATACCTTGTGACAGAAAATAGGAACTTACCAAGTATCTAGATACAGAAATAATTGTCAGTTTAAGATATTTGAGCTTGATGCTTGCAAGATCTTGTGTCCACGCTTCAAGTGCCTCCTTCCAGATATGTATGGAAATCTACAACCCTTTAAAATATTCAAATTAAAACAAAAAAGGTCTGTCTTAGCTTTGTAGAAGCGAAATGCTTCCTGTGTACAAAGCCCCTTTCCCCCCCTCCTACCACTAATAGCAAGATTTTCTGCCCTCCTCCCATGCCTGGGAGAATCATACTCTTCAGTGCTTCCCGTTACATAAAAATCAAGTGATGGAGCACATTGTGTAGGAGTGAAATAGAGTCTGTTTTAGCACCCAGCTGCATATATCAGGATAAGAAGTAGTCTTCAGCAGGAAGAGATAAGAAAGCAGCTTCAGCCCTTTGGACCAAGAGGAGCATGGAGAGCCTGACAGATTGCTCTTCATTAATGAGCACATGAACACAAATCACTCCACCCTAGGGACTACGTTTCTCTGATCTAAAATGTGACCCCTGAGCCTCCCTTTGGCATTTCCTCCAATTTCCTCCCATTCTTTAACTTCCTACCCTCCCACGGGGTAACTCCTTGCCGTGAGCACCAGAAGCCTGACATACACCCCTGCACCCACACTTCTGACAAGCTGCCAGGGAACAAGCAGCTCTGCCATGATGCAAAGTACCTCTAGTCCTGGGAAAGGATGGGCATGATGAACGCCTGGGGCAGGTTCTGGGGAGGACAGCAGGATTTCACATGTCCAGAATTTGATCTGGTACTTTCATTTCTCTTGACCTTTCACATTGCTGTTTGCAAGAAAGAAGCATTCAGGCACTGTGTCTAGGAAAGGCGAGGCTGCCTAAGTGATTTCTTGCCAGGACCATTTGAGCAAATGGAAAGCAGCATGGTCACCAGCCAAAATGCAGAGGAAGGCAGTTGAAGGGGTTTGTCTTTGACAGGTGATCCAGCCCTTGATTGGAGAAGGATCCACATATTGCAAAATATTCTGAGAATACATTTGACACACAGATGTCTCAAGAGCAAGACTACGAGGAAGGAGGTGGATCTGCCTCCTTGGTCACCTCTCAAGAAAGGCTTTAGTGCACCCAACAGACCCAGAAAGCTTGTCTCTGACATTTCCCATGCAAACTGCAAAAACTCAACAGTGCAAATGCAGTCCTGGTGCACGGGGACAAAAGTTGCTCCAGCTCAGCCTGTCATCCACACTGCTTCCCAGTCCCAGCAAGCAACTGGGAGAGAGTCGCAGCACTCCAATAGCTGCAATGGTGCAATCAGTCCACCAACTGCTGCTGCACAGTGCCAGATGCAAGTACAGGAACATCCTCTCCAAACAGCAGGAGATGAAATTGATTTTCAGATACAGGCATTCTGCAGAGAGAGGGAAAGGAACAAAGCTGATGTCAGGCAGTAGCAGTACAGCTCTCCCCTTGTGGGCACCCCTTTGGAGCAATAATTCCTTCAAGGGAGCCAGGCTAGAAAAACCAACGACCCAGCAGTGTGCTAATCTTCACAGACAGAGCAGCTTCAATGCCGCTTAATCCTCCAGAAGAAGGAAACAGCATTTCCTTTGTGCCAAGGATGTCAAAATGGTTGAAGGTGGCAATCTCCACTGACAATAACATTACTAAAGGATGGGTATTTCCATTAGGCTTGAGAAGGCTTGGTCCAGAGCCAGCTGGGGACACACTGCTTTGTAAGCATCTACTCCTGGGAACTCCTGAAAGGATGCAGAGGCATTGAGCATGCACAGAGGCCAGAGACTGCGCATCACGGTCCCACGCATCAGTTACACGGCCAGGAAACAACAGCATAGCAGCAGCAGCAGCAGGAGCAGCTAATAACTGCCATTTATTCTTTTTAAGTTTGGCTCCTGTATTATTTTTGCTGCAGTTATGTAATTACCTATATTCTGAAGGAGGAAGTGGTGCCCCTGGGTTGTTACAAGAATGCCAAACCTCCTTGAGCCACTTCGTCAGCAGAGAATGACTCTTCCATGTAAACTGGATGCAGAAGTGAAAGAAAGGAGATAAGCATTCTCAGTAAAATCCTGAGTAATAGGAGGCTGCATTCAACTAAACTTTACTTCATGTAACAGTGGTATTCATGGTCTACTCAGACACTTTCCTGAATCTAAATATCAGATGGCACTGAATATAAAGTCAACTCCTAAACACCTTTAGGTAACACACAGGAAACATCACCTTGAATTCACATTGGTAAGTCAGCACATCTCACCTGGCCTTTCCCAAAACACCTTAGAAATACTAGCGTGCACTGTATGCTGCTGCCTGGATGTTCAGAGCCTCGTCATAAAAATCAGCATAGATCCAAGTTATTTTTAGGATCAGACACTTTTGTTATTTACATTTGTTCCTACGGAGTTTCTGAAATGTTTAAAACAGTTGCACATGTTGCCTCCTTGTGCAAAATGGAGAGTTAAAACTCTGAATCGAGGATCTGAAATACAAACTCTAGTATTGCAACAGAAGTAGAAAATACCAATGTATTCATCTCCCCCCCGTTCCTGGGGAACAGTTCAGTTATAATCATGACCCCAAGCAGATTTTGCACTCAATCACTGTGACACCGGCTAGGGAAACGAACACAGATCTGTATCTGCGCGCTGTAAATACACTGGCAAGGTTGCAACGGGGAGAAGGGAAATTAAGTGCCACTTATGACACAAACTAGACAGCTCATCACATCCATGAGTAAATACCAGCAGAAGCAAGAGGAGGCAAGATGCTTCTTCACCTTTTCCCCCCACCACAGTGTTACAAAGAAACAGATTAAGGACAAAACTGTGGCTTCTTATCACCTACTGACAGTACCAGCATCTGGAGAGGTTTCACCTGGGAACGCTAACAACAGTGGATCACATCCACCATTCACATACAGGAGCAGAGCTCCACAGATGGTTCAAGGGAGCTGTGCCCCCACCCTGGCAGGAGAGCCCAACATGCCAGAGCTGGGGGAACAGAGGCCAGAAGAGCCCCGAAGGGTGAGGGTGGAGAGTAAACTCCCTTGGGTCACTTACAGAGGAGGATTGTCCACTGCCTTGTCAACAGTGGGGACAACATTATCATATAGAAGCATGTCTTGCCCACATGCAAAAGGCATGATATAATGTAGTACAACCCTCTCTGTACAGACAAAGACACCCAGAAGGTCACACTTCTCTGTTTTTCTCCAAGGACAGGAGCATACCCATGGACAATTGCTGCAGAGCCACCTACACACTATAGCTCGTTTGCCTATGAGCCCATGGGCATGAAGGTGAAGACCTTTCTCATTTTCTTTCAGCCCAGCATGCAAAGCTCCACCGGCTGTACCATGTGGCAGGGCACAAGGTTGTCTCCCACCTGCAGAGTGGAGGAAGTGCCATGGTATGAAGCTACCAATAGAAAAAACACCTTCTAGCCAGAGGTCCCTTGGCTCCAAAAACCTACTCCAACTGCACAAGCCCATGGCCTCACCTCCATCTCAGTTACACACGAGGCTGGAGATGAAGACAACAAGCAGAGCATGCCCAAGACTTGAATATCTAAGTCTTACGCAGGATGTATGAGATGGATCTGACCTTACACCCATATGGGAAACAGCAACATCATTCTAAGCTTTTAAGCTAATGACACAGTTTACACAGAGTTACAGTAACCACAGCAGGTTTGGGAGGAAACAGGCTCTCTACCAAAAATACATAAACGGGTGGGTACAAAAATTCTGCCTATCACACCTTCACCTCTAAGAAATGCACTGCATTGATGCGTCCCAGTACCTCACTGCTGGAGCAGAGCAGAGGAGAGGAGAGCAGCCCCCTTTCATCCATCATGGCTTGTGTTCAGGGGCACCTTCCCCACACCCAAAAGCCTGTCTTCAAGAGACTGTAAATTCTATGATTCAAACGGTAAGTTTAACCCGACTGTAAAGTGGGTATTATTTCAGTTCTGGGATGTACAACCTTTCACCCACTCCTCCTTGTGCTTTTACAGTGAGAACTTGCTCCTAATTGGCATGCAAGTGTGCAGAGTCAGACCAATTCCTCTTCAAAAAAGGAGTGCTGCTTTTTATCCTGATGAACACGGATACTGCACACATCAGTTACAGGATCTGATTTAAAAAAATTACTGTAATCAGGCTTTGTTAGAACCACTCTGATAATGGATATGTGGCTAAAGTGATTCCTAATTTTATGATAATTTGACTAGAGACAAAGTAAATAAATGGCTTAAAAATAATTAAAAAAAAAACTTTAGCAACTTGAGTGTTGGTGATGAATGTCAAATTCAGGGCTCATAAATCTCCTCTGGAATGTCCATATCCTCCTACTCATCCACAATCCTAGTCTCTAAAATTTAAGATAACCCTACAAAGAAAACTTTGACATTTGGACTCCGGTGCTTTCTCATGCAAGAGATAAACTTTAATCTTTCAGGAGTTACACATTTACAGCATGAATTCACAACAAAGAGGATCGATTCTTCTATTCAGTAGAAAAATAGAATGACTTTCTCTAAGAAAGCTGTATTCTATAGTTTACAACAAGATATTGCTTGGGGGGGAAAGAAAAAGTAGATAAGGAACAGTAAGAGATTTTTTAAGCTATGTAAAGAAAGGTTATTCTGAGAACTGCAGGAATTCTTTACATTGGAATAACTGAGTAAGCACACTGAAATACTTTTCTACTAAACCATGGTTTTCAGCCAGGCACTTTAAATTGCTATTTTTACAAATGCACATGGTCTAACTGGAGGGCAGTTGTCTAGAGGCATCCCACTGCCTGTTTCAAAACAGAGGTGGAGAACAAGTGTATGATCTGCCAGACACCTCCTCCCCTGCTTGCCACAGCCTGACCGAGAGCCAGGCTGCTGCTGCCACCCCTGCCTCAAGCACTACAGTGGAAGATTGCAGAAAGAACGTGTACAGAGACAGCAAAGAAACACCTGTATGACCTGAAAGGGGAAAATAATGTGAAGAAAGAAACAAAATTGGAGTTTAAAAACTACTCTTCCTTCCAAAAGATTAATTAAAAGTGTCTCACAGCTGGTTTACGCATAGACTGACACGCAATAAGAAGTCATTGAGAAGTTCAAAAGGCACCAATTGCCTTCACCTGCCACACAGTTTGCTTTGGAGTCTGCAGTTCTGTGTGGTCCCTTGGATGAGCACCTCTCTCTTCCAGGTGTTTCTAACAGGCCTACCAACTCAGACTCCTAGCCTGCAAATACTAACAATCATCACACACGTGTATTCATCTGCATCCAGAATGTATTTTATGTGCATTATACCCTAGGACACCTTTAAAACTACAGGCACTGAGAAGTGATACCCGTGAAACACAGCGGAGTTTTGTGAAATAATTCCGTTAAAGTTCCAAAAGTCCGTCAGGTTTTAAATCAAGAAATCCTAAGGAGGTTTTCCCCATCAATTCCAGGTAAGATGGTACATTTCCTGCCTCCATGGTCTGGGTGTTTTTCTCTGCTTTGCAAATCACACTCGATCAATACAAATGGTCAGCTTTGTGTTCTCTGATCTCTGATCATTTTGTCTCAGATCCCAGTCAGAGTATGCCAATTCATTAGGGGCTGTGTTAACTCCCCTGATAGAAAAAGCTGGTGCTTCTGGTTTTGGTTTCATTCTGTATTCCCATGTTAAAACCAAAACAAAAAACCACCCTTGCCTCTTATCATTATTTGGTTAATGTCATGAAGGGTGAAGCACGCCTCAGATGTCTGAGAGACATCAACTGATTCAGAATGTGAGGAAAAAAAAAAAATCTCATGACAGCATTAATTCATTTTTGCTGGTACCCACTGTCTTCATAAAAGGCTTTTTCAGCTGGCCTCTGCTCTCCCAGAGAACGTCAGATTTGGTGGCATTTTTAGCTGTGACATTTTCCCCACTCAGAATATTTTCTTAGTCCATTACACTCGGAGTACCATCTGCTGTACAATAGTCACACCCTGCCAAGAAGCCTGGCCACAGCCTGCTTTATTCAGTGGATGAGCCCTAATTGCTCAGCCTGGCACAACTCACAGCACGGCATCCAATCCCAACTGCTGGTGCCACAGTTTCTCAGGGTACAAAGCTCCAGCACAGTCGCAGAAGCAGCTGAAACCACCGATTAATTCCAACACAGAACAGTCGTGCTTCCATTCAACTTCTGTGCCTGAATAGGCTGCCTGTGGGAAGAGTTCTTTGCGACACTTGTGGGCTGAACACACCCATTAGTTGCATTCACCGCTGTCCTGGGAAGCAGGAACAAGCAGCTCTTGGCCTGCTCCATTTCTGCCTGTCATCCAGTTGCTGGGAAAGAACCAGCACTTTCCTTGGTGACAGGCTTCACTCCAAGAAGCCTTTCCATGGAGCTCCTGTTTTGGGGTTGGCAGATCCTTTGCACAAATGAGTACTTGTGCAAAGAACAAGGATAAGCCAGTCCTAAATGAAGTGAAGGGAAAGCACAGAAAGGCAAGGAGAGGAGCAGTTTCTGCACTGATTGGATAGATAATTAGCATTTACGGTAATTCAAATATTTAATATCCAAAAGAATTACGGTGGCATAAAATTCAGTTGAGGCAATTTTACATGTAGCTTATTAGTGCCGTCTGCTAGCAGAGCATACTAAACACACAGTGTTTAAAGTGAGATATAAAGCCAGCAAGATGTAAATGTAATTTTATTCTACTCTTTCTTTTTCCCTTGAAATGAGAAGGGCTTGCTGGAGACAAAATGGGGATTACTAAAGTAGGAGAAACTGTAAACCAGCAAACTAAACTACAGCTGACATCACAGAGTAATTAATGAGAGACATACAGCCCCTCTGGTCACCTGCATCTCATGCAGCTCTGCTTGAATGGCTGCTCAGCTGGAGAGTAGCTCATCCATAAAACAAAAGAAGCAGGAAGAAAACAGGAGCAGTTCATGTAAACAGAAGTTTGACTCAGATTTTTGAGGAGTTAAAAATAATGTAGTAAGGCACTGCATTTTAAAATCTGTATCTGAAGTCACTGTAGTTTCTGAGGTATCAGTTTAATGGGACTCAAACAGAAACAAACTACAAGTTGTCAATGCAACAAATTATTGCCTCTGAGGTAGTGGCATTCAGGATCGCAACTGCCATTAACAACATCAGTTAACGAATACTCTCCCTCACATTGTGCCAAGAACATTCCCTCTAAATAACACTTACCTCTGAGATGACACTGTATTTTCATTATAAAACCTTATGTTTTCTTTCTTCAAGATGCTAGAGCTATTTAAGTCGACAAAAAGATGACTTAAGTGCATATAAAAAAACCCCAAAACCTCTTTTTGTCTTGTGTATAGTTAATAATGACCAGCTCTTCTGGTGGTAACTGTGTTAAAGATTTAGACAATCCAGTCCTAGGGTTAACAGGAAGGTAGCACTGGTGAGTGGCTAGTGCCATCTTGTGAACAAAATCCCCAACACCCTCCCTTCACCCTTTTTAGTCCAACTGTGCCTATGCAGCAGGGTAGGGGAACAAAATCCAACTTTTGCTCAAATAAGTAACTCCATGAGAAGAACTCTGTAGGCATAAAACATGAGACTGAGCCTCCAACCAGGCCAGATAAGAGCTTTACAAAATAGAGACAGGCTAGAGAGAAGGAAGTTACTTTACAGTACAGCTGGTGGTAAGAGAAGCTATTCTTTTTTTCACTGCATAGCAAACTATACCTAATGTTACCCTTACTCAAGAAATACACATCATGCCAGCCACAGACTTTGCTAACAGACACTAGCAAACTTTCCTTCCTTTCTTTAGGTTTTTGTTTTTTCTTTAAATCCTAGGTTTCTTCTGTGCCTGGGCTTCAAACAGCAGTGGAAGACAAGGCTGCACTAAACCTCTTGAATATAAAAGGGTTTATGCTATAAATCCAGCAGACAGGGATCACCAACTCTCCAACCTCCCTACGGACTCTGTGAGAGGTGGATTTGCTGCATTCTGACCAGGAACAGAATGGAAAAACAGAAGAGACCAGTCAAAGAGCAGCGAAAGAAAGGAGATATAAGGCAAAGAGCAGCACTGCTACTTCTGTAACATCCTAACTTTTTGACATATGGGCTCCGTTCACCCTGGTTTCCGAGGCTCTCCATTCTACCATTTCAGCACTTCCTGTTTCTTTCCACCTCTTGTAATATTCAGCACACGCACCAGAAAAATCAATAGCAATAAAAACTCAGCTAAAGTAAGGATATATGATATTAATGTCTCCAGGAAATGTCAAATCAAGCCACAAACCTGTCTGCTCCCTGACTTCTCCCTACAAATACCCCTGATTATTCTGATTCTAGATTCTCTGGATACCACAGGCATCAGAAACCTGAGCTGAAGTTGACATGTTGCATCTGGCTTAAGCAAGGATTGGACAGTACAGACACCCCAGAGGGGGAACTTTGAAAAAGCATGGGTGACAGCAAAGTTTAAAGCTTCTTACTAGTTGAGCGAGAAAAACAAACCTGGATTTCTATTTTCAGTCAGACAGCTGCTTTCCAAATCTTTCACTTCGTATATTCCACAAGCATGCATTCGTTACAACTCTGTCCTTGGTGAAGATCTTCAAAAGCAATTGAATTCCCATGGATGAGACCTCAGACTTCCTAGGAAAGGGGGTAAGTGTTCCCAAACAGAATCACTTAAGTAGAGCTGCACAAAATCACTAGTTGTTTGGAAGAATCACAGTCTTTCTTGTGCTCTCGGCCTCCCTGATTTCAGAGCAACAGTATTCTCCCCCCACTGCAAACACAATGAATTGTGCACATCATCCTGGGAAGTGGGAATGAAAAAGCTTCTCTAATGAAACATCTTACCTGGCTAATAGCTTTTATCCTCACAAGCAGTGCTTCTGTGTGCCTCCCCACAGTGCAGCTCAACATCTGCCCCTGTTCTAATAAACGAGCTCACATTACAAAGGCAGAGCACAGACAAACCCACATCCTGAACCTACTGCACCCAAGGGCCAGATGTTTTTGCAGAATGTGTAACTAGCAAATGTTTGCTCCCAAATGTCTGAAATGGCTCACAAACTTTCCTAATAACAAGCATAACCAGTGAAAAATTCATCATACCTACACTACAGGAGGTAGAAGTGCATAGAAGAAGACTTACCCTATTTTCACTAACTGTATCTTAACAGTATCTTTGCAATATAAAATTCTGCTTCCCAGTCTCGCATGTAGTACTTACGTTGCACACAATTAGATGCTGCCCTTCTGTCTGTAACACTTGTCTGGTTTTGGAAGCTGAAGGCTTTCATTCCCAAAATGTCAACTTTGACACGGAAAGCTCATTTAATTTTATGTCACCCCTAGCCTGTGAAACTCAGAAAACTTCTCCCCCTCCCCAGAATCTTAGGCATAATCTTACCTTTTTTTCCTTCACATACTGATTCTCAACATTGATATTTTCTCATATATATATTTACATGTAATTCAAATAACTCTTCAATTAAAACACTTCACTGGCAATTTTTATTTATATATATTCAGAGGTATAAACTGGATAAAAGATCAAGGAAAAAAGAACATTAGTCAGGCCTATAAATGACCTTTCAGCTGTCAGATACCAGATTTCTCCTGTCAAACCAAGGCTGTGTTTTACAGCTGGCTGCTGACACTTCTAGATGCTAGCACTTCAGGTCCCACTTTTACAGCACTGTGTCTCATAGAAATGATGCACAACCCAGCACGGGGACAGCATTGTATAAACTGCTTAAATATTCTGCCTTTGGAACTCAATAACCTTCAGGTACCTGGAAGATGCACAGAAATAGCCTTTTAGCTATTAAAGAAGCCACATAAATACTGCTATGATACCACAACCGTAAAGTTCAAATGGATTTTTCCCAGCAGCCCATATTTCTAAGGAAGGAAAACTTACCCATGTACACAGTATATGCACAATCTGTCTGTGGATTTCTGTCTAGCCTTAGCCTGTTGTCAAACACATTGCACAATATCAACCAAATGTGACAGAACACTAAAGGACACAAAATGTCAGAAAGACTCAAAAAACATTATATTTCTGTAAATTTGATGAAAATAGCCAACAGACAGACCTTACTCTTGTCCTCACTGAGGCACTGCCCCATTAACACGATCTGTTAATATACGCTGTCTAATTCCAGTAGGAGACATCAGAGAATCCCACACTGGAAAGTGACGTTTAAGATTCCCTAGCCACAGGAAGAGCTTTATCTGCAGTTCATACTTTACTAAACATCAAAAAATGTAATCACAGCACAAAAAACCAAAACAAAACAAAATATTGGCTTCCTTAGTCCCACTACCTCAATAATTACTTGCTTCTATTCTAAATATTGCCCGGAAGAGGGTGATCCAGGAGGGGACATACGACTTAATGCTTTCCAGATAGAGCAGCTAGGGAAAACAAAAGGGAGGTCTTCTACAAACAGTTGAGTCAGTCTCAGCAGCCCCCACTGACTGACAACAACTTTAAGAATAACCAAGGGATTTATTACAATCACAGCATAGTAGCTTGTTTGTGGAAGGTCAGCACAACTCGGTGCAGAAGTTTTTAAGCTCTTTTGACACTACTTACCCCAATTACCACATCTCCCTGAGGGAAGTTCCTCTGGCAAGGTACCGGTATCCTTGGCATGTGGTACCTCCGGTGAGCGTATATGAACCCAGAAAGGCTGAAGGGTGGGAGGAAGTACATCCACTTTACTCAGCACTACCACAGACAGCCACATGCACCCCATCCATTCTTGTGTCTCACAGGGCGAGGCAAGGATTTCCTCAAAGCTCACTCAACTTTACCACAGTTATAAAAACTTGCAGTGATTTAAAGTTCGCAGAAGCAGAGGCACAGAGACCAAAGCTTTCCAACCATTTATCTCAGAATAACTTCTGCTTTGTGACAATTGAAGGCCTTTCTGGCAGGGGCACTAATGCATGCTACTTTATTTTCCAGATCTGACTGGAAATGAGACTGAATGAGAAAGAAAAAAGAAAGGCTGTTCTCTGTTTAATGGCTTGCTACACAAAAAGTGACAGTTCTTCACGTAGAAATGCACAGAAAGTTACAGAAGGCACTGATGTTACAGACAGACAAAAAAAAAAAATTGAAAAAAAAAAAAGGTGCATTCTTGTTCAGGCAATAGTCATCTCAGTGTAAAAATGAAGTCAATGGCTGCCTGCAGCTAAGTCCATTGGGTTGACTCAAAACTTCTGACTAATGTTTTTAATATTTGCCTACTTTTTATTTCCTTTTTGGGATGCCCAGTTCACCACATTTGCCTTTGCATATGCTGACAATTACATGGCAAAGACACAAGCTGCCACCTGAGGCAGCCCTTCAGTCTCTTTTCTGTGCTCTGTACCCAAACTGAGACCAAATACCCAGTCCTGCAAGGCAATTGGTGTTACCAGGTTCAAACCCCACTGAAAATCAACAGTTTTACTGAAGGTGAATATTTGCTGAGGGAAGCCAGAAGATGACAACTGCTCAGATGAGAATAATTTTATCATTATAACCCCTTTTAACATAATTTTTCATTTATAGTAAACGCTACTAGATATTTACTACTTGTATGGCAGAAAGTGTTAATGGGTTGTGCAGTAGGGGTCAGCAACTCATAAATCCCTGGGATGATACTCTCCATAAAAAAAGGAAATGTCAGGTAATAACTGTCCTCAAAGGGTCATTAGGAGAATTGTGTGGTATAATTCCTTTTCCTCTGTGGCCAGAGTTTGATGACACAATAAATCCAGCTTTGGGGCTCACAGTATCAGACCAAAAAAAGCTGTGGTGCTCTGATGCGAAGCAATGATCTGCTGCAATTTTGTTTATAAACATATCAATCCAACAAGACCTCTGGCAGCTCCAAATTGTTAAAAAATATTCTGAATGGTTAACTTTGCAGAATTAGGCTTTATGCTGGAAAACTTTTTACTTCTTTCCCTCCATGCACACACAGCCAGCTTGAAAAGTGCTAAAAATAAATAAATAAAATTATCACATATTATGACTAGTTTGTCATAAACAGAGGGAAGAAGCAAGCTGAAGCATAAGAGGTTCTGCAGAAACATAAGGAAAAACTTTTTCATCACTGTGAGGGTGACAGGCACTGGAACAGGCTGCCCAGTGGGGTTGTGGAGTCTCCTTCTCTGGAGGCATTTAAAACCCACATGGACACATTCCTGTGTGACCTGCTCTAGGTGGTCCTGCTCTGGCAGGGGGGTTGGACTAGATGATCTTTCGAGGTCCCTTCCAACACTGTGTGCATTCTGTGAGTCTGTGAAATACTCACCTCTGGTCCACATCAAACATGTATGTCTGGGTCATCTAGCAACAAACAAGTCCAGTGGAATGACAGCCTGAGTCAATCAATCACATACTAATATATACTGCAAGAGATGAAATCCCTGCTCAGAATTGGGTCACCATCAAATGAAGCCACAGGATGCTCAAGGCTTTGCCCAGTCTATTTCCAAGTATTTCCAAGGATAGAGGCTCCACAACCTTTCTGAGCCCTGTCTCAGTACCTGACCTACACCTTATAAACAATACACAAGTAAGTAAATAAACAAAATCTTAGTATTTCACTGGAATTTCCCCTATTGCAACTTGTGTACGTTATGAGTGATGTGCACAGCCCATTGCACAAGTCACCAGATACTTTTGAGCTCCTCTGCTGCAGAGCAGCTGTTCAAATTGCAGGTTAAATATCCAGACATGTTTTTGAGATTATATCACACAAGATGAAAGGAGAGGTTTTGCAGTGTAAAACACCAGGACTGCTGAAGAGAAAGGATGAACTTCCTTCAAGCAGTTAAGTCTGTGGCAGGCTGTGAACCATAGCATCAATACAGTGGCTTTTAGTGGCAGGAACAGCAGAGACCAACACTTTTCCTGAGCGAAATGGGAAAAGAATCAAGACCTCTACTCAGAAAAGAAGCAGCTGACTACACTCAATATAAAAAAAAAGTATTTCTGACTCCCTGATTTCAGGTCCAAGGGGAAAACTGATTTGCAAAACCTCAACTATTTCTGCTCATTAACCAAAGTATGTCTGAAATTAAGCAGGGATAAAGACAACATGATCCTCTAACAACTTTCTTCAAGCATAAAATCAGATAAATTAGGATCTTATTTAGAATATAAACATTTGTTTAGATATAAATGCCACTCAGAGTCAGTTTCTTTCCCATACCTGAGAAATTATACTCAGAAGTTCTACAAGCAGATGAAACGCTGCAACTTCAACAGGCCAAAAAAACCCATAAGTGATGAGAAGCACAGAACACGTATTTAAAAAAATACTTTTAATAAACAAGGAAATAATGATTATGATAACTGGTGCTTAAAATTAACCATACTTAGTCCGCTTTACCTGATCCTCCAACAATGCTGCACAGGTTTTACTTCAGAAGCAGGAATACAGATACTCAACAGGTTGCCTGCATCACTAAATCATCTTAAATTTGAACTGGAAATAGCAGTCATGTTTTGTATCTGAGGATGAAAATCAGCAGGAGGTACTTGATGCAGTAATTCCTGGTTTACCAGAAAGATGAGTGCACACAAGAAGAAACTACATGCTAGCTTCCATTTCAAACAAGCAACGCTGCTGCTAATCAACAAGAACTTGTGTCTTACTGAAAGGCTTTTGAAATTTGCTTTGAAGAAAAACTCTTGGAACACGCAAGTCTTCTTTCCTGTTCACAGTTTCTCGCTGCACGTATTCATTGACCACTTCTTCATATCCCTGAGCCTTGAAAAGCTGAGACAAGAACTCTGGAAGAGAATTTAAAAAAAAAAAAAAAAAAAAAATTATGTTTAAGCTATTTTTAAAACACAAGCCAGCATGTATATATGCACACATTCTTCTGTGTTACAGCATGAAAAAAATCACACCGGCCTTCAGATTTCAAGCTGTTCTATGCAGGCAGACTGCTGAATAAAAATCAACACAGATCTCCTTTCAGAACACCAAGCTAAGCAAAACAGTTTGCACAACCAGGGCTTGAGCTAGTTACTCAGTTTAGTCTCCAAAACTTGCCACATTGCTATTCTTCTTGAGCCTTGTCATTCTCCTTGTGACTGACACCAGTGTGTTTTCCCTTTGTGCAGCTGACCCTCACTAGCTGAATACATGACATGAATCTTTAAGAGGCAATCCAGCCTTGCAGACACATGTCTGCTTGAGGAAGAATACACCCTGTGCTACCAGACATTCACATGCCAATACTCAGGAGAAAAATGGACAAATGGCCAAGTGGATGTGGTGGTACCAAGCCTCCACTAAGTCAAACTGAAAGTATTTTCCATACACAGAAGACTCTTACTCAAAGTGTATCTCCCTTAGGGAAGGCAGATGTACCTCACAAACCAGGTGACCTATGCAGAAGAGAGGCCTGCTCATGCTATCAATTTGTCATGTTAATTAAAAATAATCACTTTTCCTTTCCTGCACCTTGTTTCTTACACTCAGGCAGCAATTGCACAATAATGTAAGCCATTCTAAACCTCTGCTACTTGATGGAAAACAAAGACATGTCGTTTTTTTAACTGCTCAGGGGGATCAGTTCGATGAATGAGCTGATCCTGTGGTTACAGCAGCACCAGCACTAGCAGAGGTGGTGTGCTGAGGGCTGAAGTCTCATTATGAGGAATTTGCACGTATTTCATAATGCAGAATTATACCACCATGCATTCCTTCACAAAATGTGATATTACTTCAAATGGTGAAAAAATGGATTATTTTTTTTTGTGCAAGAAGCTCAGTGTTGTTATCTGAGGCCAGACATTATTATAAATAAGTATCATTCAAATAATCATCCCATTCAGCAATTACTCAATCTACCAGTGCAGTGTCAAACAAATGAAAAATAGCATAGGTTGCAAACTGAGATGAAACAATGGGAGTCATGTTTCTAGTAACAAAAGAATTCTCAAGCATTAAACAATATTTACACAAAAATTAGCAAGACAAATGAGATGATGATTTAACATGGGAGCAGAAGTCCTCCACGAGACAGTCACAGACCAGCCCAAGGCAAAACAATTGCTAACATGAGCAATATAAAATAAATTCCCTCTTCTCTCCATCCTCCCTCTTCCTTCTTCCCATCTCAATTCTTCCCCCAAAGCAAACATGCACACTAGCAAGGAATTTCTCATTCAGAAACAATTCTAACACACAATAAAAATGGGATTTAAAATTCCACAGCTAGGTCCGTCTCTTTTTTCCCTTCAGCATCCATTTTCTTTGTAAGAGACGATTGTTTAAACAAGACTAAAAATCATTCAACAAATAACAGTTCTAGAAATGCTTCAATGAAGCGGTAGCACAGCCTACATTATCTTAGAATTCATCATTGTCCTATAAAGAATAGGGAGAGCTCAGACAAGATTAATGTTTTTTATATACCAGGAGCAATTAGGTAATAAGTTATGTCATAAAATATGAATAACATTTATTTGTCACTAAATCGGTCTCTTCAGTGGCTGCATTTTGCTTCAGACTAAGAACAAAGAGCCCCACAGAGATAAACACACAGTTCTTCTTACACAATGCCCTATAACTGACAGGGGGAAGTACCGGCTCACTGAAGTTTAGCATGAGGAACTGGGAGATAGAAAACAAGATATAATCCCAACTCCCTGTGAGAGTCCAAGTCAATTCCTTCATGTCTCTGTGCTTCAAATTATCCACCAGTAAACCGCACTACCTTCCTAAAGCATTACAAGCGCTGCAGGAAAAGCCGTTTAAATACTGTATCACATGGAAATGGTTTTTGCAACATCTTTATTAGAAAAAAGAAAGGAAAAAAAAAAAAAGAGTGACCACAGCGAACCAGCACTATCTCAGCAGGGTTTGTGCACAAGCTTCTCAGCACTGTAAGCAAGAGTCTGCTTTAGAAGTCACCAACTTCTGCAGTAGACCTCATCTTGCACACCAGGAATAACCTTGCACAATGAACCGTGCCAAGATAACTGACAAGCTGCTTTGTGAAGATGATAAATTCTGTTACTGAACATTGGTTTTCTTCCCTTAGGTAACAAATCTGAATGAAATTCAGCAAATTCGGAAACTGCTGCTCTTGGCGTATTATAGCACACACAAGAAGCTTGTAAACAAGAAAGCAGTCCAAAAAGCCCTGCCAGTCTAAATACCCTCTTCCTCCCACAAAGGATGGCACATGAAATACACCATGATTTAACAGTTCATCTATATAAAACAAAACTTCCACAGGCATGCTGGCAAATCCCTGAAGCATATTTAAACAGAAGATTGGTAGAAAAGAAAGCACTCTACAGAATGTCTTACCTTCAGTAAAAAAATATGACCTTGTCCCATCCTGTCTAACATAAAAGTTTTCTCCAAGTTTGCTGCCAGATTTAAACCTGAGCATTGCATGGTCATACAGTCCGTAGTCCCTGAACAAGACGCACTTGCCTGGTTTTAATACCTGCCACATAACACACACATGCTTTAACAAGGTAAATGGACTAACCCATACGCAGAGATTTCTTTGTAAATACAGGCACATTTAATTAAGACAAGGTATCTTAACACATTCTATACAGAAGTGACATATTTAATTCACTCCCTATGCAACACAACAGTGGAATATAAAATGGATTGCCCTCTCAAAAATGCTTCCCCATGAACAGTGGACTACAAATAGTTTAAAATACCCATTTGGGTGCTCATCAGCTAAATAAGCTTTTTAAAGCAACACTCTTCAAATACAGAGGAAAGAAGAAAATGTACAGTTTAGCAATAAAAATTAAGTCCTAATAGGGCATTTTCTTTGTTGGGTAGTATACAGTCTAGCACCTGATTTTGCTTAATGATTAACAATAAGTGTAGAATACCATGACTTTTTTTTTTTTCCACATGAGAAAGAAAAATGTTGCAACATAATAGGAAGTAAAAAAGGAACAATTTTAAGGAAATGAGTTGTGGCTTTTTATTTTAATTGCTCTTTGGTAAAGAAATAAAGCCATAAAGAGTTTATGGATGCAGGGATCTTAGAGGTCTTTTCCAGCTGTGACAGTTCTGTTAAATACATGGTCATTGGCCACACTGACTTTAGACATTTGATGCATGCAACTTTCCTAGCTCATCAAATACCAGCTGTATTGTTAGAGGAGGAAAGGAATACTTGCCACTTGCAAATTTGTGCAGAAACCTACCAGTGAGTTAAATGAGCCAGACACCTCAACACAGAAAATAATAATTATCTTTTTCGTGTGCACGAGCTAAACCAATTCTGACATTGGGAAACAGCTGGAGATAGACCAAAAAAACATACCTAACATTCCCTTTTCAAACTACTGATAAAACAAAGAGGATAGCTGATAATACAAACCCCAAATACACACATATGCATAAATAAAAACCACATTGACTGTTTCCCTCTGCAGTCAATATGTGACATCCCAGGGAAATTCAGAACAATCCCAATTCAGATTGTTTAAACCACGCTCCGGATGGGCCTGTCCCAGTCTATCAGCTAACAAAGGCAGCCCAGGGAGATGAGTCTCTCTAGATTAATGTTGATCTCTGAACACCCCACTTCTACATCACCGTGGATCAAGTGTGTTTAATAATAACAATAACATCCTAACTGCAAGTCACTGTATCTTCTGGAAGGCAATTCTGGCTCACTGCCATTTGTGCCTTATCAACACAGATGTTTCTGTAATCTATAAACATTATTTGTAGCATACAAGCAAGAAGCCCGAGCCACAGGTCCAAAACACCTTTTTCTTCTGTTGATGCAGGCATCAGGGCAGAATCCAAACAACCTCACCATACCAAAAGAGGGGAAGAAAAAAGAAAAAAAAAAAAAAAAAAAAAAAAAAAATTCATTGTAAACCGTATTTTAGTCCCCTACAGTACATGAACTAACTCAAGACATTCATGGAATATAGTGTTGAAGATCACCACTACAAGAAGGGTTATTTTCTCAGAAGGGAAAAATAAAAATAAAATAATAATAATAATAAAAAGGTATTTTCAAACTAAAAAGAAGGAAAGTACTTTACAGGCTGTAAAATCATCTGGTTTTACCTTGTAAATGTTCTTCAAGACAAGATGCATTTTATCAGGGTGAATGGCAGAAAGCACAAATATGAGCATGACAATGTCCACAGAATCTGCTGGTATATTTTCTAGAAGATCATCTTTGGTAAGATCACACTGGAACACTTTACATCTTTCAGTACTGTATAAGGCATTTTTCTAGGGAAATGAGAGCATGCTTTCACTGAAAACTAGCAGCATTTGTTATTGCAAAAAAAAGTAAAACACTTGTGAAATTCATCAGTAGAGCAACACAAAACATGGTGGAAAAAGAACATTAATTTCCAACAAGTGACTAGAGCAATCAGAAATTCTTTGCTGCATACCACAATAGTGAAAATACAACTACTAGAATAGGCTGTTCCCAGGAATTTGAGAAAGAAAATGCATTAGGACTGCTCAGAAAACATACCATTTTTGTTTTATCACTGCTTCTACTTTTTAAAAATACAGAGGTATTATTCAAAGAAACTGTGTATTACAAGGTGATCAAAGTACAGCTCTTGAGCTACAAACAAACTGTGAACAGTTTGGGTTTATGTCACATAACCTGCAACTGGGCTGTTCCAAAACGTGGGTGGGTACACAGCCCAGGCTCATCTTGCAGTTAGCCAGGGAGCTCCTGTTTGCCACATGTGTTTCTCCCCATCTTTCCCATGAGACATGCAGTATGTGTCTTCTGGTTCTCTGTCACACATGTCCCCCAAGAGAATCTTTTCAAATAACAGATGTATAGATTTTTACCAGGAAACTTGTAAAACCCAAAGCCCCCACCAGCCTTGCTTGAAGACTTAACCTTGGACTACAGTACCACCTCCCTATAAGTATAAACATATCTATTTCTTAGCAGGCTACAAATTTCCTTAACAATACTTTCTATAGACCTGTTTTCAAGGTTCTCCTTGGGACTCGCTCCACAAATATCACGGGCAAGCTTCCAATCCAAACAAATTTTGCTTGTACTGCACAGTCAGCAGAGGATGTAGTAGTGCTCCCCAAAAACAGTCTTCACAAACCATTCACATAATACACATGTATTACCAAAACGCTACAATTTGACAGTGAAAAACAAGGTCGTAAGTAACAATTTGGCTTCTTGCATAGGAAAATGCACTGAAATGAATCAGTCTCCATTTTTTGGCAAAAGCTGTTCTATTCTTTTTACAAAAGGGCAGGCAAGAGAAGCCTGTTGTTCAGTCAGTTGTAATTTCAGGAACTTCTAAAGACACTAAAAGAGGATCCAAATATCACACCAACCTTCACGTACTCAACAGCTCTAGGAGAGAAATCACAGGCATATGCAAAAATATGTGGATCTTCTTCTAAGAGTGGAAACAAGCAGTTCCCAACCCCACAGCCTGCTTCCAGGATGGTCAGTTTCTGATCTGCAAACTGGGGAGGAAGAAAGCCAGATAAAGGATATCATTTTGTTTTCCTCATGTGCAGAGGCACTGTGCAATCAGTATTTTAAAAACTATAATCAATTTTAATGACCATTGATTCAAAAACTGAAGTAGGCATCCATTGGATCACCTGAAACTACAGAACAGAAATATTAATTTCTGCAAAATTACAAATCTTTTTAGAATATATTAATATTCTAATCATCTACACCTTAAGTAATCACCAGATTGTTGTACCATTTCTATCTTACGTTGCATTCAGATATAATGAACAACAGATGCGTCTGGCTATTCCCCTTAACGATGTTTTGCAATTAGCCTGTATTTCTGGATGCTTTTCTTTAAGGTAGTGTTCTGAAGTGCACCAGCTTACATCTTAAAATGTCACATCACAGAGAGAAAGGTTGTCTATTTAAGACATAAAACAAATATTCCAGATTCTGTTCTTAGTATCCACTATGGGTCAATTATAAACTGAAATCGAATTGCTGGAACTGATTCTGAGGAGGTATCTTTGATATTAAGAAAAATGATACAGGGCACTGCAAACTTAACGTGTGACAGCTCTTACCCTAATGGCTTTGTTATAGGTATTATTAAATCATATGGCAACAACCGATTCCATCTCTTTCAGACAATTGTATCATCTCACCTCCCGACATGCTTTTAACTCTTGAAATTCTCTGGTTGTCCAGTGTCTGTCTTTGAAGAAGTTGGTGCTGTTTCTTTTGTAAAATAGATCCCAGTTCTTCTGTGCCTCTTTCTCCAGTTTTAGTTGTTTGAAGTCAGACACCAAAACCTGATCTTTTGCCAGTTTCTCAGCTTCTTCTGGGCTAAGGATTCTTGCACTATGGCCTTTTTTTTGGAAAGCACCATCTTCAGGGGATGTTGTTACATTTACACAATTGCCCGATGCGTTTTCTTGAAACATGCTAGGTTCTTTCACACAAATATGAATGCCAAAGACCCAAAGGTGATTTTTTTTTTAGTGTCTGTTCCCATCACTTAGGTTAAATGATTGAGGATCTAGAAACAAAAGAAACAAACGAGAAAGAGTTATAGTGCACACTTATTCTAATTTTAAGGTGATCTGTCCTACCTGACAGACTGCAATGCCACCAGATTGCTCCTAATTTCAAAAGTCCTCCATCCAAACTAAGAACTGTGTAAGACATTACACTCGTGCCAAAGTTAAAGATGATACTTAACAGGGTCTGCTGGTCTCCCCTCTTCATCCTGGAAAGCTACCTAACAAGAGAAAGACAGTGGAGCTCTAAACTTATTTCCGCTAAAATTGTCTTGAAAAAGAAATAAAGGCTTTGTTTCTTGTTATCCCCAGTTAGAACACCTCAAAAAAATGGTAACTGGAAAACAGGTGACCTTTATAAGCCAAATTAAAGTTGATCAAACTATTCACATTAGCTTTTGTCATTCCTGCTCTCACCTTTATGAATGAACACTGCTAAAAACATCAGCATTTGCAACACGACATCACTTGATAAAGAAAGCAAAACCAGTACCATGGTCAAAACGCTCATAGCTGCCTGTGTCAGCTTTATTTTCAGGAGTTAATAAAAATGGAGCAATAAAAAGAGTTCTGCATAGGCTGAAAAAGAATCCAAGTCTTTTCTCTGATGTTATACTAGTTCTGATCCCTGCCTTGTCACTGATATCCCGATCTTAGATGGTGGCACATATGAATCAAATTCTTCACAGCCTAGTAACTTCCTGGGGAAGCCCAGGTGCCACTGTCAGTGCCCAGAACCAGGAACTGATGCTAGTTCACCAAAACAGAAATGAGGAAAAAACCCCAAACCCAAGAATATCCACACTGAAGCAAAAAATAGTAGCACTTCACTTAGATATTTTATCTTACATGATATAAACGCAAACATAAAATACAAATGTGTGTACATAAAATAAAGAACTGTCAAAATTTTGACCAGCTTCACCGGAGAGACACCCCTTTTTCCTTCAAAAGCAATGGAAAAGGTTACAGAGGAGAGGTTCCCTTGAAAAAAAGCATCTTCAAGAAAAGTATATCCTTAAAAAAACACCCTTAACCAGCAAAATTTCTGTATGCCTGGCGTGCTACAAAAAGCTCGACGTTTGTATTTCCTTATAGAACAAGCTGGGGGCGGGGAACGGGGTCCTTTCACTGACCTATTTGTGCTCAGAAAGCTGCGGTGGGAAGTTATCACGACGATAAACACGGTTTTAACAGCCCATATTTAGCCTAGAGAAGCTTTTAAAGCGTTTAACCCAGCCCTAAGACGGCGAGCAGCTAACAAGCCCCCCGTCTCCCCGCACGGGCCCCAGCTTCCCGCCAACCGCCGCCCCCTCCGAGGGGTCGCGCCGCGGGCCCCGGCGGGGAAAGCCCCCCTGCCCGGCCCTGCCGAGGGCGGGGAGCGCCCGGCTCCCACCTCTCCGCCGGGGACGCCCCTCCGGGGACCCGCACCCGCCCTGCGGGGACAGCAGCCCCGCCTGCCCCGCCGTACCCTCCGCCGCCGGCCCCGGAGCAGTTTCTCGGCTGCACTCGGTCCCCGGAAGGGCGCCGAGCGGCAGCGCACGGAGAAGAGGAAGGGACCGGCCGGGGAGGGGAAGGGACGGCACCGGGGCCATGAACGGCTCGGCGAACTCGTTGCTGGACAAGGACGAGCACCCGCTGCAGCTGGGCGAGAGCTTCGAGCGGCGGCCCAAGGCCTCCTTCCACACCATCCGCTGTAAGCGCCTTCCCTTCCCGGCGGGCGCCGCCGCGCCTTCTTTCCCGCTCTCCTCCCGCACCCCGTCCCCCCGCCTCCTGCCCCGGCGACTCTTCTCCTTCTGCCGCAGCTCCCCTTGCTGCCGGCTAAGCCCCCTCTCCTCGGACCCCTTCCCGCCGGGCGGCCCCGGGGCGGGGGCCAGTACCTGCCAGCCTCGCCAGGGTCTCCTCCTGCGGTCCCGCCGCTGCTTTTCACCCGTGAAAGGCCGTCCTGTCTCCGCCTGCCTGCGGGGGTCTCCGGACCGCCAGGACGGAGCCTTCCTTCCCCTCTCCCCGGCCGCCGCTGCTCCTCACCGCCTCCTTCGTGCCGCCCCCCGCCAGGGCTCCGGCCCCGTCTCTCCGCGCCCGTCTCCCCCTTCTCGCCGCCGCCTCCGCGGGTGTTTTTCCTGCGGAGCTGTCGCGCCCACCGCGCGAGCGGCAGGTGGCGGTTGGCGCGAGGCAGGCCGGCAGCTCGCGGAGTCCTCCCCGAGGCGCGCGTGGATCGCTCGGGCGCGCGAGGGGCGGCTGGCGCTCGGCTGGGACGCGGCCGCGGCCGCTGCAGGCCCCGGCCCGGCGGGAGCGCCCGGAGGGCAGCGCGGCTGCTCGGCCGTTTGGGTTGCCCCCGGTCGCTTTCGCGGCGAGGCAGCGCGGAAGCCGGCGGCCCCGGCCCTGGCAGCCCGGCTGCCCGCAGCCGCCGGGATCCCGGGAGCGCAGGCAGAACCGGCCCAGGCACCCGCCGTACTGCCGGGCGAGGGGGAGGTGGAACCCGAGGCTGGGCCTTCAGCAGTTCTGAAGGCTGTGAGTAACTGGAAGAAGATGCGTTGTTGTTAAAGACACCAGGTGTTATTCCAACTGCTCTGTTCTAGCACTGGGAACATTTAATTTCGTATTAGAAGACTGTTCCGGGGGTAAGCTCCCTGTATCTCTGTACTTGCATTCTGTGGGCGAGAAATTGCTTTTTCTTCCCCTAAATGAGTCCAGGGTTTAACGTGAATAGTAAATCACCAACAGTGCATGGAAGTAATACTAAGCTTGTATTTCAGTAGCTTTGTATTATGGTGGGGAATTTATATGTTTAGCAATAGGAATTTTTTGCTTTATGATGCATAACCTAGGCCCGTATCTCATGGTCAGTGTTCATATACTACGAGTAAGTGATTTTGGTGGTATTAGTCACCAGAATGCAACTTGAAAGAACAGCTTTCTAGATTGAGCTGTTCTTCAAGCAGATGGCCAATGACTGAGGCAAAGTTGTTTTGCTCAGTAGTAAACTCTGTCTAATGGATTAACACTTAAATTTTGTGTTTCACTCCTCAGGTTATACATAATTCTACCATACTGAAAGATACCATACCATATGTTTGGTACATTTAACTGTTTATGCTTAGCACTGAACAGTTTTCCCCAGCAAATCTCCACTTATAAATCAAAATTTTAAAACAGTCCAACTATCAAATGAATGAGGTTGTTGTCTGATATTGTATGAATTAAACCCAAGCCCATATCCAGATAGAAATACACTGGATTTCAAGAACTGAAAATGCTTCAGCAATCGGTTTCTTAAGGGATTGCAAAACCAAAGCTCTGCAGACAACAATTGTAAGAATGCAGTTTTCTTTTCTAAGAGCTTTCTGTATGCTACATTTTCCATCCATGACTTCCAAGTGAGATCGCTTCATTTCCTGGTTATAATTTTTTTTTTTCTAACTGTTGATCTGCAATGATTTATCTGGGATCCAGGCATTATCTTGTTCCCATAATCCTCTTCACACAAACTACAATAGGAGGATTTTGTAGGCTAAATTTGTTTCAGCCTTCTTAAAATACTTCATTCCTTTCCGTAATGTTTGTGAAAAACTGTACTGAAAAACTGGATTATCCCTGGAAAACACATCTTAAAAACATTTGACTTGTGGAGAAAGGACTGTGGGTACATTTGGAGGGACATATGTGTGCTCAGCCTACAGCAGGGTTAGCCAGGCACATACACCTAGTAAGCTAACTGAATGAAAACAGTTTGTTGTGTGTTTGTTTAGAGTAACTCTATTTTGCTGATCCCTAAGAAAGAAGTGTGACAATGATATTCCTTTTAATTTAGTGACTGCCCTGTTGAAACTCTTGATCCCTTTTTGGCAAAGACACTAGCTCTCGTACAGCTGATTTGCTTTAATTTAGCAAGCTTGCACATAAAGTAGGTGGGAAACAATAGCTAGAAATAGATTGCTCAGATGAAAATGAAGGGTATGATTTGGTCTGGCAGTTAAGGCATGAGGATTAAGTCAAGTGTGCCCGATTCGGCTTGTTGTGCTGTTAAAGTAAAACTCAATTGGACATTAACATCCTCTTAGTGAGAATTTATTACAAGCTGGGGGTTTGTTTTTATTTTCTGCAAATGTGCTGTGCATAGTGGAATTATATTTTAAATTTGTTCTGAGATATTTATTTCTTAACTAATGCAGTAATTAAAAGCCTTGATTGTGAATATCATTGCACCTCTTTGTACCCAGAGATGGTAGAATTGAATGCAGGCTTATTTTTAAAACAAACTAAGCAGACCAATATATACCTGTCCTTATTTCACTTTGTCTAAATCCTCTGTCAAAAGATGACAGGTTATGATCGTTTTTAATGGCTCGTCAGCATGACAGATTAAGGAGAGCAAAATAATTTTAAATTTCAATTAAACAGAAGTGCTTTGTTTGGGGGACAAAGCATTCCATGCAAGGCAGCAAAAGTACTTAAAGCAAGGGTTAGTTTAAAGCTGTGACAGTGTCTCACCTTAGTCATGCTTTCCATCGACAGTGGCTTTGGACTAGCATGGAGCCTGCTGAAGTAAGATCAGCACTTCTTTTTGACTTGTGAGATCTGAGGTCTCCTCTACCCTTGGCGAGGTACTGTGGAGGCAAGAAGGCTGTTAAATAGCCAGAAATATCAATAAGGCTAAATGAGTTAGTGTCACTAAATTAGCCTTTCTTTGTCACAGAGAGTCCTCTGATTTAGAATCAGCAGGAGCCACACAGAGCCCCGAGTCCTGAAGGTAATCCTCTTTTGAGATGCATGGTATAGTTTTACACTTGCCTGCAAAGTTCGGAGAAGTCTGCTTTTGATCTTCAAACACAAGGTCTAGAACCTTATTTCCATTCTAAGAAGGAAGTTTAGAGTCTGGTACCATCATAAGCTTGGGGTGCTGAGCATAGACACGCTGTACTGGTGCGTGATCCCACCCCCGCTGTAAATGCCAGCATGTATTTTAGCATTCCCTATGATCCCAGAAAATGTGCGGTGACTTTGCAGGGCAGGGTGATGCTTCTGAAGACTTCAAGAAATGTAATCACAGTTGTTTTCCTCTTTAGATGATTTTAAGCCAGCGTCGATTGATACATCTTGTGAGGGGGATCTCCAAGTTGGTAAAGGAGATGACGTAACAATCACTTTGCCACATATTCCAGTAAGTTTGTTATACATGTTTACTTTCCAATGAATCTGCAATGTAGTTACAGACTAATGTAAATGTTATTTTGACTTTCATCTTTGTTAATACAGGTGGGTTCAGTACTTGAGCAGCCAGACTTGCAGTGTTACTTAGGAAAGGTCTGCACAACTGAATCTTTGTAAAGGGTTCTATTTGTAACGTTCCCGTCTGCTCTTTACTTGTGATTCCTTCCTTCCTACTACTTCTTGAATAACAAGAAGACTTTTACTAATATCTGAAGCCCTACCCTATACCTGTTTTCCATCTATTTTTAGTGCTGTGGCTTAAGGAGGAAAGGCAGAGTAATTTGGGCTTTAGTCCAGATTGGATGTTCAGAAGCCACAGCCAGGCCTGTAAGCATGTTCTTCTCATTGCTAAACCATGTTCCGAGAGAACAGAGGGTTCCCTGCCTTTACCTTTGTCAGTGGAAGGGAGGGCCTCAGTTCTGGTGAGTGTCAATGAAGTGGTTTCCCATCCACTTCCTCCTCAAATTATGCCATAAAGATTTACCCTGTGAGGATGGCAGTCAAACAGCAATAAAACAAGTGATCAAACTGTTTATAGCTGCAGCTGCTTTGTAATTGAAGGTTCAGTGGCTTCCTTACCAAGACAAAAGAAAGTGCTTGCGTGCTGGAACTGGATGTGGTTATTAGCTGCAGTTAATTCTATGTGTCAAGTCAATAAACCAGAATTCACAGACACTGATGGGTTTGCTGGTCGCAGGCATCACCAGTCAGCTTGGAAGCTGTGAGTCAGAGCCTTTTGGTGTTGTTAATTCTAGCATGCTGGGGTTTTTGATTGGTGGGGATGGTACTGTGATAACTTGCATTGGCTGAGACTTTTGCCTGCTTCCCCCTGCTCCTGTTTTTTATATGGTTTTGGTCACTTCAGTGCTGCAGGGGGTCACTTACCTATAGAAATGTGCATTGTAGTGCCATTTGAGAGCAGGTAGCAAAATGATTGACAGCAGTGGCATTGATCTTGAATTCACTGGGAACAGAGTTGTTCACTCATCTTTTGTGTCGAACAACGTCACTTGTAATCTCCCCTTCTGAATCTCTGTACTGATGAGTTTAGTTTGACTGTCTTCCCATGAGTATGAACAGCTTTAAGTTACAGTGTGCTTGGGAGGCTCAGGCAGCTAACTGTGCTGGACACTGTTGCTGCGCCTGTGCTGCTCCAGGGCAGAGATCCCCCTGTTCTGGGCAGAGAACTGGAAAACACTGAGCATACTGGGAAAGAGTGAGGAGTTCTGAGATAGTACATCTCATCAGGATGAGAGTTTCTTGGATCCTGCTTTAGTTCTTAGTTGCCCAACAACTGGATAGGATTCAGATTCTGAGTTGTTTTTTTAAAATTGTCTGTTCCCTGAGGATCTGCCTGATAGTTTGTTCAGTGAAGATATTTTGGTGTCACTTGCTCCTGGGATAAATTGAAGTACTCCATTCTGCATGTGGATTTAGTGGCTTTAATGTTTGATAAACAGTCTTGGTTGGGGAAGTGAAGAATTTCTGTTTGTTAAAAAACCCTGAAGCACGAAAACAAATGGATTAAATGTCACCTCTTTCACCTACCACCTTCTATCCTGCAATCAGCAGAATCTGTAAACTGGCATTTCTTAGGCACTAACATAAACCACAAATGTTTAATTTGAAGTAGAAGGGTGGGACTGTTAGTTTGCTTAAGCAAGGTTCCATTTCTGCTTATATTTTTAGCCAAAATCTCAGTCCTTGCTGAGTTAGGAGGCTTCTGGGTAGCAGCATGATGACCAACAAGCTTTGACCAATTTTCATTAAATTTGTGTATTATACTTACCCTGCCTTGGTTGTCAACAGCAAGTGGAATTTCACTTTCAGCTTGCTTTTTGTTCTCTTAAATGTTGCTTTCCTTTATTAAATGTAGGAATGATAAAACTGTAGCATGCCTGGGAAGACTAGAGTTTCTTGATACTTCTTTTCTGAATTGTATCTGTATCTCTTACTGTATCTTTTTTGGGAATTCAGGTTTTTCACCCTTACTGTTCTGAAGCCATTTTAAATTCAAACATATTCTATTTATTATCAGTATGGAGAATAGTAATTGCATTCTGAGTGGTTAAAATATCATTGTTCATTTTTTGCTATTTGGAATAATACGTAGCCAAGTGCATTTTTTTTTCCTTTTCTCCCTGATTTTGGTTGCTTTGCTACAGCACGGGCAAAGATGCACATGAATAAACTATTTTTTTTTTTTTTTTTTTTTTAAATATTTTACACAGTAGCTATATATTACAGCCTGTGAAGGAAGGTTTCATAGCTGAGAACATATTTCTGTATATCCCCTTTTTTGACATGGCCAGGTGTGTGTCCATGCTGCTACATGCAGACAGATCATAGACCCTGCCTCCTGTGCCCCCAGAGCCCATGTGGGAGCCACTCTGTGCAGGGATGCAGCGCAGCTGAGCATCACCTCAGCAGAATCTGTTGGCCAGCGTGCACTGCCTTACTGCTGCTCACTCTAAGCCATTAGACTTTTATTGCTCGATGCAGCATTGTGTGGACTTGGTTACATTCTGGAAGGTGTCAAAATACCCATTTGCTTTTGAGAAGACTTTTCGTTATAATTGTGTGGCATCTACATGCTAATCTGGCTTTGAAGAAGGCAGCTGTTCTTAGCGTTGTTTGTGACAGTTGCTTGTAATCCACTATGAAAATACTGCCTTTTTGAGATGTAGATATATTAAATACAGAGCAGTTAAAAATATTATTCATTTGACCACGTATTTCTTTAGGCAACAGTTCTGCTACATGAATAATTAGAACTTTATTTTTTATCCAAACCCACGTTTTCCAGAGGAGAAACGTCAAGAAGATTTCTAACATTTGTCAGGGCCAGCTTTGCAAATTCAGTTACGTTACCATTTTGGGAATGAGAACTGTAAATAATGGCAACCATGGAGAAGAAGTTTTGTCACTGCAGAGACACTTAAAATGATGAAAGGCATAATATTGCAATGAGGAAACGTCTGATCTACTGCATATAACTGTATTTTTCCCTTTTCATAAATGAATGGTTTCTGTAGGAGCTAAACATTAACTGGTTAGCCTCTTGGTCAGAACAATACTTACATTCATTTATCTCAGTGTTTATAAACTTTTGGGTAGGGAAATATAACCAAACAAATGTGTGCTCTTTCTTTGATACCAGGGTTCAACTCCACCAATGACTGTGTTTAAAGGAAATAAAAGGCCCTATCAGAAGGACTGTGTGCTTATTATCAATCATGACACTGGGGAATATGTGCTGGAAAAACTTAGTAGCAGCATCCAAGTCAAGAAAACAAGGTAAAGCTGGGGACAGGGCTGTTGATAGGATTAATTCTTGCTGAAGTTTCTTCTTCAGACTGCCTTTTGAACTAGAACTCCAATTTCTTTTATTTTGTAGTGATGTTTAATTACTAAGCCTTACAGGCTTTATGTGGCCAATTATCTGCCTAAAAATGCAAATAGGAGTGTGAATCCAAGAGTAAGGAATTTGTTAATTCTCCACTGCTGGAAGGACATAATTATAGTTTGCGGTGAAACAAACACCTCTGAAGATTTGAAGCTTTGGAAGCTGGCTGAAGGATTGGATGTGTTTCAGGAATCTCTTGTTAGCTGAAAAAGGCCATGGAAATACTAGGCTGTCAAAAGGATTGTTGGACTTTCTTTTTTTTTTTCCCCTACAGCTTCCTGCAGGAGTCATGATGCTTTAGTAATACACTCTAGGGAACAAGAAACACTCATCCCTGTATTGAATCAGTGATATATAAAGTGGAACACAAATCCAAAGCATCCAGATGGGGGGTAACTGTAGAACTAATGGCTGTGAGGTTTTACCCGGATGAATGGCTGAGGCCAGAAATCCCCTCTGACCCAGAATTCTTACTTGACTGCACAAATGCTACAAAGTCTGTGGCTGGAACATTTTTTGTAATCTTGCTGCTCTACAAGTACTTGAAGTCTCCAAATCACGTTCTTTTGGTATCACTGGACCGCAGGTTATTGTGAAAGAGAAAGCAGTTACTCAAATGTCTTGTGAAGAAGCAGCTCTTCAATAATTTCATAAGTTTAATATAGAATAAATAAAATTTAAAAAAAAAAAAGGAGAACAAAAAAAAAGGGGGGGAGAAAAAGAAAAGAATACCCACTTTATTGTAGTATAGAACTTTTAGGTGCTAGAATTCCTAGAAATGTTGGTTGCAGCTCATCAGCGGTTGACTGGATGTTTGTCAAGAACCCCTTGAGTTCAGAGTAGATGGACTGTAACACTCCTATGAATCAGTCATCTGAAACCTTAGCCATGTCATATTTCTCTTGCCCAGTGGGGATGTGTACATCATAGATGAGATTTGAACTCCCAGTTCAAGTTCTGCTGGACTTTGTCCTGGTGAAGCTTAAGTCAGTAGGGAACAAAGATGCAGGAGGGCTTGGACTCAGTGAGGTGTTTGGATCCAGCGAGTTTTGGCTCTGGTGAGGTGAAAAAAACTTCAGCTTTTCTCAAGCGGAGTCAAGGTGGTAAGAAATTCAGGATCCTTTTGAGGAATAGAGGTCTGCAAAGCAAGCCATTCAGTTTCCTAGATCAAAAGGGTTTTGCTTTATTTCCCATGGCTACTTTGATCTTTAATGACCTGTTGACACCCTGTGGGAGCAGAATTTTTAGTGTTAACATCCTGATGACATTCCTGGGGGAGTAATTGCACTTGCTCTGCTTCTGTAGTTCTAAGAGCATGATTAATACTGGAAACAATCTTTCACTTTTACCTTTCACTTGATACAGTGAATGTATTCCCAAATCCTTACTTTATTGTAAATGACTGTGTAAGCTACGTTAATGTGCTGTCTAGTTAGTAGCTGCATTTCAGTGATGAATGAAGAGGTGATTTGTACTTAATTTTTGAGGTTGCATCTACAGTTCAATGAGGCACAGAGATATCTGAGTTAGTGCTAAATGTACTGGCTAAGATACCAGAAGCAGTTCAGGTGAAGTCCCAGGAAGTTTCTCATGGGCCAGTTTAACTCATTTCTCCATGGGATTAGTTTAGAGGTGCAAAATGTCTTGCTGCTGAGCTGGGACCTTCCTAGAACCCAGACTGAGCTCTGATATCCACATGAGCTGCTTCTGTGCTACGCTGCGTAAAGCCGTACCCCAGAAGGATTTGGGGGTACGTGGTGAATGCACCACACGCTTTGAGCTCAGTGTGGAGTACTGCAGGGGGCCCTGAATAAGTGTTTTGTTTGGTTGTGGTGTTTTCTCACGAGGATGTTGACTGTCCTACACTCTCAATCACATCATTGATTCAGTACAAGGGAGACGTACCTGACTGGAATAGAGAAGCTGAGCACGGTGCCATTCCAGACACTGTTTTCTGCTAAGGAAATGGCTTAACTGTTTTTAAGGGATAATAGCAAATGAATGAAAAATGGGAATTAAATGCTTGCATGCTGTATTTAGCAGTAAGAATGATTGCTCTACTCAGGTTGACTTCTAAGAGAGTTCAGTTTGAGATGATTTAATTCCAAGTGAGAATATTGTTTCTTCTGCTGTGATTGTTTTAAGCAGGATTTTGTTATGAATGGATTTGTTTTATCATGTAGTTACTTTAAATTACTGTGATTGCTTATTCTTTTTTAAAAATACAAATACTGATTTTAAAATTAAAGCTTTCATTGTTCTTCAGATTGAGAATTTGGCACCACCGAACCACATCTGGATTTGAAAATACATTTTGTAAGGGTGTTGCAGCGTAGTTGTAGGTAGTTATTTGTTATCAGTTGCATGCAGAAAGCTGTTTTCACTGTTTATCTTTACAAAACAAAGTAGAGGCCTGTGCGAGAGGAAGTCACAGATGATGCATTAGTCCAAGGACATTGAACGTAGTTGCACAGTACCGCTGAATGTCTCTGGTTGTTTTTTCAGAGCAGAGGGCAGCAGTAAGATCCAAGCCCGCATAGAACAACAGTCGGCCCGAGCTTCTCAGCCTCCTTCCCAGTTCAGAGCCCCAACTAAGCCAGCAGCTGGACCTAAAACTTCTCCTTTGAAAGATAATCCTTCGCCTGAGCCTCAGCTGGATGACATTAAGAGAGGTAAAGAAGGGTTTGTAGTTTCCTGAATTTTGGTTCATTTTGTCTTTCTTCTTTATAATAAAAACAATGACTGTGAAATTTAGAAAATGTTAGAATGTTCAGGGATTAAAAGATGGTACTTGACAGCTGGTTTGTCATCTTTATGTCTTGTTTCAAGGCATCTTAGTGAATTATTTATTCTCTTCTGCCAGCATAGATATTTATATTGCAGTCTTCTCTGGCATGAGAGAACTTCCTCTTTCTGGATAATTTTCTCTGTTCCAAATTATTTCTCTGTTCTGAAAAGAAGACATAATAATCATGAGTTCATAAGCTTAGTGCTAGACGAGTTCCACGGGTGTCTTAGGTAACAACAAAACAAACAGAAGCTAATGGTCCAAGAGCTAGTTGTGCAATCAAGTAATTTGGACAAAAATCGTTCCTGGGGTGACTAAGGCTGGAGCTGTTTGCCAGCGGGATGGAAGGGTTGGGTGGCTGTGTTCCCATCACACAACCTGGAGCTCATGCCGTGCCAAGTGCTAGTAGAGGTGGGATGAGAGAGTGAAGAGCCCTGCAGCATCCCCTTTCCCACCACCGCTCTTCTGCAGCTTTGATCACACCTGCCATGTAGCTGCTCAGCTTCTGTTAAAGTTCCTTGAGTGGATGACTGGCTCAACTCACTCTTCTGTTCGAGCCACGCTTTGTCTTAGTGTTTCACTGTGAGCAGGGCACACTTTCTTTGCCCATATCTCTCCTTTCACAGTGGTCTGATACCTGCTTTTGCTGTGGATAACCCAGTCAGGATTAGGAAGACTTTAAATTTTTATTTTATTTGCTTGTCTTGTGTTTCTTGTCTGGCACCAGATGCAATTATTTTAAGATTGTTCTTTCTGTCTAGTATTTTTTTTTCTGGGTCTCTTTCTCTTTTTTTCTCTGTCCCATATAGCTATTTTTGCCTGTAGACATAGCCTATGTTAATTGCCCAGACTACGTTAATTACTTAGCAGGGTATTTTTTCAGTTCATGGCAATCACTGGGTGACATTTTTACTGCTAAGCTATCTGTGTGTTTGCATAGGTGCTGGCTGGCCTCGCTCTTTGGCAGCAGAAGTATTTTCAATACCTGGACACTTGTCAGCAGGTAGAATCAGTGTCTGAGAGTCTGTTAGCTACAGTTCCCTGAGCTGCGTTGCCATTTTCATTGTCTGTGTAATAGGTAAGGAGAAAGAGAACAGGTGATAGATCAATTTAAAACTTGAATCAGTTGTGAATTTTAAATGTCTTTTCTTGTACTGTGTAATAAGTTACTTAACCATTGGGGTGCACTTTTGTGTATGTACAGCAATTTGTAAAGGTCATGTTATAGTAAAAGAATTACATTTGTCTGGCGTGACATCTATTCTACAAAGACCATTTCCTAGTGTTCTAAAATATAAGCCACATTGCTAAGAACTGTCCTAGTAATTTTTTTGCCACCTGATCATCTTTTATTGGAAAGTACCTTCAAATAAATAACCTGTAGAGTCTTGTTTCCAAAATCAAGCAAAAGAACACCTGGCTTGTAAAAATAGGACTTCAAGTTGGTGTTTTATGGGCCTAAAAAGAGCATGAATACCTGGGCAGACTTTATTACACTTACAGTATATGCTTTTTATAACTTTTTTCCAGCACTGTTTATCAGAGCTTCAGCATTGCTAATCCATTTATATCGTAAGAACCTACTTGGGGAAAGGTATGAATAAAATGTCACCATTCTACAATGAAAATAATTAATAAACCTTAACTGTAAAAGGTGTGAGATAGTCTTCAGTCCTGTTATCCTTCCCTTGACTTGTCTGCTTATGAACAAAGACTTGTAAGTTCTGAAGAGGCAGTGCTCTTTCCATTCAAGCACTGGCTTTCCTTTTAGGTGAAGTATCTCCTTTGTACAAAAGAAAGATAAACAAAAAGCTGAAATTCTGTGGTTTAGCTTAGTGGACACAGTACAGAACTTAAAATCCCCCAAGGAGGTGGCTGAAAGGATCTCTGGGCTATGACACTCTTGCTCCCAGTATGCCCTACTTCAGGGTGTGGTAAGACACACACAGGGCGCTTGTGATGTTTAACGGTAGTTTTAAGGAAACTTCACTGCAGGTTTCTGCTTTCCCCTGGCACCCTCAGCTGTGCATTCCCATAGCTCCCTTACAGAGGAGCTGGGAAAGGAACTTCCAGGTAGGTCACTCAGTCCCGTGACACAGTTGTCCAAACAGCAATGCCTGAGGGCCGAGGCAGAGCATGTGGGAGTTGAACCAGTCCTTCCCTTCACACAGAGAGGCCTTTGGGAGGCTGTGCCTGGGGTCCTGCACCAGAGGAATCTTTTATATTATCCTCCTGCCTGAAGGGAGCAAAAGAGAGGGTAAGAGCTTGGTCTTTTGAATACTTGGCTACATCTGATAACATGTCATTAAGTGGTGAACATTTGCACACATACCACAATGCAGCCATTTATGTGCATGAAATAATGGGCCTTTATCAGACATATTTGACTGCAACAGAAATGTTTTCATTGCCTTAATTGCAGCATGCTGTACTTGGGGAAAAAACCCAAAAACAAACACAGAAGCATATTTCTGGTTTGAAGACTGTAAACTCAGTGCTTAAAAAGCTGAGCAGATCATGTTTACCTGAAATGCAGCTGTAGCATGTAAGGATTATGCCATAGCACTGTTTGTCTCTCGAGAACATCTCAATCAAATTTTTTGCATTTCAGTGTAAAATGGTGCCTCTTCCAGCTGCCACCTCCGCATGCTCATCGGCATCAAGCCGCTTTCTCTCCACCTCGCAGGCCATTGTTAACAGGAAGCATTCTGCTGCAGGCATACAACCTTCTCCCTAAACTGAATGGCTTTATTTCCAAAAGTCCTTGGTATTCTTGCAGCTGAAGGTTAGGGCTTTAGTTAAAAATTCTGCATAGCCTGTTGTAATTGAGAGAAGTAAGAACCTTTAGACATGATTATGAGAAGAAATGAGGGCATTTGATACTGACTATATATACACAGACTACAGCCCTGTTGAGAAGGGCTATTCTGTCTGTATAACGAGTTCTGGCCTTGGTTTTTTTACCCTAAAACCTGCATTGGTTGCCAGTGCAAAACAGTAAACCATTTTGTTTTCTTGAAAGCAAACCTACAGTTAACACGAGATGTGCAAAAGGTAAGATTCTCCAGCAATGTCAGCCTTTTCAGACAATGTAGATTCAATTAAGTTCAAAACTATACTGTATGGAAGGCTTCTTTAAAAGGAACTGCTGCACATCCCAATTCTGGTCATCTTTTAAACCTTCAAGGTGCATCAACACCTTGTGTTTGATATTACGGCACAAAAAGATGTCAGGAAGGCGTGACTCTTCGTTGTTCAGTTTAGCATGTGCGTACACCAATACACACGCAAACATTTTAATTGGAGGCACCCCAAGGAAACATTTAGCGAAGGCTTCAGGACTGGTAACTGCACAACAGGCAAATAGGAAAGTGCAAAAGCAGACAGTTTGAAAGCAGATTGTTTTTCCTGCAAGGCTTTGTTGTTATCGTTGGCTTAGCCACTGTCTTCAACAGGGTGACACAAGAGGGTTTTGAGCACACTTCCATAGTGGTCCTGCTGGAGTTCTGCCTGACAGATTTTTAGCGATGCAGCAGCCACCATAAAATAAGTGAAAACCATTACTTTTTTCTCATCTGCACAGGTGAGATGTTTAGAATTCTGGGCTCAAGGAATTTGGAGAGAAGAGAGAGACTTGAGGGGAAGCTGACAGCCTGAGGCAAAAGTTAACTAAAAGATGAGCTCAGACCAAATTTCTACCAGTAACCACTGTGACTGACAACACCCTTACCTTCCCAGTCCTTGAAGCCTGTGATATGGGTGCTGCTTTGCATTCTCTGTCTGCATCCAGCATAAGGCCTTACCTCTTCTTCCAGGGCATTTTCCCTTTCCCTCCTCATGACCAAACCTCTTCCATGGGCTCTTTGTTTTCTGTCTCCTCAGCAGAAACCCGCCACTATTCAGTCTGACACTAATCCCTAATTCTATTTAAAATGAGCCAGACTAATCTTCCTTTTCTATTCATCAGACTGCGTCACTTCCTTCAGTTACCTTCTCACCTACTGTACTGAATTCAAACTTTTTGGTTAGGGTTTTGTTTGGTTTGTTTTTTTCCCTAGTTCTTTTCCCTTTCACCAACAATGTCTCTTAGATTTCTTTGGCATCTTCACACTATTCTGTGTGCTGCTTTCTGCCTTTTACGTTCTTCTCAGCCCACGTGCCAGCACTCCTCCACTTCAGCCACAGACTTTCTAGCTCTGATAGTGTATGTGTGTAGTTGTCAGAGACTTGTCCTTTATCAGACTTGTTTATTGAATCTTTTTGCCATGTGGATCGTGGTCAATAGATGATGGTGCTTGCTACAATCCAGGATATTATACCAGTATATTAATATAATCACTGTAGCTTCTAACTAACAGTTCCATCACTAGAAATACATGGAAATTGTACATCATTAAGCTAAGAAAAAAAATTAAATCTGGGCATCTTAAGGGGAAAGAATCCTTTTTCCTGTTTACCTTTCCTTTAGCTTTCCCCTATGAATTTCTAAGCCTTAAACAAAAGGAAGATTTACAATTTAAAGTCCTTGATATTGGGTAGGTAGTGAAAAGTGCTCTTTTGTGTATCAGACTCCAGGCATTAAATGGATTTTTAAAGCCTGCAAGACTATGTTGGGAGTGAATAAGGGAGAAAGACATTACAGTACAAAGTAGTGTCTTCTGTCGGCCTAATCCTACATTCTTCCTTCCTCTTCCAGTGGTCTCATGCTATGTTTTCAAGGTGAAAGAGTGAGCTTTACCTGGCATACCAATAAAGTACAGAGAACCCAGGCAGTCTAGTCAGGATTCTAGATTTAGGAATTAAGTTGGAGAAACAACCGCGCTATCCTTAAATACCCATCTGGAGTTAGTCAAATGGTTGTTCCCTTTCAATGCATCTTCATTGTCTCTGATGCAATATAACTGTAGCATTTGAAATTGAGCTTTGAACTTTGAAATACAAAAATAGTCAAACCAATAAATGCAGAGATAGAGGAACTCTCTCCAGCAAATAATGTGGATGCTGAAAACTTAGCTGTTACTCTGTAGTATTAAGCAGACCAAAGAAAATAGGTCTTAAAAAAAGTAAGAATTTAATTTGCTCACTTAACTCCTGCAGGGGCTGAAGATAAGAGGCATTAAAATTGTGCCATTTTTACATAAAGGAAGAACTAATTTTATGTGATCTGGCTATGCCATATACAAGGATGTCCCCAGCTGAGGAGCTGGGGTTCATCTCACTCTGACACACATCTGACCTATGGTGAATTACTCCTGGCATCATTTTCTATTTGTCAGGTAGAGTTGATAATACCCCTTCTTTAATTCTTGTCCCTTTAGCCTGTGATTTCTCCAGCACAAGCATTGGGTACTGAACCTGTAGGTGTAGACCTGGGAGCACAACAGAAGCCTACATTCTGAGGGCTTCACATCCTTTGCTTAACATATACATGAATATTGTCTTCTCGTGAAAACCTGCCCAGGTCAACTGAGTCATTACATACTCCACTTTGTGGGTGGATACAAAAGAATTGTCCTCTAATAGTGTTTAGGCATAATTACGACAAGTTTAACAATAAGGTATGACTTACTTTAATAGCTGTTTAATAGTCAGCTGCTGAGCCAACGCTAGCTGTTGCTGATGCAGCTGTAATGGTGCTGTCAAGGTATTCCAGTGCCTCTTTGCCCTCCAAACCCTGCAGTGGGGTGTGTCTGAATTGAATAACTTCCCAGTTTCAGGGTAGTCTCTGTATTTTCCTGGCTACTTGCAAGCGCTATAGCAGACTGAAGTGTTAGTACCACTCCCCATCATGGGAATACTCTCATCTGTTCTCAGCCACCCCACTGCAGAGTTGAGTTATCTGATGGCATCCATCTGCTGCTGAAGTTTGTTTAAAATGAAACGTGTGACTGTGCTGGAGCAGTTTCATACGTTACCTGAGGTCGAGGCAGTTTCTGTTGTGATCATGTGCCTTTGCTCCCCCACCCTCCTTTTTGTGTTTTCTACACGCCTAAATGTCACTGCCATCTAACAATTCAGATTCCTCCACGTGAAGATGCTTCTGAAAAACGGGCTGACTGTAAAACTCCCCAGAGGAAATGTCCTTACTTTGTATGTAGAGCATATAAACTGTTGAAAATAACGAAACAGGAAGTGCTTTCAGGAGTGTGAAGTATCTAAATTATAACAGTGGAAGTGATGGGTTTATGAAGCTAACCTGTATTGTTGCTTCGTTAACTTTCGCTACAACAAGTAAGTAAGAAAGTTTCCATGTTTTTTGTTTGGTTTTCCTTCCTCTCTCTTCTATGTGAGATATTTTGATGTGATAAATTATCCTTGAGAAAACTATTGCATTTTCACGTTCTTTTCCAAAATTCCATGGGGCCCTGTTTATGATTTCAACCAGATGAATGTCCTTCTTTTTCAGAGCTGAGAGCAGAGGTTGAAATTATTGAGCAGATGAGCAGCAGCAGTGGAAGCAGCTCATCAGCTTCAGAAAGCTCATCTGGGAGTGAAGATGAAAGCTCCAGCAGCGAGGGGGAAGAGCCAGCGCATGTTTCCCCTTCCCAGCCACCGCACCAGCAGTACAACAACAGGAGTGCTGTTGCTAACGGCACCAGCAGGCCACAAGGAAGCAATCACCTCATGAACACGCTCCGTAAGTAAAGGCTTGTGTCTTACCTCTACGGGAAGCTGCTTGAGACCACTCATTTTCTTAGCTTGTTAGGCCAACCCCATGAAGTGCAGTTTGCCAAACAGTAATCCCAGGGAGTTGTGCTGGCTGAAATATGTGGGCAGGTTTTTTTGAACAGAGGGCTGAGAGCTGTGTAAAGGTGTGGAGAGCACTTCAGTTCTGTCTAGAGCCTGTGGGCACCAGTGCAGTGGCCCCTGTTGACCCCGCTGAGCCTTGATTCAGGCTTCCAGGTGGAATGGGTGGGTAGAAAAGCATCGGAATGGGAGGATCTGATGCACTGGAGGATGTGAAATTTTTATGTGCAAGCACAGGTTAGACTTAAATACTGGGGTTGTCATATCTGTCAGTTAAAGGCCTGTAAAGAACTGTGAATGGCACAAGGCTGTCCTGTGGTCACAAACATGCGGTCTCTGTGGTCTTTGCTATTAGCTGTATTGTCAGAGCGTCGGCTCTGTACTGTGCTGGTCTCAGCTGCAGTTTCACAGGTACCACATTTTGAAGGGAAATCAAAAGAGACATGTATTTGGTTAAAATATTACCGCTGTGGTGTTCGCAAGCATTGAATCGGGACAAACTTGCTCCACGCTTTAAGAAGTGCAAAAAACTTCTAAAGCGTAGTTTTGTCCCATGAGACTGTCTCTGGGGAATTGCTGTACATCTGTGTTGCTCTCCCCTTACACTACATCAGCTATATTTGACCTCGGGGGAGTTATAACTACATTTACAAGAAAGGAGAACTTGGTTATCATAAATTGTTCTTAATTCCTCCTGAGACATGTTTGTGTACATCTCTTGGCACCCACATGTGGGGAACTTGTGGAGATTAAATACAGACAATGCTGAAAAGGCCTCCTGGAAAACTGGAGAGGCCTCTCAGCCTTCCTGCCAGGAATTAATGTCTAAGTGAAATACAAAGTTGGGTAAAGTCAGTAGGACTCTTTCCATTTCCCTGTTTCTGGTTGTGAGCTGCCTCTTCCCTGGTTCTCCTGGACAACCACACTGCATAGGTCTTTGCATGTCAGGAAGCCTCTGACTCCAGGAGAACTTGGGAACCGGTAGGGTAGATACTTTTTTTCACACAATGATTTCTGTCTTTGTATTTAAAATCCTTTGGCCAAGCATTAATACGTCCTTGAGTGTTCAAGTCACTGGTGACCATGTACATGGGGAGAACAACCCCTAATCCAAGTTCCTGTTTCATACAAGGAGAGAGGAGATGGTGAAATCCAAGGTGGAGCTGTCTCATAGCAGCTTTGCAGCTGTTTGGGCCAGGGCCATGGGAGGACGCTGCAAGAGCCAGCTACAATCACCAGAACACAAGCATGATTCTTGCCCCCTTTTATCCTCTCCACCTCACCACACCCCAAGTGCTCTGAAAAACAGATTCTGAGACCATAGGTTTGATTCATATCTTGATCTCTCTTTGCACTTTGGGCCCTTCACTGTCCCAGCGTGTGTCTGCTCATCTCACCTGCTAGCCTTGGGTTGCGATGGCTTTTACATCCCTTTTGGTTTATTGACATGGAGAGTCCTTGCCTTGGCTACCCAAATGGCCTTAGAACAAAAAAGTCTATTTTAAGAGGGCCGAGCAAGCCAGGGAATTCCCCAGTACCTTGTCCCAGAGCTGGGCTGGATGGAGGCTGTGGAATGCTTCGTGAAGCTGCTGGCATGGGGAGTGCTGTTCCCTCACCAGGGAGCAGCTTTGGTGGCTCTGAAGCCAAGGACGCTCCTTTTGGCTTGGATCTGACCGTGCATCAGCCACGTGCAACAGTTAATGTTCTTGAGCACAGAGAGCAGGTGATGTTTGCATTCATTTCTTGTGTTATTCTTGCTGAAATCTTTTGGTGTAGAAGCGACTGTTCTTTGGTGTGATTGCCATGAAATGAGAATTAACACCTACTCGCTTGTTGTGGTTTGGTTTTCTTTTCCATAGGAAATGACTTGCAGTTGAGTGAGTCTGGGAGTGACAGCGATGACTAGAGGCCGAGCTTTTGCTGTCGTGTTACATGTACATGAAGAACTAATTTACCTTGAAGTGTTCCTATTGCTATTGAAGAGGAGCTGGCACAGAGATAGTTCCACGTGTGGAGTTTTAATCGGAGAAATGCGTAGCCCTACAAAATGGCAGATGTTGAGGGCTTGTTTACTTTGTGAATTAAGTGTATATTTTGTGTATATTCTTATTCTTTTAAAGCTTTAAATAGATATGTACAGTGGGTAAGCCAATATATGTTCCTGTACACCATCTGTAAGTTTAATGTGTAACTATATGATGTCATCTAAAAATGTCTTGCTTGTGGAAGATATTCAGCCCATCATGACTTGGGAGGAGGACATGACTTTTATATATAGGGTGAGCGTGAGCCAATAATGAGTTTAAGAAAACACACAGGAGCCTCTGTGTGCACGGAAGTGGGACTGTCTTAAATTAAGTTTCAATACGAAGTTGGTTTCTTTGGTTTGGGATTTTCTAATGCCTTTTTGTTGCTATTTAATGGACTTTTAAACAGATGGAAAATAGAAATCATAAAATCATGTTTGTCACAAACCTTGCTGCACCAGTGCCTTATAAGCAGGTTTTTTAAATAGTGCTTCAATTCCTGCCACCTTTCCCATTGGGAGCAATGCTGAAACCTCCTCAGATTGCTTTTGCAAGCAGGAGCTGTATTTCACATACAGCCAACTGTACTCCGAGGGCAAGGGAAAGGACATGCAACCGTCACCTGAACACTTCCAAATAAGAACCAGATCAGCATTTTCTTCTGCAACTGAAGTGTCTCATTTCACTCAGACGTTCAGACCTAGTCCTCAGAAATATTTAGGAGCCCGATTACAGGTGAAATTGTAACATCAAGTATACAAGATACTGGATTTATTGAAATTACAAGACCAGAGCCACCTTTGCAATTTCCTAGAGAATGCAGAGAGAAGAGATGACTAAACAGTTAACCATGAAACAGCAGAAGTCTCTCCCACCCCATCTGCACAGGTAGACTTTGGTCCAGATTGCATGTTAGACAGGATCTCTGTGCTTGGCAGGAGTCACAGAACATGGAAATATTTGCCTGAGGTGAAATTCACCCCTGTTTAAGGGGGTTTGAAGCGTGCTTAGCTGGGTTATCATTAACTTTTTTTGCTTGCATGGAAAATGAGTGCCATGGGCACCCTCTTGTGCTCGAGCACCAGGCTGACTTTAAATCCAGAATTCACTGGCATAGGACAAGTGGCACCACAGTCATGGTGTCTTTCCGGGGAATAGGAGGTGGAGGGAGCTGCCTCTCCATTCTGAAATGTCAGCTTTTGTCTGTCTGTCCATTTGTGGTTCAGCTCCTGCTTGTTTACTGAGCTCTTTCCTTTTTTTTTAAGGTGTCGAAGAGCAAGGGGACGTTTGAAGGGAGATTTTATTAAATGGTTTATTTTTTTGCATTAGATACATATTTAGGCATATTTTTGCATTATTGTACATACATATAAAAATATGTTTTGGTTTTTTTAAAGTGTTTTGTGATGTGGGTACACATTTTAACAGAACTTATGAAATATACTTGATGTAAAGCCACAATTGCTCTCCTGCTTTTCTTTTTTCTTTTTTTTTTTTTTCCCTTTTTTTCCCTGTTCCTCCTCCAACAGTAGAAGTGCTCTGTTTAACAAGCTTGATGCAACTGGGGATTTTACACTTTGGTGTGGGAGATCTTTGTGGCAGTCGGTGGTCTAATTAACACTAATACTGCTCCCAACTTTTACTGAGCTTAACATCTGAATAAGCAGGGAGACATTTCTCTGCTGACATTTCCCCGTTACTGGAGCTTATTCCTGAGTTGTGTGGACATTATTTGTGCTTAGATGGAAAAGCAGCAGTGCAGCATTTTCATTGCTTGTCATTTGCTGGCTGCTCCTGCACTCTGAAATCCAGGACGTCTCACACAAAGTTTACTAATTGTGTGTAAATAAAATATATGAAACTCCAGAGGAGAAGACAACACCAGGCTGTATTGATTTGAATCACCAGTTTAATTATGGTTTAGATCAGCAAGTGGGAAAGCTCCATTCGGATAATCAATTTCTGCCTTCTTTTGTCTTTGTCATGTTTCCCTGCTATCCCTCCCTAGAAAGATTTCTTCCCCTCCCTGTTTATTGGTAACCAAGTCAACATATTTTCATTTAAGCACAGCACTTCTAAACTACGTTTGGCCATCCTTCGCATCCCCTAGCGATGCATCGTATCAGGGGTGCCAGTCTGTCATTTGTGAGCTGTTGAGCTGCCCATCCCAGGGGATGCTACAGCACCTGTCTGCCCGCGGCACTGGTGAGTACCACAGTGGCCCACAGCCTGCTCCTGAGCATAAGTAGGCCAGTCCCTGTGCCTTTGTGATCGGCCTCTCCCCTCCCTGCTGCTCCACCACCTCCTGCCTAAGAAGCACTCTGGGGTCTCCACCCAGAGCTGTGGTTTCCACCGCAGCTTTCAGGCACGTGGGACGTGTTTTGTGAAGGTGAACCACGTGGAGATGGCAGTAGAAAACTTGTCAGATCAGAAAGTACAGCTGCCACTTTTTTTCCTTTTCTAAATGCCCGAGTGTGTTTTAAAGCCATTGCCAGCCTGACATTTTGATTGGGCCCTTAAAATTTTATGTTTCAGATATTAAGAAATAGCAAATGTTGCCTGTCTGTTCCTTTTAGAAGGTTGTTCATTTGTTCGTGATTTGCGGCAAGTTTTATTCAGATGGAAACTGGAATTCAAATTACTTGCAGAGAAGCTGTTATTTAAAATTCTTTTAATTAGTTGGCAGTATCTGTAACATGCTGGAGAAGTAAGCTGGCTAAAATATGTTTAGATTAAACCTGTTAATGAAAGCAAGTATTCCTGATTATTCCTGGTAGGTTCCAGTCCTGCAGGATTTTATCACTCGCAGATCTTAACACCTTATGCTAATTTTTCCACATAAAGCAGGCACATCTTTTATATGCCAGTTCAAATGTGAATTAACAGTGCATGTGGAATGCAGTTATCTGAATGAACTGAAACTGAGTAAATATTTCTTTGCCTTGGTGGGTGAGCTGCCTGCTGGCCATGGCGAGGTGAGCAGTTCAAGACAGCTTTGGTTTCTCCTGGTTTCTTCTGTTCAGTGACTTCAGCCATTTCAGCAGTCTGACTTTCCATAAAACTTGGCAACAAACAAGGCCCACTTAGGCTTACAACTTAGAACTGCTTTAGGAGTAATAATCAGCAATTATTTAGATTGATTCAATTAGATTGTCATAATTTCAAATATTGTTACAATTGTTTGGGGTTTTTTTAATAAAAAGGCTTGGTTTTCAAAGGGACAAATCCAGTCACTTGTTTGTCTGTATTGGACACATTAAAATGTGATTGCAGCAAGTGCCTGATCTTGTGTTTCAAATGTTCATCCTGTGCAGAAAAGCTTCCACCCACCTCTGCCCTTGTTCCAGCCCCGAAGGCTGACCAGCCCTATGAGTGGGCACAGCTTGAGTCACCCCAGCAAAGAGCGGGCTCGATCACCTTGGTCACTTCCAGGCAAACGGTGTCCCAGTCCCCTGGCGAGAGCTGCATGGTTGTGACAGCGTGCAGTGCTCCACCAAAGCACCCTCTCCCGTAACTGGGCCCGGCTGAACTGGTTTTGTTGAGAAGGCAGACTGATAGGAAATGTTTTTCTTCACCCTTGCCTGGAATAGCCCAAAGCTTACCCGTGGGCCGTACATCTGTTTGGAAGATGCTGCGCCCAAGTCAATTTGCACACTTTGCTGTATCACAGGCGAGCTATATGCCTCTTTATAGCTATGTATAGAAACCGCTTGCGGTGCAAAGCTGTAGAGCCTTTTCCCCTCCTTCAAAGTCTGTTTATTTGCATTTATAAAATGAAGTTAACAATCCGTACACGTCTTTTTGTTTTAATTTGGAAACTAAGAACTGTGGCCTGGAATTACTTGTAACAGCAAACACTTTCTTTTCAGTAACTGCCCAAGCTTCATTGTTCAGGGTGCTGTGTGCTTCCTGCAAGCTGCTGAGTCCGATCTGGCAGACAGCGCCGCTGCCTGCAGCGGGCACCCTGACGGGATGAAGGCTTCCCCTGGTAACTCTGCAGGTCTGGGTTCAGCTCCTGAGGAATGGCCTTTATACAGGCACAGGTGCATGTAATACCCAAGGAAAAAGCATTGCTGATGCTCACCTTAAAAACAAGCTGGGAAGTTGGGACAGAAGTGAACTTAAAGAAGTTGATTGTTATGTATATTGTACACCCAACCTCTTCTCAGAAGGTAAGCTGATTAATGAGCTCATAGTTATCCAATAACTACCTCTGCTTTATGTGAGAAGGGTTGTATGTAAATTGAAAGGTATCTATGTAGCTACTTCTTCCTGTTCCTACTGCTTACCCTCCTGTCCTCTCTGTTATTCTGTTATTTCTAGCACATGTATCCTTTCTGCCACCCAAGTCCTGTAGGAATTAACAGGAAAGGGGGTGGGTAGTGAAATATTACGAATGTATTATCTGTGTTCACCTTCTAAATTTACTGTAATCAAGAAAGGCCTTGTGAATGGACCCATTTCTCTCCTCCTTTGCTTTGCCTTTATTGGGACCAAACAGAATTCCTTTGGACAACAGAGAAAGAAAGGACAAGATCTGAGAAGATGAAGCGCCTCCAGCAGCTGCTGCTGCCTGTGTTGAGGATGCTCTCTCACAGAGCCATGGCCTAAGCAGCCTGACCTGCTCTCACAGCATCTCTGTGAATTAAACACAAAATCCACTGCTACCACAGCCCTGTCTGAGGGAGAAGGGGAGCCTGGAGGAAAAAAAGTAGGTTAAAAACACCTTGCTAAAGATTTTAAACATTAGCCAGTGAAGAAACCAGGTTTGGTGCTTAGTTAATGCAGCTAGTGGACTCGCTTCCCAAATGCCATCCAGAGATTTTCAGGTGCAGTCAACAGCTGTAGCTGTGTCTGTGCCAGCAAGCAGTGCAGCCCAGGAGCAGGTCCATGACACACAACAGTGCTGAGACTGCAGCGTGAGCACCATCCACCTTCCATCTGAGAGAAACCCACACTGTGTGCCCTGTTCCTGATGCGAACCACAGTAGGGTAAGTGGGGATGATGGGGACGTTCACTTTGTAAGTGCTCTCCTGACCCGAACTAACCAGTAACATGTAGGCACCTTGCAGGAACTGGCCCCATTACATCTCTGCAAAAATACTGGGATAAGAAACATTAAAAAGTATTGCTTAATCTCAGAAGCATAATATTAGTCTTTATAGAGACATTCTCAGGATGGTATTAATATGTGAATCATACTGAATAATAACGCATGATCAAATAGCTGACACAACCATTTAAAAAAAATGTATCTTTTTCCACAGGAGGACCTCATATTTTCACAAGCTTTAAGGCACAAGCAGCATTCCCGCATAATACACACAAATCTCTCTTACAAGGTGCTAAGTGACTGTGTCAAATCAGAACAAAAGCTGCTCTGCAGCACAGCAGGGCCAGGATGCAGATCTTGTCTAACCCTAACTGCAGCCTCTGGCCTGCAGCAGCAAGGCAGGGCTCTCCCATTGAGGAAGGGGTGCCAAGGCAGCGAAGCTGGGAACGGCTCTGGCTTTCAGAGAAGAGCTAGTAATGATCATCGCTTTCTGCTTTTAGAAGCTTAGGCTAAATTTGGGAAGGTGGGGAACGTCCTTTGCCATGTCTGGCCTGTGTCCTTGCTGTCACGGCTTGCGCTCAGTTTTTCATCGCTCTTCCCCTACAGCAAGTGACTGTAACAGAAATAAGAGAGGCTTCCAACATCAGCGTGGACCTACTGCCAGAGCAATTGAAACACAAGTTAGGGCAAGGTCTGGGCTAGTGTCTGTGCTTGAGAAAGGACCCTCAGGGTACGATGTGCCAGATACTGCCTATCTGTGTCAGTTCACACCAGTGCTTGTACCAGTATCTTCTTTTTCTCTGTAGACAATACAGTCAATTTTCCTCTGCTTCTCCCAGCCTTTAGAAAGAAAATAAATCACTGTAGTTAAAATCACAAGTCCTTGTAAAAACCTGCTTGTGCCCAGAAAGCTAAGTGTCAGAGCTTGCCTGAAGCTTAGGAAGAAGTGGCATCTTTTTCAATAAATTTACATCTCTAAATAGACGATAAGTGTTGAATCAATTTCCATATGTTTAAAATAGCAGAACATTAAGGATTCTGGCACTTCAAGCAATCAACTAATTTTGGACTATTATGAGAATATCTTTTATACTAGTGAAGCAATTCATCTAGAAATCAGGGACGGGCCGCAGCTCTGTGCCCTTCCAGTGTCATAAAGGATCACAATCTGACAGAAAATCCTGTTTGTTTGCCTGAAGAGTTTATGGTGCCCTATGACATTCAGGCCTTCGCAAAATCACCTTCAAGTTCCGAATGAGCCCATCGGTAAGGCACCCCCCTTGCTGGGCCATGCAGTCTGCTCATGGCTGCACAGACCTGACGATGAGCAAGGTTGGCAGATACTTCATGCTGAAAAAGGCAGGAACTGTGGTGAAGTGATCCAGGCTCTTGTGTCACCCTCGGTTTGCTGAGTCACCGATATTTCCATCGTATTTCAGTACACAGCTCACAAATTATATGTGCCATTGCTTTAATCAATGCATAGCACCATCGAGCCTGGAGACACTGCTGTTCCTACACAGCACCCAGCAGTGCGCTGTGATGCTGCTGGCCTGAGTGTCAAGAGCAACAGAGACTCCAAAACTGCCTGCCCGTGGGACCAGGGAGGTAACAGGGCATCAACCTATTCTCCCTCACATTTAGCACATCATCTTCCCATTGCTAAAAAGCAGGGACTTGGAAGAGGCCAGATTTGGGGGTAGTTTGATGACTTTTTAAAATTTAAGTTCTTATTTTGGAGCAGGCAGTGCCACCAGGCAAAGCTGCTAATTAGCAAGGGGATTTTGCATACCTGAGCTCTTCATCACTATTTATGTGTTTGATTTCTTATCGCCAAAGCAAAAGGATGTTCTAACACTGATTTCAAAAGGAGGATGTCAGGATTTGTTGGAGCAGCAGGATCTTTATTCTGGATGTTTTTAACTAACATTTATTTGTAGTTTAAAACTTAATTGAAAAAAACCCCATATATTTCTAATTCACCTTCCCTCTACAACACCTTCTTGATTTGGATCATTCTTCACAATTTTCTTGGTCCTTTCCTCAACCCCATTTACCATGGGAATGGGTTTAAATAAAAGCAACCCAAAGCAAAGATGACAGCCACAGCTACATTCCTCATTAAAGACAAAAAACCCCACAAATTGCTGTCTAGACACTCTGGAAAGCTGAGCATCCTCAGGAGCAGGGAGGTCCAGTGGAGAACAATTTGCAAGAGACCAGTGTGCTGACTCCTGGACTCCAGCCTCAAGGGATGATGGGGCTGGGTCTGCGTGTTCAGGGAGGATACAGCACCTGATGGGAGGGTATGTGAAAATACCATAACAGCCTGAAATTTTTCACTTCTTAGCATCCCCAGTGTAGATGCTCAGCAGTTAAAAATGGATCTGCTGTGTTGTAGTCACTTGGCGTGAGTCCCTGTAAGAACCCACCGCTGCTGTGCTGCAGTAGGATATTTAATGCAGTTAGAGGCTCAGTGGAAATGTGTGTACAGCTGTGATGGTGCAAGTCCCACTGCAAGTCCTGCACAGAGCGGGATTTTGCAGGGACACCTGTTTCAGCACCTTGCTCAAAGGAGTGCAATAGTTGAGGCTCTGGGCATGTGAAATGCACGCTGCGAAAGAGCTGGTACTGATAACAGTAAGAAATATTTTCTTTTTCAAGGTCCCTGATGTAAAGAAGGTCTGTGAGGGGTTGGCCATGAGGAGATCAGCCCCTCTCACCCACTTTTTCCCCCTCCAGGATTTCTTGGTCATTTTCTCTTCTGGAGCAAGAGAACAAGCTCTCCTTAGGAGACCAAACTGCAGAGATAGTGTAGAGATGCAAGAAAACGAGCTGACACAGCACAGCAATTAAGGGTGTATCTCTAATAATTTACTGGAGCTCACCCTCCTGACCTTTTTGTATTTAGATGATCAGGAAGGGTGCGTAATGAGGGCTGCGGGAGGGCAATCGGGTTCTTACAGCTGGTCAGGCACATTAATGCGGATTGCTTGGCAGCTCACCAGAAACAGACCAATGCAGGCTCTTCAGGAGAAAAAAAAATGAAAAAAAATCATGAAGGTGGCCAGTTCATGGTCTGGACTCGTCAGATTTCTAACCCACTGTAGAGGAGAAGAGTGGTTCAGTGTTTTGGAGAGACACCACAGCCACAGGCAAGTTGCCTTTGTCTGACACATTTCAGAAACCCTTCTGCTCCACCTTCTGCAGCTTCCCACCCTCCTTCCCCTCCACCCCTTTGTCCCATGACAATTAATGTCGCTGTGTCCTGGGGGAGCAGCAGAATAGTAAATACCCTCACTCACCTGAGCACAGGGCTGTTGAGCTTCCCACCTTCTAGACCGCAGTCATCACCAGGCATCTCAGAGGCAAGGGCTTTTGTAAAGGGAGCCAGGGACCTGATATTACAAAAGCTTTCCCCTTCACACCTCCTCCAATCCACATAAATGGCAGACAACTGGTTTAGCCACTCAACCCTCATGCTGCCATTCACCTTTGACTTGACAATTTCATTTCTGGGAAGGTGCAGAACCTGCATAAAAACCAGATGTCACCTGTAAAATGCTGGTATTTACATTGCCGATTCAACTGGCATGGCTATGGCAGTGCATGTGCCCTCCCTCCCTACGCTCTTCAAAGCCAAATGTGGGTTCAGCAGGCGATGGCTACTGGCCTCCCTCTGAAATGATCTAGCAACACTTCCCTGACCTCACTACGGCCCAGACAGAGGCAACAGAAAGCATCAGAGCTGCTGCATCCTGGGGGGAGATGTAAATGGAGGTGCATCCCCACAGGGCAGGGGAAATACCTTCCCTCTGGTGTGGTTTCCCTTCTGCAAGCTGTCCTTGCTGCAAGGGACAGCGTCTTAACCTCCCTTCTCCTCCCTTCCCAAGAAGACAGCTACTCCCCTTACGTGGCCCTCCTTCGGGGCATGGACGCTCATGGGTATCTGGAGCAAGTGGGAAGCACAGCCACACGTGTGATTCACACAGTATTTTGGAAAAGCTGACGTAGCGCAGCACTGCCGGCCATTTACCCACCTTCTCCACTGAGCAATGAGCTCTCCTGCTTTTGACTTGCAGAGAGGCCCAAGGCCACTGCACGTGCCTCGCGATGGCCAGGGCCGCCGAGCCCGGTTTGCTCTGCAAGCAGCACTTCTGCAGGTTGCTTTCTAGCGTTGCCAGAATCACCATCTCTTACCAGGCTGTTGTTATAATCTGCTTTCGGGGTACAGGTGTAAGGGCAAAGAGACACGTCACATGTAAATGAACAAACACGCGTGGCTGGCTGTTCTGAATGGCTACGCTCTCAGACTGACAAAGGATTTTGCAGTGTGTGCTGCTATAAGATATTGAACATCTCATTCAAAACCTGTCAGCTTCCCTACCCCACAGAAGGGAGATAACAAACAGCACATACTTCAAAGCAACGTTTTAAGGACTAAAAAGACGTTCATCTGAGGCTTTGAGGATGCACATAAATCATAGGTGTTAATACTGAGACCTTGTTCATCTGAAATTGTGGCTGCTTGCAATGCAGCCCTGACCTCCCCTTGCTGCTACAGGCCAGGCTGCTGCCAGCCACTGGGCATTACTTAAAGGCCAGTGCTGCCTTCGCCCGTGCAAACTCTTCTAGCCACTGCCACGTGTGGGCTCTGTGCTCCCTGGCCGCCTCTGTGAGATCCCAGGCAGCCAGCCAAAATGCACACAGGTCTGTAGGGGATTGTTTTCCTTTGTGGCACAGTGGACACTGATGCACATCTAAAGCCCCTTAAAAATGCAGATCATCTCTTGTATCTCCTACACCTTGCTTGACACATAGCTAATCACCTAGGATATGCTGGGAAGAGTAACACTAACTTAACTGCAAATCCACTACTCTGCAGCACCATTCACACAAGCTGTAAAGCCTTCCCACTTCATGGAGTGAATCTACATCCATAGAACCGCAGAATGATTAATGGGTTTGGGTCAGAACGGGCTTTTAAGGGCCATCCAGTCCAACCCCCTGCAGGGAGCAGGGCCATCTGCACCCAGAGCAGGGTGCTCAGAGCCCCGGCCAACCTCACCTGCAGTGGTGCCAGGGGTGGGGCATCGACCACTTCTCTGGGCACCCTGGGCCAGGGGCTCACCACCCTCGGCGTAAAAAGCTTCTTCCTTGTCTCCAGTCTAAATCTCCTTCTTTTAGTTGAAACCATCACCCCTTGTCCCGTCCCAACAGGCCCTGATAAGAAGTCTGTCCCCATCTTTCTGACAGGCCCCTTGAAGAAGGTCTCCCCGGAGCCTTCTCTTCCCCGTGCCCTCATCCCGGAGCAGAGGGGCTCCCCTCTCGGGTGCAGCGTTCGGATATCGCGACTCGGAGCGAGCGGCACCGATTTGCGGAGGGGCGGAGGGGCGTAAGCGGGCATCGCTGGGCGGCCGTTCCCGCTGGTCAGAGGCGACGTTCCGGGTCGGTTGTGGAGAGCGGCGCGGGGCGGGGCGGGGCGGGGCCTGTCGGGCAGCGGGTCCCGGCCGGGACCGTGTCCCCGGGGCTGGCAGGAGGCGTCGCGTCGCTCCATCGATCGCTCCATCGATCGCAGCAGATCCGCCCCCCCC
>JANVCC010000019.1:27938049-28268901 GCA_025345505.1 Todiramphus chloris collaris | reverse complement strand
CATCCCATCCCATCCCATCCCATCCCATCCCATCCCATCCCATCCCATCCCACTCTGTCCTGTCCCATTCCCACTCTTCTCACATTCCATAAAACCACTAATGTTAGCAGCATCACTCTTTGGTTTACACTGCACTAGGGAGAGGAGAGCCAGGTTTCCCAAGGGCAAAGGGAGAGGGGATGTGTGAAAAGCAGGAAGTGCTCCCCATCCTTGGGGATTGTGTGCTTCTTTGTGGGTCTCGTGGTGTATGCTGTGTTTTCCATGATAATTTTGTGTGTGAAAGGCCTAGAGTGTCCCATAAAATGAAGACTTATGTGTCTCAGTTCTCTGCAAGTCAAGGAGGAATTATAACCAGAGCTGGGCAAAAAAAAAGTGATCAAAACTGTTTCTGCTGGGTGATATAAACAGAGCAGTATAAAACTTGCATTTAATTTGAATACAGCGAATCAGCTTAGTGAAAATAATGCTGCTGGTTAAGAAAACCTAGAGGCCTTGCTTTTGCATTTTAAAAACTGAGTATGCTTCATCATGAAACAAACCCCTCGCATCCTGAAAACAAACCAAGTAGTTTCACGTTCAGTTAAGCATTTGATTTGAAAATATGTATGCATAGGAATATTTGCTCTTTGTTGTGCTCAGAAAACAGGAACGTTTTCAGCTGGGGGACTCTCCGTGTTGTTAAAATGCGAAGGAGGGAGTTTAGTCAGCAAATTCTCCTTCCATTTCCCTGCCAAAGAGACCCTGCAACTAAGCAGCTGTATTTCTCCTGGTGGCAGTGAGGAATGCAAGCTTCACTGGGCCCAGGGGCCAATTCTGTGCATTGTCTTGTGTGTATCCACTGAATAATTGTGAGTGTTGATCGCAGACTAATTAGTTTAGGTCCCTAAAAATCTGCCTCATTACAGCCTTCTCGTTTTCGTGCTTCCACCTAGCAAGTGTGACCCTCTGCACGATTTGCCTGCATTTTGCCTCTTTTGAGATCTAACAGCTGCGTTGCTCTCCAGACAGGGTGTTTCATGCATCTGAGCTGCTCTTCCAGCCCTGGCAAGCTAAATACATGGTATTCCCAATAATACCCGGTGTGCGATTTTGCCTTGCGCATATTAATAGCTGCTGGTGTAGGATTCGAAACCACAGATGCATTATTTTGACTATTATTTGGTTTATCTATCCTCCTGACTTCTGTTGGCTTGGCAACCTTTTGGAGGAGAGGGGAAAAGTTCAAACGTCGCTGTTTGCTCCTTTTCCTGTAGCAAACAAGTGCAGTGATCAGAGCCGTCAGGTGGAGACATCCGGACGTTGTCCAAGGAAGATGGACTGGCTGTTCTTCACAAGCCCAAATCTAGTTTGCAGAACTTTAAAGGGACTAAGGCAATTTTGAGTTGAATACACAGTATTCCTCAGCGTGAGAGCTTTGCCCAGCGTGCAAGGCTTTGTCTGGTGTGGTGGACTGAAGGGTAAAAGAGAAGCACTTAATGTGGTGGGATCTTCAGGTTTTTAGGGACTCCTTGCCTACCCCATATTGGCCAGTTCTGCCTGAGGATTCTTTCTTCCTTGGCTTTTGTAGGGTGGCCAAACACAATCTTAAACCAAGATAACTACTGCTACAGTATCACTACAGTTCTTTGTGAAGTGAAACCGCCACCAAGTGTAAACATTCAACAATTCCTGATAGGACCTCAGGGAAGAACGTGAAGCTTTTTGCAAGTGCTTTCCTTTGGTTTTCTTTATCTTCTGGTCTCTTAGCACTTAATTTGGTGTGAGGATGCACTTTCAAATCTTTGTTTAACACAGGAGGGAGAGAGAGGCAGTCAAGATCAGTATGCAGTATTGTCAGTTCAGGGTTTGGGGTTTTTGAGAAGTGGCACCTAGGTGTTGGGTGAAGATTTGCAATGAAGCTGCACGAGCGGGCGATTCGCTATCACACAGTATTTTCTCTTCTTTGTAGTTACTTGGGCTTCCAGATGTTGATGATGATGCATTTGAAGAATATAACGCAGATGTGGAAGAAGAGGAACCAGAAGCCGATCACCAACAGATGGGTGTCAGTCAGCAGTGATTTTCTGAGAAGCTAAAAAATTTTGAAGCCTTTGGTACCAGGTGGGGTCAGGTGGCCCCACGTTAGCCTGTTCAAATTAGCACATCACATGGGGATATCTGGCTCCCAGGATAAAAGTTTTACAAACCAGTTTAAAAAAAAAAAGTAAATTTAATAATAATAATCTGTGATGAGCTTTGCTAAGAAGTGACCTGAATTTTGCTCCTGCTTCAGTGGGTTTTCTATGGAGTTGTCTTGGTAGCATTCTGCCATTATCAGTCTAGAAGTAGATCTGTCACTGACTTGTCTCCTCAATTTGTGTTCGAGAGTAGCGTTTGCTGACATGAATGTAGAGTACTGAGAATGTAGGAAGAGTGTGGTGAGAGTGCCGAGTCCTCACCCGTGACCTTTCTGAGGAAACCAGCGCAGAGAGCAACTGCCACCTGCGCTTTTCTTTTTAGTTCAGCAGCTCTGGTTTTTGACAATATACCAAACTAGGAGAGATTTCTCCTGAAAAACACTAGTGTCATCGTGGTCGGTACTGCAGAAGCGCACACGAAGGCTTAATAAAAATAAGAAGAGGGAAGTCCAGGGGAGTATTGGTGTCAGACATATTAATGTCGTTTTACTGACACCTGAGCTTACAGCTGCTGGATTAAGAACTGGGAGTAATGAGTATCAGCAGTCCACATTATAACGAACCCTGGTGCTCAGAGGCACTTTGCTCCAAAGCCAAATACGGCTGTCCTGGAGGAAGGTGGGGCTCCAGAACATCTCCAGTACATTGAGGACATCATCGTACAAACTGGTTAACAACCAGCCTTCGCTTCTGCACGACAACCAACTTTAAGCTTTGCTGATTTTAATACACTGATAAATTATTACTTAAACCTCGTGGCATTGTGAACTGAAGTGCAACTTAACTTTGAAGCCATAAGGGTATAAACCAGCACCTGGGTCTTAAAATTATGCTGGACCCGTTCCTCTCCCCGGACCTTTGAGCTAGTCTGGGAATTTACACCTTGTTGGAGCTAAAATGCTACTACTGTAGGGAATATAAGAACATGTGAGGTTTTCCTTAGCTGGGGGCTTGTTCCCCAGAGGGGTTTGGCGGGGTCTTGGTATAAAGGAGAAGACCCCCTCATATTTTATACATATTTTGCATAGATTTAAGTGACTCAGATGAGTACCAGACTGAATATGCAGGGCCTCTTTATTTCCTTGCCTTTTGTACTGAAAATTTAAGAAGCAAAGGGGATTCCAAAATCCCCTTTTTTTTTCAAAACCAAGCAAAATGTTTCTAAATTTACTCCTTTTTCCCAGTTTTTTAAAATCATGAAATGAAGGTCACATGTTTCAAAAGCCCTTTTATACAGAGTTAGCTTTACAAAAGCAAAAACTGAGCAAAGAGAAAATCCTTGGACAACTCCTAGAAACAACTCACACCATTTTGAAAACCCTGTTGTTAGCAGTTTCCTTTTCAATAGATTTTTTTTTTTTTAATACTTTTTTTCAAGGTTACTCAAGAGAGCAAGTTTTCTTGGTGGTTTACATTTCTGATGATGGCTTGAGAGATGCATAGCACTTGATTTTTCCAATCTGGGGCAAAGACCTTCCCTAACCGGGACTGTGTGTGGTACCTGAATATGCACAGAAGTGTCTGCAACACTGTAATAGTCGGAGTTTAAGAATATATAAGAAAAAAAGTGAAAGAGAAACAGCTTAATGCAACTTCGTACATTTTTTCGGCATGCAGGCATAAACATGGTAGTCGCAGCACATTTTCTATGGACTAGTGACGTGAGAACCGTGGCAGTTCATTGTATAACACTGTACAGCAGCAATAGGCTTTTTGCTTACTAAAATAAAAGTGTAAGACCAGTGGTTTCCATCCCTGCTTTAAGTCCCTAAGTTTTTCTTTCCTCTCCAGCTAAAAAAGACGCCACAACCTTAAACAGAGCCTTGCTTCAGAACTGTGCTCTTTGTAGCATCCAATCCATTGGTTGTGGCTCATACAAATAGATCGTTTGGCTCTGACTTTCCTCTGCTGTACTGTAATGCAGGACATAATCTACAGTAGTGCAAGCTGGAGGCAAGGTCCTGATGTTGGGGTTTGCCGGCCACTTGCTGCTTAGGTGCAGGCGGCTGGCACCGACACACGCGTGCACGCACCCGCACCCACGCCTGCATCGTGAGCCGGGCTGCAGGGTCGGTCGGGCTGGGAAATACTCATCTGCCTCTTGACAGACAGGTGCTTTTCCTGCTGGATCAGTCCCACCGGCTGGTTCAGCACGTGGCTGCACAGGCGAGCGCTGGCACAACGGAGGGGAGGGTGCAGGGCTGGACGTGGGTGGTAGCTGAGGACCCACGGCCAAAGGCACCTTGCACCCCTTGCACGGTGTTCGGGGCCCACGGTGGAGATGCAGACACCATCTGAACTGGCCCAAGGGCTGTGAAGGGTTGGCTCTGCAAGGTGCCGGGAGAGCCGGGCTCTGGGGGATAGGCAGTGGGACAGGCAGGAATCCATGAAGTGAGGAAAGACTGTAAGATCCAGTGCTCATAGCTGCATGCAGGAGGCTGCAGTATGTGCTGCCCTCTGCTACCTTTCCGGGCATACTGATTGAATTGTTAACGAGCGGCTGAGCATTAATTATGGCTGCAAGCAAACGTAATGCTGTAAATTATGCAGATATATAATTTTCTGTATTCAATAAACTCACTTTTTTTTGGAATGCCACGTGGCACTTGGGTGACTCCCACACGAGACTGGGAGTGCTGGACGGCCAGGGGCCCTTCGGCAGTGCTCGCCCCTGCAGAAGTCCCGCTGAAGCCAGCGAGGTCGTGCCCGCGCGGGCCCTGCAGGAACGGGCGCTCTGGGCACGGTGGGCACTGGTCCTGGGCAGAGCTGAGCACTTCCACCCCCGCCTTGAGCCCTGCTGCTGAACTGAAGCACGACCAGGCAGCTCTGAGAACAAACTGGAATTTTATACGAAGGAAACTTAATTTACATATGTATTAAATGTGAATGAGCATTAATATAAAATGTATTTTATCATAAAATATTGATTGCTTACCTCAACCAAATACATTTCTGTATTGCCGTATTACTTGTTCCGTACTTGGCGAACCACGCAAGAGATGCAGAACTGGTTTAGTTGTATTACAGAGTATTTTTACATTTTATTTGTGTGTTATTTTTCCCTCACTCCCATCACACACTGAAGTTATTAGCCATTTGATAATTCTCCCGGGGTGGCATGACCCAGTGCCTAGGCTGCCAGCTTGAGATGCAAGATTTGCAAACACGCGCACAAACACCCGCAAGCCTGGGGACCTGGAGAGCAGATGTGAGTGCAGAGCTGGGCCGTGGCCTTGCCCCGAGCTGTGGGTGGCTCTTGGCATTATGCATCCAGGCCTCCATGAAATTCATCGGGAGCAGGGTAACTCCTTGAAAGTCCCACCTTAAGTCTTTTGGAAAAGGGGCTGTTTGTATCATTTCTCCACCAGTGTGTGAAGTGCTTTCAGATCTGTGGGAGAGTAGAGCTTTGCATTATCATTGCCTGTCCTCAAAGCAGGCTATTCATGAGAAGACACAGAAGAGTCTGCCTTTTCTCTCGCCCTTCTCTCGTAGGCATTTCATGCTCTAGCTAAATATAAACAGACCAGACCAGAGCTTCTTGCAGCACTGGCACTTCTGAAGATGAGTTGCATGAATGCAATTGGCAGAATGCTGCTTAGGGGATGAGAAACACGTGGGGTGCCAGAGGGAAGAGTACAGGGGTTAAGCAGAAGAGAGTGGTCATTTTAGGTGCCAAACCCAAGATCTATTCACGTGGAGTGGTGCCTAGTTAAATAATCCAGTCTCTGAAGATCGTGACCCATTGAGAGTCTCCAGGCTGGGCATCCAGAAAACGAGACCCCTCTGGCTGCTGGTCGCTGGGGAGCCTGGCCCAGCCTGCAGCTCTCTTCCTCAGGGCTGGCTCGTTTTGATCTGGCCACAGGACACGGGAAATCGGGAAGGATCCCTTCAGGGGCTCTAGCTGGATGCCCCTGTCTGTGAATCACTGAGCAGAAGGAAATGCTTTGTTTTATCTGTTTAATTCTAGCAGGACCTCCCTCCTCCCCAGCAGCCTGTGCCGCACCAGCTGCAGCTGGGAAGCCTTTCGTGGCAGCCAGGCAGCAGTGACTGCAGCAGCTCCTACACCCTCCAGCAGGCTGGGCTTGAGGTGGTCCCTGCAGCATCACCACAGAGATGATGGCTCAGGGAAATCACTTCCAAGGCATGTATTAAAACAAAGGGATTCCTTAAATTTAGTCCTTACCTCCAATAGGAGAGACTCTGAGGACAGACTCTGTCACCTTGGGTTTTTATTGGACTTCTCCGGAGGCTTAAGTAGTTATGTTGTCGGTATCTGATGTCTGCAGCAGGTGTACGAAGGAAACCTCTTCACTTACCCACAGTTACCCATTCAGTGAGCCAAGTTATCATTTATCTGCTCTGTGTTTGACTTTCTTCTCATTGACATTGTTTTGGATTTTTTTTTTGCAAAACAGTCCCTAAAGGTGCTAGGACAAATGTTGGACTTGATGACCCTGGAGGTCCTTTCCAACCATAATGGTTCTATGATCTGCTTTATCTCAAACCCCAGGTTCTACAGAGCCACGTAGCACTGCGCCGTCAGTATGAGCTTGGTCATAAATACACAGATTAACAAAAAGGGCCTCCATTTGTCTGCAGAGAAAAATGTTGTAACTAGCTACGGCTGACTACAGTACAGCTCCCCGGTTTCGAGTAAAATACACTGAACTTTCTGTACTGAGATGCTTGCTCATGTAGGCAAAGACCTGCAGTAACACTGCATGTAAAGCATGTCTGCTTCCACCTTCGGGCAGGGTGGTGGAGATGTCAGATCTGGATTTCAGTCAGTGCTGGGTTTTTTGTTGTCCAGTTTTCCCTCACTAATGCAGGGACCAGGCAGACCCCAGCGTGGCAAGCAGAAATCACGCTGCTGCACACCATGCAAAGGCTGGCTTTAGTGTGCTTTCCACCTTTCTGCCTTGGGGACTACAGCGCTGTGAAATGCGTCACCAGAAGATGTTGCCCTTTTCTTCAGCATTTTAAAAGGTGTAACCCTTCACTGGGGCCCTACCTTTCTTCTGATCCTCCTTTGTCTTCCACCACCAAGGCACCAAATCCATCAGTGTCGTTACACCGTGAGCTTGCCATTAAAGAGCTTGCCAAACTGATGATTGACGGAGTCCTTTCTCTGCGAGCAAAAACAGCTGAACAGGGATTTTGAGGGGCTAAAGCGTGGCTAGAGTGTGTGCAGCAGAGGGAATGAGAAGCTTGCATTTCCTGGGCACTGTTGGTGCGTGGTGGGTGGGATAAGCATGGTGTTTGCAGGTGTAAGGAGAAAATTACTTCAGCTGAGCTTTGGACACTGCAGAGTAAGCTCTGCTTTGCAGACAGGACCCAGAGCTGCCAGCCGGTTTGGTTTGGTGCAGTCTGAGGCAGTGGATTTGCTGTCAGAAGGGACTTGGTGGCAATATTTGTGGACGAGCCAGTATTTCAGACCTCCCAGGTCCTCTTCTGCTTTGCACAGATTAGGGAGACATCTGTTCTAATTAAGAGACAAGTAACAATTGTGAAATGAAAATTGGTGGTTCCGTTCAACTCATTTGCCTCTTTGTTTAAACACTGCAATTTAAATTGCTGCTTTGACATCTTCTCACCCTGATTTAGTGGAAGGAAAGTTGTCAGTTGTTACCTGAGCCTCTGTCTGTGGGTTGCAGAGTATCTTCCAGTGCGTAGAAGAGCAAGTGCTTTAACTTAGCACTTGCCTTGTATTTTTGACACTTCCCAGGGCATGAGTACCGAGCACTAGTGTACCAGTTATGTGCCCTGTGGCGTGTCCAGAGCCCTCAGCATTGTCTACAAAGGCGTTCCAGCAGCTGGAAGAGTGCCTGCAGGGCTGACGCCCTCGTGCTGTGCACAGTGGTGCTGGCCACGCAAGCCCCACAGCCTCTTGAGAGGCCTCTGCATATGGTGGAAGCCACTGTGACAATTAGGCTCTGGCTACAGATACAGCTGCTCTTGTGGAAGAGGTGACAGTGACAGCATGTTTTCAGCTACTCGGAGCCTGCTGAATGGACTTCTTCATGTGTCAGAAGGTTAAGTGAACGTAAACAGTTTAGATAGCAGCTCTCTGCTAAGGTGGCCCTTAGCCCAGGCACAACAAGCTGCCCTGCCCTGGTGGGGAGCTCCCACACAAGGTGTGCGCCGAGCTTCTGCCCCAGTCCAGGTCTAGCCCCAGTCCAGCTCTCCAGAGTTACGTCATGCCTTCCCCTTGGCAAGAGATCGGGGTATGTCAGGGCTGTGCTAGGTTTTGGCTTTCTAGCGAGGAGAACAGATCCTTTAGAGATGTGCGGTTTGTGTTGCCTCTGTAGGCTCCTGCCTAATGCTTTGTCTCCCACCACAGCTGTCCTCAAGCAGAGCCAAATGGGAACTGCAGTTACCCCCTCAGCAGCTCCATATGCTGTTTTAAGGAGGACATCGGATTTTACGCTTTCTTTCTACCAGTCTTTGTGTTCCTTCTCCGTGACAAGGTTCTTGCTTCCACCACTTGCTAGTGAGTGATGAAATGCCATTAAAAAGCACGTTTATTTCCAGTGCCTAGGTGTATGCATCCGTGCTTTTCACCGAGTAGTGCTGTGGTTGCAACCCCAAGGTAAGGTTTTTATACCTTTTACTAGACAACCTGATAGAGAAGAGGGTGAAAGCCACAAGCTCTCAAGCTCCCAAGTGCTCCTGCATGGTGAAATGAAAGCAGCTCTTCTGTGGGGCAGTCTGGCAGCCGGTAATCCCTCTCCATAGCATCCTTGCCTTGCTTGTACGCTTTCTAAGGTAGTGCTGTTACAGCGGTGCGGTGGGAGAGGCAGCGCTGGAGCCAGGGTTTTGCTTACAGCCTCAGTAGTGCCCAGGGGCCCAGAAGTGGGTGTCAGCTGGGTGACCCCCACGGCAGGAGTGTGCAGGGAGGGCTGTACGTGCCAGGAGCTTCGAAGCCGTTACGCTCTTGGGTTTGTGCAGTCCCCTAGGGGTCAGCAGAGCCTGGCTTTTGGAGCAGCTGGAGCCGATGGTAGCATCGCAGGGATGATAAAAGCAACTCTGCTGCTGTCCTGCGAGACCCTGCTTGTGCTCTCTTGCAACCTCAGCTGTTGCTGGAGTAGAGGTCAGGCTGGGAGAAAAGGAATCAGCACAGGAGACCAATGTCCTGCTTTGGAGAAGGATGGGCTGAGGCCTTGCCATGGAGAAGGACGGTGGGGAGGAGGGAGGAGCAGCAGCCTGGAGATGGGTGCCGGCATTGGCGAAGCTGCGCAGGGCAGTGGGACCTGGTGCCTACACCTCTTGGCCTCAGTAGTACCCATCTCTCCTGGGACCGCATCACGAGCAACCTCCTGTCAGACTGAGCTCTGCTCCAGCTGTGCTTTGCATGTGCGTGTCTGTGCTCTAGTGCTGCTGCTGGTCACACTGCTCTGCTTTCAGCCTTGAGTTGCCCCCTTCATGCCGCACTGGCCTCAGCCACACTGCAGCCACTGACGCGATGCCACCTCTCCACATGCCCAGGTCCTTGCAATCCCAACCTGCTCACACAGGGCCTGATGTTACCCGTCACCCCTGCCCACGGCTGGGGGTGGAGATGGGCTTTGCCTGCATCTTCTTAGCTTCTGGGGTTGGAGTGGCTGTGTGGAGTTGGATTGACCCAAGCCATGACACGTTCGGGTGAGCTGAGGCTTACAAGCCAGTCACAAACAGCCACTCTGTGTCCAGTCAGCCTTCCTCACTACCGGGAGAGGGACAGAGTTCTGGCACAAGGCGCTGGCACAGACATAGACTAAAGGGTGCTGAGGAAATGACAAGTGGTGAGTCCTAGCCTGCATATGCTAGCAATCCAGGATCCAGACCCCAAACCAAGACCTTAATTCCTGCTGCTGGCCCCAGGAAACGCTCGGGCTTGTGGCAAGCAGCCCCAGCAGGGACGGGCAGCGTCGGTGTGTGCACTGCATTCCCTGGCAATGAGGAAAGGAGGCATCTCCAGCAGATGGGAGCTTGCCCTCACCCTACACACCGCTCACCCTCTCCCCAGCACGGCTGTGGACTGAGTAACTGGGAGTGCAGTTGGTCAAATATGCCTCTTTCTCCCCAGCTTTTCTCCTGGACAGCACGCCTCGGACTCTGGCTGCCCTTTTCCGTGTTGTTCAGCCAGCCACACTCCAAGCAGGGCTCTCCGTTTTCCTCCACATCCATCAGGACCACGTGCTCAGCTCCAGCAAAGGCATTTGCTGAGAACAGAGATTTGCAGGCTTCGTTCAGGAGGTCTTGTACTGGAAATGCAGCCATTCACACAAAATTGGTGCCAGTTTTTATCCCATCATGCTCTCCCTTTTGGGTAATAAAAGTTAGGAAATTTTTTTTTTGGCTCTTTTTATGTTTTGCTGTTTGTTTTGGTTTGCTTTTTGATTTTTATTATTCTGTTACTTCTCTTTGGCTGCATTTCCTTTTGTTTCTGCAAAACCTCTATCAGGGAAGGTTTTGAACTGCCTGTGAGTCATGTGGCAGCAATGGGGAGTGGCAGCGCAGAGCTGTGGGGGCCGAGCCTGCGAGTTCATGCCCTGCTTACATCTTGCGACAAAGGCTGCTGGTGGGTCACCCAGCTACTGATGGGACTCCTGGCTGCAGTGCCTAGGGTGGCCAACCACGACGCCGGACACATCTCCTCCGTGTGCTGCTGGCTGCAGAAAGTATGTGCCTTAACCTTGATGAATTCACCTCTGGTTTTGAGCCTTCTGAAGTCAGTGTAGCAGACCGCGACAAAATTATTCATGCAAAGCCCAAATCACAGACCCATGGACCCTTTCTCACCTCTCTGAAATGTCTGAGCCTAGGACAAAACAGTTTTATGGATGCAGCAAGCCATGAGCTGAAGATGTGAATGAAGTGGGTAACGAGATGCTTTCTGAGGTGTCTCAAACTGGGCAGCAGGACTTCCTACCCCTAGTCCCAGTGCACCAGTGTGTGTTCTTCCAGCTCTGCGGGATAGTAGGAGGCATCTTTCTGGAGGCCACCACAGAAAGGCTCTTGCTTACTTCCTTGGGCTCTGCTCCTTGTCAAGTTGTCCAAAATAGGGAGGGAGGGCACTACCTGCAGAACTGGTAATGCAATTGCTGACTGGGCTCTGTCAGCGCTCCCCGAAGCCTCGCAAGCTCACATGAGCACTCAGTTAGCTAGCTGGCCTCATGCAGTGTCCCTTGGAAGAGACAGATTGCAGCGCAGCAGCCGATCAGCAGAGGCACGCAGCACGGGCCCCAGGAACCTGCTTTCATGCACCAGCACACAACAGAGCTCAAGAGGGAAACGGAGGATAGACTCACCACCTCTGGGGGCTTCAGAAACGTGTGAGAATCAGTGAAGACAACATCTCAAAATGGGTAGGGGAGTGCTTTTGGAGGACTAAAAAAACCATCTTTGATATTCTGGAAACCCATCAATGAACAGTAGCTTGTTACTTCTCTTGCTTCACAGGGGGGATGCTGGCACAGCCAGCCCAGAGGAACAGCAGTGTCAACCTCGGGCCAGCCTGCTGCAGCTTGAGGAAAAGGAGGTCCCAGACCCCACCTCATAGTGGACTGTGGTTCAGGAGCTAGTGGTGTACCTGAGACAAGGAAAGGGATGGTAAAGAGGAGATGCAAGAGGAGAGGCTGGGAAGAGGACATCATAGCAAGGGACAGGTGGAGAAGGGGATCAGTTTGATGGTACTGGAGAAGGCCTTATGACAGCTGAGTGCAGCCGGGCTCGGCCAGAGCAGGCAATAGAAACGGACATGGAGGAAACAGCTTGAACCAGTGACTGGTTCTGTGTGGAAGCAGCAAAAGCCTGGGTTCATTTCCCTCTTCTGCATGACTGTTTGCATTCCTTCAGTGCCACGTGATGTATTCTTGCATTCATGCCATGGGGGTTACCTCAGAAATGCAAGTACCTTCTCTTCCTTCCTAAAGAAATACATGCCTGGTGGCAAAGTGCAGGGAGTAAAAGTATCCCAGGTTTGCAGGTGAGCTGTTCCTGGGGATACCCACTGGGTTTGCATTCCCTGGGAATACTCTGGGCAGAATAGGCTTAGTTCCTTTGCAGTTGCTCTGACCCCCTGGCAAGTTAAAACTCAGGGTATTCAGTAGTGCCACTGGGTTTGTTCTCTGATAAACTGGCTAAGATGTGAAATCTGTGTGAAAAGACAGCACACGGTTAAAGTTGATTTTACTGACACAGCCGTTACTAGAGCCTCGTGAAAGCAAAATCCCAGTCGCCTCTTCATCTGAGAGCTGATTTTCATCCAGCTCCTGCTCTGTTGTTGATCTAACCAGCTGCTTTACAGCTGCATAGAGAACTCCTAAAGGTGTTCTGGCAAAGCCTTTTTCTTCTGTCTTCAGGACTTGCTGTGTCCCGGAGTCCCCTGTCATTCTGCCCTGGCACATGTGCGTGTCTGCCCGTGGTGCCTCGGAGGGCAGACAACAGGGATGCACCTTGGATGACCTGGCTCTGATCCAGGAGGACTGGACAGGCTGCCTCAGAGCCTGGGCAAAGGCTCGGGCGAGAAGCCGTGCTGGAGCCAGCAGCTGGGCAGGCTGCTGCAGGGGCAGAGCTCACCCACAGCTGCCTCAGCAGCATGGCACAGACATGCACTGTGTGCCAGGGCAGGCACCCGGGGGGATTCCACATCCTTCAGCTTGCCCACTCCCTCCTATGCTGGCATGGGAAGTTTTGTCCCCAGCCCTGCCCTAATGACTTATTCTTGGCCTCCGGCCATGGTTTGCTGCTCCTGGTGCCTCTGGTTCAACTTTCTGCGGAACTGCACTGTGAAATGAGCCGAGTTAAAAATCTCAGGGCAGCCAGGTTTCTGGTTTCTGTCCAATGGCTCTTTTAAACCTCAGTCCTGTTAGCAGCTCATTTACAGTTGCTTCAGCTCAGGGAGCAGGGGACAACAGCACAAGACACAGGGACGAGGTGGGAAGGTGTTTGGTTGGCTTTGCTGCTAATCTGACAAATCAACATCACTACATCTCAGCCTTGCTAGAAGCTCTCTTTCAGAGCTTCCATCACTTCACTGGCAGATTCCTGCATTGCTTGGAGGAGTTGCATTTCCCTTTAGGGAGTAAATGGTTCATGTATTTTGGCGTTTGTTCTGTCACGGCGTATGTGGGACTATCATTAACAGTAACAGGAATGACACATCCAGCCAGCAGAGAATCAGCTGCTTAATGGCTAAATAGGAAAGCTGTGTACGTGAAATTGCAGGCAGCTTTGTAGGCAGCTTTGTGATGTAGTTTTCTCTTTGATAAAATTGAGTACTTCAAAAAGAGGAAATTAATTTTCCCTCTTTTTATTCAATGTGTGCCATAAATACAAATCTGCCCCTTGACAACTCCAGTGTAAGCAATGTATTTACAGAAGCGGATGTGCTGTAGATGCCTTAATGTAACACCAGTTTCTGGCTTCCTTGGACTGGTGGCTTCTGAAGTGACAGCCTGGGACAACTCAGTTCACACCCTGTGCCAACCCATGAATAGCTCTTACAGGCTATTGCCTTAGTCCTGTCTCTGGCCCCTTGCCTCCAGCTGTCTTCACAGCCTCTGTGGAAAGGATCTGCAGCATAACTTCTTCCCTCTTTCCCCGTGTCCTGGCCACTCAGGGGGATCAAGGAGGGAAGCCTGAGCCACGGTGGTCCCACCTACCTGCCCTGCCCCTCACTCTGCAGAAGGGGCAAAGCTGCTGGATGCTGCAGTGCGAAGCCAGGGGAATGGAGAAACTGGTGCCTTCAACAATTGTATTAATAGACAACCTGGTTTCTTCAGTATTATCCTGAAAATGTAATCTCAAATGCTACCACTTCTATCACCACTTTTCAAAGCAAATCTTTCTCCTGGAAAACATTTTTCTGCCCAGCATCAAGATGAGAAAACTCACCCAAAAAGCAGCCTCTTTTGAGCTTCAGATTAGGAGTAGTGTCTGCTCTTAACACAAGTAACAGGCACCATTCATACAAAGCTCAGCACGGGAGCAGGGTTGAGCTAAGAACATAATATTCTGCTGCTTAAAGAGTACTGGCCCGGTGCAGGGTCATCCTGGCTTCTGTGGCTGCCCAGTAGGCTATGAAAAGAGGAAGAGGGGAGATCCAGTGAAGAAGGAATGGGGTTTTGATGGGTGGACGCACTGGATACAGGAGAGCTTCACAGGCACTGCTCCTTGTTCCCAGAGAAGGGCTCGGGTCTGCAGATGGCTTTGGGCTGTTTGCAATTACAAGGGATGATAATTTATTTTCTGCTTGTGGCCAAGTCAGCTGCTGTATTAAAAATGACCACGGAGAAAATCGGCGCTGGACGCAGCGACGGCATGGGGAGGAGAGACCGTGCAGTAGTTCACCTGCTGCCCTGGCACCAGCCCTGCACGTTGACCAGCAGTGTTGGGGAAGGGGTGGGGAGGGAAGAGTTACAGCTTCCAGAGGCTTTCCCCTTCTGGCAGCGAGTCTTTCTTGAGCAAAATCTTCCCATGGTGGGTGAGATTGTGCCTTCCTGTGCAGCCCATTCTTGAGATGTATGATTAAGTGGTTTCCTGAATTGGGGTGATCTCAGGCATGTATTTAGAGGCTTTTTGTCCTGATCCCTAACTGGGACCCATGGAAGAGCAGGGCCTAAGAGGCTGGAGGGAGCACGTGAGGGGACGCAGTTGCCAGGCGTGCCAGCCTGTGTGGGCACACAGGGAGGCAGCCAAGCAGGGCTGGGAGGATGGGCTGGGAGCTTCCCCCAGGATGCCTGAGCAGCAGGACCCTGCTCTTCCTGCGAGTAACCAACTTTCATTGCTGTGGGGAATCAGATCCCACTGTGCTGCCTCATCCCACTCAACCTGCCAGATGCTGGAGACCACAGCAAGGGCAATCCTAAAGGTAATGATTTGGGATCAGAAGCTTCCTGACCTCACAAGCTCCTGCACATGCTGGTGGTTCCCAGGGGATGCTAGTTGTAGGATGGATTGGGGTCTTGCAGTGTAAGTGCTCAGGGAACTATTTCTTTGTCTGGCTTTCTCTGCTTCTGCCACGGAGGGGTACTGATCTCTGCCTGGGAGCCCTGTGTGCAGTCACTGTGTCAATATTTAATCATGGTAATTAGTAACAGGCTGGGTGGCTCAGGAATTCACAGCTCAGCATTTACCTCATTTACCTCACCCATCTTTTGGGCACATAAGGAACATGTCTACAGCAGAGAGAAGCAAAGGCTTGCCTAAGTGTAGCTGCCTCAGTTTTTTAAAAAACATTTCATTTATAGGCTTTCACAAATGCATCTTCCTTTTGCTCTGGGGGCACATGGTGCTGTAAACCTAAGAACAAAGGTACTGCATTCCAGGGAAAAACAAATCGCTTTTGTAGCCAACCCATGGGCAGGTGCCCTTTGCTACCAGCATTTTAAGGTGTTCAGTTCCGTGGGCTGGTGGCAGCTGAGAAGGCAGCCTCTTTTCTCTGAAAATGAGAAAGGCAAGACCCTGCATGCCTCGTGTGGCTCCCACAGACCGGGAGAAGGCCTATGGCACCATGCTATAGCAGAGCAGGCAGCAAGGCAGGGGCTATCCAACCGAGCCTGGTGTGAAGGGAACCGGCTACTGCGCTCTCTCCCCTTGCACATCTGTACTGAGCTGTGTGATGCCTGGTGAGATCCACCTCCCACCATAGCACCAGCCTGCCCGCTGTCTCCCACCAAGCAGAAGATACTCAGGATTTCGTTATCACCTTTCTCTGATGCCCGTGTGCACGTGCTAGTGCGTTTGCAGTAGCTACGCTCATGTAAATGCACATCTATGTATTTTTATATAGATAGAAATGCCTATTTTGGGTCTGCTGTTCTCCAAGGACATGAGGATTTGGAAAGGGTCTTTCTTTCCTCCGAGGAGGCAATTAGGTAGTCTGCATATTTTAGTAAGGTCTGTATCCTGCTCTGCCAGCACTCAGCAAGAACAACTGCCACAACAGCCGAGCGGTGCAGCCGGCAAGGGTTTGGCTTAATCATTTTTCGACAGGACCTGGTCCCTGTGGAACATTCATAAATAATTAACCCTGCTGGGGGCACGGGAGCTGGCTCATTGCCACAGACTGGCAACAAAAAAGACAACAAAACCCCAACCAAACCCCGAATCTTTTCTAATTAGTGGTGTGAAGCTTCCTACTAAACTGAGCCCAGAACAGAGCTTCAGGCTGCAGAGAGGGTAGGGCATTAGCATCCCTGGGGGCTCATCAGTGACAAGCAGAGGGAGTGGGACATATTTGGAGCCCTGATGATCTGGGATGGCAGGAGGTGAGTGAATAGGGAGCTTCCCTTGGAGCGTGACAGCTGCAGGCTCTGTGTCCCCTCCGCTCCTGACGGCAATGCCTTCTGGAGCCTTTGTTTCCCTGCAGCCAAGATGACAGCCTGATGCGTCTTTTCACTGGGGTACGCGGGCCTTCCTTCCAGACGCGGATGCTGCGCGCGTGGGATTGTACATTGTCCCCATGTCCTCCTTAAATTAGCAAAGGTCTGTGGGTTATGACACTAAACAGCCTTGACTGGGCTTCACCAGGGGTGGGAGTGCTCGCACAAGCAGCTAGGGTGGCAGGTCAGAGCGGTCAGGAACCCCCAGCACAGGCTGGAACAAGCACCAGGGGCACTCTGCTCTGGGGATTTCCAGTTACTCTCCAGTACAGCGTGCTCACCAGCAGAGCACAGGTCCAGATGAAACAACATGCTAAAATCCACCACTAACCTGACACCCATGGAAAAACAGAGCCTCTGTACAGAGCGGGTTTGCAGCAGTTATCAACCACTTCTTGATGCAGTCTACAAACAACCCCAGGTTTCCATTAACTCTGGGCTGCTGGAAGTGTCCCTTTGCCTTTGTGTGGTTCTCTCTCTGCATTATCAGAGTATCTTCCACAAAGCTTTATTATCACTGGTATTGTAAAATTAAAAGGCAAAATTTTCTATTCAAGGATTGAGTAGTTAGAAAAAACCCAAACTTGCTTGGGTACTGGAAAATGAAATAGAAGACTCCAGGGCAGAAGGGCTAATTAAAAAAAAAAAAAAAAAAAGTCTGCTTTACTATGAAATCCCTTGAGGGGAGATAAAAGCTGGAGGGAGGTTCATGCTTGAATAATAAGGCCTTAATGGGTTTGGATCCATGTCTAATACAAAGCATTGATTTTGGCTGCTTGATGAAGTTAGTTACTCGATTAGAAAAATCTAATTTAAAGGGACATTGCCCACTAAGATCACTCTGCTGGAGAAGCCTGTATTGTCATCATAAGTAACTACTCAGTTTTTTTAAAAATAGAAGAGACAAGTAAAAAAATTCTTTGGGTAATGACTTTAGTTCATATAGCTGTCAAATTAGTGGTATGTCTTACCTTCTCGTGTTGTGTCCACTCCTTGCATGCTTTGTTTGGTCTCTTAGTGGCTCATCAGGAGCAGAAGGCTGGAGAAGTCTAATGTAAAATAAAATAGGAAGATGTGATTAAAACAGCAGCAAAAGATAGAAGTTGGCTATAAAGAAGCCAGGGACAGGAAGCATTTCCATAAGATATTGTAAACACTTGATTTTAAAGTGGGCTATTTCCAGTTTGAAAGTGACCACTTAAGTGGGAATTAGACACATTGTTCTCGAGGCAAATGTATTGTTTTATTTAAAAATGACAGATGAGGAGTGAGACTTGGCCGCTGACACTCCTCAAGATATTAAGGACAGTACTTGTAGACTCATCTAGCTTTTGATGTTACAATATAAATGTCTTTAAGGGAGTCTGGGGTTTGAACTTCCTTTGTAGTCATGGAAGGGTGTGAGTCACCTCAGCCCAGTGCAGACATCTCAACTGGGCAGATGACTCCTGCCGCCCAAGTACCTACTTCTCTTCACTGATAAAGGCCAGCTCAGATGGAGAAATCTGAGGTCAGGTGAGATGACTCCCACCTTCACTGGCCAGACTACTGTAAAACGCAAAATATGAAGTTAGACAAAGAACAACACGTGCGGAGTCTCCTGGATTACAAGCATCTGCCAGAGTCCTGCCATGTGGCAAGAGACGGACAGGAACATCTGGGCATTTCTCTTAGAGCTGCCAGTCAGTATCAGTGTTGAGAACATCAGTTTGGGGCATGTTTAGCAAAGAAACCTGAAAATTAGGGATCTGTCCTTATTGTGTAATTTGAAGGCTATTGGTCAGAAGTGATTAAGCATTGATGTCTGCATGTTATAACAGGGCAGGGTAACTTGGCTAGCCATTCAGTGACCTACCTAATGAGGAAAAGTGAGCTGTTTATGAGAAGCAAAATGCTTCCAGCAGTGTCCAGACAGCTCACTTCCATATGGCTGGGTGAAATCCTGTGAGAAACAACTGTGTTGGGGCTGAGTCCTGGAAGTCCTCTCACAATAAGCTAAACTACCAGCTGGGCAGTGCCATCTGAGTTGAGAGCACAACTCTGGCCTCCCCTTTGAACACAGTAGCCCAGCTTGTGATTGTCTAAAAAGGCAAGTTACTTGCAAAAGCTGCTTTTGGCTGGAGTATGAGGCCCGTGGTGGGCCATCAGTGGGCCATTGCTGTTGTGGTGTAGGCAGAGCGGTGTGGAGACTTGCCATTCTCTTCGGGCAGTGATGAGTGTCTCTAACAAATGAATTTGAGTTGCTCCCCCAGTTAGATGAAGGCTAGAAGCATTAGCATCACTGCCCACTGTCTGGCAAGCAGGACATTAACTCATCATGACACTGGGAGCAGTGAGATTGGGTTTGTAGTTTTGTCTGGATTGTTTTATTGTTTAAGTTGAGAGAACTGTAATGAGATGAAGTACCCTCTGGAAAAAAAAAAGCTAATTGGATTTGAATAGCTTAATTAATGGAGACAGTCACCTACATAAACTTCCCCCCCCCCCCCCCCCCCCCCCAAACAATGGGGATCTGCAGTCTGCAGAGTTAAAATCAGCACATGCTTTATGATACAGTGCTCAGGTATTGGTTAACTGTAACATTATAGATGGCTGATGGGGACATGGGCATAGCTCTTCTGTTGAAGCTCTTATTGTTCAGGTAGGCTACATGGGCATTCAAATGTCATGAGCCATACAGCAAAATGCTCACTACTAAGAACAGGGGAATTTTGTAGTTTGTTTATTCTTTTAAAAAAATCTATAACCTGGTTATAACAGAGAATTAAAATATGACAAAATGTTGAAAAAACAGCTGACATCAACTTTATGGTTGAAGTGGTGGCCTTATCTGAAGTGAAAGCATTTCTTATTTAACCTACAGAAATTATTCTTGCAAGTACTGTTAATATTGATTAAGCTGATGAGTTTACAGTTCGAGCATTCTTGGTCACGGTTTAACAACGGTGAAAGGAGAACATTTGTGCCATATTTCTGATGCCTGTTAGAGCAGGATAAAGATAGTCTCGTGTTAGTAGAGGCATGCCTGCTCTCTAAAGGGTCACCTCCCATAGCCCCCAGGAATTACCTGAACTAGGTAAGGTTTAGCTGATAGGAAATTAGTAAAAGCCTTTCTCAGAATACCCTTGGGATTCACCAAGCTGTAGCAGAATTTCCCCTCCCTCGGACTCTGTGGGAAAGAGGTATTGGAAAATAAAGACTGCTGCTTTAAGCGACAGGGCAGTGGCAACACAGGGCCCAGATTTTACTTAGAATAGGGCAGTATGGTATGTCTGAGCCACAAATGTATACGACTTATTTTGCAAATATTTAGTCACAGAAATTAACAAAACCCAGAGGTGACAAAAGTAAGCAAACTAAACTCTTCCTCAGCAGCCATTAAAGCTACTGCTTTTCAAGTGAAAAGTGTGAGAGTACTGTGACTGTGTGCAAGGATGTGTGCCATGTCTGAAAAATGTGTATCTGCATAACAGCCAGCTCATTTTCTGAGAGCTCTTATAACAGAAAACTACTACAATAAAACACAAATTAAATGAATAGAGATCTCATTTGTATGAATCCATTTCATAACATACGTGTATGTGTGAAGAGGAAGCCAGCTGACCATAAGATAAAGCGAAAAGCCATGAGCTCACTGTGGAAGCAAAGCTATTTCTAGTCAAATTGAAAAGAAAAGCTTTCTATTCAAGGCTTCATATCATGCTCTATTAAATTATAAGAGTGAAAACAGGTTCTGATTTAAGAAGAGGTGGCACAGCAAGATGTGATGTGTCAGAAATGTAATTGTATATTGTATGCTGATGTGTTGCTTGTCTTTAATTTGTTGGAGGCTGACCAAACAGGGAAGCTGATCATAGCCAGGAGAATCTTAACCCTCAGGAGTCCAATCCCACAGCTCTTATATACAGCAGTAATATTTCCCCCTTGTGTAATCAACAGGGCAATTTATGTCAGTTAAGAATTCACAGGAAGTAAATCCCCAAAGTGTAGTTAGAGTCACTGGGGCTGGAGGTGAGAGCTGTCTCTGAAAATTAGCCCATAAAGATCAAACTCACAAATAATATAGGCTGATACAGTCTTTAAGGCGGACGAAACCCTGACAGGAGCCCTGTGATCTCTACGAATGGCTTTGTTCTTAGCACTGCTGTTGATCTGCAAATCATTTGTCTTACACGACTTGGGGATTCACCACAAGCACGTATTCTACTTGCTATAGAATAACATTTTTAGTTCTCTCAGAATTCCCTCTTGTCACAGGCTTTGCTTTTCCTTTAAAATCACTCACAGGCTTTGAGTGCAGGGCGTGTGCTGTGTCTGCCATCACATAATCAGGGCAGATCGGGGCATATAATGGGACAGCAGATTGGGCGGCGTGTGCGCAGGTTTGCGATTGCTGGCTCCTGCCTCCTCTGGTAACCAGGGAGGAGCAGAAGCAGCTGGTGTGCAGGGGAGATGAAGCGTGACATCTCTCAGGGAGTGCCGGCTGCCCCGGGACCTCTGGTCCTGCCAGTCCTGGGCCATGTGCTGGGGAGAGCAGGCTCGGACAGCTGGTTTAGAGGCCGTACTCTGCTCCTGTCTGTACACCGTGTGTCACCTCGGTTCGGTCCACAGAGTTGTTGGCTGGACATCGCGGCTTCTCCCAGTGTTGGGTCTGCAGGTGGCAGCATCAGTGCTGACAGGGTTGGGTGTTACTCGCCGTTTGACAACCTTGTGAGCCAAATTTGGCCCTTAGCATTTTACCACAGGAAAACAAACAGCATGGAAAGCACCAAAGTGTAGCTTACACAAAAAGGCTTCATAAGGAAACATCTTTCTCCGTGCCCTCAGCTGGGCTTCCTGGCTTTGTTGACTTTAACGGAGTGACTCCAGCCTACACCAGCTGAGAATACAGCCCACTAGACTGCATTGCCATGCACAATTCCTGTGAGCAGTATGGTTTATTTTCTCATTTGTTGGTTCTGCCATCTGGCATGGCCACGTTATATCCTGCATTCCCTGTCCTCTGAAAACATCTTTTATGTTGTCTATAGACATGTCACTTTTCCCTTGCCAAATATTAGCATTACAACTGAAGACTTTTTCTGATTCCTTTTGAAACCTCCTCTCAACATTACCTTTTTCCCCCGACAACACCCTCAAATGTCTATGCGGTGTTGTATTGCGTTCCCATGTGCAGTACGGCTTAAAAGAGTATAGCTCCAGCATTGCAAATATTTGTGCAGCTTCACATCTGCAATGGCCTATAAATAGAGAAAGGAAACTAAATAATACACTCCTTCCTATGAGTCACATGTAGGTTGGGTACATTTCTGAATTCACCTCCTGAGACAAGCAGCTTTGTCTCCAGTACAAACCAGACACATATCACCCTGTGATGGCACCGCAGGGTCAGGCGGTTGCTGATGAAAAGTCAGGGATGTCACATGCACCAGAATGAGACATTTAAACTGCAAACTCTTGTGATTGATACAAAACGCACTCTCCCACAAAGGCCTGTGCTCATCTGCTGAGAGATGGGGTTAGGACTTTTCCTGCCAAGACTCCAACACGTCCATCTCAGGTATAGCAGCTCTTCAGAAAGAGGGAATTTGATGGTAATTTCAGTCAGTACTGCTTGTTGCTCCCTGTGTGATCTTGCCTGCTTTTCGGCCAACTCTCGCCCCCTGGGAGGAAGAGGATGACAGCCACAGCTCTCTCTCCAGGCCCAGAGTGTCACGGTACGGAGCAGTGAATGAATTGGCAATTCGGAATGGCTCCCACATCACTTACAACTGCAGTAACAGAGCGACATTTCCCTGTAGATACCACTCAGCAGATAGAAAATATACTGAAAATTTTCTACCGATCATACAGTGCTGCTGAGCTCTTTTGAGACATACCTGAAGAAATGCATTGCTCTGGTTGGTGCCCATCAGCTGATGGGTGGCAAACATCACAAGGAAAGGTGGGAAGCAGGTATATCGGGGTGAAGCTTGTCAGTGCTGCTCTGACCAGAAGAGTTAAGGCACAGGATAGGGAGTTACTTTGAGCCTTCAGTCCTCCTGAGAGTGGGAAATGTCCAGGAGCTCTTGAGTGGTCCTCAGTGTGTTTCAAGGCAGGGCTTTTTTTAAAAGATATTATGTAACAGTTGAATCACTGCGAGTGAATAAACAGCAACTCAGAAATAAATTATGAATATAATGTGCAGGGTAGGTGACCTCTAACAGCAAACAAAGCAGAACTTTTGATCTTAAGACAAGTTGTTTCTCCCCTGGAGGGTGTCCTTTGATTCTGTCTGTGTTTATAAAATGATTAGAGAAAATTATATATATTGCAAAAGATCAGGAGCAGCGAGAACTAAACACAAGAGAAAACATCTCAACACAAAGGCAGTGGTGGCACAGGGGCCATATAAAGAGAGCACTCCTCTCCATTTCACTGGTGCGTCTTTCCCACTTGTAAATACACGGCTGGGAGATTAACTGGATGAAGTAAAACCAAGGGTGGGATGATTTCCAGGACTCCCTAAGAACTGGCTGGTAAGCTGGTGGAGCAGATCGCTAAATGCCGTGACCAAGATCAAAGAGTAAAGGACACAGATCACCTGGCTGGGAATTTGGGTCAGGGCTTTGACTACCTGAAGCCTTCAGAAAACCATTGTTTTTTCATTTCTGATCTGTAATCATTTTTCACCTCTGTTTCCTTCTAGACTCATCCATAAACTTGTTAGTCTACCTTGTCTAGTTCTTACATGCTTCGTGACATTAACCAAGGAGCAGAATTTCATCTCGTTTCAATTGCTTTTAATGAAGAGGAAATCAAGCCTAAGGATTTTTTGTTGTCGTTGTTCCCTTCCTTTCAAGCGCTGAACCTTGTATTGGGTGAAATAGAAAAAAAAATCTCTGTTTGGGAAAAATAAAGATTGACTGGTCCTGTACCTGATCCTATTTCATATTTTGCCTCCATCTGAATATAGTATCTTGTAATTGGAAGACCTATTGAACTGGCAATCAAATTATTCTAGTGTATATGCAGTTCAGATCCAAAGAGCCATATATGGGCATCCCATAAACATAGATCAAATAAATCTGTACAGCAGGAGAAATTTATCTTCTCCAGATATCCAGAGCTGACAAAATATGTCTGAGACCTCTGCTGAAATGAATGTATGATGCATAGCAAACAGCTTGGAGAAAAAGTAGCAATCAATACATTGAAGACAAGAAATGGAAAACAGAGCTGTAAATTTAAGCACCCCTAATGGCACAGTACTTCTGAAGCAAGTTTGACAGACCTCTGGTGCTTTTATGGATACAGCAAAGTCATGCCTGTGATTTTCAAAATCCCCACTGAAGCTGCAGTTCTGCCAGAGTCTAAGCTGACATAGGTGGCTGTCTACCTGCCCCTCTGCCCCATGACACCATGGCTGGACTTTCCAGCTCTCCCTCACACTGGCAAAAACATATCTAATCCTGCAATAAGTTGGTTTGGAAAGCTGAACTGGAAGAAAATGCTGCTTTTTTTTCCTCCACTCAGGAAATGACTTACTAGTTTCTCTCCCTTAACTGGTTCACTGTAGGACCAGACAAGTATCAGTGAAGAAAAGAATGGAGAGTGCATCTAAGGAAAGGTGGAGGGCTCAGCTTGTACTCAACTGCTGTGGAATTGCAGCTTGAAGCACACAACCCCACTCCCAATCATGCCTATGTGTGTATGTGGATGTTTCAAAAGACCTACATGTTCACCTCACTGCGGTTGCATATGTTTATTTTGATATAGGATTCTTGAAACACTGTGTCCACTTGCTTCACTTAGTTAATCACAGGGAACCACTGCACTTTTTGGCACTTAAATTTCCATTAAAGAACAAAAAATGCTCCTTTCCATCATGGCTCTTCAGGAAATCTTCCTCATAGGACCCAACTGAGCAGTGTTTCCTTCCTCGAGTCTGAAAATAGTCTGAAATGATACTGATGAGGGAGGTAGACACTGCCTGTTTCCATTCAGGCTTTGACTCAAAATCTTATTGACACCATTATAAATGTCAACATTTGATACATAATACATTAATACATTTTAGCAGATGGAGAGGAATGGAAACGAAGCCAAGATGCAGTTGATACTGGGTTTGGAATTGCTGGAAGGAGGAGGATGAAGAAAGGAGAGATGCCAAGAAGGAAGTAGAGCAGAAACAGATAAAGGAAGATGGGAAGGAAGGAAAAAAACATCACTCCTACTGAATTCTGCTGCATCAAGCACTAAGAGAGTGGAAGAATAATAAACCTTCTGCAGCAAAAGATGAGGCTTTGCCTTCAGTCATTCTATGAAGCCCCCTTTGAGACAAGCATTAGTTGGCTGTGGCCAGAAAGCAATGTGCTTTGTACCATAGCCCATCCTCCATAGCCAGGCCTGGAGTTTGTTCTCCTCCAGAGGGTGAAGAGGGTACCCCCTTGGTTAGAGGTGGCTTTACTAAAATGGCCCATCAAGCACCTATTTTGGATTAACAAGCATAAGTACTGCCTAAAACCAATAGCTATAGCAAATTGCACTAAACTTCTGAAAGGGTTTTGTCATAACCAAAAATTACGACCATTCTAGATTAAACAGATACGGGATGATACCATTCATCACTCATGCTGTAAAGAAATTTATACTTTTCTATAAAGCTCATCACTGTGCAGTGGAAACACATGCAATAGGGATGAACTCTCTGCAAAATAGCCCTTTCAGTCTGCCAGTGATTAACTGTATATTTAGAGTCTAAGGAAAAGATGCCAGAGGACAAAATGAGAAGAAATATGTAAGCGAGAGGCAAATTTAAGGGGACTGCACTCTGGGGACCAGGTTACCAAGAACTAATATCATTACCCGTGTATCAAACAGGCACAGAATATGATTTTCAGAAATGCCTTTACATTTTCTAAAGAGGAGCTTCTATGAATCTTCTCCTTTCTTCCTCTTCCTATGGTTGTTTATGTGATAAATACTCGCACTTCTTTCCTTAGAAACACAGATATTTGTCCCAAAGTCTCTGCATTTAAAAGATAAGTGTATTAATTAGTGACATTCACTATTCTCGTGCTTTTCTTTATCAAAATATAAAAGAACCCCACAATTCAATACTCAAAGCACATTTTCCTAGGAAAACAAGGGATCTTTTCTATTTCAGATCCTTGGTAGCTCCATTTTCATAGAGCGGATCAGTTTGTCTGCTTTTGGTCTCAGAACTGCTTATCTAGCCTTCAGCAAGTGCTATGCACAAGCGTAAGTCTGACAAACTTGATTTGTGTTAAAAAATAATTTTTCTGTTGTCATAGAAACCACTGCAAGATGATCCAGGAATGAGTAAAAAGTAACAGTGATAAGCAGGCTGTTGGTTTCACCAGTGAAATTCCCCTTCTTGTTGATGTCCCACCAGTAATTTCCTTGTCCCCTGGGGTGAAAAGGGCAAAAAGATGGTGATCTGGAAGGATGGCTGAAAGGACAAATTCACCTAGAGGGTGGTGTCGGCATCATAAGGCAGGCAAATTTCCCAGGCCAGAAGAGGATGTGCAGCCAGCACAACATCTCCCGCAAGGCTGCAGCGTGAGGAGCAAAGGAAATGTTTCCTTTGAATAGGGAGCAAAACCGGACTAGAAATCCCCTAAGCCTGTTACAGAGACCTCCATGCTATGGTGGAGAGAGATGAGATAATTTGCTTCTCTTATGCCAGGGCTTTGCTTCCATCGTACCCACGTTTTAGGGTTTGCAGATCTCTTGCCACTGCGCTATGCATAAAAAATTTCTGCTTCAGTAAGAGGAAGCATCCACCTGGACAGTAACGAATATAAGGAAATAAAAGAATGAATGAACACTGATCATCATGACACGATCATGTAAAAACATCTTCACCCACCCCAGCACTGCCTGCCCACAAGCCCCATACCACAGCACAGGCAGTTACACCCTGCCTGATAGAAATGATCATTCGTTGCCATTTTTATGCAGCGAGAGCACGGGAATGTATACTGTGTACTACAACACTTACACTCTACTCAATCTCCACCATCACTCATTGACATTTTAGGGATGTTTATCCCCCAGATTTACAAGGGCAATGAACGTTGCTAGTACTTGCCACTACAGCTGTCAGACTGACTTGACGTTCTTTCCCAAGAGAAATCTGTTCCCGCATCTGCTACTGTTGGTTCAGTTTACAACAGGCTTTCAGCTGAAGGGCTCTCGCTGTGGATCCGTGGCCTTGCAAAAAGGCAAAAGTACAAAAGTGTCGCTGAAAAAAAGTCAGAAAACCTGTAATGTTTTGTGCAGGTTTGGACTTCCTCTAAGCAATGAGTGGAAAAGCCAGAGGGCTCTGGTCTGGAACACTCCTCTGCTACAATTACTATTGGGAACTGTCCAAAAAGAGGAGGACATGGATAGATTGCAGCTTCTTTTTGCTTCTAAGGCTGATTAGCTGCAATATGTCAATATTTAGAAGTGATTTTAGTGAACAAATATTGCTTTGTTTTCTGGTGGTGCACTGTCCAGACAGTTTTATTTCTCCCCTGTTATTTATCATTTGAAAATATTTGCCAGACAATCTCTCCAAGTTCTTTCTGATCTGAAGCGTACTGATATTAATTTTGCAAGTGTGAGACACAGAGGCAGGTCTGGTATTGCTTTTGATTCCTGATAAGGTGAAAGCATCTTTTAGCACTGGGTGTGTCGTGGATTGTGGAAAGTGAATTCCAAACTGGTATTTTCCAATATTCTCTGTAAAATGCATTCTTGTAGGCTTTCCATGCAGCTTTCTCCTTGCTATTAAAGAAAAAAACAAACAAGCAAAACAAACCCAAACCAAAACAATGCAGAATACAAGGAACAGGAAGGCAACTAAAGTAAACTTGACTGATGATTTAAGTGGATATTAGTGGATGTTTTTGACAGTGCTCGCTGAAGTCTAGTTATAAGAATATGAATAGAAAGCCTGGTTATTTGCTCCATATACAGAAAGGTGCATGGAGGATGGAAAATGGAAACAGAGCTTAATTATTGTCATGATTATTGTTGCTACATTATAAGAAAATGCCTATCTGCCACTTCTTCCCTGTGTGCACATGTACATGTCTCTTTTTATGTTCACTGCCTGTCCACAGCTTGTCTTAAACATGCATCTCATTATGTCTCATTATCACATTTCATTCCCATGCTCTTTATAGTGCAAAACAAGGTGTGTATTTGGTTATGAAAATGCTGGAGGGTGTGAGGGCTTTTTTGCATGGGAGATGCCGTATTACCATGTCAATCATTGCTCCTTCTCTTTCTTAGTCTTTGCAGATTAATCCTGGATGAGCCTCAGCTGGGATGCTTCTGGCACTGAGGAAGCTGAGATGTAGATAGCAAATTCTCAGCCCAGGTCTACTGGCATGTGATTCACACACTGTTATCAAACTTGCACTGAGGGGCCCAAAGCTTTCCTCCCACCATGCTGAAAATCTGGTTTAGAGCTAAGCACAACTTATGGGTTGCTGGGGGAAGATTGCCTTTCCCACTTGAACTCTTTCATTCTGGGCCTACATATAATCCCACCCCCTCTTTTTTTTCCCCCCAGAAATAGGGCTGTGTCTATTAACCAGCCCAGCTACTGAAAAAGGAGTAGGGGAAGGAGAAGGAGACCGCAGGCTGCTTCTCCTGCATTATAGCTCCCACTGATGCTGGCTGGGCATGTTGTTTCTATACATTATCTGGGTTCCTGCTGCAGTTTGTCCCCTGTGATTGTGATTACTGAAGAACTTTCTGCTGGAGTAGGCTGCTGCTGAGATGCTTCTTGCTTTCTCTTTTGACTCAAGCTGTGAGGTTTGACCTGTGTTCAGCAGGAGATACCACTGAGCACTGGGACCTGAAGGCTGCCAGGGTCTCTTGAAGGAAGCTTTATTTTCTTGGATGCAGTGGGGCGTGCAGAGGGACTGCAGTGGGAAAGACCTAGGTACCTCTCCTGTGAGAGGAGTAAGAATGGGTGGAAGCAGAAGAAATGCAAAAGCACCATGGCAGCATGCCTGCTCAGAAACAGGAAACCAAAACCTATTGAACCGGAATAGCAATGGCTGCTGAGCGGTGGCGGTTGCTGTGACCTGAGGTTTAGGCATCATGTGTTCACCTGCACAACCTACGCTCCCAAAAAGGCTGGGATGCCTGAAAACAAGCGCTTGCTTCATGCGCTCAGGTAGCACTGTCCTGCCTGCTCTGTCCTCGGGTAACTGCAGATCCAGCACATTCATCAGCTGCTGGTAGAGGCTCTGCTGCAGAGGTGGAGCAGGAGAGCGGTTGTAGCACTGGGAGAAGTTTCAGCAGCAGGCGGGTCTGTGGGAGAGGAGAAGCGTTGCGTTTACTGGAATATGAACACAAACCACGCTGCTGCCAAAGCAAATGGTACCTCTTGATTTGTTTCCCTTTTTTTTTACAAATAACCAGTGACTTAAAGACAGAAAAAGGTAATAGTATGCCCTCCTTTATATTCCAGAGCTCATCACCCTTCTCCCTGCTGTTTGGCATCTGCCCATACCCAGCAGGCACTTTCAGATGCAGATTTCTCCCTGAATAGGTACGGTGGGGCTCTTTGTCCTCCTCTTTGCCTGCCTTCATTAGCAGCTCTACCGTGGGGGGACCTTGCTCAGATATCAGAGAGAGCAGACCCCCTGAACACTGATCATTACCATGTAACTGGAGGAAACCCCAGCTATGCGGAGGGCGGTATCTTTATAAAGCACGCGTAACTCCCATGCCAGGCGGTGATTACACAGCGCTTAGGCACCAGTTAAAATTCACCCTGGACAGGCTGGATAACATATACCCAGATCTGCCAAAATGGATTTGCTTAGGGCCTTCGAATGGCTTATCGATGTCTCCTGAGATAGGGGCACTGCCTGGGGCGTGGTGGACGTGTCTGCGGAGCAAGCGGGCAGGCAGCCAGACGAGGACAGGCACCTCAAGATGGCACCTCAAGATGGCACCCGCGGGACTCACAGGCCGGCCACCCCGAGCATTCTCTGCAGTCCCGGGTGGGCTGCTATGCCCAGATCCCCGCTGTGCATCCAGCTACGGACCCGCTCACCCCGCCGTTTCCTTTGCACGGCACTAGGCTGGGTTCTAGCCCTAAATCCTTGTGCTGTCCGTGGTTACACCGGCTACCCCAGGAGGGACATTTTGCAGGGGAACCATTTCGAGTGAGGCCTTTGTAGTCACGGCCCGTGGTTCTTTGGAGACGAACGACAGAGCAGCTTGGGCAGTGCACCGCTGACAGCTGCGGGACACACAGCACAGCTCAAGTGCTTGTATGGTTCTCCCAGCTCCATTCATCTTCCTCCTCTCTCCCAGGGAGGGGGACCAGGGTAGGGTGGGCGATGGCCCGTGGATGGAGGGAGCCCTGCAGTCGGGCTGCGCGGCCTCTGCCTGCCTCTGCTGCTCGCTTGAGCTAAACCGACATCGGGACAGATCCCGAGGGGCTAAACCTGAACAATTTGGCCTAGGTAAACTTGGTTCGTCGATTCCAACTTCTTTCTTGCCACCACTGAGACGTTTTCTGGAAGCATTATGTAATGTCTGCCTACACAAATAGCCACAGCATTCTGGATTTGCAACTATGTAATTACACCTTCTAAAATAATATATCGTAGCCCTTTAAAGACATGAACAGGTAGGTAACAAAGACTTTGATGACAAGTACTCTGGAAGGACTTCAGAAGTATTGCCTGCTGTGGAGAAGAAGAGGAACTAATCACTCTTTCTAGAACTTATTTGTTTTGTGAAAAAAAAAAGTTAAATAAAAAAAATCTCCACATTTCTTTGAAAATCAGCATAAGGTAACATTGTCTACAGAAATCTGCTTTCTGTCCTTTCAGGTTCTCACTTTTCAGACATATCCATTTGCTGGTAGGAAAAGCACATGTAAGCCTCCTAGTAATAACTATGCTTTCAGACCTTTATTAACCAGCAAAACTGGGAATTTGGCATACCCCAGATCTGGAAGTGGAGGACAGGGAAAAGATCTTAAGCTCTGCGAGAACGAAAATTTGAAATATAATTCAGGATTTCTTGCAAATGTTGACCAATTGACCTGCCCACTGGACATATGCCAGGCTGTAGCCTCATTAAGAGATTCCAGGTTAATCATATGCCTCTGAGAAAGGCGTCTTAGTGAGCTTTTTCTGCAAAGGCTATTGATGTGGTTCCAGTTATGTTGGGCTCTGGTAAATATAATGTCAGGATTTTTAGCATGTGTGTTAGAGAAAGAAGTGCAGAATTATGGCAGTCTAGTTTAGGCACAATAGCAGCAATAGTCTGTCTAAGTCTGTTTCTAAATCAATCTAGTTCTGCTACCTCCAGAACCAAACCACACACAGAGAGGCCCTAAGAACTAAAATGACAAAACCCCAAGGAACAGCAGTTTATAATTGTCCTGGTTCTGCTGGGCCAGACTCCTGGGCCAGCCCTGGTCTGCAGGCTGTGAGCAATTTGGAGTCAGCCAGGGCAGCTACCCCAGGCTGGCTCTTGGGTCTATCCCACCCCAGAAACATCCTGCTCACTATAAAGGGGGAAGTTTGCTGAGGACAGGGGCTCCTGTTCCTTCCTGCTTATCCCCAACCCTGGAGGGGCTCGCTCAGCATCCTGGTCCTGAGGATGCTTTCCTGTTTATTGTGAGTGCCGTACATTCACTGGGCTGAGTATAACTTTATATACTTTATACTGGAATTGGTATTAGTTTTGCTGTTTCATCAAATCCATTTTCATTTCAACCTGTGGATCTCTTCTCTTTTTCCTGATCCCTCCTCACTGCTGGGGAGTGCTTACTGGGTGATAGAGCAACTGCTATAGTTTACTTCTGGATATGGGATAAATACAGACATCAGGGCTGATAATTAAATTTCTGTGAGTGGTCTGAGTTGTCAGTCAGCTCAGTTAGCAAACAGTAATAGAGAGTCCAAATTCTTTACTGTCGTCTTGACGATGTTTCACCCTGCCTCTCTAAAACAGGGTAAAAGGCTCTATTTGGGCACAGGCAAAGCTGTTTCCACCTGGCATACTCCTCCTTTCTCATGAGTTTCTCCCTACTGAATATTTAAGGCCTGTTTTATATAATGCTCCCCAACCTCATTTGCCCGGATCATTCCTGTCACATTAGTTCAGTTTTGATGCCCACAAGACACTTTAATGAAAACTAATTTCCTACCTAAGAAAGCCCTAATATGCATGGCACACTGATGTTAATGAAAAACAATAGATGCTGTAGCATTTCTTTCCTGAGATTTTGTGTTTGTGACAGGAGCATTAACAGTAAAAACATTTATTCTATGTCAGCTGCTGATTGACAAAATATTAATCTATTCTGGTCAAGTATAGGTCATATCTATAAATCCCCAAGTGAATTCAGAAGTGGCTTCTCTTGCCACAACAATCTCTACATGATAAAGTGTTCCTGTGACCCATTTTTAGAGGAATATCCTCCTGCTTGTGAACTTACAAGGGATTTTTTTCAGAAATGTTTATTGTATGTTCTGTGCCTCAAGGCTCTGCTTAGCAGGGTAGCATTGATGGCAATTATTTTTGTGACTTGGACACCGTGACTTCTATAAGAGTTCTGTGTTTCCAAAGCTCTTCCTACCATAGGGATCTAGTATAAAGTGTATTGACCTTCTGTGCTTATTAAAGTCCTTTTACTTACTGTTCAAGCTTCTTGCAATTTGTCATATGTTTTATCCTGACAAAATAATAAAGAGGTAGAGAGTGGAAAGGGAGGAACAGAATCAACAAGAGACTATGTGATTTATCAGTAGCCCAAATAATCAAGCCAGATAGCAAAAAGAAAAAAAAAGCTCTTCAGTACAAATATGTATTTGTGAATTCTCTAAAGCATTATTTTCCTCCACTGTCATTGCCTAAAACACTGCACTCCATAACTGTCATCGTGCAATTACATTTTCCTTTGCTGCTGAAGACAGCCAGCTTGAATTAGAAGCTCTTCATAGCCAGATTCTGAAGTATCAGGATATTAACTCAGTTGTGGCAATGGATTAAAGCAGGGCGGCTCCAGCCCTTCTAGCCTCATGGGGAGGCAGTTGAAGGGCCATGAAGCAGCTCCTGAGCTGACACTGTTCCCAGCATGTATTTTTTGCTTGACTCTAACACGTCAAGCTGTCTCTATCCCTCTGTCAGGCCCAGGATGCCAGCCTCTAAGATAAGGGCAAAGTTGGCAGTTGTGTCAGCCACCCCAGCGTCATCTGCTGCTGTGTGGCTCTGTACACTGCCAAAACTGTCATTCCTGTCTCGTGGGCAGCTATTGTTTGTAAAATCAGTCCACTGCTTTACAAAAGTTACTCCTTCACCCCAGCTTGGGGATTTGTCAAAGTCCTGGGTCACTGAAAGGCCCCACAGAGACTCTGGCTGGGGTTGTGGTCCTGCAGCCCTTGTCGATAAGGAGCCCTGACTCCTGCTCTTTGTAAGGCCAGGAGTGTTCCCTTCACTGAACTCTGCTCCTAAACACAAGGCAAAGGAGTAGGTGGGAAATTTGATGCTAAGTGTGAAACTTATTGCTCCCCAAAATATATTTGAAATTTCATCGTGTTCTGCACAAAGCAAGTCAGTGGTCTTAGTGGGGATTATATCCATTACTGCCTCGTACCATACTGAAAAGAACACTGATTTTAATCCACTCCACAGTGTTCCTAAAGCCTTAGGAACAACTGTCAGCTGAATATATTTATACTGGATGTTTAATCACTGCACTGAATATCCTCTGCAAACTAGCCACCTTTAAAATGTTAGCAGCACCTTGAATAATTTGCTGCCACCAGACTGCATGTCCTTTGGGTCCCCTTGAAAGCAGAGAAGAATGGATGGCAACATGATACTATGCTGCCAATGTTGAAGTGATTTAATACAATGTTATTACAATACATTTAGAATTTTTTCCCCCATGTTTTTAAATTTTATCAGGGAATTTTCTTGCATTCTTTTCTTTGCATTTATTTCAGTCTTTTATTTCTTTCCCTTTTCCTTTCCTCTTTGCTTTATCCCCCTCCTTTCCTTTTCCCCTTTTCCTTTCCCCCTTCTTTTCCTTGTTTTTCTATTCTACTCCAGTCTATTCTACATTTTTTTGGGTTTACTATTCTAATACTTTTTATTTGAGGAAAATTCTAGACATGCGAAATAGTTTTGCATGCTTTTGTTCCTAATAATAATTACAGGTCAAATTTTGCACCCTATAAATTTGGGTGGATAAATTTGGTGCAATTCCAGTGATATTAATGGAATTTAAACTGACATCGGGCTCTAACTTTACATTTTAATGATTGATTTGCATGCTCTCAGCTGTGAGACAATTTGTCTTAAGCCCCCATTAAATCAGAAAATGAGTGTTTCTGACTGAGTATGCCAATCATTCTAGCTTATCTAGTGAGAGATGCCACATGCTTTCCCCTGCACTAGCCTTATTTTTTGACAGTTGCTTATGCTACTTATTGTCTAATTGGGCCTGCCAATCCTCTCTGCATGTCCCAATCTGTCCAGCCCAGACACAAGCATCTGAAATGTTTTTAAAATCTGCATACGGTTGTTGATTACAAGAGACAGGAAAAAAATACAGCCTAGATGTGACAACATGCTCACTTCTATATCATTATTGTTCAGAAGAATAAAGAATAGCAAAAATTAAAAGAAATTATATTTGAGTGCTTGGGCTTTATAAGGGGAGGAAGGGTACTACAGACAGGATGAAAGCCACAGTTTGTTCTTAGGCTTTCACACTCACAAGGCAGTAAGGGCTAAATCCTGCCATTTGCTGCTTGCTGTGCTGTGAAAGAGGAGGGAGTAGGAGCTATTACCAGGCAGTCTCCAATGGTAGGAGATACAGCTTGCTCATGTGTCACAGAAGACAGCATAGGGCCTCTGGAGGAAGAGGATGTCCTTACATGTAGCAATGGCTGGTATAGGTTAGGTCCTGCGTTGCCTCCATGCAGAGAAAGAAGAAGTCCCCTGTGCTGGGTCCTGCTGTGAACTGCTCACCAGCACCAAGATTCCCTCCATGGAGGACACATCTGCCAAGCTCTGCTTAACCTTAGGGCTGTGACTTGCCAAACAGCACACCAGCATTTGGACTGCAGTATCTCAGTGGGGCTGGCAGAGCCCTGACATCTGCTGGGACCTGATCCAAAGCTCCTGGGATTCAATTGGAAAAAAAAGTCCATTGATCTCAGTGGCTTTGGATCCGTCCTTTTGATCGTTTCCTTTGATGATTTATACAACACTGACACACATATCTCACTGCTGAAGCGCACAGAGTGCATGGTTTTAATCTCACCATTTCCCTGGTGACAGGGAAGGAAGTGTGCTGGCAGCTAAAACACTGAAAAACACTCATTATTCTGTACATTACTATTACTTTTTACTTCCCCATGGAAAGTAGAAATTACAATGAAAAATCACAACTATTTTGTTTTACCATCTTTGCCTGCCCTTAAAAGCACAGCAAAATATCACAAAGTGCAGTTTTTTTCTGTGTGGAAAAGTGATGAGAACGTTTTGTATCGAAATGGGAGGCAAAAGAACATCAAGAACTAAAAGCCACTGCTGTACAAATAACCCCTTTCGATAGGAAACGTTTAGAGGGAGAATCTTTCTGATGTACCAGGGAATTCTCAGATTGGAAGGTGAGAACATCTCATCCTTGTGAAGTCTTTGTTTGTAAAGTCAAGATTACTGGGCCATTGGCTGCAGTGCCCTACTAGTTATGCTGCTCCAGGCCAAGTCCTACAGTAACAGTGGCTACAAGCCAAACTTATTTTAAGTCACAACTGAAGATTCCTCGTGTCCTGAAGAGCAGTTTTCAGGGGCAGACAGGAGTTGCTATGCTGAGTCGGGCTGTTGGATGCAATACCCCATGCAGTTCTCCAAGAGATGCCCCCACAGCACCCAAGTTCATGGAGACAGAGCACCTCCTGGCCACTGGAGAGTTCCACAAACTGCCAGTTGCTTTCATAAGGCTGGAGAGATGCTTTGCTATATTTTTAGATTTTCATTCCAATCCTTTTACTTTCTTTGTTTCCTCACTGGCTAGTGATTTTTTCAGCACTAGATGTCAGTGTGGACTTGCGATACCAGCTTGCTCTGTATGCTTTTAACAAGCGAATGGGACTAGCCATCCAGACTGTCTCTCATGATGTGCTTCCTACAAAACAGGTCTTTACTGTTTGAATTCCATGTGGGAAGTGTAGAACTGCATTCTGTCCTCGACTTGGATTAATATGGCTGTTAAAGAGCCCTCTCTATTTTGTGGTAACATAATGTCTGTGTTAAAGAGGAGCTGCCATGACTCCAGAGGAATAGCTTAGTTTAGAAAATAATAGATAAAAAGAAATGGTTCTGAATCTCAGTAAGTGGTGACTCTGCTAAGGCAGCATTGCACAGCTGCTCCATGGGAATGGTTAGTCCTGTGACAGACAGTGCTCATCCCAACAAGAACCTGCTGATGAGACTGAGTCTTTGCATTCCTACTGTCTAGAAAGGCTTTGCATCATCTAGAAATGTTCTGCTACAGCAGACTGTTAAAAGGACTGCTCTAACTTGAACCTGGTTTCTTATTTGCCTGGCATTTTCTGAATACTGAACTGAAACCAGCTTGGAGCCGAGCAGCCATCCAGGAAGTGTATGCTGGGTTTCTAGGTGGTGAAATGTCTGGTTTCTATCTCTTTGGAAAGCCTTCTGTTTCTTTAAGAAATTTAAGTCCCTTAGTCTAAACTGTGAGTGGTCTCTGTGCTGTTACGGGAGGGCTGAGGAAGATGAAGATGCATGAAACACCCCAATGGCCCTCATTTTGCAAGCAGCAATCTAGAACAAGACGCTGCTCGGGGAGAAGCACAAACTGGGGAGGGGCAGAGCGGGGAGAGGAGGAAGTGGGTTCACAATTCTGATTTCTCATCTTACTTTCATGGGATCCAGCTTCTGTTGAGTGGATCTGAGCCAACACGACAGATGGAGCCTTTCACACCACCGCATGCTTGGTTTACACCAGGCGTGATGCACAGAAGCTGAGGCAGAAAACGCTTCTGGCAGAGAACGTGAAGCAGAGCTCTCTGACATTCCTCCCGACTCAGTAGAGTTGCAGCTGCAATCTGGGCCTTCAGAAAAACCCAGTTACACGCTTTTCTGTTCTTTACTACGCATTAGTTGATAAATGACATACACCCTGATATATACACTACTATGCTTTGCTTTTATTATACTTTAAGGCTGTTACCGTCCCTTTGACTTCTGTTGCATAAAGTCCCTGAAACACATGTGACTGCCCAAGCAGCTGTGCTTAAAAACCCAATGAGTAACTACCTAGTGTGATTTTGATTCTCGTTATTAGGTTTATCAGCAGCAGACTGTAAGTAGGAGGGTATAGAATATAAAAAGACTAGTGCTTAAAACTATCAGTTGAAGATACTGGGAAATAATGTGCAAAAATAAGGACAAAGGTATTTTTTTCTCCTGGATGCTGAGAAGTTAAGGTTGTTTTTGGCAGATAATACAGAATCTGAGAGAATACAAATCGTACTTGGCAAATCTAATGTCACATAGTTCTACCACCTGCTGTCATCCCTACATATGTCACTTTGTTATTGTTTCTGTAATACTGTTTTCCATTGACTCACCTCTTTCTATAGATGTCTAGCATTCAAGCGATTAGTACTGCTAATGAAAGATGGATCCTGCAAAAGAGCTTGTCTGCAATGGGCTTCTGCAGTCTGATTTACCTGGGTAATAGTCACTGTATCAAGACTCCAAGTGCCTTCTTTATTAACGACCATGAATTGTTCAGATAGCTGCCTCTCTAGGTGCAGAAGGGTTCCATGCTCTTGCAGCCTACATGGCATGGCAAAACAATGCAATTCAGGAATTTACCTTGAAAGACTCAGTATTTCCCTCTGTAGAAGTAAAGGGAGCCACAGCGATCAACCATCTTCCTCCAGCTCCTGAATCCACACTCAGCTGGCATTGCCAAGTGCTGATACACGAGATCTGAAAACAAGAGAGAGTAAACATACTTCCCATCTGTTAGTTTGTCCTCCACCTCCTCTTCTTAGAAATGACAGAAACAGAAGAATTAGCTGGATGGGACCTTTATATGTCAACTCATCTACCCTGGACTCCTATAATCCCAGATCTGTGTATCACACTTTGCCCAGATAAACACAAATTGATGTCGCTTCATTTATGAACTAGTGCAAATGCCTTCAGTGTAGATATGGACATAGTCTAAGGAACTATTTGTCTTCTGTTATTCCTTGAGCATACGATAAAAATGGTCTGCACAGTAGCTTCTGAAGAAAGATAGAGCTGGGGGCTATATCTGCATGAAAGGCCAGGAAGCTACATGATGGGATAATTAGTGCAAAGCTGCTAATAAAAAACCACCAATGAGTAAAAGTAGCACAGTTTATTGGGTAACCAGTAACAACACTGGCCTGATTATGCACAGAAATAGCAAATTCATACGAATGTCATTTGGTATTACATCTGGTTAGCTAGAAAGGTACTCAACTGGCTGCAATAATACAGCTGCAAACAACTTAGAAGTCTGCTACTGATAAGCCTAATAATGAGAATCAAAATCACACTAGGTAGTTACTCATAGGGTTTTTAAGCACAGCTGCTTGGGCAGTCATATGTGTGGCAGGGACTTTATGCAACAGAAGCCAAAGGGACAGTAACAACCTTAAAGTATTAATAAAAGCAAAGCATAGTAGTGTATATATCAGGGTATATGTCATTTATCAACTAATGCATAGTAAAAATGGACATTTCTTCAAGTAAGTTATTTCCAAGTACTTCTTCCTGTACAAAACAATCAATCAATCAATGAGTCCAGTCAACATGTCAGTTTATTTTAAAGACTTCACTATCTTTTCTGTGAACATCATTTTCCTCCAAGGGTAACTCCAGTGCACAATATACAGCATACTGTTTACGGTGTGACAGGAACTTCAGGAAAGCATAAACTTCACATGAAAGATAGATGGCTTTAAATGTAACTTTTATAAAGCAAGGATAAGCTTCTTTATCCTTTTAAGCATCACCACCCATTTCCAGAATAATTTCGGAACCCAAACCTCAAGCATTACAAGCTGGTTATATATTTTTTTTTTAATTCCATGAACACTGATCACAACATGTTGCAGGATGGCTTTTCGTACATCAGTGTAAGCATACGTGTAAATCTTCACAGGATTAAAGTCAATATGTACAGTTAGTCAATGCAAACAAAAATCTAGGACACTAGAAAATAGGGTCTCCTACATCTCTCGAAATACCAATTACCAGCTGGGGATACACTGGTACCAAAATAGATCTATGAAGATGCCTACAATAGTTTTATGGGTAATTTGTAGTCACATCAACAGGAACAATATGGGATCTATTTCCCTTAGCTTATAGGTGTCAACACACAACAGTCTAGTCTGCTGGGGGGCTTGCTCTAGCTGCAGATGTAAGGCATATGTATTTTACACATCCTACTTCAGAGGGATAAAACAGTTGCTTTGCTTTCTCTGTGAGCAACTGAACACTTCAGAAGTCTCTGTTTTCACTGTCTGCAAAGAAGTGGTGTGCAGCACTATTTATTTTAAATAACTGGAATATACAGTAATGTAAAAACTGCACTGATCTCTTCCAACCACAACATGCACCTCTAATTTGGTATCTTCGCAGAAAATCTATTTGCTCAAACACTATTATAAAAGCTATTATAAAATTAAGCTGTATTTTATGAGAGTGTGCCATTACTTCTTAAACTTTCCTCCTTTAGAAAGGAGCGCCCCATAGTTCTGAATGTAAACTTCTGGCTGGCTTTATTAGTTCAGGGCCAGAGCTTTTGTCAGAAATTATACCTGGCTTAAAACCTTGTTTCAACATCTCTGTAAAAGCCAACAAAGAAGGGGGCAGGAGGGGAGAAGGAGGATGACCTGTCTGCATAGCTCACTGGTGAGCAAAATTCAGATCCCTGTTCCATTAACCAGCATGCATTTTCCAACACGTGCAATACTATGAATTTACAGCTAATTTTGTATGCTCAGAGCATGCTGACACCTGGTATAATCAAGGAAAATGGTCAAGAGACAAGTTCATTATTTTCATTTGCTGGTGGACAAGGTAAACAGAACTGGGGGTATGCAGCTTTCAACAAAGGACAGCGAGTATATTTGCCTGTGTAAACCAGTTTGGTTTTTTTTTAATATCGTGGACAAGGAACAGAAAGGTTAGTTCCTGTTTTGTGCTCAAATTAAGTACAAATAAGATTCCCCAGATATGTTTCTACAGAAATAATAACGACGTTCGTATATATAGGCCTATAGAAGTTGATTTATATGTAACTATCTGCTTTCCACTGAGTCCTTGAGATCTCTTGAAATATGATTAGCAGCAAGATACTCTACTTTCTCTTTGCACTGTTTCCTCTTGTCACTGGTTATTTTCTGTGCTGGGTAGGAAATTGAAATTTTTATGCAAACTACTTCTGGAGTGTATTAGTGAACAAATGGGTGGAGGTTACAGTGCCAGGTACTTGCCTCTACAAGACCTAATGTCTAGCAGTCGTTTGTTAGAAGAAACGTTAGCTTGAAAACCTAACTGTACTCTTGGCTATATAAAGAAAATTTCCATATATAGAAAGGTTTCTATTCAACCATTTTTAAGAGGGGTGGGAAGGATGGAGGGGAGAAAGCTGGCTCAGAATCATGTCACATTGCTTTTCTGAAGATGTAGGTGTTATTCGACATATGTAACCTGTTTAGACTCACACTTGATAGTGACAGAGCTGCAAATATATGCCCTAGATGCAAGACCCCCAGAAAAGAAAACAACATCACAGTTGGAACAGCTACGCTCTGAGAAGGGAACACAGGCTGTCCTGTTGAGACTTCTTTTCTGTGAAATATTCTATGTAGTGAAAGGTAATTTTTTGATTGTAAGATTGAGTGACTATTTGGATGTCTTGAAGGCTTGTTTTTCCTCATAGACTTTATAATTTAATCCTAAATGGAATAAAGGGGTTATTCACAGTCAAATATCATCTGTATATAATATTTGCTCAACACTTAGATCCACTGTAAAGAAATTACAGAAGGTGCTGCGGTACCGTGTAGCAATGCAGTATTTTCCAAAGGCTGTTTATTCTAGCAGCTGGCTGGCCACGCTAGTACTTGGTAGTGGAAACTGAAAAACTCCATAAAACTCTGAGCAGCCTGTCCAATAGGGCTGAACATGCCACAGGCATTCTGTGAGCAGCAGAAATTATGAGTCACGTTTGCAACATCCCTTGCCCATGTGGATTCTTGGAATGTAGCAAGATAGGAATTCCTACGGTAGCTTTCCCTTCTGTGGGAACGTTAATAGGATCTCTGTCTTCCACATAACCGCTTTTTTTTCTCTACTGTTAAGCATCTGAGAGATTTGGCTGAAGCTGGCCAACAGTTTCAAAGGTAACTTATAGGGGTTGAGCAAACAGCATATTCACAGTGATGTCCTTTCTGTAGGAAACTGAGATAGAAAGTGCACATGCTTGATCTGCCTTGGGGTACCTACTGGTAGCAGAGACTGCAGCTTATAACTCACAAGTGGGGATGGCATAGCTTGGGACGGCAGACTATTGACCCCAGCTGTCTGCCCGGCACCCAGCACACAAAAGACCAAGCTGTTCATGAGACAGCTGTGGAATTACAGCCTCTTGCTGAAAATGGCCACAGCTCACAGCAGCATCCTCTAAACGGGGTTCAGACAATTCAGTGTCTCAGCTGTCCAGAGAAGCAGCACAGGAACAAAGAGTCAGGGCTGGTAAGCTTCTCTGCCACCCCCAGCTAGGGTACCTCTTCTTGCAAACTGACCTGCGCTGATGCCAGAAAGCGACTGCGGGCAGGTGCAATGGAGATGGCAAGAGAAGGAGGAAAGGGAGGCTTTGCACCTCTTTGCATGAGGAGCATCAAAGATACCATACGTGTACATTTAATGTATGTGTTACTTTTGTACACTGCACACATGTAATACATACGACAACGTACACGCGATAGTGACATGTACATGTAGCATCCATAGTGCAAATGTTACATAACACTGCGTGTATTAGTTAAGGTGGATGTGGTTTATTGTATTGATTGTAAGGTAGCTGGGTGCCGTGCCATCGTGACACAGGAACACAGGCAGCCGCAATGCCCGAGCTGGGGGACGGGGCAAGGCTCGCTGCCGTTGGTCAGCCCCAAAGCTCTGCTCGGGAACAGCCGGCGGTTTGCTCCGAGGGGGGAGACTGAGGTCTGGAGGCTGTTCCTCTATCGGCTGCGAACCACACACCGAAGAGATTTTCGTGCTTCTTGCCCAGTTGGACCGGGCCCCGCAGCGAACCGCCCGGCTGTAGGCGAGAGGCCCCCGCGCCAAAGCCCTGCTGGAGGCGCGCCGGGCCGGGCCGGGCCGGGCCCCGCGGCCCTCGGCTGAGGCTGCCCCAGCGAGCCCGGCGGCCGCGCGGCAGGAGGGCACGGCCGCTCCAGCTCTGCCCGCGCCGCCACCCCCGCCTTCGCCTGCCGGGACTCGGCCCTGCGCGCGAGCCCGCCCGGGACACCGCCAACGGCGGCCCCCAGCTCGCCCGCCTTCTGCCGCCGGCGGTTTGCCGTTTAACTCCCGGGGCTTCCCCGTCAGGTGAGCAGGCAGCCGAGCCCCCGGCCCCGTGCGCTCGTGGCCGCCGGCAGGTTCTCGCCTCAGCCCCGCGCTCCGAGCGGCCCCCGTCTCTCGGGGTCTTTCCCTTACGAGGGGAGCGAGGTCGTCACTCCAAGGGCGGCCTCAGCCGGCGCCCGCCCACCTGGCGCTGCCCCGCACCTTGCGTGAGGAGAGCGGCGAGAGGCGGGTCGAGGCGAGGTGGCGGGCCCAGCTCGGGCCAGTCGCGCCGGGGGCCGGTCCCTCGCCGCGGGGCGGGAAGGAGAGGCGGCAGCCCTTACCGCCGTAACCGCTCCCTCTCCCGCCCGCCGGTGCCGCCCCTAGTATGGCGACATTGTAGAGGAGCGGCTGCGCCGGGGTGACCACCCCCTCCCGCCTCCGTAGTCACAGGCACGGCGCGCCGCGGGCGAGCGAGCGGCCTCGGCGGCGCTGCTGCCGCCGTTGCCCCCCACAGGGCTCAGCGGCGGCGGAGGATGGCGGCGGTGGGCACGGCTGCGACGGGCACAGCAGCAGCAGCAGCAGCAGCGGCCGCGGGGCCAAGCGGCCGCGCGGCGGGAGCCAGCACCGTCCCGAGCAGCTCATGGTGGCGCCTCCGACCCGCGAGCAGCGGCCGCGCCGGGGCCGCCAGCTGAGCCGGATCCCGGCGGGCGGCTCTCCCTTCTCTGCACCGACCCACCGAGCGACCCTTTCCCTTCTCCTGGCGCGCTCTCTCCCTGTTCCCCGGCGCGACCCGCGCCTCGGATCGCCCCCGCCGGGGCCGGACTCCCACTACCCCCGGGCGCCGCGGGGAAGGCGACGGCGAAGGGCACCGGGCAGCACCAGGCGGCAGCGGGACCATGGGCGCGAAGCAGAGCAGCCCCACCGCGGCCAACGGCCGCACCCGGGCGTACTCGGGCGGGGATCTACCTTCCTCCAGCAGCAGCGGCGGCACTAACGGGACCGGCGGGCGCTCGGCGGGCGCCGGCGGGCGGTACGCGCACCTGGCGGCCGTGCCTCATGCCGCTCCCGGCGGCGCGACGGCGGCAGGAGGAGCGGCGGCGGGTGCCGCGGGGTCGGCACCCCGGAGCAGGTCCTTAGGGGGGGCCGCTGCGTCCGGGGCCCGGGCCGCGCAGTCCGCCTTCAACATCCCCCACAGCAGCGGTCCCTACGGCTCGCAGGACTCGGTCAGCAGCACTCCGGAGGAGGGCGGCCGGGAGCGGCCCGCGGGGGGAGGCGGCGGCGGCGGCGGCTCCTCCGGCGGGCCCCGGCTCGTCATCGGCTCGCTGCCCGCCCATCTCTCGCCGCACCTGTTCGGAGGTAAGGGTCGGCCCAGAGGGTTGAGCGGCTGCGGGGCTGGGGACCCGGGAGGGCGGGTTCCTTCCCCGTCTCCCTGCCCCGCGGTGGGACGGGTAATGAATCATCACTTTGGGGAGAGCGGCGGCTCTCTTAGGCTGGAGTCCGCCGGCGGGGGCACGGCTGGGAGACGGGGCTCTCAGGACGGCGTCTCCTATTGTTTGTAACGAGAGCCGTGAAAGGGGGAGGCTGAAAATGACGCGAACCCTGCGGCGGTGTGGTCGGGACGGCCGAGAGGAAGCAGAGACTCTCTGGTCGGCGACTTTAGATTCTAATAGCTGTAATCGGTGCCTGTGTAAATACTCTTGCCTACTACTTACATAATTAGAATTTAATTGGATCATGTGTCTCCGACGTTTATTCTAAAATCGGACCAAGCCCCTCTTTAGGTACTGATTAATAATGTGGCTGATGCTTGTTCCTCTTTCTAAGTTCTCGGTTCCGAAAGTCGATTAAGAAAAAAAAGAAGTTAAAGTTTCTTTGTTTATTTTCCTCCTAAGAGCTATGAGAGCGCCGGGTAGCCGGAGTACAGGCTTGCAGCGCCGGGTACCCTACAGTCTTGAGGATGGCCACATCTGCTCTTTAGGCAGGAGAAACTCTCAGCTAAACTCTGAATTAACCAAGAAGCTGAGGCCCCTTAAGAGGCATATAAAACGTGGAGCAGGTTGTCGTAGTTTTTTGTCTCTCCTGTGATATTGAAATGAATAGGGCTGGTATAGGACTTCTATTTTGCTGCCCGTGTTCTTTAAAGTTAAAAATCTGCCTGCTTATTCTAAAGGTCGTTTGTATAAGTCAAACATTTGTGTGCAAGGTGACCTTTTTAATGGGTTTATCCTCTCGATAATTATATGTATGTATTCTGACCTGTTTAAATCCTGATGAACTTCCTCAAAAGCTTTCTTTTGGGCAAGAGGAGACTAAAGTCAATTCCTGAATTTCTGTATTCTAGTTAATATTTGTGAACGCTATTTGTAGTAGCCTGGATTTTCTTCTTTTCTGCAATGCAACCTGTTTGTAGCCAAAGCAGAGCTCTCTGCAGCCTGACCCGTATAGGGTGTGCAGGGTTTCTGTCCCATGGCCCGCCACCTGTATGTTGGTGCGTTGACCTGAAGACAGCTTAGCTGTTATTTCCTAGATCTAAAACTGCCTCCTCCCAGTGCAGTGGTTGAATATTAACAGGAAGCTGTCAAACCCTATTGTAACAAAGAGCACATAACCTGTCTCGTAGGACCAAGCTGCTCAACAGGAGTGCTTTGTTGTCTTGATGCCGATCTCCCTGGGTCGTGCTGCGACCCCAGGACCCCAGGGAAGAGGCTGTCTTTATACTGTCAAGGTAGCTTGTGGGGGAAGAAGATGCATGTGTTTCTTTAGCGGTGGAAGGATGCCCTACCACAGAGCATTCTGCAATTTGTGCTGCGCACAAGGAAATAATTAAAACAGGTATCCAGTTGTTGCTCAAAGGTAGAACTTCCTTTTTTTTTCTCCTTGCTAAAATGTTGTCTTGCAATCTGCCTTGCTGCCAGGAGAGACTGGATTAAACGTAAATGCAGTGATGAGGAAGCTGTTTATTCAGATGCAGGAAGGTCTCTTGAGAGTAACTCTGAATTTGATTGTACTTTTCTTTGGCACATAATTATTAATTGCTATACTAAACCATATTTTGTCTTTTGCGAATCTCTGAAATTAGTATATTAAAGAGGATTGTAAGCTGAGATGATGCAAAGCTTGTTGCTTTTCACAGTGAAGAAGAGCTCCAGAAGGGATACATTCTCTTCATCTACTGACTAATAAATAAGGAATGCCATATGTTAGGGGTTTGAGTACCAAGTTTCAAAATACACTGTCCTTCTGTGCTCACAAGATGGGCATGAAACTACTTGCTTTTTCTCTTCTTAAAATCTTAGTATTTCTTATTGGGATGAGTAATCATAATACCACAACACCTGTAAAGAAGGCCTCACTTGAAACAACATTCTTTTTTTTGCCATTTAAATATTCTGTGTAATCAGTGACACCTTGTATCACATCACACTGAATGTCAGCATCCTTATGTAGTTGCATGCTTTTTGTTTCCTTGATTCCTTGTACTAAGTAGATGCTTGGAATGAGTAGCACCACTGGAGATCATTAGTAGTATCAGCACAGTGAAAAATAACTTGAAGCATTGTTTTTGTCCTGATGGTAACTAGCTCAAGCTTGTCTAGGTGTGGTATCTGGCATTTATCTTGTGTATTGTAAGCATGCTTGAAGTGCCCTCCCTTGTTTTGTAACTTCCAAATTAGCCAAATTGATTCTTTTTATCTTGACAGCTACTGAAATTAATTTGGAGGGTTAGCATAGCAATTCTAAAATTAAAATAACAAAGAAGAATAAGAGTAACTTCTGTATGTTGCATTGAGTCTCCAACTATGTTTATGTTTTTAGGCATACTGTTTGGCTTCATCAATCAGTGACACATGGGCGTTGCTTTTGTTAAATTACTGTAATTAATTTGCCATTAGTGAATTACACTCCATTGTCACTTTTACTCAGCAGCTTTGCATGCTGAAGTAATATATAAATATTAACTCTCTAATGTAACATACTTAAATCCATACTGTGCTTACTAATATGCCATCTGAGAGAGACTATAAAAAGCATTATGCTCCTGTATGTCAATATGTTGGAAAGTGTGATCAGTTATATTCTGTGTTCCTTTAACAGGAACTGTAGTAGCTGCAGCCTTTCCTCACTGTGAGGGTCTGATGTTCCAGTCTGACCTCAGGCTAGTGCACCTTTATGATCACAGTACAACAAAGTAAATACTCCTATGTAACCTTATGTCTCATCTCAAGGAGAGTTCAGTTTACTGAATAATTACAGCCTCTGTCTCACAAAAAAAACCCGTATGTGTTTACGTGTTTAACTTTGTGCTGGAAATAAGCCTGGAGTAGGCTTAGAGCGTTACACAGAGCGAGACCCTATTCTGAAAGGTCTTGCAGCCCTCCCAGGTGCAGAGGCCAAGCCTGTCTGTGACATTCAAGGGCCTTCTTGCAACAGAGCACCTGAGTTCCAGCTTCCTTTGAGGTGATAGCACTGTTATTTGGAATTTTCACCAGTAGTTTCCCTGCTCTGTTTCTCAGTGAATGGGACTTCCCCTCTCCCAGCCCCAAAGTAAATATTCTTACCTTTTGTTAAGAACAGCATGCAGAAGAGTCGGCCTCACGATACACAGTTTTCCCACTGGTTTTAGGCAGTAAGTATTCCTGCCTCAACTGTCAGAACTGCAGCAAAGCTACTGCTCTAGTCACAGTATAGTTTGTTTTTGTCAGTGATGCTTGCAACAGTTGATTCACCTAAAAATTGACTGTCTCCTGAAATTTGCTTTGAGTAACTGCTGATGCGTTACTTCTGTCACTGGAAAGGAAAACACAGCTCCTCAGAGCCCGATTCATGTTTGTGATCCTGTTTCTGGGTGGTCACAACAGGGAGAATTCTTGGTGAAAACACCTACTATCTGTCTGGTGGCTCTTATTTGGAATGTTGTTATAAGACAAGAATAAAGCCTTTCATTTTTTTAAGTGGATTTTTTTTTTTAGTCTTTAAAAATCTCTTAGGGATGACTATGTAAAAATTCAACTGAAGATAGCAGAAATGTTACATATTGAGTCTTTTAACTTTCCACATCAGTTCTTCATTCATGTTGGAACAGAGACTGTACAAGTATTATAGAGAAATCTCAGGCTGTGTTATGTGTGGTCATGTATGATTTCATAAGATGTTATTTATAGACAGGTTTTTAAGTATGTAGTCTTGTCAGCTACAAATGTTGACAGCTTTCAGGCCTACCTCAAGACTTGGAGTAATAATTTGGAGATTAAGTTGTGTCTGTTCTACTTTGTTAGGAGAAGGAAGTTTGTTATATTCTTCAGAAACCAAATAATGATCAGACTTCTGAATGAAGTCATAGGATCATAGAATAGTTTTGGCTGGAAGAGACCTTCAAGATCATTGTTTAACCTTATTCTTGGCCCTGTCAAAACCCAGTAAGCCATGTCCCTAAGCAAAGTCCTTTAGCAGTGCAGGATTTTTCTGGATAGAGCCTTATAGGTATATTACAGTAGCATTTGTTTGTAATAATAGCTAGTAGAATAATGAATGAATGCTTCATTCTATAGAATCAAGTTCACAAAAGCACCAGGGAAAAAGCTGAATTACTTGTTGGGTTGTGGGAAGCAGCTATCAGCAGAAGAATGATGTGAAGTCTCAGAAAATATTTTTTTTAGGTGTATCTCATTCAGAATGAGGAAAGAGTGTAAGGATTTAGTCTAATAAAAGCTGTAACTTTTCCATACAAATTCTGCCTTTTTTTTTTTGTGAGGCATGATAACACTGCTATTTGCTGTTGTGAACATAAAAAATTCCATGTGGATTTTCAGATAGCTTTGCTGTTGGCCGTTCATAGGCCTTACAAGGTGCAGAAGAATGAAAGCTAAGAGGTTGTCTCTGCTTTGGTGTTTTGGTTTGTGTCTGCCTCTTCACTTGGCTGCACCAGCGAAACACAATCATATTTTTTTTTTAGTGTTTGTCCACTTTGGAAAAATGAGAGCTGTAACAATGAGAGGCTGGCTGGAATCTGCTGATTGTAGAAAGAGGTTAAAATGGAGACCAGTCTGAAAGCTGAGAGAAATACCAACATGTCTGTACACATAGATATAACTTCACAACAACCACAGACTGGGGGGGAAGATAGATGTGTGCCTCATTTGCTCTCTTCGGTTATACCAATGAGTTGACTCCAGAGTGAGAGAGAAGAGCGACCTTTGCAGTCTCTGAAGATAGAGGAGGTTTTTGAAATGTATTATTATTCCATTAACCAAAACATAGATTGGAAAATCCAGCATGCTAGGAAATACGGTGTCCAAGGATAAGTCTATTGATAAGGAGTTTTGTTCTAACAAATGGGTTTGAGGAATCTGATCCCTTTTCAGGGTCTCACTGTTCCTGTGTTTAGTGGGCTGTTGTTCCTGCAGACACAGAGTGGGCAGCATACCATTCCTGTCTGGCAGCAGGGATGGCAACTCTCTTAAGAATGGGACAGGAAAAAGTAGCAAAAAGTCTGACACCACCACCCAGCTGCTGCAGCTCAGTCAGGAGAGCGCTTTTAGTCTCAAGTTTTAGGTGTTTGGACAAATAAGCTAAGACAACTGTTTGGTTCTCTGGTAGTGCTAGTGCAGCCCCTGGGAGCCTTGTTTCATTTCCTTCAGTTGGAGGCAGGTCCATGTGATGATGAGAGGCTTGGGGCACTGGAGTTAAGATTGAGATGAGCGATAGCCTGAAGAGATCATTTTTCTTCTCCTCCTACCTGGTAAACAAAAGGGGTTAGGAGAAGCCAAATAATAAACATGGCAGTGCTGCATCCGGGGAGAAATGTAAATAGTTAAGAAAAGGAAACAGCCTAATTGAAATGGCATATATAAATATTTCTTTTGGCTATCAAGAGTCATAATACCTGACTAAGCCTTTGCAGTGCCAGTTCAAACAAAGGCCTTCCTCTTTAATGTCTTCTGAATACCTATCTAGCCCTGTTATCCTGACAGTATGCCTCTCCTCGTGTTCTCTCACATAATTGCAGACTAGTCTCCGACAGCATCCCAAGTCATTTCTTTGTCCTATAAAGAAAGCCTTTTGTCACTTCTAGAAATTCAAAACTATTTTAAAAACATGTTCCTTACCCATCTGTTTGGGCAAGTTCTTCTCTCCTGTTCTTGCCAGCTGCTCACGGAAAACTTCATCATGTAAATGTTCTTGATTTGCTGTCTTAGCCTTGCATGAATTTTTTACATTTTGAATAATGTTATGAAGGTTTTGGGGTAGGTTTTCCCTCCTGTTTGAAGATGCGTGAAGCAAATTTGTATTATTTTGAAGATTTTTGTGCAGTGTGTCTACTCTCATTAATGGTTTAATTAGTTTCAGGAGAGTTGTATGGTCTTTGCTGCAGACTGTGTTCATTTAATGTGATAGTGGAACATGTTCTTGCAGATGTTTAACCTGTGAAAAGAAACAGTGAGAAATCTTTGAGTGCTCTGAGTTTCTATTTTGGAATATCTTTAAAGACATGCATCTTACCAATCAAAAGAAAATTTGTATAAACCCCACAAGTACCTGAGTAAAACCCAAACAGCATTTCATAAGCATTCAGGGAAGTATTTTTGCTGTCTGCTCTCAAGTTAGGTATTTCCTAAAAGGGTGCCTATGCTCCTAAGGCCATATTTCCATCCTTCTGAGTGATCATCATGCCTTTCATAAGGATGTCTCAGTAAGCATCCAGAGCTCTTTGATACCTGTTGTTCAGCAGGCTTAAAATTCTTGATGCTTGCGAAAATGGGAGAGTATGCCATAAAAAAAGAATGAGGCTGGTTCTTGCTTTTACTCAGGACATGTTTGTGTTTTCTGCATGGAAATCGTATGGTATTGACCTGGAGAGATCAGGAACCATGCAGGAAAATCTCATAGGGCTCGGGATGTCTGCCTGCCTGCCAAACAGAATATGAAGTGTTGTGTGGGATTTGACTCTGTTACTCTTAGTCGTTTTTAGGAACCTGACCTACCTGGGTGTTTTCTTCTTTCTTGTCTGCTCTGTCTAAAAATCAGACCACCACAGCCTGTGAGTAGTCCCCAAAGGGTGGGTGTGCAGCATACCATTGTGGATATTTTTAGTAGATTCTCTTTGCTGACTGACTTAGTGTGCTATAAATACTGAGTTCTCATCTGGCATGCACTTTGCGTGTCTTCTAGTAACTTATAATAAATTCACCTAAGAATAACAGCAAGAAAAAGAGAGCTGTTACAATTATTTGGCTTTCCATACAAAGTGTCATTTATATAAAGCAATTATTTAGAAACTTTAAACTGTAAATGGCTTTTAAAACTACTGGTGTTCCAAAACACTTCCTAGTTGGGCTACCATAATTAGTCCTTATGTCAGATTGATTTGTACTGCAATTTCATTATAGTTTTAAAAATTGAAGGTAGAGTTTTTAGATATGAGGTCAGTTGAACACCTGGAGTAGTATCAGTAGTAGTAAATTACATTCTTTGTTATGTCAGTACTAGCATGTTGCCCAAACATGCATAAAAGCTATTCAGTGGGGGAAAAATGAAGCTTTAGTTACAATTCTCCTGGAATATTGTTCATAAAGTATAGGTGTATACACGTTTGCCTGAGTTGAAATATAGTTAAGGCACTTACTGCATTTTTGAAGTTATTAGGACTCAATGCAAAAAGAGGAGGGATCCATGTCTTACTAAAATACAGATGCACCTATCTTTCAGTATTGAATATGACACAAAATTGAAGGATGGGTTCTTGCTTGTTGTGCTGAATATAACCTGAATGCAGTTCTGTACTGCTAGAATAAAAACTGTCATAGGGCACAGTAACAGATGTCGCCTTCATGAAAGAAATTTAAGACTGATGAAGTTTTCCATGTGCAGCAAAAGAAAGATGTGCTTAGAAGTGCTTGCTGCAGATTGCCTGAACACACAGTGTTTCGAGAATCTTTAAAAAAAATAATCTTTTATAATGAAATCTGGACCAATCTGGTGATAGTCTTTCAAAAACCTCACTGCCACCAATTCTAGTTAGTTTCCTGAAAATCATTTTGCTTTTGAATCCTGACTTCCTGCAGTGGTTAGGGGTTTTACTTGTTGGAGACAGAAGAGCATCACTCCTCTTTGATTCTTGAGCATGAATATGGGTTGAAGTTCCAGTACGGGGAATGGCCTGTCTTGAGGAAATGCAGTGGCCCTACCAAATAAAGCAGAGCACCCTCAGTTAAGCAAATTTCAGAGGGATAATGGTGGGCAATCTCCAGATTATAAAGAACAGTGATAAAAGTAAAACATGTTTCTCTATGGTCATTTAACTGCTTTCACCATGAGGCAGTCCTCTTTCTCCTCATTGTCTTTGCTGAATCATCAAGGATGACAGAAATAGACTAAGACACCAGACTTGAGGATCTGTTGTTCATTTTCCTGGGTGTTTTGCTCTCCTTTGGGAAGAGTAAGATTAAAATTGCCCACCTGCATTCTGGACCTTGGAAGGCATATTATATTTGTACAGTGAGTGGCTTGGGGCTCCTGTAGTCTCTTAAACTGAGTAAGCCTGATTCATTTTCAGAGGTGATTTTGATGAAGTGTCCTGAAAGGAAGTATTACTGAGTTTAGGTGCAAAGTGCCCAAGTGCACGGTTACCTATGAAGCTTTCCTCCAGAGCTTTTTAATTTTTCAGTGTTGTGGTTTTACAACCTTAGTGGTCAGTTAGGATTGGTTTGAGTGGTTGGGTTTGGTTTGTTGTTGTGGTGGTTTTTTTTCTTTTCTCCCCCCCCCCCCCCCCCCCCATTCATGTTGGTAGAGTTGTTAGAGGTAGTCAGTGTGGATAGATACTTGTTTTATTTCTATACTGAGAGCAGAACTAAGTATGTGAATATGACAAGTAGATTGTGTGTCTGAGTACAAAACCTAAAAAAGACTCCCATTTTTTGTTAAAGCTCTATCAATATATAAATGAATTGCAATTCCAAACTAATAAAACGAAATTGTAAAACTACTTTTGTATTTTTAAAGCTCTGTATAAAGAAATAAACTACTTGCTCCACCCGTGCAGTAGAGCTATAAAACAGTTGCTAGCTGTAGAGAAATGGTCTACTGGAACTACAGCACAAGAATGAAAACGGCATTAAATTCACATATGTAAAAGGACTGCATGCTATCCAAGAAACACCCATTGAGTATCTAATTCAGCTGCCCTGACATTTGGGTATTAAATGGCTAGCATTTAGGTACTAGATGACAAGCGTGCAGTCACTACCTTGCTTCCTAAGGACAGAATTACATTACTCTTCAGTTAGCTTTAATTGTACATTTGCTACAGCTCAGACATGGATTAGTTTATACCCAAGTATCTTGCATCCATGAATTTGTGTGTTTTCTAAATGATAACATTTTCAAAGATAGATGATACTGGTCTTCTTCATAACCATGGATGTTGGAAAAGTGTTTAAAATGCTTCTGATATAAAATACATTACTGAAATAAGCTTTCAGTTTGGAGGACATACAGATTCCATTGCTAGCAGAATAAGCCATGTGTTAAAATAAACTTTGTTTTTCATGTACTTGATAAGACCAAGATCCAGTGACAGCATACAACTGAGGAAATATTCCTTGCATACGTGGGGGTAGTTGTGCTGCAAACAAAGAAATAAGGAGGCTAACACAAATAATGTTGTCGTGGTTTAACATCTGCTGGCAGCTGAACACCATGCAGCTGCTCACCCACCACTTCTCCCCTGCATGGGATGGGAAGGAGAATCAGGAGGAAAAAAAAAGGGAGACTGTGAGTTGAGATAAGGAGAGTTTAATAAAACAGCACAAAAAGAGAAGAAAACAACAGTACTAATGATAGCACTAATGAAATGATAGACAAAGTGAGTGATAGAAGCCAGAAAGTCTCTACCTGTGCCCAAGATGCCAACTTTCCCTGCTCCAGCTGCATTCATTGATACTTCATGCTGAAGCAAGTTGAAAGCAGGTGCCCTGGGCATGATGTCAGTGTGGTACTGAGCACCCCATGGGCTGGTTCGGTTGTTTATCCTGACTGTGGCCCCTCACAACTGCTTGGGCCAGTAGCTGTTTGTGGTAATTAACCAAACCCAGGGCAAACAGTTCTTGTGTGTTGTGCAGGTGTGGGGGATGATGCTGAATGCATGAAAGCATTCTTTGAAATACGTCTTAAAACAAATGTTTGTATTCATCATGTGTCTGGCCTGACTCTATCCACAAAGGTGCACAGTAAAAAAATGAATGAAAAATATAAGCACCCCAGGAAGTGTGAACCTCAAATGAAATCCTCTGAAAAGGATGCCAGATTTATAAGTGAGAGAGGAGGGAGAAAAGTCTGTATGGAGTGATGGTGTTTGTTACATTACTCTTACTTGGAGGGAATGGAGATGCATGGATATGTGTCTGCTGACACCGTTGTGTTACAGTCTCTTAAACTGTGACCCTGTGACACAGCAAAGCTGTGGGTGTGTAGAGCTTATTGAAAGCCTTTCCCTTTTTCGTTTTATCTATCCTTGTGCTGTTTTCTGTGCATGTGAGTCCTCTTACAACACCTGTATTAGTAACTGAAGTACTATTGGAAACAAAAAAAATCTGCAGAAATACTGATTTAACTGTATCTTAAAAACATTCTTGCTGAAAAAAAAAAAATCAGTGTTTTAGTTTAGGACTTTTTTTTCTTCCCTAGAAGGACATAATTTTGGATATTGTATTTAATTAGTTATCCTACTTTTATCTAGCAATACGTATGTCTGCAGTGCTAATGGAGGAGTAATGCTGAAGAGAAACACACTGAAACAGATAATTAGCTCTACAGCAAAGAGAGGCAAATTTAATGAAATTATTTTAGAGTATCTATTTGTAGGGATTTTCTAACTTGCCTTTCCCCAAACTTGAAAATGGTGCTGTAAATTTTTCCTTTAGCTGGCAGTATTTCAAAGTGTGCACAAGTTAAGAGCAATTAAACCTGCTTCCTCGAAAGACCTGACCAGGCAAATGTGATGTATGTATAGCACAAGGCATTAAAGCCTGGAACTTAGATGTCAACATATTAAATTCTGTCAGTTTTCTCCTTATGCCTTACATATCTGTAAAGTGACAAAATTACAGACTTGTAATTCCATTTCATCTGTGAAATTTCCTGTAGAAATAGGAAAGGAAGAAAAAGCTTGAAGTCAGAACCTTGTTTTTCTTGCATTTTCCCTACTGTAGTTCTTCTCTGACATGTTTAACTTTGTGCTCCTTCAGGCAGTGATGATAAATGTAGTAGGTACGATGTTTTTAAGCTACTGGTACGGCTAAAATGCTATGAGGATAGCTTTACTCAAGTCAGTGAGTCTTACATGTGCAAAACTTTTGGTATACTCACAAATCTGTCTTGAAGAGTATGATCACATTTGCCAGGAATTGTTGCATATAACTGACAAGGATTCCTTCCTCTGCTGGAGGAAAGGAGCTCCTTCTGTAATCTCAATTTTCACATCTTTAAATTGCTAGATCTGTAGCCCTCTGCAGGAACTCATAAATTGCAGCCTAATTTTAATGGTGCTTTCCTGCCCATGAAAGCCAGTGAATGGCATGACAGTTGAACCCTCTAGCTGAGGATCAGGAATATCACCACAAGTACTTGTCCGTAGAGGGGTAAGTACAGAGGAAAGATACTTTGTCAGCTATTACAATCATTGTAGGCAGTACTCACACATTGTATTTTCCTTCCTCAGACAGCGTGTTGGAAAACAGGCCTTGCTTTCAACACTATAAATTAATTTTCGTGATTGTTTTTAGGTTAGTATACGTACAATGTCTTTTTCACCGAAACTTTACATGAAAGGGATAAGAGCAGATTTAGTTTTTATAAGTGATGTGTGGGTGAAAGTCTCTTGAAGGGACCTTGAGGTTAACTGTTCCTTCCTGGCACTGGAATGTGGGATCAGGTGAGTTTAGCCCATTGCAAGCAGATGATTTTTATCTATTCTTTCCTAATGGAAAACCATCTATTTGCTTGGGTATTTTATTTTGACAACTAATGTTACCATTGGAAAACTTCCTAATAAGCAAATTACTCTTACTATTTCACAACTGATTCCCAATTTTGAATGTAGCAATTTGCAATTGATGTGTTTTTATTAACAAGTAGTTCTTCATTATAAATGTGAAGGGCTCTCTTTTCAATTGTACTTGACTCTTTCTAACTATTAGGCACAATTTCAACAACATAGATAGCTGTAACTGAAAGGACATTAGTTGTACTGTTGCAATTCAGTACCTCTCCATTTTTAGATCTGCTTACCTTGAACTTGGCTTCTAGAAAGCTCTCATTTGCTAGAGGCATCTGACAAAAAGCCACCAGGGTGGTAATGAAGCAGACAGCATTTAACAATAAAGTAAGTGTAGTAAAAACCTGAAGTTGCCGTTTCTGTCAGTGACAGCCTAACCAGATTCAGGAGGATAGATTGATAGGAGAATTCATTAAAAACAGTCTTGTGTAGAGGGGTATCTGGTGTTACTATTTGTGTCAGCTAGTAAACTTGAAGCTGCTTCTTCCTGTATAAACAAGAAAGTATTCTTTGAAACTTAGAACTTTCTGGTCTGCAAAAAATACACCCCTGACAGAGAGAGAAGTCCAACTGTGCCTGTGCACACAGATCCGCACTAGTGCTGTATAGACAGAGGGGCATTTCAGGGATTTTTTGCACTTGCATATACCTCATCATCCTTTACAGAAACTGAAATTAGCATCCTTGTGTCTTTAAGCCATGAATCTTGCCTAAAGACTAAGAGTGAAAACGATTGCAAGGGCTTCTTTCTGGCCTGTCTGCAGGAGACAGACTTCACCGCTCATCGATCTGTTTGTGTCACGGTTGTGCTGTTTGGCTAACTGCGCTTAATGACAGGGTTAACAAAAGACTGATAAGGATCAGTCGTTCATGGTTTAATACAGGCTCTGTCGAAGCCGAAAGGAGGAAAAGCCAGGACCCGAGGTGAGGCCCGGCCAGGGCAGAGGCCGGTTCAGCACCCGCGGCCCGGACAGCTCAGGCGGGGCCGCTGCGGCTCCCGGGCCCGAGGCGCGCCGGGCGGAGCCGGGGGCCGGGCCAGGGCCGAGGCCCCGCTCCGGGAGGAACGGGCCCGCTCCTGCCGCGCAGGCCTTCCCGCGGGCGCTGGGCAGCACCAGGAGGTACACGCTCCTGTGCCTCTGTGGTGCAGAAACAGAGCAGATAGTCTTCCCCCTGGAAGGCTTTTAGTAACTGCTGCTACCTCTGACTTCACACCTGCGTGTTGGTTCTATGTTGGTGTTGGTTGTGGTGTTTTGGTTTGGTTTTTAAATCTTATTTGGGTTTCAGGAGTTCAGTCTTCATCTGTTTGCTCACTTTTATCCTAGAAAATAGATTTCTTGTCACGGCTTCCTCACGCATTGGTCAGCTAGCTTCCTTGTTCTTAGTTTCATCTCTGTTTGGTTTTCCTGTGGTTTAAGGACTTTCTGGAGCTAGTTCTCATTTTCTGCTAAAAGTTTTGTTGGTCTTGTAGTTTCAGCTGAACTTCCCTGCTTGGTACTTCTAGTAAGTGGAAGGAGAAAAAGCAAAAGCAGATTATAGAGAACCTTTGTTATCACACTGACTGTTCAGTTTTCTTTGATGCTATGTGACACCATTGGAAAAGAATGATATTATTAAAATATTTCACCATAAATTTAAAAAAATGTGAAGAAGCTTCTGATATGTTTTGAATTAGTATTAGAAAGACGCCTTGAGCAGCAGGAGGCTCACTGAAAGATTAACCTTTTGAAATAACATTAGTTTTTCTGGAGAAGAGGTTAAAATCTAGAAAGTGGTATTCTGAAATATTTACTTTTGAAAAGGATAGTTTTACATCCAGTAATGCTGAGGTAACAAGATCAATCTTTTTGTGGGGGAAAAAGAACAAAACATGTAAATATTTAATTTCACTTAATGGCTTTCAAAGCCAAGATGGAAAACACAGTAATACTTTGAGTCATGTGTGAAAACAGGTTTTGTAAATACTTCGGTGACCTTTTCCCTTTCTTTTTATGACCCTGTTGCAGAGAGCTATGTGGTTTGAATATTTTTTTCCCTATTGTTAAGTGCAGTTTATTTAAGATAGTATGTGGTTTTTTTTCCCTACTTATTGTTATCTTTATACAAACGCCTTGCAGGATTTTCCTTTGGGGTGGGAATCCTAAGTAAATATTATTTCCTTTTTATGCTGAAGTCCTTTTGGTATACTACCGTACCATTACACTAGCTTCTGTAAGAACAGCAGCAGCTTTATTCAGTTTGCTACTACACAAATAAAAAAGGAGGCCACGTGCATCTCTTACACTGCCTCCCTACTGGAAGAAATAAAGTCAGTTTCAGGAGGAAAAGAAAGGAAACTGGATTTGCTGTTTCGGGTGTTGGAGTGTATGCATTTCAACTTCTAAATGAAAAATAAAACCACCATAATTAAACAAAATTAGTATTAGAGTTTCCTCAATGTCCTGAAAAAGCAGTGTTTTGAAATCAGTTGTCCTTTACTTCCCACAGAATCAGAGAACACCAGGTTGGAAGGGACCTCAAGGATCATCTGGTCCAACCTTTCTTGGGGAAAAACACAATCTAGACAAGCTGGCCCAGCACCCTGTTCAGATGAATTCTAGAAGTGTCCAACGTTGGTGACTCCACCACTTCCCTGGGGAGATTATTCCCATGACTGATTGTTCTCATTGTGAAAAATGTTCCTCTTGTGTCCATTCAGAATCTCCCCTGCAGGAACTTACCTGGCATCTTTTCCATGGAGACTCCCTTTCTACAAGGAATCACATCTTCTTTGTAGCCACCCTGTAAATACTAGAACATGGTGATAAGGTCTCCCCTGAGCCTTCTTTTTTCAATGCTGAACAAACCTAATTCTCTCAGCCTTCCCTCATATGGCAGCTTTGCAGTCCTTGATTCACCTTGGAGGCCTTTCTCTGGACTCTCCAGCCTGGCCACATCTTTTTTGCGTAGTGGGGACCAAAACTGAACACAGTGTTCCAGGTGTGGCCTGCCCAGCGCTGAGCAGAGCGGGACAATGATTTCTTTATCTCTGCTGGTGATGTCCTTGTGGATGCAACAACCCAGCATCCTGGTGGCTTTCTTTGCTGCAGGAGCAGCAGCACACTGTTCACTCAGAGTGACCTTGTTTGCACCAGGACCTACAGGTCCCTTTCCACAGAGGTGCTCTCCAGACAGGTAGATCCCAGACTGTGCTGCACTCCTGGATTATGTTTTTCCAGGTGCAAGACCTTATAGTTGTTCTTGTTGAACTTGATCAGATTCTCACTAGCCCTTTCTTCCAGCCTGTCTAGGTCTTCCTGCAGAGCAGCTCTTCCTTCCAAAGTGTCCACTTCCCCACTCAGTTTGGTATCATCAGCAAACTTCATCAGGGTAGATGGATCCCATCATCCAGATCACTTATGAAGATATTAAAAATCTTTGGGCCCAGTGGGGGGTCCTCAGTCTCTGGGGACTCCAATAGTGCCAGGTTGCCACTTTGAAAGCTCTTTACCAGTACACTCTGGGTGTGACCTGTCAGCCAGTTCTCACACACTGCGTGGACCAGTTGTCTAAACTGTAACCAATACTTTGTTTAGGTTGGACTTCAGCTGTATATTTGTCAACTGTGACAACCTGTTGCATAATTTTGAGGGTTGCATTTCACTTCTCTACATAACTTTTTTTTTTTCTCCTCTTAAACTTGCTTCACTGGAGAGATAATATAGAACATATCTTTATTTATAAGATAAAGATTTTGATTGAAGTCACATTCTAGAAGTTACTTCTCTGATATTCTGACTTCTTAGGTTTGGTAGTTACAGAAACATACGGAGTTTTCATAGTTTTCATTTGCTTGGATGGGGGGGACAGGGTTAGGGGTGGAATCGACCATGTACGTTTACATTTAAATAAATTAAAAACCTACTCTAACAGATTAGACAGTAGAGGACAAAAGCTAGTAGTTCTATAAGAATTTTTTTTTCCTTACCTCACTTTCAATTTCTTTCTGTAAAACTGTCCCTGAGAGAACAGGAATTAATAACAAAAGCTGTCATGCCAGGTACTTTAGAAGATGTTCCTGTCTCTTTTATAAATTGCTTCTGTACGATCTGTTTCTCTACTAAGAGGAAAAAAAAAAAAAATCCAAACCAGTTTTGTAGCTCTCTGTATTAATACATTTGAGATCAGAATTTTTGGCTGAATTGGTTTTAAAGACTCAGATATGTGGATCTGTTTTCTTGCCAGAATATTAATAGATTAGAAGATTGTGTTGTCCTTTTAGCACTTTGAATTTATTCCAGAAAGCTTTCTGGTTTTATATTGCTGGATGGTACTACCCTCAACATTGTGACGTACCAGGCTAGGTCAAGAGCAGCAGTAACATACTGCAGGATTTATAATCCCTCCTATGTAGAGGTCAAGTGATATGCTGAATTGACGTGTATGCATCTGAAACATTTGATTTACATTTTAAGACACTAAATGAACTTCTTCCCCCTTGACACTGTTGCTGTACGGTTCTAGAGTAGCTAGGTGACAGTATAACCTGATCAGGCTGCCTCAAGGTTTAGTGCAGCTTGTATGAATTTTGTTGCAAATAGAAACCTGGTGAATGAGTTGAAGCTTTTATTTTTCTTTTTGGAAGTCATTGTATAGATGTTAAGTGCTGTGAACTCCCTTCCTTAAGTAAGAGCTTAATTTTCAATGTTGTTTAGAATGTCTGTGATGTCAGTAAAAATTGTCCTACCTACATGATAGTGAAAGAGGGAGATTTTCATGTTTATGTTGACTTTTACCCAAAAACATGTTCTTTGGTGTAAAATATTTATAGTTGTTCACAGAAAATTTTGTGATGTTGTGATTAGTTTTTAATTATTATCATTTTTTTTCCAAGCTGGAATGAAACCTAGGTTGAAATGATACAAGTCTGTGTCTAGTCATTTTGGCATGGGATTAGTAATAGTAGTCCTGAGTAGTCTTACCTCAGGACTTTAGATTTCTGAAGTGATGGAAGATTCAGAAGTTATTTTTTAATGAGTGCCCTACACTTTAAAAAAGTGTGAATTGGAAGAGAATTAAATCCCAGCTGTTTCTGAAGGGCTAGGTGTTGGGTTATTTAATATTCATCATGGAAGCATTTTTTTTCCTTGAAATAATTTGCTTGCTGCTGAAGTATGTATATAGTACACATTTAGGGTGCCTCCCTCGTTAGCTTGTCTCTTGTTGTAGAATTCCACATTGTTTTGGTGTGGTTTATGTGATGGAAGGGTTTGCTTAAACACACCTTGCTGGTCTTTGCCCTCTAGCTGCTGTTTTGATCCTGTCAGTCTCTGAATTGTTTTACACGCTGATCGCAGGCTGGCTAATACAGCAAGGTGCAGTAGGCTGCTCCAGTGTATTACTGGGAAAGTTCAGAGTCCTGCTGACTTGGGCTGGTGCCCACCAGCTGACACATGCACTCACTAAGGGATAGTGAGAGCAAAGGAGGTAGAGCTGCCAAGAGATGGAAGGAAGGTGAAGGGATGTACACAGAAACAATGAGAGGAGTGCAGGCTCAAACTCCAACATTCTTTATGCTACCTTCAAGAACTGTTATAAAGAACTTTTTCCTTCTTTCAAAACCATTTTGTTGTTTGAGCATTTTATAGTTTATATCTTTACTGCACAGTTACTGGTTTTAGGGGTCTGTGGTAGAGCCTTGCTGCTTCATTAGGTGAGGCTCTGGTTAAGAAGATAGTGCTACATGGAAGGGTAGAGCAGATTTGTATGATTTGTTTTTTCTCCGACCCGTGCCTCAATGTCATTGTGGGCAAACAGACGTATTTATATAAGGTGACACCTAGGAACATACGAGGATTGTTTGACTTTCTGTGTAAGCTAGGGCAAGATTCTTAGTGCCTTTCTCTAGTGTATAATGGAGACATTGCTCCCATTGCAACCATTGATTTTTCTTGTCTGATTTAGAGTGTAAGCTCGTTGGAGGAGGGACTAATACATACGTGCCAACAAACATTTGGCACACTAGGATCCTGATCTTAAAAGGGCATTCCTGAAATAGGAATATTAACTATGATCACTCTTTAGTCAGTTGTTCAAAAAAACCCAAAACAAAGCCACAAAGCCCAACACCTCTTTCTTATGAAGACATCATTTGCACATTGCAGTTTTATGCTACAAAAAAATCACCTCTTTCTTAAAATATAAGTTATTAGCATGTTCAGTACTCAAAACTCAAGACAGTGTCTCCTTTTCTATGCATAACGCTTATAAGTATCAAATAACAGATCATGTTTTTGTATGAACAGTGAAGAACAAAATACACTGAAATAGTTGCAGCTTCTCTTACCCTCAGTAGTGTTACAGATGAGTAAAGCAATGGAAGCATGTGCTTTACATAAAAGCTGTAAAGCCTTTGAGTTACCATGTCATTTTTTGAACTGATGAAAAGTCAAAGTATCATTTAAACTAATTTGTTCCAATTGCACATCCTTATTAAAACCTACAGTCTGTGCTCTTTGTGTGTGGATGCATGCATATGCGCCTCTAATTAGCATGATCTGATTAATGTGAACGAGTTGTTGCTCTTCTGAGCGTAGATATTGAAAAGAGGTAACTAATCAAATATCTCAACAATTTGACTGCTAGGGGAATGCAGCAGTTGTAAACAGTGAAAAATAGTAAATGCTTAGTAGTGGTCTCTACAAAGGTCAATTAAAGTGTGAGTGACACACAAAATATTTCTTAACAGTTTGTCCAAGCAGTGGCATCTTAACCATGAACAAGCGAGAATTACATTGCTGACTTGGTTGCTGCGGTAGGAAAGCTGTGGCATGGCATTTGGAAGTGTTTGGTTTGTGACTTTTGGATGTTCTGTCAGCACCTATACCATATTCTGCAAAATCTATGTACTCTTTTAATAGAGGTAAAAGATTAAATAGAGATGAATCTATCATGATTAATATGTTAAACCAAGTAAGCCAATGGCTTGATTTTTTTCAGCTTTTACTAGGAATGAAATGGGTTCATTTCTATCTTCTCCTGAATGAATTATGCACCTTTATTATTCCTCTTATTAGACATTTTACATGCTTTCTTCACTATGGTACATCCACAAATGTTATTAAAAGGTTCTGTCTTAGAAATAGGAACTTTTGCAAGAATAGCCATTATAATACCTAAGTGTGTATCATTCAACCATTGTAGCAAAATGTGTACATAATTCATGCTAAATACATAAATTCTGTTAATGCTGAAGATCTAGTTCAAGGTACACCTTTCTGAAATGATGCATTTTGTAACCTTTGGTCTTCTCCCCATTTTGTAAGATTCTCTTTAATTATTCTGTTAGGTCTGGATTCTTATGAACTTAACATCCTAGTTTCTGCCATAGTTCATATACTAAAGTAAATATTTTCCAAGTTGGAAGAAAGAGGGGTCAGTGCAGAGTGAACTTCTCTTAGCTTAACTTTGCATTTAAAAACAAAAGACAGCTTTGTGCTAAGCAGAGACGTCAGCACTTTGAAAAAGTTACACCTTCAACAAAATTTCTTTGTGCTGAGGATAAGTGGTATTTTTCAGCCCAACCTTTTCTATGAAGATCAGTCTTTATTCATAAGTTATACCTTTACTGTGGGGAAAAAAACCCAACAAAACAAACTCAGACAAACACACGCTGCTCTCACCATTTTCAAGCGAATGGAAGTAAATTAATCCAATGTTTAGATGTTTCCCTGCAGAATTAAGAAATTGGTGCCTTTTGTGGAGGGCTGCTGAAAGCTAAAGAGCAAAGATATAGAGTATAATAATGCAGAAGAGTCTACTGTTGTGCTTAGGTAATAAAAATTCTTGTATATGTGATTAAAAATGAGATAAAAAGCACAAGAAAACAAGTATTCTTTGAAACATTTGTCTTTGACTTTCTTGAAAGTGTATTTTTAATAGGTGTAATTTCTCTGTTTTGCTGAATGATAAGTGTAAATATAACTACTTTTGATACATAGTTAATGTTGCTGTTGAAATATGAAACATTATTATGTTCATTATTACTATTTATACTCCTGAGAACATCCCATATAATAATTTAACTTCTTATTTACATATATTCTTCCCAGTTGTAATCTTTAATATTTTGTACTCTGACTTTTTTGTCATTGATTGGTTTTCCCCTTTTTTCTTTGTCACTGCTACCTCTAATTCTGCAGGAACAAGTAGGTTATTGGTAAGTATTTCAACTGAATCAGACTTTACAAAGTTTTGCCTTAGTGAGGACTTCTTTTTTTTACCCTCACTTACTTTGGTAAAAACTTTGTAGACAACAGACCAATTGTCTGTAAATGCTGTGCTTTCTCAGGTCTCCATTATCGCCTTGTCTGTGTAGTAGACTAATAGTTTTCAGATTCTCTGAGAGACTTTTGTCTTCTGCATGCTTTCAAGCAGCATCATTTTCTGTGCTGTCTTCTAAGATGCTGCCTTCTCCTGGGGCTTGCTCCTTTGTTCCTGTCTGCTGCGTTTCAAGTGCAGTGTTTACTTTGTCTCTCCCGTTTCTCTTTTTCATTAGACCTTGTATGCATTTTGGCCAGTTTGCTCAGAAGACTTCTCTGCGTCCGACAAGATGCTGTTTCACGTGTTGAGTTTAGTCATCCTTGTCAACCATTATTCAGTTGTTTTCACATCATACCTCTTCCCTTTGAGCTATCATTAAATACACTCTCAGCATGGTATAGCCACCATCTCCTCTCTTATTATCATGCTTCATGTAATTTTAATCAGATTTGTTGCATTGTACAGTACAAGTTTTCAAGATATTTACGTCGGTGCATTTTCAAAAAGTAGGACTTCATTCTTCTGATCTTGGAACAGCTCTTCCAGTACTTTCTTTTAAGTGATGTGATTTCTAATGGAAACTTTTCCCTTAACCCTAGTCTATTTTTTGGGAGTAGTGACTTAATTGACAGTGTGAAGACGGGCAGGGCAGTGTAGATCAATTGGTTCTCTCTACTTAAAATTTGTAGTTGTCTTGCCAAATTACTCCAGAAGAGACTACTTCTTGCGGTAGAACAGACACTGTCTTCCTTAACTTGCATTGTGAAAGGATGAGTTGAAAGACCTTTTTCAGGTGTTTGAGGAAAATATTGCTTCAGGCCATGAAAGAAAGTGGAGGGAGTAGGAAAATTAAGGAAGAAAGAAAAAAAAAAAAAAGTAAAATCATAGGTTCAGGAGAGACTAGGAATGAGAGAATTATTCTTCATCCTTGAGTTGTGATAGTGAATTAAGAAGAAAAAAGCAATGGGAATATGTGATATTGCTAAAGTAAGAGTTTTAAGGCATTTAGTTTGCATAAAGTTTTCAGAGCTCCAGGCTGACTTGTAGTGAGTTATTTGTCACCATCTGATAATGCAAGGACTAAGCTTGTTTGACAGGTTAATCTTGCCTGTGTGTAAATAAATTACAGTTGTGCCCAAAAACGTTGATTATGCTTTCTGGCCCCTTGCTTTCTGTATAAAATAGTCGATTGAGCTCCAAAACTGCATATTTAGGCAAATTTGTTGTCCTCCACACGGCTCCACAAGACTTCACCAAAGTGGCAAGAGCTCCACTTGTGTACAGAAGCCTCTGCAATGGTGACAGGGCCAGTTTCTTCCCATGCTACTGGTGTTACTCTGACAGGGTGGCTAGAAGGGGACCTTGCTCTTACCTCTGCTTGCCAGAGATCTGATGAAGAACAGACATGAAAGAGAGGAAAAATTTCTTCCCTTTGTTGCCCTTGATTCAGATTTTGGGAGTCATGGCACCTAGATGAAAGAGAGAAAGTGGGTTCTCTCCCTTGCCTTGTCCCTTGGGAAAGGTGCTATGGCAATTAATGATATTCTCATGGGGAAAGTCTTGGCACTAAGTGGAGTTTTCGATTGCTAGTTGAAAATAAACATCTCAAATGTGATAAACTAAAATCTAAAATAATCTGTATTTAAGGTGTGGGTGGGGCCTTTTTAACATGAAAACTGAGGCTTGCTCTTACCTTTAAATCTACCAAATGCAGCTCCTAGTGTAAGTTTATATTGACACTTGCCAAAATGTGCAACTGCCAGTTATAATTGTCCTCCTGTGTTACTTTTACATTGGTATTAGACACATGAAGTTGTGCAGTTGTTAAAGGCATTATTTATGAATAAGAAAATGTGTCTTGTTCAGTTTGTCTTCTTCACTCTACTGCATTATTTTTCAATGTTTACTACTGAAGATCTCGCTTTCCCAGTTACCAAGATGAAGGGAGCTAAAGGAATTACAGAGTGAGATTCTGTCTTTTATAAGTTTCTGTGTAGGAGGTGAATATATCCAAATATATCTTCTCTCATTATTCCATGGGCTCCTGAACTAAGTTTCATGTTTGTTTTTATTCCTTGTTTTATATATACCCCTTTTCCCACAGAGTGCTGTGGAGGGAGCTTTAAATTGGAAAATACAAGAGAAAATCCCTTGTTTCCTTCAAGGAATTCACAAGTGTGTTTAGTTCAGTTTTATGTCACAAAAGTGAGGAAGAAAATCCCTCTAGATGATGAGATCAGTTAAGTGCTGAGAAGAAGAAATTATTTTTGCTTACCCTGGTTCAGTTTTCTAGAAAAGACAGTCTGGAACGTTGGTATTGTGTTCCTTACTTCTATTCGATTTCCTGTTCTCTCCCAAATTGAGGGGAGCATTTATTTATTTCTTTTCATCTCCAGAAGTCTTTCCAGATGGTGCTGTATTCTCCTCGTTTAGGCCAGTGACAGCAAAGATGGAAACTACAGAACTAGGTGTATTTTTTCACCAAGATACTTTCTCCCATAATAAAAATCTTCTGTACATAAAATGGCAAACTTTTGCCAAGTACCTACTTGTATTGGGAGCTACAGCACCTAGAAATTATCCTGTAGAGGGTTCCTTGGGAATTGATAATGCTCTAGTTTTCTTTTACCTTCTGACTTCAAGACATTTTTAAAAAGTCAGCTCTCTGTTCTTGAATTTAGTGTGAAGTAATCTTCATACTCCTTTTGATGGTAAGGGCAAAGTTGCCAGGTAAGGTGTTAGCTGTGTTGAAACAATGTGCTTTCTTCTATAAAACTTCATGGTTTTGAGCTTAAGGAATTACTCATTCTGTCTTTCCATTTCAGCTGTCTGAGGAGAAGAGAGAATTCTGTGGCCACATAGCTGTGATAGACCAATGTAGTCTTTATTTTTTTTCTTCTTCTTTTTACAAATTAGTTTACAGAAGAAGGGAATAACAGAAGTTTGACTTGACCGGGACTGTTTGTACTTCACTGAGAATCTGAATTATTTCCATCTGTTTGTATGCTGTTCTGCCAATCTCACTTCATAGTCCTCTGCACAGTTGAATACAGAAGGACGTGGAAGAATTGGAGGCATTATACTTTGACTTTAATGAAATGTTTGTGTTGTTCTGCTTTGTAGTCTCATTTAGTAGACTTAGAGAATATGGTCTAGGTGAAAAAAGTAGTAGAAAAATAAGTAGCAAGTAACATTTGTGAGGCTTCTTTTTGTCAAATACATTTTAGAAAAGTATGTGTATGCAAGGATTTATCTTTTCCTGCATGTGCAATTCCGTGACACTCTGCACTGTATTGTCTGGAACCTCTTAGCTCTTTTTTTTTCCTTTCTTTCCCCACCACAAAGCAGTTACTCCAGAATGAGAGCCAATGTGATTTTGCAAAAATTATACGGGTCCAGGAGTTTATTTGCTGAATGGTTTTGGTTTGCTTTGCTATGCACTGAACTGCAAGTTAAACAGTCTGATGTTTGCAAAACAAGGCAAACGCAGTGAGATGTCAAGAAGAGATTGAAATTGGTGCAGCTAAGAGTGAGTGGCCACCCATCAGCCTATTCCTGTGGATAATTTTCAGGCTTGCCAGAGATGAAAATTCTGAGTATGGTAGATGAATGTGAGAGAAGGTTAGATTTCTTGGCTAACTGGAGGTTCATTTGCATAAGACAGTAAAGTTCACAGAAAGTGATACATTTAAGAATGAGAGAGAGAAAATTCACCTCTACATGTTTAACGTACACAGGTGTAGTTATTTCAGACTTTCTGTGCCACCTTGGGATTTTTCTAGTAGCTGTACTGCAGCTTTCTGGTTCTCTCTTTTCTTGTAGTTGCACTTTTTTTCTGGGACTATGGTTTTGTGTATGGTATGGTAATGTGTATTTTTTCAAGGACACTTCATGTGATGCTACCTTATCTGGTGACTGCTTCCACTTTGTTGTCCAAATGTCTGTGACTGTATTGTTTATCTGCAAAACTCAGTAAAATAAGTCATGTAGAGAGCAGGTTATTTTTGACCTGTTGCTACTTGTTAACATCATGTGAAACTTTCTTCAAGTTATCAGAATTGTTCCTTGAGACTGGTGGTAAAAACAAACATAGGCTTAAATGTTGTTAGCCTGCTGGGCAGTGGTACAATAGAGTCTTTGTTCTTACTTAATTGTACTTAATTGTAAACTGGGTCATGAAACTATTGCCTTCTGATTTGAGGAAAGGTGGGAAAATACCAGCTTTTTTTTATAGGACTTTTTAACTGGCTTGTGGACAGTGTTGATTGTTCGCGTAGTTATATTTTTCAAACACGGTTAAAAATAAAGTAAATATTGTGTCTACAGTCAAAATAATTTGTTCTTTGGGGTTACTAAAGAGCTGGAAGTGGCAATTTCCTGCACACAAAACACACTGTGCATCTTCTGGGGAGGATGGCGGATTCCAGGAGCTGGTTGTTGCAGCAGAACATTGTGAAGGAATAAGGAGTCAGATTTCACTTCTGTTTGAAAAATGTTTCGGCAAGTGTTACAAGCTCAAGTCTCTTTTCCTGTGCTTATGTGAGTCTCTGGCATTCAACTGATGCTAGTTGCTGGAAAAACATCTTTTCCACAAAGATAACTTTACCACTGGCAGCTAAGTTGGTCTGCAAGTCTTCTGAAGTGTGATGTATATCCCAAACTTGCTGTGTCAGGAGGGTATTTGTAGCTGTTTAACTGTTACCTTCAGATCCCCCTTGACACTGGACAAGCCATAAGATGCTGTACTGTTAAAATACTTGTTATATAGCTAGAATGCAGGTTGTTTAGTGCGTTTAGGGACAGATAACGTAAGCAGAGGGGAGTCAAACTCTCCCTACTGTTTTATTTGAATTTAAATATTCCCTGCAAGCATTCCTGGGATATGTACCTTCTTGAATAGCACCGTTAACTTCAGCAACGGTTATAAAGACCTGCTGATGGTTTTCACTGTCCCCTGTCACTCCCAATTAGATGTGCTGATGACTTTAGGGAATAAGCTAGAAGGGTTCTGTCCAGAAAGCAGAGAGAACCTGCTAGTAACTGTCACAGTGCTTAACTAGCCATGACCATAAATGTTAACTTGCTGTAATGCAAACACTTCCTTCTGGCACAGCAGGACTTAGGCAGTCTGCATTGTATAAGGAAGTTATGTGCTTTATCACATAAAAATATGTTGTTAATTATGCCTATAGAAGCATATAAATGAGAATAATGCATGAGTTTGATCCATACATAGGTTTTGACAAGACTTAATAGTAATCACTTGCATTAGGCTTACAAAGGTTGAGGGAAAATTTACCCTGGGTGAGTTTTTGAAGAAAACTGTAAGAAAACAGTAATGGGTGGGTTTGGGTGTTTGGAGGACTGAGATGTGAATTTCAAATTTAGTTGTGTTGAGATGATACCTGGGGGAAGGAGGCTACACAGCGGCTGAAGGGTCACTGACAAAGCTTTCTTCTACAAGTAAATTAATCCTGTCAACCTCCCCCCCACCCCCCCAAAGATGTGTTTGGGTGTTGTATGCTTATGCACATGTGCTTTCAACTGTTGCTTGTAAAGACGTGGGTTGGGGGAGGAGGATTTAAAATAAGGAGAGAAGAGCAATAATTAAATAGAAGTGTAAGACTGACACAAGAAGAAATAAGATATGAACTGCTTATGACTAAAATGGGAAGAATCAGAATTGTACTTTATCTCAGGAAGTGGTTTCCAGTACATGTTCTGGTGCTGCTCAGTCATGGGTGTTAACCAGTTGTCTGCTTTGACTTGCTTCCTATTAGCTGCACTGCAGAAGTAAGAATCATTGTCCTGATAAATGCAGTGCATTACATTTATCAACTGCTAATGCTTCAGGTTAGTTGCTTGAGCTACATCTGGATAATAATTAACAGTAAAGATCAAAATTCTCAGGCACCAGTAACTTGGAAGTGCAGCATCAAGTCGCTTGTCATCCTTGACTGGCTTGGTTCATTGTGGACTCCCAAGGTTAGAAGTACAAAAGTAAGGGGTGACAAACTAAAGCACGTGGGAGCAGGCCTGGGTGTGGATGCTGGTGGAAGGGGCAGTTGCCTTTTGTTGCCTGCACCATTACTTTTCACAGCATCAAAGAAGTTGCTCCTTTGCACCAAACATGGATTTAGATGTTTTTGCTGTATGGTGTCCTGTAGGTGTACTCCTTAACAGCTGCTACACATCAAGATCCCTGTTGGTGGCTTTTTGTCTCTCACTTATGTGTTAATTATTCAGCAGGTCAAAATTAGTCAGACTCTTCTGTGGACTGTAAAACTTGTCCAGCCAATCTTGTCCTTTAACTGGAAGACTGCTATCTTTGGTAATGACATAAATTAAAGTATTAAGCAGTTTTGTCATGGACTATTATGCAGTTGCATCACAATCCAGACTGTCTTAATTATTCTTTCCCCCGTATTGCCTCAGGCTGTGACCTCACAAGCTAAACAAGGTCATGCTTGGCTAGGATGAGAAGTCAAACAAATTCAGCGCTACAGGAAACACTAGTGATTCAGTAGGCGAGGTGACAGCTCTTGAGTTAATGTTTTCCCTGTGCACCGGACTGGTAAAAGATGCTGCAGCTTGCATGATGAGATGTAAAACTGAGATCCTTTGTTAAAGTTTCAGTGCTATTCCTGGTAAAAATGAACGTGTTAATTCAGGGTTCCTGCCCAAGTTCAGATTGTAATGGCTGTGCTCTCTACACCTTTCTAATTTCTATTTCAGTAGAGATTTATTATCCTTTTGCTCCTGTCTTAAACTGTTCTTAGAGTCCTAGAGTTGTTGGGAAAGTTTGCATTCCAGAGGTGCTGACATGTTTGCAATGGGCAACAGATCAATTTGCAGGAACAACGGTCCATTTTGTGAACTTTTGAAATAGAGTTATATTCATGTAAGAAATATCAAGTCAAAACTGAAAAGCTGCCAGATATTTTTCTTCTTTCTTCCTTTTAACGTGTGCAGAATGCTTTTTGGCTTAATACACATATTTGCAATGTGGTCGTGTACTCACACTTACACATTTTTATTTTCCATAGGATTCAAGTGCCCTGTATGTTCAAAATTTGTATCTTCTGATGAAATGGATTTACATCTTGTGATGTGTTTGACAAAACCAAGGATAACCTACAATGGTAAGAAAGAAGTAAGCTGATAATTATTTATTCATTTTAAACATCAGAGTGATAATAATTATTTAATAAGATTCTCTGGTAACTAGTTCAGTTGACTCAGAAATTAAGTATGTTTTTTATTCGTAGTTTATTTTCTCAAATAAATTCCTAAGAATACTGCATGCCAAGATAATTTATACAGTTGACCTGTTCTGCAAATATAAAATTATTCTTATTTGAGTGTGTTTATTCCACTTTTTGACTACAAGATTAGATAGTGGTCAGTGTGCGTTTAGTAGTACATGTAGCTTCAGTGTCCTCCCAGATAATGACATTGAGTAGTGAGGTAGGTCAGTCAAGTCTCCTGGGGACATTATTCAGTACCATTACTTGATGCACTGTGCATTTGCATGTTTTTCAAGAAGTCACCCTTTCTTGAAGGAGCTGAAGAACTCTCTCCTTCAGCTGGCTGTGTATGTGGTACTTCATAAGGACTGGTAGATATGTATGTTTTTGTTATTTTAGTGAAACGTGCCAATGTCAAATGAATCACCAGTGGTAGCTCTGTTTTTTCCCCGACTACTCCTTCTGTGCAGTCTTTGAGGCAAGGCAAACAGGACTTCTGCCACCATTGGGATCAAACCTTTCTATCACTGTGGCTTAGGCTGACAGTTCTATGGCAAGCACATGAAAAAGTTTCAGAAAACTAGGAATTAGAAATATCTTACTGAAATCTTAATGCCTGCTTTGGCAGAGCTGCCCTACCATCGGGAAATCTTACAGTGCCTTCTGAATGAGCTTATTGCTCACCAGTCATTAGATGTGGACTGTGTGAGAACAGAACGTGATTAGAATGAAACTGTAGAAGAGAAGTTGTACTCTTTTTGGAGGTGCACAGCAAAATGTTGAGAGTCAGGGGTCACAAGTTGCATCAGGGAAGAAGGTGATTCAATGTAAGGTAGAAATGCCTCATAGTGAGTGTGGTCAAAGACAGTGGCAGGCACCTGAAGAGGCTGTGGAACCTCTGTCCTTGGAGATGGTCTGAAATTGACTGAATGAAGCACTGAACAGCTTAGTCTGACTTTCAGAGGTCCCTTCCAACATGAGTTATTTATTGCATAAATAACCCACAGTGTTATGGGCTTTTGGACCCTGCTAGCACCTTCCTGCTATGGTATCCTGCACTGGATATTTTTTTTTTTCACTGGAACAAGCATTGAAGGATGGTTGGACCCATCTTATTCTTTGTCTGGATAGCAATAATGCTGGCCCTTAATTGCAAAAATAACTTGAAATCATATACATAGAGTTGTGAAATCCATTTCAAAGCACAGCACTCAGGAAAAGTAAATATTTTTTTTCTCCTGGTGTTACCACACATGTATTTGAGAAGGTTGACCTCATCTAACAGAGGGGGCTTTGTTTCTCTTTCTTTTGCTTTTTTTAATTAAGGACGGAGCGTTTTCCAAGACAAGTTGTTATAAATCTGTGTACTGAGTGATGTTGAGCGTTAGGGAGAAGCAGGCTGGCCATCCAAGATGGGGAGGGATAACACACTTGGAATCACATAGGGGAGAGTGGGAGGAGGCGAGCTGGCAGAGAGCAAGCTCTGACAGTAATCCAGCTGATGGCATGTGCACAAATTATGAGTTTACTGGCTGAAATCCTTTGCCCTGGCTGCTTCTTACATGTACATACGAGTGCCCCCAGCTGACTAATGTTTTCCAAAGATATGTCAATTACATAACATAACCCTTCAATATAATTTGTGATGTTAATTATGTCACAGTGGTGCCACATTCAGACTCTTTTTCCTGCACTGTTTGAGCTGGCACACTGCTGACTGGAGCTCCTTGGGGCCATCTTGTTACCTTTGTGTAGTCTGTTAAGTCAACAAACTTCCAGATACAGGAGCAGAAGTAAAACCTGTGAGTGGCACCTGAAGCCAGTCTCTGGATAATCTGCCACATGACCAAAGCAGTTGTGACAATGTAATGTGAGTTATTACCAGCAATATGTTGTATCTCCATTTAGGAATGTGCATAGAGAGCCTCAGAAGCTCGTTGTAGGAAGCGGTTATATAAACTTGAAAGGAGAAAGCTACTAAATTACATAGACTGCTTTGAGAGAAACACTTCCTTAGAAGTACAGGCTCATTTTCATGAACACTTGATAGAATTGTGCATCGGTCCTTGTAACTCCAGTTAGTTAGCTCCTGGAGTCGTGGACTAAATCTTAAATTATAACCTAGAGCTGGTTATTTAAATCACTGAAGCAGAAAGAAATTGAGGCTGTGGCTTCAGAGTTGTGCAGTGCTCAGTTGGTACGCTGTGGTATGATTCTCTCTCTTTAATGAGGCTAATGAAAGAGAACTAACTAGCAGATTGGTAGCTGAATGCTGCCATGACTGCAGACCCTGAATTGCATATGAGAATCTATATACATGCACTTTTTTCTTGTATATTTTTCTGTTTGCCGTGATGAAGAGATCAGTGATGGATCTGCCTTTTTGTCATAAGCCATAAGAAGGGCATCTCAACTTTTCCCTGAAAGAAGAAAAAATACTGCTGTCAACTTTTGATACCTTCTTCCAAAATGGAAGGCATCTATTTATGCTTCACTTTGCCATTGTTACCTTGGCCTTATGCCATACATACTGAAATAGAGACAAGTAGGCATCATTTGCTTGTGTTGGTCACTGGTGCTTTTCCAGTCCTATTACTACTAGCAGGAAATGTTATTATTTTGTTTTCCCTTTTTTGCCCTCACCTTCTTTTCTCTCTGAATTTTGTGTTGCAAGTAGTTGAAAGGGGGCCTTAGGCTTTGCAGTGGTGAGATGATTAAAAATCAAGCAGCTGGATTGAATGGTGCTTATGTCTAGTTCTGTTCTAGATGTCTTTGCTCATGATACTGTAAATGTACTAGTTGTTCTTGCTGAGAAACAAATGGGAGCAAACTGTATGTATTTTGTCATTCTGAGAAGACAAACCTTCTTTCTTTTGAAATGTGAGTCTGAGATGTACAGTATTCCCCAGAAAAATGTTATAAGACTGTTTAGCTGTGATTTGAAGTTTAAAAAAAAATTAATGAGTCCTTCCAGCCAATCTCTAATTGCTTTCTGAGGTACCTTTGTGCATTGCATTTGGCAGTAGGAAGGGTCAGTGAACTGCAAACTCTGGCAGCTGTCTAATTTACATGTGTTTTCTGAAAGAGAATGGTCACATATTTGTCCCAGTTCTATGCTGGAAGTTGTGCTGATTTTCATATAAATAAATCAGTACATTTTATTAGCCTTATTCTTTCAAAACCATGTGACTTGCCTGTAACAGAGATCTCATTGCTGACTCAATGTGGCATGTAAAAAGACTTCTTTCTTTTCTCTGTGGAACTTTGTTCCAAGTATCTCTTAAACTACTTGTGGTGCTCACACATGAATCAATATCTAGGCCTTTTGTTCAAAGTCATAATGGTGTTTGGTGTTATTGTCTTAAAAAGACTTGCTTTTTTTAGCAATTAGAAACTCTCTTCGTACTGTTAACTTCCTGAGTTGCTGAGAAGCCAGAGGAGGTCCCGTGCACTGGTTAGTCACAGGTTACCAAAAGCCAGTCTTACGAAAACAGAGGGGTTACTTGCTTGTTGGCAGATTTTTTTTGAAAAACACTGCTAAAATATTACATAGCCATACCTGTTCCTTTGATATCCTCCAAAGTGTTAAATGAGGTCCATCCTGTTCAGGTTTTCCATGATGACTTCCACAGGGAGCCCACTTAGGGATTACTCTGCAAAAGATGTTGCTTACAGGGCAGTGCTGTTTTGGTCCAGCAGGAGCATGTACTTCAGTTTACTCAGTGCTTTGGAAGCAACGTGCCTTCAACTCCCTGCTGGTGATTAGACCTATCTGGTGAGTTAGGTTTTGAATATAATTATTGTTCACTTTGTGTTGTTAAAGTATTGATGCCTTTTTCTGCATTGGAAGGTGTTTTACAAAAATTGAGGAGGCACAGGAGAGACTTGAGACTTTAGGGGCACGAGTTTTAGATGCTTTGCAACAAATGCAACCAGTGCCTCTTGAAGAAACCTTGTAGTTGGTTCTGAAGTAATTCTGGGTTTCGATTTAAAATTCCTTTGTTTGTTTCTCAGAACACTTTGTAAGATAATAATAATGATGATAATAATAATAATACTAGGTCCCTGAGAGAGCAGGGCCTATCAGCCTGGCGCCTGCCCAGATGGGGAAGCCAGTGACCCCAGGGAGCTGGGGAGAGCCAGTCAGCTCACTAGGCTGGTTGGCTGGCTTGGCAAGCCGGCCTGTCCTCTTTCAAAAGTTTTGACTGAATTAGCACATTCCTCTGGAATATTTTGGGTTTCATCAAGTCAGCACTTTGTGTTGGAACAGTGATATACTGGAAACTTTCTGAGCATGTCTCCTCAAAGACACTTGCTCAGGGGTGGTGCTGCTTTGACATGGGTGCTGCTTTCACTCAGACCATTCTGCAGTTAATGTGGATACAGCAGCAGCTCTGATCGTTGGACAACATATTTACTGAGGTTCGTTTTAAGGAAAAAAGCTTTTGCCACTGTAACTTTGGAGAGAGAATGTTGAGGCATCCAATGCTTGGGCTGCTAGACCATTTTTCTTTACTCAAGGTAACGACTTGGCAAATATTCTTTTGAAATTACAATAAGTCAAATTTTTAGCCCTATCACACAAAAAAAATAGCAGGGGATATAAAAATCACATCTAGCAGGGATTACATATATGATTTTATATTTAAAGTTTATCCATCTCTTTTTTGCATGGAGGATTACTATGTGGAAAGACTGTTAGAAAGAGACTATTGAAAATTAAGGAAGGAATACTGTAAGGAAAACGTGAGTTGCTGTTCTGGCAATGTACTTTGTCTTCTGGGATGTATTAACATCAAGCACGGTGAGCCAAATATTCCCATGCCCTCTAACTGGATTCTAAGTGACTTGGGCCACCACGCTGCAACCAGTTTAGATCAGCAAGGATGCAAAGTGGGGTTTTGTCATGAGGATTTAAATACACTGTTTATTCTAAATCAGTTTGAGGTACTGGGTTAAGTTTTGTCTCGTGAGGAAAGAGAAATGCTGATACTGCCACGTGCTGAGACCTGTGTGTGAGTGTCAGAATCCTGAGCTGCAATCTACATGAGCAATAATCTTGCTAGAGGAGTTCTCAGATTCAAAATGACAGCCATAACATATGCATTTTGATCAAAAGTAGAGACTTGAAGATTGAGTCATCTAAAGGACCAAATAAAAACATTTTGGAAGCATTCTTCGTGAATGGAACTGACCTAATTTTTTCTAACACACGTTACAAGCTTTGTTGCTTGGTGGCTGTTTCAACATGTTTGGGGCTAGGTACTTGTGCTAGAACTTACTCAGTTTATATTGCTCAGTAAAAGCTCACCTTAACCTAACATTTGGACCACTGAAATACATGATTCTGGTAGTTCTGTCCACTGTGGTGACTTGATTTCCTTGGTCACTTCTATGCACAAAAGAAAGGGAGAGTATTTTACTTAGCAGGGCTGATGCTGTCAACAGTGTTGCACTCAAAACTTCAGTCTGGAATGAAAAACATTGCTCACTTCAACTTCACTTTTCTGCCAGTGTTCCTGAGATCATACCCTAAAAGACCTTGCAAAAGGGCATCTTGCCAGTCTGCCTGGAAAAGCTTAAGCCTTCCTCCTTGTCCTCATCCTTTAATAGGACTAGACTTTCAGTAAAGCAGTACAAAATAATATTAAGGCAAATCACTTCTTTTATTCCACCTTATCCACTGTATAAAATTCTCAGTTAAATTTCTCACTTCTTCCATTTTTGGAGTTCAACAAGATTTTTGGCTAAAAGTGCCTAGCTTCTTGCTCTGCCCTAGATGGTTCTGTGCTCTCTCCTCAGGGGTGCTGGGGAGGGAGAAGAGCATACTTTATAAGGTAGCTTAACAGGACATGTAAACAGACACTTATCTTGTGCTTGCAGTTAAAATAGTGACATTTACTCTTGCTTTGATCTTGTGTACTCATGAACACCCTCCAGAGTACGTAGGAGGTTCATTCAGTTTCCCTGATGCTTTAGAACAGTTTTCTTCTAATTATTTTCAAGAACTACTGAACTGCTCAACGTCTGTTGAACTTTGAGATTTTGCTTAATGTGGTGACAGTAGAACATTACTACAGTAAATAGAATTTTAATCTCAGGCATTTGTGAAGCTGTTATCCTGTGAATTGGTGTAATAGCAGCTCAGGCTTTTCATAGTTTGTCTTTCAAATCATTGTTACACTCATAAGGAGGGAATTTGTTTTTTTAAGAACTCGATAAAAATACATTGATTAGTTTGTAATTCCTCCCTTTGGAAATTGTTGGTAATGTTTGAACAGGAAGGAAGCTTTCACTGGTGTTCGCTGTTGTAGGCCACGGGCAGCTGCTCATCCAATCCAGACTGCCAAGAGGAACAGTGGCAAACTCTATCTCTTTCTCCCTTTTTTTCTCTAAAGCTGTATTTCTTTACAGTCATCCCAGATCTGTCCTCCAACAGTCTTTTGGTACCTCACAGAAAAGCATTACTGCAAAAGCAGTCTGTTAATAGTTTGGTTTGTTGTGAGGAAGGTTCATTTAAGGAGAAATACTAAATAAAACCACACTCTCGTTCAGTGTGCACCTTCCTCCTAAAGGGGGTAGAACCTGATTTGGTGACCCCATTTCAGCCTCAGTCAGTGGATGAATTGGGTCAGTCTGTGCTACCATGGAGTTGCAGCACTTAGAGGCTGCAGGCTCTTTATCTTTCCTCCACACCCACAAACTATCAGCCCTTTGCTACAGAGTCAAAAAAGTAAGATGTGTATTTCTAATGGTGTGGCTGTGAAGTGAGCTCCTGAAATGGGAACATAGTGTAACTGAGAGGGAACTGCTTCAAATGTCTGAAATAGCAGAACTGCACACTGCCCCATGTATCTCGGTATGATACGGTCTCAGAGGTTTAGTGGTGCTGGTTGAGGTGTCAGTATTGCTTATTATTTTACTTTTCACGTAAGAGAAAGGGAGGCATAGACTTGGAGCTATGACAGCTCACTTTCATGGTTAACATTGGGGATGCTCAATAGGTAATGCTGAGTTTTCTTGCTGTAATGATGTTCACATACTTGGATCCTGCTGAGGAGAACAAACTGCAGAGATCACACATGTTCGTATCTGATTTGTCATGAATTCTCTGATTTGTCATGAATGCAACTTACGCTTTTAGCAAACTTTTCAGAAGAAGGATATTTGTTGGGTGGTTCTCTACATACTTTCCCCTGAGACAGGCCTGAATCTGCTAGACTGAACTTCCTGTGACAGAGCCGTTGCACATCACTGCTGGCCAAAATAGCTGCAATGTCACCTCTCGCTTCACTCAGTTCTTGAGAGTGAGACAACAATTATTGTCTCCGAACATTGGAATCACCTTTATATAAATGCATGCATGTGCAACACTGGCTAAATACAGTAGCTATAGAACAAGCCTGGGTGTTTCTGAAAGAAATAGAAAGAATAGGACCATTCATGTGGTGAATAGATCAAGTTGTTTCTTTTCCTTATAAGCTACTCCTAACTTAGGATACTGCTGTTGTCTTGCTTTGGTACTGACAGTACCAAAGTTACTCTGAAACCAAAGTTTACTCTAGTTACTGCTAGAGTAAAACGACAATTCTTGTCCTAGAAAGTTACAGCTAAACCTGTGAACCAGTGCCACAAAGAGCATCTGTGGGTGCCACCAGCAGCGATGCAGATCGGGTTAGAAGAGGACCCGCTATACTGCGCTCTGTGTCATTGTGTTGCTCTTATATAATGGCAGCACAGTGCTGCATGCAGTAGAAAACTAAGGGACAGCTTTGTTCGCTAGGTAGCAAATGCTTACTGTGCTGTGACTCTGCATCATGTGATGAGAGCAGACAGGAGCTACCTTCCATGTCTTACACTTAATCAGTCTTTAGCTTTGAGAGGTCATTCAGAGGATGTCATAAATCGTGTCTGCAACTGCTGCAGTCTTGTGACTGCTGGGAATTTAGCTTCAGGGGAAATAATGTTCCTAGTTTTGTACCGTAATTCTGCAGTCTTTAAAGCTGATACCTCTAAAACCTTGAGATTTTGCTAATTTGTTAGCAGCAAACTGACTTATTTTTTGTTTGTGCTCTGTAGAAACAAAACTTTTGAAAACACACAGCTTTTACTAATCATAGAGAATTGGTTTAATTGTCTGGATTTTAAAATAAAACTACTTGAAATCTCTAGGTTTTTAAAAATAAATGCCAAACTACATCTCACTGAGATTGAGTGATCTGTGTAGGAAATTCGTGGTATTTCCTTCCCTAAATTCCTCACTGTTTTGCAAGAACTACAACAGATTGTTCACAGACCAGGATATTTTTTCTAAAGAAATACAAAAGAATATGAGGCACTCCTTCTTGCTCAGAAACTGCCCCAAGGGTAGATCAATTGAAACTGTTGCCTGAAATGTCATTTGTTTTTTTTCCCCCTTCAGATTAGAACCTTGCTTTAAAACCTGCAGCCTTTTGATTACTCGTGCTTCTGAGTTTCAGACTCAAGCTTTTGCAGGGGTTTCAGTGGTAGAACAAGCATGTGTGAAAACACTGTTAATGTGATACTCTCACTTCTAACCTGGGGATTATCCCTATTTACAAAGGAGAAAAGATTACCAGCTTTTAGTATTTTGAACTAAATCCAGCGATTCTAGAACAAACTGTAAATTGCCTATTGACAGAAATTATGTTGATTATGTCGTGACATAGGTGCAAAATACTAGACTTGCCTGTGGTATCCTCCCAGCGTGAACCTTCCTGCTTTCCAGTTTGCATAACTTTGTCTCACATGGCTACAGATCTGTTCAGCTGCAGAAATAGCCTGAAGTTCTGACTCACAGCTGAAGCTTCACTATTGCTGGCTTTAGTGCTGAACTATATTAGCACTTGGGAAACCTTGTTAAAAGTTTCCTCATAAAAACCATGGATAACTTCCATTACATTAGGTATTGTATAGCTTTCATATAGCTAAACAGTAATGTAGTAGCCACTGATAATTTTTAGCCCATAAATAATGTTTGTTTGGAATGAAGAGATGGGGGGAGGAGTTGTTTGATTAACACTTTTTAATTCTCCCCAGTTCCATGGAAGTCTGTTTAAATCCATGGCTTTATTAGCTGAAATGCCTTGCTGTCATAATGGTGTCCAGTAGTTTTGCTGGCCTTTAACATGGCTGTAGAAATAGACTGTCAGGTTACATGCATAAAACTTGAACCAAATACTGGAGAATTGTCTTTGGGGACTTTGGGGTTGTTTTTTGTGTGTGTTTTTTTTTTGTTGTTGTTTTGTTTTTGTTTTGTTTTTTTGTTTTGGTTTGGGTTTTTTAATCTTATTATTTGTAAATGACCATGATTGCGGAATACCACTGAAATTATGTGGATGTCTGATTTGACTTAATGCTGGGATCTAGAAATTGATGCTGTTTGCCTTAAAATAAAAAGGAAGGGGTATTATTTTGGGTTTGTTTGTTTTTTTTTCCCTTCTTGAAATTAAAGACCCATATATTCAGTATCTTATCAGCAGATAGTAAGGATACTGTAGGTACCTGTTAGCACCAGAAATGCTGTATCTCTCTGCTTGATAGAATAAATTAAAATACTGCTTCATGGCTTAGTGTATAACAGAAATATTGAGATAACTTTGAAAACTCCAACTCAATATTTGATGCTATCAGAACTTCTTGCTTTCAGACACGTTTTGCATTCCATCTATATCACAAGGATAATGGCACTTAAAATAGGAATGGCTTGTAAAAAGGAGTATGTCTGCTGTGTACAGAAGAGACAGACAAGTAATAATTATGCAGTGATTTATATTCCTGTCCTGTGTATGCGTGTTGATACCAGACACTCAGTTTTAACTTGGAAAAGGCTGATCTCAAGCCTGCTGGGAAAAGCACCCTGTCGGCCCAGCACCTGGCACTGAGGTTAGTAAGCCAGACTTTACACACACTGAGTTTTGGCACTGGTGTTTTCATTGTGTGTTGCTCAGTAATGCATCGTATCTTCCCTGAGAATAGTGCCTTAGTCAGACACACCTGGTTTTCTCCCCGCCTCCTGTTTCGAGCTTAGGCTCTTAGTTTCATCTTTCATGACATTTTCCTTATGCTCTCTATGCATTCATTTTACATCAGATCAAACCAAAGTCCTCTGCAAGCTTGCACAGAAATGAGTCAGGTATTTGGCCAACGTTAAAAGACTGGAAAAAGAACTTGGCAAATCTTATTGTGCTTAGGGCACCTGTGGGAAGCCTGGAATAGGAACTTGAGAAAGGACTAAGTGAAGAAAACACTGAATGGAATCCTACATCCAACTTCAAAACAAGCCTCCATTTAAGTAACTCATGTTCCCCAGAGTAATGGGATAGCTTGCTGCAACCGAGCTGCTTCTCTTCATTCCCTCTCTGCCTCTGCTCTTCAGGGACGCTGTTGCCCTACTCTTTTCTTCCATGAACGTTTTTAATGAGTCCACGTCACCTCTGTTGTGTTAGATGAGAGTTCTCATAGTTTTCATTAGGCCAGCATGTCCCCGTTACACTCTCAATTTGTTGCAGACCATTACTGGGAAGAAACTTCTTAATTGTCAATCATTACAAATCAATTTCTCCGGCTTCTGACCGTAGTTAAAGTGATGGTGGATGGCTGAAGCCTTGCCGCTTGGAGAAACCGTGTTCTGCACTCTATTTGGTCTCCTTCGTGTTGGGGTTAAAATAAGCTTAGCTGCTTTAAAAAGCTGCCAAAGCAAGAGGGATTTCCTAACCTCAGTGGAGATACTTTTGTACAGTCACATGTACATACTGTGCTTGCAAGACCTTTCCAATTTAGATCTTTCCTTCAGCTTGTTCAGACACAACCATCTTCTGTTACACCTACTCTGTCACATCCACACTCTGCTTTACTTCCCCAGTCTTTGTGAACACTGTTGATAGCATCCACTCTGATTGGGAAAAGTCACTCAATTTAACTGACTTACAGCATTCTAGTTAAGTCTTCCTTCTGATGATAAAGCCATTTGAAGAGAATTGTCTCTGCACGGTATATGAAAGGAATTCTTCTCCCGCCTCCTTACCACAGTGGTATATTTTTCTCATTAAGTCATTAACTCAAATTCCAAAGAGATTTACTACCAGAAGAAGCTTCTGTAGATAAATCCTCTTGGGGTTTTATGCCTGGTTGTTTGTGTTGTTGTGGGTTTTTTGTTTGTTTGATTGGGGTTTTTTTAACCTTTTGTGACGAAGTCAATGCTATGCAAGGCAAGCTGGACTTCAGGCCTCTCATTTTTCTTGAGTGTGCCTCTCTTGGTGATAAGGCTTACTCTCTGCCTGCTGCTCAGGGGAAGACCAAATGGTTCAGCCACCTTTGGACTGGATCTCTGGCTTGTAATCCCAAGTTCTCAACAGGCCTAAATTGATTTTTCATCTATCATAGCAGTTTCTTAGTGGTGGTATAGTTTGGCAGATACATATAAGTAGCCCTTAAATATTTTGCTTTGTAATACTCATTAAAACCCAAGAAAACAGGCTAAAGGCAGCTTCCTTGTTCCACTGTACTGCAATAAGCAGGTTTTGTTTCACAAGGCATATGCTGGGGTATGCCGTTCATGATGGGTTTTCATGATGGGTATGGTTTCATTCAAGGCTTTCTCACCAAGTTGCCTCCTTATGAGAGAGTATTTAGGAGTATTTTCATCTCCCAGGAATAGTATTTCTGAAGGGAGGGGAGGAAGCTTTCAGACAAACACAATGTGCCAAGGAAGACCATTCAAGAATGAGTTACCCCTTCGATCATTTGCAATGCAAATACACATCACTTCAGTTGGAAGGGGCACTTAGTACAGGTTGGGTAGGGCTGGCACAAAGTCTCTTGGTATTGTGTTCTGGAGAACAAGACTATGTATTTGTGGTTCATTTGTGAACAGCTGCAGCACTTTGACCTGTATCTAGACTAAAATTTGACATGGTACCTAGAACCGTGGTGAACAGAACTTATCTTTAGAAGTTGGTGCAACAGGAGAAAGTTATTTAGCTATCTAGAGATGATTTAGCATTCAAAGGCATCTCAAACTGCAAGCAGACTGGATAAACAGAAAATTGGAAAGATGGCAGCTTAAGCTGAAGTTTCAGAGTCAATCAGATAACTGTCTCTGTCAAGAGCAAATCTGGAATCACTGTGGAAACTTAGACTCACTCTGGCAATAAATTTCAAGCCATGAGAACAGTAAGTTCCATTTCCAATTGGGTTAAGTTTTGTCTTATGTGAGTACCTATTTCACCCCAACACTTTCTACCAGAAATATAAATGTGGACTGAGAAAGTTGTTATGCTGATCATGACAGCATAGGAGCAGCAGGTAAACTGTTTCTCTCAGTACACAAATCCCTCTCCCCTCTGTATTACTTAGTTTGCCTGGTACGAAAGGTATCCAGATAGCTAGGACTGGACAGGCTTTTATTCTCATGATGCTCCCTAAAAGGTATTTCTATTGCTAGTGTTTCACTTTTTATTCAAGAAAAAATGAGTATTTTCTTACTCTACCAGACACCTGATCATTATCTGTTTGAGCAGGAAGCATCTAGCTATTTCTCAGAATTAGCTTCTGAAAGCTGAGAATGTCCCACAAAAATGTAAATCCAGTTCTTCATACTTTGGGTTAGCTGAGAAACAAGAAACTTCTGCAGGCACCTCCCTTTAGCTCAGCATGGTGTTGCAATACACGTATTGCCACTTAGGCCTTACTCTGCAAATGTTTTTCTTGTGCAGCTTTCACTACGTTTTGTGTGCTCCTTCCCCTTTGCCTTTGTGTTTTAAGAGGAGTGAGCACCGAAGACTGTAGGCAGTGTTTGTGCAGGAAGTGTTTCATGATGGGTATCTGTTTGTATATAGATATCTCAGTCGTGGACCAACACTGAGCAAGGTGAGAGGGATGGGGGAAGCAAGGATAACGCTTGGACTTTGAATAGGAAATTGGAACGAGCTGCTGTGTTGCAAGGGCTGAAGATTGAGATGCCACCCCCTCAAATTCATCAAACTCTTTATCAGTATTGGAGGAAGTGTCACATTTGTTGTAGCTGGTTAGCTTGCTTTGGAGAGGTTATGGTTTTGTGCATTGTGGCGGGGAAGGTGCCTTTAGATTGCTTCAGTTCTAGGTATTGCCGTGCAAGTCTTGCAGTGGTGTTTGGGGTTATTGTGCCTCAAAAGTGCACAAAAAGTTGCAGCCAGTGCTTGTTTGATTATTTTATGGGTATTCAGTGGTATAAAAGGGGAATGTGGATTGAAGTTAGTCAGGAGAGCTGAATTCTGAATTTCCATATGCTCATTGTTCTGGTATTGTGAATCCTGAAACCTGCTTAACTGTGATTCAAGTAAAAACACTGCATGTTAAAAATCTTCCCTTTTGCATCTTAGCTGGAGGAGGTTGCTTGTATTACAGCAATAAAAAATGTTTCTGGTCAGGAACCTACTGCTTCTTCAGAAGCATATGACTATGAGAGAGAGCTTTTGCTTGCAGCCAGTGCCAGATTGCAAAGAGTCACCGAGGTACACGAGAAGCACACCCTGCCTAATGGTCCCTCTTCCTTCCACTACACTATCTACTTCTCCTAAGGATATTAACCCTAAATAAGCAGGCTGACCCTATTATTGTATCAGATAGTGGCTAATAATGTTGATCTCTTCCTCCTTTCTCTAATGCCTGCACTGTAACAGTAAATTAAATAAGAAGATGGGGAATAGGAGTGGTAGAAAAAGTAGGCCTAGAGAGAATTATGTTTTGGGAAAATTGTGTGTGGAGGAAAGCATAGTAGGAAATAGCTGGAAAGGAAGGGAGAGGGAGAACAGATGCAGGAGAAGCCGTAAGGATTCAGTAAATCAAGTCAGTAACATTTAATGAGAGCATGTTAATCACGTGCACAGATCTTGCTGGCAAACAAGTAGAGCTGTGGAACACACAGGACCTTCTTGTCTACTTGTTTTTTAACAGTGTAAGGAAAACTTTGGTCTGTCCCAGAAGGTGATAGCAGTAGAATTATAGAGTAAATTCTGCAATGTGGATGAATTCATGCTATATGTGTGAAGAAATACATTGGCTTCTAGATGTCTAGAGCTTGGTGTACTCCATTTAATAACAAGCAAAGACTCTAGTACTTAACTGAGAGAGTTTTGGGTACTCAGCAACAAAAAGTAACAGATGTGCAACAGATTTATGGTAATATGTACTATATTACTATTTTTTTAGCCTCTTATGGCTGTTGTTTTACCAATTTTTGTGCTGATACGATACTGTTCAGAAGGTATGTCCTGCTTTATTTTCAGTCATATTCCTGAAAGGGTGCACTTTTATGGTGTCCTTCCCTGTTAAGCAATCTGCAGTGGCAGCTTCCACAGACATGGAAGCTTTTAAAAGTTGTCATATTGGGTGAGATCAAAAGTTTTCTTACTTGGTGTTCTGTTTTCAGTGAATGCCTAGAAGAGAAAATAAATAAAAGAAATAAAATGCTGCACCTATAAGGTGATATCTCCCCAAATACTAATCACTGTTTTCATGATTTGCATCTTGGAGTTTCCTGAGCCTAGGGATATATCTGTCTGTGTTTTAAAAAGAAAAACAAAAAAGCAGTAGCACAGGTTTTAATGACTTAGTCCATAAAGCATGTGCTTTTGCAGACCACAGTTTAAAGACAGGCTGTTTCATCACAGGAGTTGCCTTTAATTTTAACCATGGCTGAGTTGGCAGCTTTGATAGTTGTTGGATAACTTCTTCAAAATCTTGAAAAAGGTTTGAATTGATAGAATATGTGCAAAATGCCAGGATGATTGTGTTCTAATTCAGAACTATTTTGCTATAAATGCAGGGGTGGAGTAGAATTTATTTTTCATTGAAGATAAAAGCAGAATTTTAGGTGGAAAATTACTGACAGCCAGAAGTTAAGGCAGTAGTAGGATCAGCCAGGGATAGATGAGAGGAGGAAGAAGTACTGGAGCACACAAAGGAGGGAAATACTACATTCTTTCACCAGGTTTCATCTTTGACACCAGTCTTTGGCTAGTGAGTGCTTGTTCAAGTAGCTGGGAAGGTCGAGGAGTGTTTACCTCCTAATTGGTGTGAGGCAGATGGATGTGGGGGTGTGGTGAGTATTTGTGTACCTACCCACATGTGGGTGAAATGGAAAAATGCAACCTCTGCTTATTTCCTCTTCCCAGTTTCATTTAGCTAATATAGAAATGTTATAATCATAACACTGATGAAATCTTCAACTATTCCTCTTCTCTTCTCTTCTCTTCTCTTCTCTTCTCTTCTCTTCTCTTCTCTTCTCTTCTCTTCGAAATAGAATAGTCTACATCTGCTGAATCACTCTGCTGCAGGAAAATATGAAAATAAAAAGAAAATATTCAGACTGCAGTGCTTCTGTGCAAAATGATTTACACATTTTTTCCTAACAGATACGTTTGTCAGTGTTAAATGGCCCTTAAACTGACTTCCATCTGGTATAAGCCAGTGTTGGTACAGGAGAGTGCTTTATGAAATAAGTACACAACAAATTCTGACTGGATCCAGATCTAACAGTTTTTTTATCGCCTTTTTCTTTCTCTGGGATTGATGGTCTGAAGTACATAAAATGGTCAATTGGGAGTCAGACCCAAAGTGTCATAGGTCCATGAAGGATTTGGTTTTGCTGTCATCACTCTACATGCGTAATCAATTATGAGCATAACTACACAACTTTGAAGTCTCTTAATGTGCAGTACCAAGATTTGTAACAGTTGGGTATTTTCTACACTATCCCCTTCAGTATTTCTGCTTTTCTGTTGCACGAGAGCTGATAGAATTCGTAAGGCTAACACAAGAAATAGGGAATGCCGAGTCCTCATTATTTCAGAGGAAGGAGAGCACTGAAACCTGTTAACAAAATCTCTTCTGCTGGGGTGGCAGAACTGTGCCAGGTTCAGAGGCCCTGCCCGTGCCAGCTGGGCAAAGGTGTGTGCAAGAGGGAGGCTAAAGGCTCTTGAGGAGAGTACAGCAGTACTGGGGGGAGTCTCAGACGCTTAGACCAGGGCTGGTGGGAGATACAAGTGCTTAAACTGGCATCTTGCCCTAATGCTAGCCAAAAGGCGCAGACCGGTGTTGAATTGCTCAGCAGGAGTTCAGACCCAAGCGTTGTTCAGTCTGGGGAGAACACGATAAGCCAGACATGTACAATAGAGAATGATGGGAAAGCAGCTCCCAGGAATGTTTTCCTCTATAAATTGTATTTTTATTGGACAGCTTTTTAATTTTTGTCATCAGAGTGTGACTAAACGCTTCCTTCTTGAGGGTGCCGAGGGAGGGAGGCTAGGGTTTAATTCACTGGAGATATCTTAGTGCCATTTTGGTTTGGGTACCAGCTGCTGATCTGATAAAGCGACTCCATGGAAAAAATTACTTCTATTAAGTATGCTCTGTGTATATGATAAATGTTTGAATTATTAATGGTGCTTTTTTTCTGCAACCTAACTGTGGGAAGAGAGAAGATCTGTTCACAGGACTTTTGGCAAAGTACTTGTGCAAAAAAGTGGTCTGGGAGGATAGTGTCTGAGGCTCTCAGGCACAGATTAATATCTCTGTAGCAGGACAGTACTGTCTGGAGAGTCTTTATGTCCTCTGTCAGATATTGAAGTAATTAATTAAATAAAATTAATTAAATGGAAAAAAAAACTCTAACAAACCCACAAACAAAACCTCAAGGAAGTATTTATCACTAGCACTCTCAGTTCTTAGTGTCAGGATTTTGTAATGATGGGTAGGAGTTCTTAACATCTTTCATACTGCTTTAAAATGCTTTGTCTCTTAGGTACCTCTGTTGTTCTTGGAAGCTTACTGCTTCTGATACAACAGCGGTAGCAATTTCTTAATACAATACAATGCCTACTAATAATGTTACCAAAACAGAAATGCTTTTGTTTTTCTTCATTGCGGTGGAAATACATTGCGTATTATTTTGTTGTAAGTATTTTTCTTTAGAACAGTTCAACTCATGTTAGATACTCTTCACGTATTCTCATGAAGATGTCAGACATGTGGCATTATATAGTATTTTTAGCATAACTAATGAATATAGTAGAGACTGAAATAAGCACTGTTTTAGAAACCCAAGCACCTGCAAGGCAGCTTACTGTCATTCTAAGGGAGAAATTTCCTTTCACTTTTTGCTGCCATGATAGCTTTTCAGTTGGCTCCTTCTCCCTCCTCTCTCTGTGTAATGCCTTAGTGATGAGCATTGGAGCCACTAGAGAGAATAGCATAGAGTTGCTGGTTTCTTGGTCATACAGAACCATGCTCTCTATAAACAGTCCCTTTAGTCTTCTTTTGGTTGAGAAAGGGAGGCTTTTCCCATGAAACTGGAAACTTGAACGCTTGGGCTTTGCTTTGCCAAGTGTGCACCTTTCTGATCTGCCAGAGATTGCGGCTCGGTTGCTATGTGGTTTCTTTTTGAAAACGATCCGTGCACCGTGTGAGTCACATTTAACTGGGACTTTTAACCTGCTTCTTGCAAATGAGGCATAACATGTTCTCCTGTGTTGCTTTGTGCTAAGTCTGAACTCTGCATCCCGTGTTCTGGCTAAGAGAAGTGTCTAAGAGAGAAGGTTTTTATTAAAAATTAGGTTTTCCAGAAACTTCTGTGCTAAAGCCAATGCTTGTGTGTTCCTTGTAACTTACTTTCTTCTCTGTTATGGGACTTAGTAATAGTGCAAAAACTTCAATATCTCCAGGATATTAGGCTCACTGGAGCTATACAGCACTGATATTTCCATGATGGAAAACTCCTGTTGCTAACAGTTGCATACTTTACATTGATGAATGAGTGGATGGGATGTGGTAGAACATTCTGATATGATGAGAAGGTTGAAGGTTTGAAATAGGAGTACCAGCAAGTCTGGTAAAAGGAAGCCAGATGTATAGAAAAGAAAGTAGGAGAGTAGAAAAAGCAAATGATAGGGTAAGTGTTTAAAAGCTAAGATCTTTACCTAGTTAACTACCTACAGTGTCCTGTTTGGAGAAACGTCATGTTCAGGCTTGAACTTAACTTCCATAGTGAAAGCCAAACATGAGGAAGAAGTTACAGCTGAGAAAAAACCACCCAGCATGAATAGTCAAAGCCCTGGAAGCATTATATATTATATGTTATATATTACATATTATATATTTATTATATATTATATATTTATTATATATTATCTGTATAAGGACACCAACTTTTGCAGTGCTTAGCTCTTGGGTTTGACAGCAGAGCCTGTGCGTGCTGCGGCTGCGTGGTTCAGAGTGCAGGTTCTGAGGTCAGATCAGATCAGCCTGTGTGGTGGAGTGTGGAACTGCTGGGAGACTATAAACTCCAAAGGTAGACAGGCTGTTGATTATTATGGCTACCCCTCTTCTCCATATGGCTGTCTTCCTACAGGACTTCATTTTGAACTGCAGATGTGTTCTTTAGGCAAAAAGCTGAATCATAACCGGATTTTAATTTGAGCTGCTAAGAGGTCTCCCATCAGGGATCTTCAGTCAGCTGATGTGTGACTGATACTCACCTTGACAGAGCTCTCTGTAGGAGAAGTAGCATTTTCTGTAGTTGTCCTTGATGTTCTAAATAAAGCACGTTTTGCTTGTAGTAGTCTGCTTTTTAACCATTTAACTTTGTGCTGTTTTTCAGAGGATGTGCTGAGTAAAGATGCTGGGGAGTGTGCAATATGCCTGGAAGAGCTGCAGCAAGGAGATACTATAGCACGGCTGCCTTGCCTCTGCATATATCATAAAGGGCAAGTATTCCTTAGGGTGCATATAAAATTCCAGAAGGTTGCATTTAAAGGAGCACTAAAACTTAGTTTCTTTTAACACTTAAAAAGTAAACAAACAGCTAGAGCCGTAAATATGTTTTCACAATGACATCTTTCTGCATTTCCACCAATGTATCTGAAGTCAGTTTTCCCTACTATGCTCTGCTCTTGCTTGCATGAAAAGCCCACAGGAAAAATACAGCAAACTCACTTGTATGGAGGAGGTTTGCTCAGCGTGGCTTAGTTTGTGTGTACGTAAGTTTTGTCAAATGCTAATAGATTTGGGGAGAAGAGCTGAAATGCTCTTTAAACGTGTTTCATACCTTTTTCACAAATAACTACAGGAAGCAAGGTATCAGTGGACGATATAAGCCAGGTAATAGTGTTATTAGTGAAGTAACTGTGTATGAAAGCTGGATAGTAACTTGTAAAATGCTTTCTTAGAAAATTCTAATGCTTGGGAAACTCAGGTTTTCAACAGTGTTTAATATCCAAATATTACTGTGGTTTGGGGTTGTTAAATTTTCCAATTATGTGTGTATATACATTTACTTCTTTGTATAATACAAAATCCTACTAGTTGTTGATATTATGAGAAACCAATTTATACTCGTATCTTACTGCTCAATGTTACTGAGATATTCATGTCAATTGTTTTCATTTTTGTCTTGCATCCAACAGCTGCATAGATGAATGGTTTGAAGTAAATAGATCTTGCCCTGAGCATCCATCAGATTAAGACAAGATTCATGGTTTTAGGTAATATTTATTTTTAGATGTGTACATTTCAACAATAAATACCTTGATTATCTGAAATAACTCCTTAAGCTATTTTTTGTAATTTGTGAATTTGCTACTATGTCTCAGAACTGCTGTATTGACCAGAAAGTATTGATGTATATTGCAATATGTAAAACGTTTCTGCATCCTTATATGGCGTGGTCTGAAATTATATATTCTGGTGTTAGTACTGGGAAGTGGCAAGTCAGTGCCAATAAAGCTTTAACATTAACTTTTTAAAAGAGTATTTTTTCTGTGGAAATGAAACAACATAATACAGTTGTGTGATTTTGGATTGTTCCTTGAGTACTGGCATTTATTTCTGACATTGGAATCATATGAAAAAGTTGAAAGTAAGTATTTTGAAAACCACTTTCTTGTTAATGCATTCCAGAATATTTCAAAGATAAATATAAATGAAAAATATTAACAAGTTTCTATCCATCCCATCTCACAGAGGTTCACATTCTTCCAGCTTACATTTGTGTTAATGATATCAGATCTGCAAACAGTGTCAAAGGTTTAAAGGATAGGTTTATTCTTTTATCTTACTAGTTTGAAGACTTTATCTTGCAATAAACTACTGCCTCTAAGCATTGCAAAACACACTAACAATCATCATAATTCTTAGGGAAATGGAAATGTCTGAAATTCTGGCTGGTAGCTGAGGGTTTTGCTTTGTTGTTCTGATGGTAATTTAAATTTCAATAAAATACAAAGACTTCATAATTGGCATTTATTTGTTAATCTGTATCATCTTCCTTAGTGATTCTGCATTGCAGGTCACGCTGCAGTGCTATGGTTGTTTTAGGGGTAGCAAAGGAAATCTTGAAGAAAGGTATCCTGCTACAAGGGTGATTGTTTTAACCTCAGGGCAGCGTTAGCCAAAATTAATAAATAAACATGTTTCCTGTATTGCCCCAAGAACTGAATTGTGGAAGAAGCCCACATGCTGTTTATGAACATATTTGTCTCTGTCCATGCTCATGTGTGTCTAACCTCATGTTAAAATGTATTTGGTTTTTTTCCACAGCAGAGATGGTGATAACTGGGGGCTTATGGAAAAGGGGAAGGAAAACACAATGGTTGTGCTCATGATGTTTTGAGTGTGTCATATACTGAAATAGCTGAAATGATGGTACTTTGTCTTCTGCTTTTTCAACAGCTGCTTCCACTGATCAGAAAACATAGGAGATGTGAGGTTCCCTTGGTGAATACAGCGTGCCTGGCTTGAGGCTCCCAGTTCTTTGTGGCTGAAAAAGGCAAAGACAGACAGTGGCATGGAAAGAAACATTGTGGACACCAGTTACTTGCCAGTCATGCTCGGTATACCAAACACTCATGCAAAGGACTCACAGGGATTTTGAAAATGCTGCACATTCTGTAACAATCAACTCCCCATGGACATTACTGACGCTATTTTGTATTGAAGGCCAAAGTTCCTAATTTCAGCCTATCGTCTGGTTCTGTGAAGAAGCGAGTTATTGGACATGTTTCCTACTGCCTCAGGTGGAAGCGGAGACGTTCAATACGTGCTGTCTGAGACCCTTGCAGGAGAACCGCCCCGGTTTTAAGTGGGAACGTTTTCACCTTCTCATTGGCTGAAGAAGAGTAAATGGCAAACTAAATATAATCTAATAGTGAGACCTTAATTTACTGAATTCACACCCTGTTTTACGTTCTTCACTTTTTTCAAGAACAGAAAACATAAACTTCTCTGCATAGGAATACTATATTTCAAAATTTTGTAACTTAACCTTTGTCACAATGCAGTCCAAAGAGTAAAACCAAGACAGGTAACTAATTTATATTGATCAAGCTATAGGGATTGTTGAAATCTGTACACTGTATTGCTATTTAATTAACTAAAACTTCTCTTTTACTGCTTGTGAGTAAAAAAACAACAACAAAAAAAAAAATGCAGCAAAGCAAAATCTTAAAGCTATGCAACTTTTTTTTAAAAAGGAAAAAAAAAAAAAAAGAATTCTGAATTTTAAGTGCTGCCAGTTAAGGTAATTTGTTTAACGGGTATTTTTTAAAAACCTTTCAGGTAATTATTTTACTGTACTACTCTCATCTCCAGGCTGCCTCCTGAGGTGTAAATGAGTAACTACAAATGTGGGCACAGCAAGAGGTTTTTATAGGCATGGGTGAGATAACATCGAGGTGGGATTCGCGTTTCATTTTTAAAGCGTGCGCGAGTTTTTGTTTCTTTGTTTTGAATGTTTTCCTGATGGCAGGATCCATAGTGCTTTGCATCTAAATCCTTGGTCTCTTTGTCTGGAGACCAGCATTTGACAGTGTGGTTTGTGCTGTTTTGTTTCTTCTTTAAATGCACCTGTATTTCTCTAATTTATTATTATTTTACTGTATTATATTGGTATAACCAGGGCTCCATGAAACACAGGATGTCTCTGAGAGGGTATGCCAAGTAAAACCGTGGATAAGTATTAGTTCCCATAAAGTATCACAGTTCACAAAAAAAAAACCCCACAAAAGGAGGGAAGAAAAGAAGTCAATAAACTGGAACAGATATCAGGGCTTAGAAGCATACTTTTTATATCAAGAATTAATCATAGTAGTTTCTGTATTTCACAGCACAGGGAAGAATTTATGAATATTTATTAGTGACATCATTTTTAGTGGGTTTCAGCAGTTAAAATCGGTTGCACAACACTTGGAACATTTTTCTTGTACATACATAATTCTGCTTTTCTTTTTTAAGTACATATTTCTCTCTGTTGCTACTGTGATTCATATCAAAAAGGGCAAAGATCAGGAGCAACTGCTGCTATCTGGAGAACAAGTGCAGTGCATGTTATAAAATTCTCCTATCTTGCTTGCAGAGCAATTCTTGCCTGGAAAACATTTTCTCCAGAATGTTGCTCTGTAAAATGCCTGCGTTATGCTGCAAATCTAAAGGAGTCCAAACTAGATAATTGTTTAATCGCCAGTGCAATTTCTATATTTTTGGGCTTGCATCACTGGTTTCAGCTGAACCTGTAACCGTGGGGCCCTGTTGTATTCTGTTTTTCAGTGGAAGCAGAATCATTTCTCACACTTCCAGTTCTGTAGTCACATCAAGTGTACAGTCGTTCCCTGTACAGAGTCCTTTTTAGCCGAGAATTTGTGTTGCCTTGTATTGTCATGGGGGGGAGGGAGGGGTTGAGGAATTACAGCACCTGTAATACTCGAATAGTGGTGTTGCCTGCTGGCCCACTTTTCCAGAGTTTTAAATTCCTGCTATCTTCTGAAAGTAAAGCTTTTGCACTTGCTTTGATTTAATGTTTACTGTTGGCTTTGTGCCTACAGAAACTCACTTGTAATAATGTAAAGGGGGTAGGTAAGTGTTTTGGTGTCCTGTGCTCTGAGGTCGTAGATAGCTTTTGGCTTGGGGGTTAAGTAGGTAAATATTATAAACATAAATACGTTTACAACTTAAGCTCAGTAGTTCCTATTTCTAGTTCATTTACTGTTCTTTCAAAAACCTTAATTTCCTTTATTCAGATGCAAGTAGCTGAGCTGGTTTAAGGACCCAGGAGTTATTACTGCTGCCCTATGTTTAGGAGCAGTGTTTGAATAGCATGCCACTAGCAGTCACACTGGTGCACAGCTTTGCAGACAAGAGTCCATTGCTGCTTCCATCAGTACGATAGAGCAGCAATACCTTGGGTTGTCTGAGGAACTGAGATCAGGTCAGCCTTAGATCCTCGTTTGGCATTCTCGGTATCCATAAATCTATTCGGAAAGGCTACGGGAGGTTTTCTTGTATCAAAACCTGTAATACAGACCAAGCCTAGAATGACCCTGGAAGCACCAGAGCGTTGCTTGGGTTTGAAAATGCCTGTGGAAATTCACTTATGTACGTTTTCTATCACCAGCTGTGTTGGTCAGTTGGCAATGACCATGCAGTAGACATAGCTGTAGTCATAGGCAACACCTTCATTTTAAAAACATCCTCACAGTGGACCTGTGCTTCAGAAGGGGAAAATAAACACCAGACAAGTCCTGTGTCTCGATCAAGGAATACCATGCTTGTCCACAAGAAGCAATAACTTAAATTACAGTGCGATCTGCTTCTTTGCCTGTAAATATATTGAGATTGCCAATTCTGTGCTGCTTCAGAGTACTTTCTGTCATCTGGCCTCTATCTTCACTAAGTATGTAAGGGTGTGAAATAATTCCCATACTCAGGTCTGCCATAAACATGCTGCTTGCCAGAAGGGAAAGAGTAGACTCAACACTGTCTTGAAATGTGAGATTTTTCCAAACTTGTAACATACTCGTGTATCTTGAGTAGCAACTTGTGTTTTGAAGTTCCTAGTGGAGGTGGCTATAGGTTGGATTGTACAGAACCATATAGCATACAGTACCAAGAGAGCCATGCTACTGTCAGCACTGGACACCCATTGTCCTGTCTCATATAGATCAGCATAGCTAGAATTAACACTTCCCTTTGAAGGAGGTGGCTAATTTTCTTTCAACATATTTACTCAGTGGTGAGTCCAGTGGGATCTAAAAGCAGAACTACGAAGCACACTGCAAATTTGTGGTATTTTATTTTGGAAAATAAAGACTAAAACAGATGGTCTTATTTGTAATCAATTTAACTTTCATGTTCAAGGGAAAGTGTACTGCAGTATTTTGAAACGGAAGTTGTGTAGGTGATGTACAAAAACACGGGTGGATATTTGTGACTTTGTGACTTTTTTTTTTTTCCCTGTTTCCCACTTTATGATGTAAAGGAGGTTTTATGACCGAATCTTGAGGTTTATACATTTATCCTAGTTCTTAATGTTAGGAGCATTGGCTTTTTAATGAAGTCTTTGCTGAAAGGCTGAAGAGCTGGTGATACTGATTCCCAGTATACTAAAATATCAGCAAATGTGGTAAAAATAATTTTTACTCAGAAATGTGGATCTTTGGTGTTTCTGGATGGATAAAGTCTAACACATAAGATGTGCTTTTAGTATGCTGCCTTTTCCACGTGAGGTCTTCCGAAACATGCTCCCTTTCTTCTGTGTTCCACCAAAGCAGGGAACTTGGCACTTGAATGGTACTGCTGTCTCTACCTGAATAGCAACAAAGCATATATTGGGTTTGATATGGGCCTTGATCTCTCTTGAGTTTCTCTGAATTTTAGCTGCTTTCCCATACTGAAAGAGAGTACTTGTGTGCACATTTGGTATTGCTGGTTTGTACATACTAATGTTGCTGTCCAGTTGTGAGTTTCCTGCCAAGAGACTGCTGTATGCCCAGGAGTGCAGAAGTGCTACCGTGGATCTTCCAGCTCACCTTTGCCAGTGGAGGATTATCTCATTTTTTTTAATGAGTGCTGTATTTCATGATTCACTTCCCACCTGCCCAAGCTTAAAGGTCATCTTAGTATGAATTTCTTCTCCTCCTCCTAGCTGAAGACATGATACGTTTTAGGTGATACTCCCTGTCTTTGGATGGGCTTTCCATTGGCATCACAAAAACTAACGCAAGAGGTTGCAGCTGGAAGAGGAAGACTTGTTATGGGTTTGCTACAACACAGTCAAACGTGGTTTTTCCTGCAGCAATGTCATCAGCTTGTACCACTTATTGTCGTTCAAAATACTCTGCGTAAGAAATTAATGACAGAACTATGTCCCAGATTTGTTTCCTGAGTGTAAAACTTAAGATCTTTTCTCCATATGTAGATGAACCTGCTTCTAAAATCAGGTTGCAGGTGTTTTACCCTGTTGGGAGTGGGGGTCAGGGGTGTAAAAGGAAAAAAAAACCCCAACAAACAGTCCTTAATCTCAAGTTGTCTCAAGTTCCATTTGGTTGTCTTACCACACAGTTCAGCTGGCTTCCCAAGTGGCCACATTGTGTTCTGTGAGATAATTTCTCAAGTAGGTCATAGCTGATGACGGGATAAACTGTTAGATGCCCATGCTGTGGGGCATTATTAGTTGCTGAAGACTTGCTCAGGTAAGCTACCGTAGGAACATCCTGTACCTGAAAAAGGTTGGACTTGGTTCTGTCTTTCATCTAGTAAGTTGCCAGTGTGTAAGAAGTAGAAAGCAGCAAGCCTGCTAGCTGATCTTTCTGGCAGCTTTTAATCTGTGTATGTTTGTTTGAGAGACTTTTGCCCTTGGGTGTGCTTTGGCAAAGATTTTGCAATGATAAGTAGGATTTGCTTGATTCTGGCAGAGGTTCAAGTGTAAGTAACCCAACATTGCAAGAACATAATCTGTTCCTGAATCCTGTTCCTCTTGTTTTCACTCAAAGCTGACCCTTTTATTGCTAATTTGTTGTATTTCATAGTAAACAGTTCTCAGCATGACTGGTCTCAAGGTGTGAAATTCTAACTGGAAGAGACATCAAAGCATGATTCCGTGCTCTTCCCAGATATATTAAGACAAAGCAGAAGTATTTGTTATCGTGCAGTCACGAATTCTCTCCTTAGAGGATATTGCCAAAGCACTGTAACTTTGAAGGAAGAAGAGAGGTGGCTTAGCTGTGGAGGGGATGTTTTAATCAACTACTTACTTTTGAAAGCTGCAGCATCACACTGAACGAGTGCTGGTCCAGTGTTAACCTTATCATTTGATTGCAAGTTGCATTCTAGCTCTTGCTACCCTTTGGCAGGTACCTGCTGGTAAGGACCAGAGTGTGTATTCCCCTTTTTTGTATGCCTCTTCCCACAGAGCTAACCCTGCCCAAGAGTTAGAGGGAACTCTGTGCTAGCTTCTGAAATGCCTCCTGTATGTGCAGTGGTAAGGGACAAGATGTCTTCCTTCAGTAGCCAGAGCAGAAATTGGAATGTAATTTGCAATGTCTAATTGAAACATGTTTGTTTGTTTGTTTTTTAATTGAGCAGTATGATTGCAAGTCGACTTCAGTTGTTCTAAGGTACTCTTTTCAGTAGTTTGCCAGTACATAATCATGAATGAAAATATTTTTTATTGATTTTTAGGTTGTATGTTTTAACATTCCATTCATGTAAAATATGTACAAATATATGTAATAAATCTTTTGAAGCACAGTTTTCTTCACACTTCCAAGTTATTTTTTACTGATTTTTTTTTTTTTTTTTTTAAAGTATTAGTGAAAGAGGCATCACTGTGAGGCAGAGCTTCTGTATGCCTGTGCTGCAGACCAAGCTGAAGCAGAGGAAGGAAAAGCAATGCGTGATGTGTAGTCACAGCTAGGACAGCAACTTGGTATCTCGCCTGTTTGCAGTTCTACAGGTAGGAGTTGCAGACCCTCTGGGCCAGCCTCTGACTCCCTCTCGGAGCCCTTTTTGTTCTCACAGACCCTGAAAAGCAGCTACGTGACAGGCTTTTATCCGGCTGGCCAAGGACAGTCTTGGCAAGGCAGGGCTGATGTAGCTGCTGTTTTGCCGTGGTGGCTGGAGGTGAGGTATCTCTGGTTGATGGGTCTTCTAGTCATTTTAGCAGACATGATGGCCTTCAGGGTTAGTATACACTAGAGCTGCCAGGTCTGCAGGGTGGAACTCACTGATGGTTTTAAAAGAGAAAAGGGTGGGGGCAAGGGCTTGATAAACAGCCTGTTCTCATCACCTAGGGACTCGGAAGCTCCATCAAAGCATCAACCTAGTTTAATACACTGCTCGTTCCTTCAGTTTCCTCTACCCAAACACCAGTCTAGCTTCCTTCCAAACACTTCAGAGGTTCCTCTTTAATACTGACTCCCTGCCAACATACCCATGTCTGGGTGATGGATGGATTTCCTTGTCCCTGGTGGTCTTCAACACTTTCCTATCTGTCCCTAAATGTAGCAGCCTCCTCCCAGCTGGAGATGAGTTGCTGGAGGAAGGAATTTCTGCCCAGAGCAACCAAGGGCATTAAATTCTTCCCCAGTTGAACTCCTGGGCAAGGACAGAGCCTTGGTGACTGCCTGTAAACCTACAGGTAGCTGTGGGCACAAGAGATGCGTCTGGCTGTGTTGTTACTCTCCATCTTCCTGCCTGCCCCAGCAGCAGCTGAGGAGATGCAGTCTTTGTGCTAGGAGTGAGATGAAGAAGGGCACAGATGAGCCGTGTGCTACTAAGGACACACATGTTTTGGATGGTGTATGATGTAAGTCTGCTGAGGGGAGAGAGTAATTTTATTCCATTTCCCCTGCATTGGTTGGGAGTGGAGCTGCAGCTGCTCTGAGCAAAACCAAAGTGTATTTCACCGAGGTTACGTGCAGTGCAGGTGGGGAAAATGAAAGGAGTTTAGTCTCTGGCAGGAAATGGCTTGTATGTGGGGCGTTGCATCTCAGCTCAGCAGGGTGCTGCTCCCAGCCACGAGGGCTATGGGCGGGCTGGTAATAGCTGCGATGGAATGCGATGCAAGGATTTAAGGCATAGGTTCCTCCGAGGCTGGATGTCTGTCCTTGCTTGCTCCACTTTTGAGAGAAGCCTTCTGGTGTGGTTGGGGATAGCTGAACCCGTTGCTAGAGCATGACGACAGTTATGACTCTCTCAATTCTCTCCATGGGAGATGATAGTTTTAATGCATTAATTATTCAAGTCTGCACCAAGAGACAGTTGGATGTAATTACTAAGGAACACATTCATATCTCTTGCTAGTGTAACTTTTTTTCCCTCTGATTGCCTTCTGGGAAGCCTGAATTCCTTCACTGCCAGTAATTCCTGTGTTTTTTCTCCTCAGTCTTGAGCTGTGTAATGGAAGTAATTGATAACTAGCTAGAGCCGTGTTTGGCGTTGCACCAGGAAAATCTGCTGGAAATCATTCCAGTTCAGTAGGTACAGGATTTCATGTGTGGAATTTAAATTAGTGGCATTTGTTGGTGTGTCCTGCCTTCCTGCTTACAGCTGGGATGTGGGCCATGCTGCTTCTGCCCAAGTTGCTTGCCCCAGGGGGTGAACCAGGCAGCAGTGCTGGCCCTGGGCTGTTCCCAGGGGCTGTCTGCGTGAGCTGGTGATGCTGCACGAGTGTGTGTGTGCATCTGGCTCTGCTACAACATGCTGGTGATGGGTACAGCCAGTGGTTCACATGCGCTACTGGATGCTGCGTTGTTTTCAGCAGGAAAGGGAGCAAAACATGCAGCCTGTGGCTGAGAGCAGGAAAGGAGGGGAGAGTCCCCTGCAGCAGCTGGAGCTTCTCCTCTGACTTTGGAGTGTCCTGTGCTGGAATGTCTTGTTCTCCTTCTGAGGCTGCAAGACCTGAGCAGTGTCTGTGCCTGGAGGGGTGCAGGCTGGAGCCTGCTGGTCTCTGCAGACATCTTCCAGCAAGTATGTTTGGGAGAGGAGGTTCCCAGCTACCTCTCACCCAGCTGGGAGAGGGATGCCCATGTCCAAAAAGCCAAACAGGTCTGTAGAGGACGCTGCTTGTGAGGTGCCGAGGAGCTCCTGCCTGCTGTCTCCTCGCCAGCCAGCTGCTGGACAACAAGGAGCCTCAGCAAAAGCTGAGTGAGATGGCGTTTTCTAGCCCTTGTTTAATAAAGCATCTGTTTTCTGAGGGGGATGAGATCAGGGATGCGTGGGGGCAGGGAGGAGGGTTTGGCATAAATAAATAATTGCATAAAGGCCATCCTCCATTGATGCAAGATGACTCACTCCTCGTAAAGGCAAGAGTGTAGAGGAGGCAGATATTAAAAGTACAGGGCACGGGTCCTCAGCTGAGTTCAGTGGAAACTGCAGGTGCTCAGTGCCTCTCTGGATTTGGCCTGTTAGCTTCTGTGTCACGTTTTGTGTTGAGCTTCTGCCCTGCTTTTTGTTTTCACCCTGGTTACAGACTTCTTTGTTTAAACAGGCGTTTACATTAAGCTGGCTTTGAACAGAAGGAAAAGAAAAATGTCAAGCCTCTGTCTGAGCCCATTCAGGCTTTGTCACTAAGGAGAATGACAACCATGGGGCTGTCACCTTTGTGTGGCAGCAGGGCCTCCTCACCCGCTTCCTGCCTCAGCAGACCCAAGTGACTTTTAAAGTGAGCAGCTTTCCTTTTCACAAGTCACCCAGGCCAGGATTAACATCTGCTAAACTCAGGATTGAAAGGTCTGGCAGGTAATGGGAGTGTGAAAACTCGACAGCTTCATTTGCTCTAGTCCAGAGGTCTAAGTCTCCTGGCTGTGAGGCTTTAGCAGTTAATTAAATTGCTGACTTTAGTGTATAGGGTGAATCCCCAGACACAAGCAGTTGGGAATAATTTAGTTGTTTGCAAAGGGTTTCCTAGAGCTGGAGCTCTGGCTCTCTTCCCGCAGGAGCAAAGAGGACTCTTCCACAGGAGGCTGGTTTGCCCGCAGGGGTAGCCGCTCCCTGCAGGGTGGAAGTGGCCCAGCAGCTGAGCCACCAGCAGCTGCCTCAGGGCTGGCTGCCTGCACTGGGGGCTGGCAGGAGAAGCACAGCTCCCTTCCTTCATGGTGAAGGTGCCTAAAGCAGGGCACACCTGCACCGCACAACATGGTCGCTGGCTGAGGGTGCTAAGCTTGCAGAGAGTGTCTGTCCATTCCTCTTCGGTCCTGCTGGGCTGCCAAGAAGTGTGTGAGCAGGGCATGAGGGTTTAGCTGGGCCCCCATTAAGCGTGTGTCACCATGTCTTGCTGACACCTCCAAAGCAGCACTGCTGAGAGGGCCAGCAGTGGACTCCCGTTCAGCACCGATGTACAAGAGCACAGGACATCCCCTCCTTTCCCAGTATAAAACAATGGCTGTAGTTTTTGCCCCTGGGTGACTACTCGATGAGCTTTTATTCCCTAATCCACCTCTTGTGACCTGTCATTTTCCTCGCTGCCCGTAACTGGGTTGGCGCCCTGTGCTGAAAAGGTCCCTCATGGACAGTGGCAGCTGAAAGCACCCTTCTCCAGCTGTGGCATCTCCTCTCTCTTGTCTGCAGCCAGAAGTAGTTAGGCTGTCACAGTCCCATCTTGATACAGCCAAGTGTCCACTTGACAGGGCTTCAGCAAAGCCAAAGAACTTGCAGGCATCCTGTTCAAGTTCTTTAAAAAACTGTTTATTATCACAGCAGACAAGTTGAAAAAACAATGATGTGCAGAGATCTTGGCAAGTTACAAATGAGTCTTTAAAAAGTCACAATTGTCTAATCAAGTAATCAAGTCTCGAGCAATCAAGTCTCTCACTGCAAGTGGCAAATGTTTTGCTGAAAGTGCTCTACAAATGCCGCAGTAAAACTACGATAAAAGAAATGCAGCCTGAAATGCTATGATAATAAACAAGGAAACTCTGGCTGCTCCCAGAGCAACAACCCGTCTCCCCAGCACCAGATCCCCAAAGCTGTGATGTGCTACATGAAGCAGATACCTTCCACTCCTGGCTGAGTTAGGAGCAGGATGTTGCAAACCCCCCCAGTTTTGTCAAAGCCAGACTGAGCTGTGCTCAGACCTTCAGCCTTGCCCAGATGGTGAGTGTCTGCAGCCCAAAATCACCTCTGAAACAAGTTGCTATGACTGGCATGGTCATAGCATGGTCAGTGCCGAACTCTGTCCTATGTAGAGCTGGGCTCGATCCTGCCACTAGTTACTCTGAGACTGTGTGTAGCTGCTGCAGTCATGTAGACACTCCTGTCCCTGAAAACACTGCCTGGTGTGCCTTGCTTGTAACAGCCAGGCATGTAACGGGATTTGCAGCAGGGCTGAGGTTGTCACACTACAGATAGCTCCCAAGGGCTGCTCTAAACCAAAAGGGGCAGAAGTCTGCATTGGAAGGCTTGGAGGGAGCTGTCAGGGACACTTTGTACTGCTTTGGTCTATCAGTGAAATGAAGACAGGAGCTGGAGTTTTAAACTGTATTTTCTACCTGGTAAATAAGCAAATAACTCAGTGTGATTTGAGCAAACTGGGAGCACATTTCTCTCTAACATGCTCTGGTGAAGGCCCTTCCTGCACCAGTGTCTCCTGCCCTCCAGAAGGGCAGATTGGCAAAGCAGGAACAACGCTCTGACAAGGTGTATGGGTGTCCAATTTGTTAAAGTTGCTTAGAAGTCTTTTTAAGGCTTTTAAGGCCTTGCTTTGGCAGATGTTTTTGCAATTGAAATCCAGCTCGTCTGTAACTCTCTGCCCTTTTGCTCCAGAAAAGAAATGGCTCAGGTGCAGAAATCATTCCAGTTAGCTGGCTTCCCTCTGGCATGGTCTAAAAGTCTCATCTGGCTCCCTGTGAAAAACGAGTGCTGGTACCATGGATAGGGAGGAAAAGCCACTGAAAATGGAACACCAAGTTGGTTTTCTCCTCTTTTTTTAAATTTTTTTTTCTTTACTGTGTGTTTTGTGGAAAGCCTTACGAGTATTTTAAAATGCATTAGCGAGCTGAAGGGAGTAGATAGAATTAGGGACTGGGAAAAGTTTGCTTCCACATAGGAAATAAGAGAACCTCTGACCTGCAAAGCAAGCCCTTTTTCATATTTTGCTTTATGGGGCAGATCTGGGAGATGGGAAGGTGAGAGTTGGTTGGTTTGGCATTTTAACTGGAGAATCTTCTTCCAACCCAGCAAGGTTTTAGTAGGTTAGTCAGCAACTGAAGAATTGAGTTTCTCAAAGTAGAAGGCAGAATTTGAGTTTACCTTTATAAAGCGTGCCTGATTTGCACACAAAAAGAAATAATCAAATACCCCACTTCTTTGCAAACTGGTTTATTTTAAGGACATCTGAAGTTATGCTCCCTAAACACGAACTGTTTTGGGGGGAAAAATGTTTTCTTGCTGGTCCTTATCATTGCTATCTGCCCCTTCCCTTGCTCTTTCCGCTAATTCAAGCATAGAATAAAAGCTTTCTAGGCAAATCTCAATCCTTCTCTATGCTTGCATGTTGCCAGGAGAAGGGATTTCTACTTGACGCAATTGATTTTCAGTCGTCCTTTCTCCCCATTGAAGCTAGGCAACTTAATATTGGTGTACTGCCACCAGTACAGTGTCTAGGCCAAGAGCCAAGGCAATGAACAGCCTGCTAATTAATTTTTCACGTTTATCTCCAGACCCCCTCCCCAGAACAAACACTGTGAAAACAGGAGGTGGCAGTTCCTACGCAACCCTCAGGAAATCTTAAGCAAAAGCATTCTACTGCCAGTTTTATGCTTTTACAGGGATGGCAGTAAGGATTTCTGGCTGTATAAAAGAAAATGTATTGGCTTCAGTATGGAGAGAAAAGTAATCTTAGCCTGATGTATCCATTTCTTGTAGAAAAAAAACAAAAAAAAATCAGCGGTGTCTTCAGTGCTGCCTGTCATCAGTGGAAAAACAGGGGCCTAATTTCTGGGCAGGAGAAAGGTATTAATATTGAAAACATTGGTACCATGCAACTATTATAAATGGGTTTTGTTTCCAGTAAAGCTACGTATGTTCATTTTCAATTATGAGGCAAATAATACTGTGAGCTTGTGGAGTTTGTGCATCTTGCACCCTTTCTTGCATATATGTATATAAATAAGTTAGAGATTATTTACATCAGTGTACAAAATCAATCTAAACTCAGTTATCAAAATGCATACACCTGCTGGTGGATTTGGTCTGTTAACACTTTGCATTTCACCTTCAAAGCTCTACACAAACCTTAATTATTTACCCAGGCAACTTCCCACTCACCAAAAGGATTAACAAGAACAGGCAGGGTAAGAGATGGAGTTGAGGGAGTGCAGCAAGTTCATAAAAAGGCAGCTAATCCTGTATCTCTCTTGTGCCATGAGCAGGTTTACGCTGGTATAAACTCCACAGTCCGAGTGTCAGAGTAACTTTTGTAACAAGAAGCTTGTCAAAATGGGAAAGTCCTCATTCAAAAGCAAATGATCCGGTCTTCATTTTCAAAAGCTTTGGCCTCTTCTTGGCTTATCAGGTTCCCATGCAAACTGGAGGGGAGAAAGAAAAGGGATGACTGTTGCCCATCTTGTATTTTTTGAAGGTTTTGGAGCAGAGATTGCAGCTTTGCAATGCCATCCATGTGAGCTGCATGCTTCTCAAGGGCACAGAGTTGGGAACTGGCCTCAGACAGGTAAGCTACAGCACTGCTGTTCCACTGCATGTACAAGGAACGAGGCTACTTCCTCAGAAATATAAACTGAACACACGCCCAGACTTCACTGGACTAAAATCAGTGTTGGATACCCAGCTGTTTGCATTTCAGCAAGCAGCATATAGCTGGCAAAGGTTCTACCATGCAGTGGGCTAGTTTGAAGAAATTTAAATAGCCTTCAGAGCATTTTGTGTCTTCCATGACAACATAGGAAGAAAACTCTGTTACATACTCAGGCATTACTAATGTGAAATGAATTACAGCAAAATTTTCAAGTCTGGCTACATAAATTTACCTACACTGTTATTTACACTCCTGAAAATAAGCAGCCTGCTAAGTTCAGATTTCAGAAATGTTGAAATCTATCAAACCATTTAGGTTTGCGAAACTATGGGGGCTAATGAACGCCTCTGAAAATTCAGGCAAGAAGCAAAAGACAGGTTTTAGTCTGAAGCTTCGGAATGATTTAAGTGGGAACTGATGCCTCTCCTGTAGACGAAAGCTGACAGTGGCCTTTGAAAAAAGCATCTGTTCACATCTCCAGGGAATCCACTAGTCATATAGTGAGTCATTGTCTTTCTAAGCAAGAATTCAGTGTCCTTTCACTAAAACAAATACATATATTTAAAAATAAATTTCATGTTCAATATTAAAGCAGCAGTGCTAAAACCAGCACAGTTCTATTGACTCCTGAGCTCCCTGAGGTGAGGGAAGGAATGTGGTATTTGGCTTTGTGCCTTACAATGCATGTGTGATTATGTGATGCCCACCTAATCTAAAACAAACAAATCTTACAAAAAGTTAATCTTCTTGTAGCTTAGCACTTTCAGTGTGTTTGGAGCACTGCCCAAAGAAAATCCAGGCACAAATTCTTTGAACCAAATTAGTAATGCTAATTAAATGTAACCATCTCCTGCTTGTTGGAATTTAGCTCCTGAAAAGCATGAACATGTTCAGAAGTTTAAAAATAAATCGGAACAAGCAAAACTTGGTTTATAAATTTAGGCTCCAATTCTGCAAACACACACGTTCTGTGAATCAACAGTACAGACAGATGTGAACTAACAAAACTGCTTGACATTCATAACACACAGGGAAGTGTTTCAGTAACAGGCTTTTTACCTGTTTGAAAAAGCACAGCTAGAACTACAACCCCTGCCTCACATAACCTTGCTCTGAATTTTTTAGACTAGAAAGTAGTAATGCCAGAAGGGTTTTAAAGGGGAAGAAATATTACAAAGTTAGCCTTTGAGAAATGGATCTTTACCAGACTTCTTTAATAGCTGTATTCTCCTTGAGAGCTTCACTGAGGTACTTCACCCCCTTGGCTGTAATTTGATTCTGGATGAGCCTAGAAAGAAAGCACTTAATGTCAAACTAACATGAAGCTAATTTACAGCACACGTACAACCTAAGCTCAGATTGATGTCAAGGAGCAAAACTGTCTGTTTGCCCCAGGAAGATGGTTGGGATTTCTGCCTGAGAGGATGGTACACAGAACTGGTCCAATGCCCCACAATCATCTCCCTAGCTAAAAATGAACAAAGCCTCCTCATCTGCTTGAGTAGGAAAACGCTCACCAGCCTAGACTAATTCAATACTTACCTTTCAGTCTACCATGGTGTGTCCCATAGCTGTACCATTACATGTGACTGGCTGTGTGAATCCCACAGGATTCAGGCTGAGGCTGAAAACTTGAATGAATTGAATGATCTCTTAGGGAGGGAAGGAAGGAAGGAAGCAGGGAGGCATTCCCATTGAAGGGCTTGGTGAAGGAATCAAAATGCAACGGAATCCATTAGGTAGATTCGTTCAGCTACTGGAAAACCACTTTAATTCTGCCTCAACTACCTATATAGGTCACTACCTTTTGGAGGTATCCACTGGTATAGCCAACAAAGTAGGATATAAATTTTTTCTGCTGTCAGGAACCCTCAGACCTGAGCCATGGTAAAGATGTATCTAGATTACTATGCCTGCTTTGAATGGGCACCTCTGACAACCTGCATGCTTCCTAAGGGGTGGGAACTAGGATTAATACAGGGAAAGCTAGAGTGTGGGTAGCAAAGTCTTTGTAAAGGGACTCAGTTTATCTTGTTCTTTTGCTCACCTGTAATGAATGGATGGTGATTTGTTTCATAGCCCACATCTGCCCAACCTTATCCATGGACAAGTTCTTGTGAGCTTCTGGATTAGAACAGCCAGTGCTGTCTTTTCTTAGAAGTTTAACAAGTGTCTTAGTGAATGCTAGAAATAATCCCTGTTTTCCTGGGGATTTATGTATTGCACGAGTGAAAGTGCTAGTCCTCTGAGAAACATCAAGCAAACAGGACATGTATTTAAGTGTCTGTTGTGTAGGTTCTTGTTTGAAGAGTAAGAGTTGAGCTTGCTACTTTCATAGTATGATCATAAGTAGTAAGAATCATAAGGTTATTCTATTCTGGTTGTCTGCTTGTATTTTTTTTTTTTTAAACTTTTGTGTTTGAGGCCAGTACAGTTCCCCTAAGGAGACATTAAATCACTCCGTAGTTCAAAAGGTACCAGGACACACAAATAGCTTAAGCTTTTCCATGTATGAAAGCAGGTTCAGAATGCTCGACAGCAATGTTTTTAACTTGCCATTAGAACTGTCTACAACCAGTCAGCTGCATCCAGACCATGCACAGAAAGCTTACTGTGACCTAGATAGAGTTGGAAGGTGAAGCTTTAATGCAGTGACTGCCAAAGAGCCTGTGCCTCTGTGGAATGTAACTCACCATAAATGCACCAGTTTCTTGTTGACCTTCAGCATCTCTGCAAAACTCATTGCTGCCTCATCATCCAGCTCGTTTTTAGTCAACCTAGGTGGGAGAGAAAATGTTCACTTAGGGTGCTACCATTATTTTTCAGACCCCTGTTATTCCCGCTTGTCTGTGACAACTTTAGACAGCCAAAGGGGCATGTGCTTGTTCCTGCCCTGAGCAATTTCTAAAGCCTGGACACAAAAGAGATGCTGAAGAGAAGTCATGGAGGTTAAAGGCACAAGAGAATCAGATCTTTATTTCTCAGAGCAATGTTCTAATGATATTTTCTTGTGATGTTTTAGTATCTAAAAGGTGGATGAGGCATAGTGGAAAAAGGTAGAGAGGTAGAGACAACACTGAAGAGGTGCAAAAACTCAGGACAAAGAACTTGACTTCAGGTGACAGAAGTGAGAGAAGATGGGGAAAGAAAGATGGAGGAAGGAGGGCAAAGCATGACCTTAGGACATTGGAATGTGTCCTAAAGGCCACATGCTGCTGATGCATCACTCATGTCCACATTCTTCCAAATGGATGTATCTTATAGCCTTGCTGGTAGTGAAAGCGTAGAGGATGAGGGAAGGGAGAGGAGGAGGAGGAGAGAGTAGGAAGCAGTGATGGGATTGGAGGAAATAAAATGAGACTGCAGCTTTCTCTGGAGAAAGAAGAGGAGATGTAGACCACACTGTCCATTACCAGAATATTTTCACAGAGTCGTTGTGTTGCATAGCTTCAGCAATACTTTTGCCTCCCTCTGTCGTGATGCCATTGAACGCGAGACTGTGAAGTGAAGATACAAATGTGTAAGAAACAGTCAGCATCAACTGGCCCTTCCACTGCCAAATCCTAGTGAATATCCTGTACAATCAGTTTACCAATTGTACAGTTCAGCATTTGGGTGTTTCAAAGACTCACATACTTTGCAAACCAGAAGTCCTTAAGACTTCTACAAGTGAGAACAGTTCACAGGCTGCAGGTCTATCTTACAGGCCATAAGGTTTGCTGTCAGTGAGTTGTACTCTTGGGACTGACAGCAGAGTTGCACCCAGTGATTTTGAGAAGGCTTTTAATGAGGACAGAGTTGTGCTTAGCAGTACACAGGTTTTTACATGCCTGTGTCATCCCAAGTCCCTGTACGAGCTGGGCACTTTGTCCTTCATTCTTCTTCCAAGCACAACACCTGTTGTGTAGGGAAATGAGCTTGTAAATGCATGCTTTCCATTACAAACCACAAACATTTTTTAGTTTGCCCTTCTTTCTTTGAGTAGACATTGGCAAAATCATCCAGCTACCGTTAGGCTCCAGGCTTTGAGAAAGGGGGGAAAAAAACTCAAAGAACCCAAAAAAACATTTTCCCCCCATCAAAAGCCCAGAGCCTGAAACTAATGTGTGGTCTCAAAAAAGGTAGAAAGGTGGATCAAGTAGGGTAGTGGAACAACTCTGTGTTAGCACAAGTCCCTTCTAGCTCCAGCTGAAACTAGATACACTCTGTCCATCATGACTGGGCCTAAAAATGGCAAATATACCCAAGTAAACTGACGTAGTAGGGACTATCCTTAATCTTTGCACAAAGCTATCTACTGGTCATAACTCTGAATTCAAATCATGAAGTAAGGTTACCCAGTGGAAGACAAAAAATGAACCCAAGTTCAAGTACACTGCAGAGCACAAGATTCACCCTGTGCTGGTGCCAGCAAAACCTAGCTCCAGCCAGCACAGTTACTTCTCCTTTCTTTTGCAAACACATTCATCAGCAAATCTGCTCTTGTCCGAGAATCCCTCAGCTCTGATTCAGGTTCAGAGTTTTCTTTCAAGTCTGACGCATCTGGATGTGTTCTGCAATTATGGGAAGATGGCTATTTCAGATAGCTTTTAAGTTTAAATATATCTAGGTCACTGCACCTGCTCAGCTTTTAATTTTTAAGCCTGGCTATCTGCTCACAGAAAGGAGGACAACAGCACCAGCTCTGAAATCCCTGGATCTGCAGTGGCAGCAATAAGCTCTCCAGAGATCCCCAAACTCCCCAAGTACTGTACTTCTGAAGACACTAGTGCCATGTGCCACCTTGTGGGGAAACCTCACCATGGAGGCCAGTGGAATTTGGAGACAAATCAAAAGGATCACCGTGAACCAAGTGCTCCAGCTGTGTGGAGGGACTCCAAAACAGCAGCAGCCACCACAATAGCCATCTTTAAATCCACAGCCAGCATTTGAAAGTCTGGCAGGGGGTGGGCTGTTTTACACTGCCAGCTTCTCCCTGTGTGGTGCTACCAACTACATCCATAGGGATTCTAGAAGGCTAGTTTTGAGGTGAATCACTGAACTCCAGTAAGAACTACATCTCATTAGCACTGTGTGGTGGCATAGCTCCACTGGAGTACAGGATGAGCCTGAATTTAACAGTGTCCCAGTCCCTACCCAAACAGTTTATTGTCTAAAAATTACTGTGGTAAAAGCTTCTGTTCCTTCACAACAGAAACTGTTAACACTGAGCTCACTGGGCACCTGATTCTGTGACAGTTGGTGCATCCTTCTGCACATGCTCCCAGATCAAAGTGGCACCCACTGACCGTGTGCTTTCACAAGTGCCAGTAACTGTGCAGCATGAGGGGAGGAGATGCAGATAGAGGAAAGGATGGCAAACCTGCAATGTTTTTAACTTGCTTAATGGCTGCATAGGGCTTTTTGATTCAGTCTGGCCTCCTGCTTGCACAAGGAGCCTGCTGGTTACAACGCGAAGGCCACACTGTCAGATGGTGTTCCAGGCTAATGCTTGGTGGGAAGAGCCACCGCTTCAAAGCACAATGGGGAAGCCAGCACTACACCAAGCTAGCTGGCTCCACTGGTGTTTTACCTCACATTTGTTAAGTTGGGGTGGTTCCTCAGGGCCTCTGCAAATGCCTTGGCTCCTTCGTCTCCAACTTGATTACCCCACATGCTGGTGAATAGAGGAAAACAGGAGATATCAGGTGTGCTGCCCCTTAGCATTGCATTCTCCCTTTTTCTCTTCCCTCCCCTCTCTACCCATCACTTCACAGTCTGTCAGGCTTGTGAGAAACCTGTCTGAGCCAGGCATGTTCCACCCCTGCACACCACCCCACCAGCCTCTGCTGACTCACCAGTACCCTAAGGGCACAGCATGGAAGCAGCAATAGGAACCAGCCTGCTGCAGTAGGAGTGCTTTTGGGATCACTTTGCTGCACTGGGCAAACCCTCTGCAGCCCTGTTCCCTTATGGGGCAAAAGATGCTTGTGGTCCTGTACAGTGAGATGCTGTGAGAAATACACCGTCCTAAATCCTATCCCTTCTGTGATAAGCATTTCTTCCCCATACCTCTGCTGCGTTTTCCCTGGTACCTGCTGGGCACACACTGGCCTTTGCACAGTGCAAAGTACAGGTCTTGGGAGAGACTCCCCAGGTGCACAACTGCACAGGGATCCACAGCCAAACGGGTTACTTTCTGAAGTGAACTGCTCTACAAGCTCCCCTTGTCCTTCAAAACAGCTACAGTTCCTTCAGCATTATACCCAAGTGGTATTTCATCGCTTGCCAGCTGCCAAGAGAAAGAGCAAAACCTCACAAGGACAGTTTAACCCTGTGCTCTTCCACATGTTTGTAAGGACTACTATTTCCAATGGCAAAACAATCCTAGGTAACACAAATGGTTAAGAGAATGTGGTGAAAGCTGCAGAGATTTGAGCAACACTTAATAGCAATATCTAGTCAAATCCTTCCTATGCAGACCACCCACTTTGAAAATTCACCCTATATTATGAAGTTTGAAAGCACCTCTGCTGAGATACAAGGGTTTTTTTACAGGGGTCATGGCTGGATGACTCAGAGCCACACTTGGCTTGATGGGTAATTAGCTGGCAGCTCTTTTAAAATCAATTGAGCTTTGTGGCATCTAAACACATCCATTTCCAGTAAGTTCCCCATAACTTCCTTGTCCTTCAGACCCAGTGCAGTTTTTTTTCAGTAGATGCTGAATGTATCTGTTTAAACATTGCTGCCCAAGCTATACTAAATCCATTTGGAGTGATTCTTTCCCCCACAGAAGAATGCAGGAGCCCTTCACTGAAATTGCAGCAAGTACAGCACTGCAGACCCAGCTATATGACAATGGAAGTGTGCATGCTGTTGGCTGTACTTGTGAAATGTTGCAGTACAACAAAATTAAAGACTAAAAATCTGATTGTTCAAATCTGATTTTCATATTTAAGAGTGATTGCGATACTCAAAATGGCCAAACAGACGCTTTAATTCTATGTATTCAAGTATTAAGATTCTGAGAAAAATGTTCTATCCAGAGTAAAAGAACAAGAACTGCAGGTTTAGAGCATACTCAGACCTCTCACGTAAAAGCAGACTCTCCACTTAGGGACAGACTAGAGAGAAGGACGATAGGAATTGCTTTTTCTTGGCCAGCTCACAACTTTATTAGGACTTGATGCAGAAGGTTTGGCAATTATATCAATGACACTCAATAATTAGGTGTATTGCCAATAGGGAACAGGGAAGTGGCTATCTTTACATATTGTCCTCTTGCTAGTTTGTCTCTCCATCAAGGTTCTGTAAGAACAGGGAGAAAAAACAAAAAAAACCAAACTCCAGAACAAACAGTGTATGAACTGGAGAACAATAAAGCAGCCCCCTTTTTCCCTTTGAATGGAAAATGTGGCTATGGTTCTGCACTGGTTTGTTCTAATGCTGCCATTGTGGGGGGGGCGGGGCGTTGGGAATAGCAGGAGGAAAGAAGATACAAATGAAAGAAGGAATCCTAAAGGATTTACAGATGCCTGGCCAAGATCAAGCCTTGAACTCTGCTTATCACTGAACTTACCCAATTTCAAACATTGTCTTGCTCTTCTGAATGGCCTGGGCAAGGCACTTCCCTCCTTCGCTAGTTATTTTATTCGCTCCTATTCTGCACAAAACATATAAATTAATGTATTAGTCAGAGACCAGACTGTAAATCGTGGGAAAATATTTATATCAGTGATGATCATTTACTCTTGTACAGTTATTAGAACACCAGCTCACAAAGCAATACAAGTATTTAAGGCTAATTAACTCTGGAGGCTAGCTACAGTTATCAAAGATTAACCTGGAGTAAAAAAGTACTGCAGGCGTTTGGCCTTTGATTAAAAGACATCATTTTATGCCATCTCTCACATATTTTGCATGTCAGCCCTCCAAATCAGAAGTATTACTGTAGAGTCTTGGGTTTAGTGCTCAGAGGATCAGAAATGAGCTTTAGGAACTGTCCTCAAGACAAGGACCCCTGCCTAGTTTTATCACAGTTCACTGTATCAACAGTGGCTACAGAGTACATGAATTACATGCAGCACATTCCATGATGCCACAGGGAATGGAATATTTCTTGATTCTGTGGCTGCAGAGGAGACTGCAGCTGATAAGCACAGACTGTAAAACATCAAGTCTTTCTGTTCTGAGCAGAGGCTACAGGTAGTGGCATAGGTCAGTGCAGCAATGAGTCTCTGCCTGGCACTCTACAGAAGACAGTTTCTTTTTTGTTGGCTTATGCAGGGATATCAACTTGCTGGAGTTCAAGGAAGAGGTAAGTCTCAATTGCATATACATTGATGTAAAGAACAAAACAAAACCCCTCTCAACTCACCACATTTACATGAAGTAAAACTGGCTAGTTTGACTGACTTCAGGCACATGAATACACATTCTATTGCAAAATAATTTCTGGGGTCACTATGCAGCCTGAACGTAACCATCTTCCCACAGGCTTTTTTTGTGAAAGATTAAATAAGCAAAGCATATCAAAGCAGTGAAAGAACTAGAGTGGTCTTGGGTTTCAAAACACTGCACGTATTTCAAGTGGGAAGGCTAGTGTGGGGTTTCAGAGCAAGTTAGTGGTAGAAAAAGGACTAGAACCCAAGAGTCCCTGGTTCCTGGCTGCTACATGCGTACCAGCAGCTGACATTGCTATGGTTACCTCTGTTTTCTGCTATGGTCACCATTAAACCACTGGTTAATGATCTACCTTTATGTGAAACCAGTGTTGTGCATGGACAGATGCTCTTATCTGGGGAAGTTCCAGGAATTAAAGGGAACAACTCACCAAATGAATCTGGGGGATTCCAGTGCTGAGGTATGACACCAGTACAGCCTGGCTCCAATGACCCATAAAAGACAAGATCTAAAGAAGGCTGTTACTAAATCCAAGTGAATTTGCGTACTGCAAGGGGCAGCAAGGTTCATGCACCACTGAAGCCTCACTCAGGTGCTCAGACTGGACTTAGGTAAAGAGCAGCTCTCGTGTTCTCCTTTTGCTCATTACTATATTGCAGTAAAGACTATGGATTCAAGGGTATCACCCACTGCCATTCACTGCTATACTACTGTGAAAGACTATACAACTGCATCCTAAGTTGTATTTTATTCCAAACATAATTTTTGAGTTTTTTCCACTCTCCCTTGCATTTCAAGTTGCTTTACCTTAATCAGCATACTGTAGAAAGAAAAAAAAAATCCAACATACTTAACATATTCAAGGCTTGAACACTCTTCAATTAGTTTTGCAACGTATTTGGCTCCAACGTCAGTGATTTGATTGTTGTATAAGCTTAAAGAAAAAAAACACAGGTAAAAATAGATTATTCTTGCTGCTGCTTTAGTATTTACAACCGGAATGTTTTAAATGCACACAGCATCTATCTTTTTTATATGGCTTTATGCACATTCAGAGTTGCTTGTATTTCTATTTTGATGTACAATTCCTATTGTGAAGGCCTGGATATAAAATACAAGGAGACCAGGCTGTAAATCATAGGAAAATATTCATACAATTTACAAAATAGTTTTCCCCAAGCAAAGCAAGCTTTCCTTTTTTTCCCGTGTTAGTACAAAAATAATATTGCCAGAAGAGAAGACAGAAAACACTAGAAGAATGCTTTTTTGGTCTTTTAAAAGTCATAAAATCCCCTTACAACTATCACTGAAGATCAGCTACCTGAGCAGATGTACTTACATTAGGGCACTGGAAGAAGGAGGCGATTCTTGGTACTCATGTTCACTTCTCAGAAAGTCATTTTTAGGTAGCAACTTAACCAAGAGCAGGAAGTCAGAGCTAACATGCCTTCCAGCTTCGACTCGGTTAAGGTCTTAAAGAAACTGGTACCATGAACATGAAACTGTATGTTTCTGATACTAGTCTCTACCAAGCTGTATCTGCTTTGCATAGGTGAAATAAATCAGTTTACAGCAGAGAACACAAGAGACTGTAGCTAGAAAGCACACACCCACTCTTGCTCACTCTCTCCCCTCTCCACAGCTAGCAGAAGGGGTTGGGTATAAAGCTGGTGTTCCTGCACAGTTCAGTACCCAGCGGTGCGTACCGTGTTCTAGACGGGCTTGATGTCAGTGGAGGCCACCCTGTGAGGCAGTGTGATGGGAGAGAGCTGTGGTCCCTTTCCCAGTGCACTGTCACAGGACAGCAGCTGAATCATTTCTGACACAAAATGCTGTTTTGCTTACGTTCAGTAAATGAAGAGGTGACTGTGGTTTCCACCCCACCTTTGATGTGCCAATAGTGTCAGCACTGCAGTTTTATTTTCCAGTATCAGTATCTAGTTTGCTCCCAGTTAATACATACCCCAAAAAAGAAACGATCTGGTACTTGGAGAGTTCTTCGTATAAGATCCTTACTCCTTGATCTGTGACCTGATTTACACTGAGCCTGGAATAAAAGAACAAAAAGAAAGTTTGAATCAATACAGATTACAAGATGTTCATCACCCAGGAGTTAACAAATGACTGGAGGTCTATGCATTTTCCTCTGATATGCAACCAGGTCTTTATGCCACATATTAAAAGCCATTAAGGAAAATGTGGTATCAGTTTTCTACGGCTCATATCAAAACCATTAGAAAACAACAACAAAAAAAAGATCTCCAAGGTAATGCTCAGGAAGCTGTCCATAGAACTGAAAACAATAAAATGTAGTAAGTCAGAAACCACCAGCAAATACCTTATCTTCCTTCCCCGCTTACTGAGACTGCAGGCAGAAATTCCTCTTGACACCCTAGCAAAAGCAAGATTTCCAAACCACTCTTCTCACAACCTTCTGAGTATCTAGCAAAAGCCAGGCATCTTGAAAGTCATGACACATTCAGGCTTCACTGAATACAGGTTGCGAGGAACCTTGACCAGGAAACAGAACAGCAGTCTCATGGGTGTGCTAGATGTTTCTAATTTTATTGTCCCAGCTAGACACAAAACAAATCAGCATCAGTCATTCACAGAATAAAAATGCTTATTTTCATGGCTTTTTTGGGGTTTTGTTTGTTGTTTGGTTTGGTTTTAAACTTTTCAGGCTTTTTCACCTTCTCTAAATGGACAGGTTCCTGTGAGGCATTCAAATTCTGATGACTCACATATTCTGGGTAAAGTTGTCCCCATGAAAACATTTTTACCAGCTTTAGTTTCTACACAAGCCCAGAAGCTGAACATTCACTGCTGAGATTCCCTTACCACTAGCAGCCTCCCTGTTAGTAACTAGTCACTAGCCAGTAACTTGGTCACTATGGAATACACTAGCACACAGGAGAAATCAGAGACAATTCCTACAAATCACAACAGTCTGCTTCTTTGAAAGGGATCATTAAGCATTAGAAACATTTCCTGACCTGCAGAAATTGGTCATTAGAAAGTCCTAATATCAGAAGAGCCATAAAGACTAAAAGGCAACCTAACAGACTGGTTTGGTGCTGGGCATGCTGTTAAGATCACACTGTGTACAACATGATCATATGATAGAGACAAAGAATGAAAGTCTGTCCTGTTCTTCTTTGTTGTATCTTACATACTTATGCATTTCTCCTCCAGGTTTCCTCTTGGTAGGTCAGTTGTTGACAACAGTAAAAAACAAGTGTCACTTGCTTTTATTTAGTCCTAGAGGAAAACAAGGCAGAGCACAGCCAACTAAGAGGAATAAATGCATTTATACAAAAAATTCTCAGGCAGCTGAAGAAGCTTTAAAAAAAGATATACTTGAAGTTCCTGGTTCTGCCCCTAAATGTTTGGACAAATAAGGTATAGATAGCTACATGGCACAATGTCAGAGGACTGGAAGTGGAACAATCAGGCCTGTGATGTTAGTTCTCCCAGATCACACCAAGCCATGTCCTCCCTCCACATCACCTCAGCAAAACACCACATCTAAAGACTTCAACTACATCCTTTCATGGAGTACTACATGTGAGCTTTTGTTCTGTGCAAGCCAGACATCTTGTCAGGGTGTAAAAGCAAGACATTCACAGCTTTTGATCAAGGGTTATTGTGAACAGTAGATCCTCTCCTACCCCTTATGACCAAGGGCAGACATAGGCTTAGGCATTCTTCAGATAATGGGGAAAGCACTTGTGTTTCCTTTCTTTTCCCTTAAACACTTTCTTCCATAAAAATCTTTTTGAGACAAAACAATTTGAGACAGAGATAACTAAACTTACAGGTTTAAGCAGTCCTGGTTTCTAAGGACTTCTTATCACCCTTTCCATTTGTGTTTCCAAATTCACAGCATGCCCCTGCTCCTGGCTGAACAAAGATTTCAGAAGATCTTTCATTTCCAGCAGCAGTAAAAATCCCCATCTTTCTCCGCTTTCAAGATCAGTACCTCCAGCCCAGCAGTTTGTGGAATAAATCAAGAACGAGCAAGGACCTGCTTGCACAGACTCCTACCTGATCACTGCCAGCTTGCTGAAACATGGTAGCAGCTGTTTTATTCCATAGTCGTTGATATTGTTGTTGTCCAAATCCAGAGCCAGGCGCTTTTGAAAGTGATGCACAACAAAGGAAATGGCGCTGCAGTCAGCAGAGCAGGCGTTGCAGTAGGAGAGCTTGATGTAATTGGCATGCATGCGTTTGGCAGCTAACTTCCCCACCTTCTCGCTCTGAGTCTCGTAAAGGCACCTCAGCATCCAGACAAAGTCAGGCTGGACCTGCACCTGATTGTAGTTTGAAAGTCTGGACCGAGTGAGGCCATTCAGGTGGGATTTCATGCTCTCCCCAAGGTATGTGATGAGTGTCTTTCTCTTTCTCTTAATGACTGCAGGCAAAACTAAATGTCTGAAGAGCTTCTGCTTGGATCTAGAAAGCAGGCCACAAAGAAACAGGTTGGTAAAATGAAAGTGTTCTTTATTTCGGAAAGGAAGCTCCCCTGTTAGTTGTTTCTTTAACCAAGGAACACAAAGGCAAGTAGGCTGGGCAGTTTCAGTGGAAGAACATTCACGGAAAAACTGAAGTAACTGCCTGGCACCCACTTTCTCTTCAATAACCAGGAATAAAGCTGTGAAAAAGGACTGAAGGGTTAAGTGCAAGAACTCGTAAGTGGACTGATTGTCACAGACACTGTAACCTTTAACTGTCCTGAGAAAGCCCAATTGCAAATCTTCTTCAGAAATGTTCACTGATGAGAGGTCTTCCTGATCAAAGATAAAGACAGAGTTCTCCATCCCTTTGTACGCCATTTTACCCAAAGCTAGAAGAGTTTCCTTTCTTGATTTGTACATCTCTGCTTGGCTCCTGGTATTGTTCTGCAGCAAACTTGTTTTCAGGGATCGATTCAGATGGACTTCAATCATGAGCAAAAATACATCTGTTAATGTAACGGAACAGTCTGGAATCTCATGGCTGTCAAACATGGAATGGAAGTGTTCATAGCATTTAAAGATAATCCAACAAAATAAAGGCACTGAACACAAACTGCAGAGATTGGAGTTAGCTTCCAACTGGTTCAATACCAGCCTTCGTTGCCCCTCATCTTTGAAATAAGCAGCAGTGTATTCTTTCAGATTACTGCTGGAGAAACCACGGAGCAACACCTTCTTTCTAATGATGTTTCTTTGGATTTCAGTTTCCGTCCTCGCTGTGAGAATTTTCTTGGACCCCTTAAGAAGCTTTCCTTTGAGAAGGCTTACCAGCAGCACCAGAGGGTGGATGGGTTCATTGGGTGAACACATCTCAGGCACACTACTGAGGTCAAAGCTGGAATAGATCTCATCGAAGCCATCAAATGTGAAAAAAACTGTATGAGGGAATTGCAAAATGTGATGGAACACCTCTGCAGGGTCCTGGTCTGGGTAGCAATTATATTTGAAGAGCAGATCTTTCAAACATATGGCTTCATCTTCCTTAAAGCAACTGAACATCCTACATCGGAAACGGAAGAAAAATTTGGCCCCTATGTCCAATTCTTTTCTGGCCCAAAGACTTTGTATCCTTTGCAGCAAGATGGATTTTCCAATTCCTGCGTCACCAAACACATAAATAGTCTCTCCATCTTCATTAATTAGCCCAACTGTGTCATCAAAAAGGGCTTCTAATTGGCACACTTTGCCTAGACTCTCATTGGTAAAGCTGACCAGCTCCATAATACTGTTGGAGTAGATTTCTTCAAGCAGCATCTCTTCCCTCTGACCATATGACATAACAAACTTGGAGTCCCGTCCCAGTTCATATCTGAGTTTCTGGCAATACCTGCTAACTAAAAAGACAGTGAACTGTTACTCAAAAGACTGCTATTAAAAAGCTGATGCATGCAATGAGCCACCTCTTTGGGAACTGAGAGAAGGTAATAAGCAGAAGTAATTCTAACGTAAAATTGGTTCTTTGGCAGATTACTTCTATTTGTGTTGCCATCATCACTCTCTTGGGAAATTTGGGTGCTAATGGAAAGTAACGTATAAGCCACCATTTCCTGAAAGCCAATACTGACACTGCATAGGTTCACAGGGCTGCTATCTTTCAGCTGAGACTCAAAGGCAAGCCCCTGACCCTTTGCTAAAGGCTGTTTTAGTCTCTGCAAAAGGCTTGTTGAGGTTGTTGGATGCTTTTTAGTTTTGGCATCTGCCTTTTCACTATGGTTATTTATGGTTATTTACCTGTGATTTCTGTCAGGTAGGTGGTTATTCTTTCCTAACTTGTTTGTTAATTTTTATTATTGTAAATAGAAGGTGTGTGTTTAAGAAAAGAGTTTTTTAAGATGACAAAAAAAAGTGTCTCAGTTATTGTTCAATGTTGGCTTGTACTTTTATTGCAACAGGCACTTCACTTCAGATGGGGGCAAAGTAATTATTGTATCTCTATAGTAAGAAAAAAACCCTCCCAGTAGGAAAACATTTATTTCTGCATTACTTTAACTCTGGCTTCTTGTATAACTCGCCATTTAGGATCACAGAATAATTCAGGTTAGAAGGGACTTCAGAAGGTCTCTTGTCCTACCTCATGCTCAGAATATGGTCATTCATGAGATCAGATGAGGTTACTTGGGGCTTTATCTAGTTGGATCTTGAAAACCTCCAAGTATGGAGACTGCACAGCCTCTCTGGGCAACCTGCCTCCCTGCTTGACTGTCCTCATGAAATAGTGGCTATTCCATTGCCAAAACATCACATTGTTGCTAATAAATTGTTTGGGGCCTAGAAAACACTACAGCTGGCACAGAGTGGTTATGCCATTACGCTACATATCCACAAAGAAAACACAAAAAGAGCTTGACTTTAGCAAAACAGGATGTAATATATCAATGTGACTGTTGTGTTATACAGTGTGCCTTTCAGTTATTTGGCTAGCACTGCAAGCAAGCACAGCACGCACACAAGTATTTTCCCTGGCTGTGCCTGCCTAGACTCTTTTATGTCACCTGGTTAGAACCTCCTACGTAGCAGCGTAGTTCTAAGGGAAGGGATTAAGATGCATGGCCTTACCTGGATCTGTATTTACCACAATTTTACTACAAATGTTGTCCGAAGGTTTGTAACCTATTTCATCCAACCAAGGCTGCAGTTCATAGTAAGCATCGGTGACTTTCTGCAGGACGCGGATGAAATATTCTGAAACTTCTTCTCCCTTGCTTTGAACCAAGTCCAGAATTTTGCGAACCTGAAGAAACACCGCATGCAAGATCATTGATAGTGTTTTATCACAGTTACACTTGTAGACTGCTTTAGCATCCTTTTTGGGCTGGAGCAGGGGACCAAAATCAAAAGAGGTTTGTCAAGAACTTGAATTCAAAATCTAGCTCTGAATTTGAACCATCACAAAACTCACTTCTTGTTTGTATGTGGATGTTGCAAGAGAGTTGGCTCTGCAAGTTAAGGTCTGAACTTGTAGCTAGATCATATGCTAACCAGAAACAAAAAGGATAAAAATGGCTTCTCAAGAGGGAAACTAAAGATTTCCTCAGCTTGGCTGAGTAAAATCCCATGCTGGTTAAAATGAAAATGGAGTGGTTTCTCAGTGCCCTACATTCACCCTCTGGTTTGTAAATACTCCAGAGCAGGGTAGGCAGAATCTCTCTCTGGATCTTAATGCAGATCCAAACCCCTTCCTTTTAACACAGCAACTGTCCCTATAGAATGGACTCACTGCCTGCAACTGTTAACTACAGCTAACGGCTACCAGGCAGTGGCTGGAGCCGTTCAAGAATAAGCATTACCTCTAAAGGAAGGGCAGAGACTGATCCCTGTGCAACAGGGCAACTCTAATACAAAGCCTTCTGCAAAACAGAGCGATCTTCTGGGGGCCCGTTTTGAATGTCTGGATATTCTTCTTGCTAGAAATAAATGAAGAATTCAGCTCTAAACCAGACAAAAGTTTTCTAGAGACTGCGGTCTCTTTTGAGCTGAAAGCAGGGGGAGGTACGTGCAGCACAGCAAAAACGTGGTAGTTTTTGACAATTGGTATGCTCTAGAAAGCTATTTCATGCAGACTCCCACAGAGTCCACTTCACTTACACTGCTGTGGCCTGCTCTCTGACTCTGCTCAGACTCCTGATGCGTGGCCTCCCCCTCAGCTTTGTTACAACAATCAAGTATATTATGCTGAACAGTAAGAGATGATCAAACAGCGTGCACTTATTCAGCTTTGACTCTACACACAGAATGAGCACTGTGTTACCATTTCAACTTCCCAGCAAGAATGATTATTTTATGAAAATCTGCACTGTTGGTGAAGTCCAAGGTCTCTGAATTTTTTATGGCTTGCCTGCCTCTAACTCTGTCACTATTTTGAAGCTGCATGACTGATTTGTCAGGAAGACAAATGAGGACTTTGTCTGAAGCCATGATGCAAAGAGCAACTGTGCACATGTGATAATTTTCTCCTGTCAGAAGACCAGGAAATAATTTTTGCTACTGATGTCCAAAGTTGAACCAAAACCTCAAATATGCCAGGATATATCAATTTTCCATGCAGATATTTAGAATGTACATCGGTCTTTAAAGCTGAGGTAATTTGTGCACATGGACAGCACAGAATCATTAACTTCTAAAATAATATTTAATTTCAGTCTTTCCTTCTCTCAAAGAGGACGATCTGTCCCACACCATATTGAAGCAGATTTTCCTTGCAATACTCTGCACAAGACTGAAGGCTTGAGTGTAGCAAGCTGCACTCTAATAGCCACTGCAGTCTCCTCCTTATCAAGAAGACGAAGTTGCAGTGGGCAGAACAGCAATTATCACCTTGCTCATTCTTACGGCTGCCAACGGGCACTGCAAGCAGGGCCAGCTGTGCTGGAAAGAGATGTGCTCGAGACACTTGTCCAGAAGGAATGGGGTGAGGAAACTCCAAAATAACAAAGATTAGAAAAGACACTAGGTGTAATATTGTCAGATAAGCCCGTAAAACCCAGTGGTAAATTGAAAGTAACAAAAAGCTTATACTACTGAAATAAAAAGAATACCTTATCTGCTTGAGTTGGAAACTGGACAACAATCTCTGCATCTTCAGTGGAGAAGTAGTCATTCTTAATCAAGTTGTCAATCAAACACTGCGTGTTTCGGATTCTGCTGACCAGAAGTTCTCGGTGTACCTTCAACAAAGCAATGAAGGATGGAGGACTTGCTCCTGGAGGTTTTTCCACAGATAGCGCTAAGTTAGCACAGCATTGGCCTTCCATACTTGAGATAGCAAGAAGCTGCTCCGCCTAGTCTCATCTTTGACAAACTGTCCATGTGCAGTGAGAAGTCACCTTGGAGTTAACTTCAAGGAAACACACCATCTGTCCATCACATTACCGAGCCTGTAAAAAGTAATTGTATAGAACCTCAATTTAAACCTTATCCTATGAAGATACACCTTCAATTAGCCATCAAAGAATACTTCCAACCTCTGCATAATGTCATGGCCACCTTTATTAGAAAGTTTCTTCCTCAGGTACTTCCATTTATTTGCAAAAAAAAAAAAATAAATATATATATATATATAAATAAAACAGGCAGGCTCCCTTCTGTACCAGCATTTTACTGTAGCTCACCTCAGGCACCACCACTGGCATCTCCTTTATTAAGTGCCTGTTCTTAGTGCATAATTTAATATTTTTTATTAGCTTTTCTTATTTCAATAGACAAAGCAGGGCATCTGTCCAAACGTATCTGGACAAGGAAATAAATGGAGTAAGATTATATTTCATGGCAATTAATTCTGCAGGAGGAACTAATTTATACTAGCAATTCACTTTGCTTTTTCTTTGTTATAACAACAGACCCTGTATAAAGTCTTGCCAACATGTTAACCGTCCCTGTAAGTGAGGTCTTGTGAACTCTGAGACAGTTTTAGCTAAATTAGGAAAAAGCATTTAGCTTCAGGGCACCGGGTTTGAGAGGCAGTAGTGAGACTGTGGGAAAACCGCTAATCAGATGTTTCTGTTAAGAAAGCCAAGAGTAAAATGATGCTAACAGTGAAAATGCTGCTGTAGATGTCAGTGCTAATACACCACTTAGGGGCATAAAGTGCTTCACACATCCTAAAATTACTGGTTCAGACAGCATCTAAACCATTGGTTTAATTTGGTTCATCTTAGCAAATTCAGGTGAGTAACCATAACAGTTAAAAATACAGTATTTCAGAATCTGAAAAAAAACAGTATTACAGAAAGGACTGAAATAAGTGGTTGTAAACATACAAGATCCCATCTCTAGTGATTCACACAAAAAAATCTGGACCTCTCCTTGAGCAGGAATTGCATAGAATAACTGAATTCACCGAGCCAATCCCCATATGGTGAATTAGGCTTGGAAAATGGCATCACAATTCATACTTCTTACTAGATTTCCCACCAGCATTTTCACAATGGGAACAGACTGCACACAATACAGCTTGTAACAAAGGTATCAGTTTAAAGGCTGTGCAAACATGTAAGCTTGAATGCCTGGCCTCAGCCCCTGTATGGACACCTAGAGATAACATGATCATTGACTCGGACAGCTACGGGCTCAGGAAACCCTCTCACTGCTGCAGAGATGTTTGTTAGAAGCTGTGCTCTTTACTTTGAATGCCCAGAATACTCTGAATGCTCTCTCCCTGACTACAAATACACATGCTGTGTCTCTATCAGCTCTTGAGAGTTCTTTTCAGATGGCCATTTATTCTCATGTTTCTTTAGAAGGCATAAACCAGTAGGCATCAGGATCAGACTCCTCTCTATTGTATTACTAAACTGGGCTTTTTAATTGCAGTTAATATACCATATAGCAGGCATAAACTTATATTCTAATTACAATTCAACAAGTTCATTATGTACTATTTAGATATGTACCTTGCACGTATGATTTCCCATGCAAAAAGCAAGGTTTTTTTCAAGATGACAGCTGAATCACCTTCATGTAGACAATGACAATTTGCACGCTGAACACAAATTACTGGCACCCTCCAGTAACAGGTAAAACGTACTATTGCTTCAGCAGGCCGAGGGACATGTGGAACAACATTCTTGAATTCTGATTATAGTCATACTAATAAAAAAAAACCCCACAAAGCCCTTCCTCAACAATTCTGTAAAGCTGCCAGCTCTGCTGCTCCAGAATTCTCACAATTTCGCAAGACTTTTACAGTGCCAGCAAACTTTCCAGATGCCCCTCAGCACTCCCCTGCAAGCTGGAGTTGAGCCCTGCCATCTCACAGTTTCTTCTAGGTGACCTGCTGCTGGAACAAACTCATTTCTATAGGTTTTCCAGATCGGAAGCTGCAGCCTGCATCAGTGTAGCTTCTGCTTGACACTGAAGAAAGATGTGGTTTATACTGCTGCATTTTAGTGATACTACCTAGGATCTAGACTTCACAAGCACGGGGCAAAACAGCTTAGCTCCTCTGATTTCAGGATACCAGTAAGTCCCAGCTGAAGATTGCTGACCTGCACAGATGCGGGTAACTGCATTAAGTGTTGAGCTAAGGCAGGGCAAATCCCTGGTTTGGATTTCAACTGTTCTGGATTACAGCCAACTCCAAAACGGCAAAACTCCTTCAACTAAAGGGAGTGTAACCAAGTGATCTGACTCGTAGCACATGTGTGCGTGACTGCATTTACTCAGACAAATCAACCTTTCATTACACCATTCACATGACCCACCAGATGAAGTGGCTGATTTCTGAGTCACTCAGCTTCCTAGAAGCCCTCTCTTTGTTCAGGAAAGCTCATTCCATAAATGAACTCTATCATGAAGACCAAACAATGCTGAAAACGTCATTTAATCGAAAGCTTTTGCAAGCTTTTAGTTAAAGAGACAGAGTCACCTGAAAACACATACAATAAGAATATTAACCCTTTTCTTTCAAGATACTGCATCTACCCAATGTTTCCGGCTTGCCCTGGTTATTCCAGGGCCACATTATCCTAATGCATTTTCTTTCTACTTTGTGAGAAGAACTGAGATAAACATCCAGGAAACCGTAACAGTGAACCAAAATACTGTCATCATGTGTACAAAACAAAAACAAGTATTTTCTTCACTCTTGCAGATCTATCTACAAAGAGGATAAGAAAAGCAAGGAATACAGCAAAAGGACAAGAACATGGAAAATATGGAAAGATCAGAAGGCCTCAAAGATGCCTGCCCTGCATCTAAGTCCAACTCAGTACAGATCCTGGTTGCTACTGGAAAGGGTGTGCATACATATGCTGCATGAGAGAAAGCATGTTCCCTTTCACAAAGGGTGATCTGCAAGAGAATGGAGAAACAAGAGAGCAATCAAAAAATAATATAAAGTGAGGCTAAGTATCAAGGGACAAAAGGAGAAAAAGTAAAAATGCCGAGCAGGGTAGTCAGAGGTGGCAGTAGGAATTATGGGCACGGTGATGTACTCAAGTGATATTTTCAATGGCAATATTAACTTTAAGGCAAAAAACCAGTTAATTTTATCAGTCTTTTTTAATAGGAAAAAATGGAAATTTCCACCATCCACAGACTTAGAAAATACTGTATTAGATGAGCAGCTGAACACGTTAAATGGTGCTGGAACAGAAAGCCTTCCTGATACATGTAGTTAAGAGCAAGGCAGGTATGTACATGTTTCTAGCAAAGTTATCAGCTCTGTGAAGAAACTTCAGGTCCTACTCAGACTAAAATAAACATAAAAAATTTCTATAGTAGCAGTTCTAAGGGCAACAGCACCTAAAAGTCCTGATGAGCCTGAGAAACATGCTTGTTCCCTTAAGAGAAACACACAGTCTGTAAGATTCTGACAAAGATGATTTTGTTTTGCTCGGCAGTTTTTGTTGTTTTGTTTTTTTTCTTTTGTTTTTGTAAACATGAGGCCAATGTGTTGACATCATGAGGTCTCCAACTTATCTGCAAGTCCATCACCTCTCTTTCTGGAAACAGTTCCAGCTTCCATAGTGCTTTAACATGAGTCTTTTCAGTGCAGGATCACGAGGTTACAAAGCACTACATCTCTTGTTACAAGGATCTGTTAGTTTTACAATGCTGGGTTACACATCTGGTGTGTTTAAAGGTAAATGCTGATGTAGCTTATAAATATGCATTGAAAGCATTTCCTTGTTAGAGTGCATATAGTGTTCTTTGCCTCACCTTGAGCACTCCAGATGCTGAGTTCAATTCCAGTGCAATTTTTGTGACTGATGTGGCATCAGTCATGAGGACACTGTTGGAAAAAAACCGAGACATACATTAATGTGAGACACCTCAGTGCACTGACCAAGGTCTAAGGACATCCACTGTTGAGAACTACTGCCTCATTTCTGGAACTGTTCCGTTTCTGAACGGGCTAATGAATAAAATGTGTTCTGAAAGCCACCTTACAGCTCTTAGAATCCTTTGTAAAACATCACTTAAGTTACGGTAAAGACAGATCACCTCTTGTAACAGCAACAGCTTGTGAACACATCTATGTAGAGAAATGAGGTGTGTACAGAGCTAAGTACACAGGGAGAATGGGAAAGATTTGCAAGCTTGATACAGTGGTTGAAACAGCACAACACCTAAGGAGGAACAGAGAGAGACAAGAGAGATGATACCTGGGTGAAGCAGGAGTCTAGTATGGGAAGACAACAGGAGAGGAGCTTACAGGGAAAAGTTTCCTATCTGTGAACAGAACGGACTTCTTGTTCCTGAGAGGAAAAATAAAAACCCGTGATTTACTCAAGAGTCTGCCAATGATGTTGGAGAGGAAATTCATTTAGCTGTTTTGGGGACAGCAGCTTCAGTCAAGTGAAGAAGACAGAAAACAGACTGTCAGGAATTAAAAAGAACCAGAGCACTCATCCATCAGTTCTAAAGGCAAAGGAGGGAGAGAAGACAGGGCCTTGGCCTAATGAAGTGTCAGTGCGGACTGAAGTGATGCAAGCAGCAACAGCAACTGTGACAGGAGATGCATATCATAGGCCTGCAAAACTGAGAACAGGGGAAGCAAGATGGGGATCATGCCAGGCATAAGGAGAGAAATGAAAAAGGGAAATGAGATTTGTCATAGTAAGAGGTGCAGTAAACGTATCATTGCTTACATTTTTTATAATCCATGTCAGTAAGCTGCAGAAGCACTGATGGCCTCTCCATGAAGGCACTGGCAACTTTTCTCTGATGGTTCTTCTGACTTCCCCCTACTCTCAGTATTGTGCAATCATGTATACATTTATATCCTCCCTTTTCACATCCTCTTTTCACTAAGATCTCCTTGAATCTTCTAACAAAACTGCTATGCCTGTTCAACTTCCAGTTGTGCAAGTCCTCTGGCAGTGAAGAATACACTGATTTAGCACAACAAGGTCTTACCAAATGTAAACAGCGTAGATAAAGGGGCTGAAGGATCTTAAAGAACAGCAAAGACAATACAAGGAGCAAATTAACTGTCCCTTAAAAGCAGCTGATTTAAGACCAATCTAGAATATTTCTGAAGAGATGAAAACTTAGTCAATACTACTTCTTCTGTAGTCTTGCTATACTGGCAAAAAAACGCCTGTGAAAAAAAAAGCCCTATGCCACATACCTAGCTATTTGCAACCAGTACCCGGAGTATCTCCAGGAGTCTGACAGCACCCTAGCAGCCAGCTCTGGCAGGAAAACAGCAAAGCACACCCACAGACCTCGGTGTCAGCCCAGGGCTAGTGGAGTCCCTGCTGGCATAGCCTTCTGTCCATCGTATTCAAAATGCAGTTTCTCTTAGCGGGGTGACCGTGTGAAAATAGTGCTCCATCTTACATGGAAATCAGTGCCTTTTGTGTCTCCAAGTCAGGTTTGTTTCCTGAGAAAAGCTTTTTTACAGTGTCAGCCACCCCACTGCAGTCGCTACAGCCAGAGAACTGGAGACTGACGTGCTTCTTCACTAATGACGGTAACGCAGACTCAGTCAGGCCAGCCTAAACTCAAGTTTTCTGCTATCATCGGGAGACATGGAAACGAGACTGACGCCACAGCTTATTTCCTGTGCTCCCCAGCCGCCAGTCTTGGACTATAGCAGACGGGTAAAATAGAACTTCTTTCTGCACGGCAGCTCTCGCTTTTAAAAGGAACTATTTTGCGCGGTTCAAGAGCAGTAAGAAACGCGTGGGGATGAGCAGCAAGTGGGCACATACCCTACCCCTGCTCCGTCCTTCAGCACTGCAGGGAAATCAGTCACAGCACCAGCAAGCCGCGGTACCGCTGCCCTGCTGCCTGCTCGGGTTCCGGCAGCGGAGCGGGCTGAGGAAGCCCCAACTTTTCCGTTCCGGACGCGGGCAGCTGCCCGAGCGGCCGGGGCCAGCCGTGCCCCCGCCCCCGCAGCTCTAGGGCGGGGGCAGAACTCACCTTGCCCTCCCCTGCCCGCCCCAAGCCCCCCGTCCCCACCGCCAGCGGCGAGCGAGGCGGGCAGCGGCCCGGCCGCCCTCCCCTGCCCCGGGCCCTTCCCCTGCACTCACCGCGGCTGCGAAGAGACCGAGGCGGAGGGAGGAGCGGGGCCGGCGGAACCCACGCGTGCTTCCCCCACCCCGGCCGGCCGGCAGCGAGCTCCCGCCCCGCGCACGGTCTCTCCTCCCCACGGGGCCGCAGCCGAAGCCCTGTTGTCGGCGGGAACCTCCCTCCCTCCCCTCCCGGCACCGGCGTGGGGGAGGCTTCGTCCCCGAGAGAAACCTTCCCCGCGCCGCCGGAGCTCCCATCATTTTCCTCAACAGATGGCACCAAGCGCCTTCCCTCCATTCAGGGGAGGATATTCTTTCCCGTTTTCTTGCGAGAGTGAAATACTCATCTAAAAGTTAAAAAATGTTGCCCCCCATACTTAAATTATATCCAGTATAAAAATCGCAAATAGCCGCTGGAAGTTTCCACTACATTTCCAAGTCACAAGCTTTCCCTTCTATCAGCAACACTAATATTCTTGAAGCATACACTGAAGAGGCAGAAGAAGTTGGTAATCACATCTTTATTTACTCTGTTTTGAATTAGACAGTGCTAATACAGAAAGTACCGTGTTTTACTGCAGTCACTGTACCCAGCTCTGGAAATGGACGTATGACAGACAGCACCTAAACGTCCCTGGCAGAACTTTATAGGAAGACTTCATGAGGAGAAGACACGGTAAGCTTGTTACTTAGTCATCTGTTTATCTAAGCAGTCACACAGAAGATAAGCCAAAGTTCAGTTGTTTGACATCTTCCAAGTTGCCAATTTCTGAGGTGTCCCCCCTCCCCAGACTAACAGTGGGGGTTGCCAAGTAACATAAAGATAAGTACTCTAAACTTTACAAAAGCTTCCAGTTTTGCAAGAGATTGTCAAAGCTGTGGAAAAAGTAGCACCTAAGTCTGTTCATCTAGGGTTCAACAGACAAACAAAACCATAAAACAAATGCCCTCAGACTCAAAACAGTCTTCCTGATTTCAGTGAACAAGACAGCAAGGCCTAGATAAGCAACAAGCCAGTCTAAAAGGTAATTAAAAAAAAAAACCCCAACCTTGCAATTATCTAACTACCATGAATTATTTAAAAGCTGCTGGTTATACTTAACCAGCTCACCTATGATGATCACTAGACATAGAAACGAGGGGGCCATAATGCTTTGAATATTGCCTACAGGTCTGGGCTGCCTTTTGAACTGAAAAAAATGGAAATAGTTCAAAAAAATAAAATTACTTTATATAAACTGGAAACCCATAGCTTCAGGCAGGTTGCCCTTTATTAAGAGAAGCAGCAGAGGAAAAAGTTTAGTTTTGGTTTAGAATTTTGAGTCTACTTTGCATCTAACCAGTCTTTGAAATTCTTGATGCTTGCGCATTTAAGAACAAAGGGCCTGATCTCGCAGCCCTTAATTCCTCAGAAGGCAACAGATGCCATTACTCATCAAGATGGCCTTTTTCTTTTAAAAAGGTCAGGAAACAGGACACGAAGCACAAACACGTGCAGCACTGCATGACAATTAAAGAGAATTTCTAAATCTGCAAAAACTTTGGCATGTACTCAAGCATACAAAGAAGTTACTAATGTCAGTGTGTCTTCAGACTGCAAATCATGTCTAATGGCTTACTGTAGATGCCCAGCAAACTCATCTTTTCCTGATAAATAAAGCAACTGCTGATCAGCACGGTGAGGAGAGGTATCTAAATCAAGGTGAGTGGCCAAGCAAGTGCAGAGGTATTCTATGCAGAATTTATTTCCTTTGCTTTCATAGCAGCTTCAATCTCCTCCATGATTGGCACTGACCCTGCATAGTTATTAGTTTCAATAGCTTCTAATTTCTTCTGATAGTCAGTTGGCAAGCCATTCTGTTCTGCACCCATGCAGATAACCTATAATCAATAGGAGAAAAAAAAAAGGAATCCTTCAGTAATAGTGATAGGAAGGAAAGATCCCTTCAAACATTTACTCATTTGGGAAGAACCACTTAAGGTAATAAGAATTAATCCAAATTATACTTTTTGTACCTAAAGATAGTCAAAGGCTTCTGGAATAGCACTGAAGACCTTAATAGTGTCAACAAAATTAGTCTGAAAAGGCTTTTAACTACCAAGGTATATCCCTAAGATTCTGAAATGGCACTAACATGCCCAAGACTGCACAATTAAGCTGCTCTTCAGTTACTCCATTCTTTCTTCCAGCGAGGATGAGAACTGCTTTTTATGCCTTCAGCCACCGTCTGTATCACTCTCAGAGAGAAGCAGAGTATATAATGGAAGATATTTTTAAAACTAAGCTTTTCAAATCCCAAGCACAACAGTGAGTACCTACACAAGTTATAGGAGGAACAGAAACAGACACTTAGCTTAGTGAAAAAGCACAGATCCCTCAGTTTGCTATTGCAGCTTTCCTGCTGCATACAAAATAAACATTGGTGTGAGGGAAAACGGTGACGCTGATAGGAAAAGAGGCTGTAGGAGCCAAGGCTTGAAAGACACCAACAAGTTCCCTTATAGAAATGAAGAAATAAATATGCAGATTTAAAAAGCTGACACTATTGGTAAATATTCTTCCAAACATTGAGTGGCCAGGAAATTCAAGGATGAGTCATCTAGAAAGGATGAACTTTGCCACAAAAAGTACGCAATAGTAGACGGACGTGTATCGCTGTGTGCAAATACAGTCACCTGCACTAAAGTTTGTCCTCCTGACTGATTAAATTAAATAAAAGCTGGGGACAGGGGTGGGAAAAAAGAGAACTAACACCTGGCCCTGACAACAGCAGGAGGGAAAGTTTAGTCTGCTTTTGCAGCCTACTAGTGAGAACTGACACACAGAAGCAGACTATGTATTAACTCCCCAAAAAGCCCCAAAGATCTGTCTTGACAGGAAGCATGAAGGTGGGAAGGAGGTTTGTGAAGTAGCAGAGCCTGCTTTCTAAGCAAAATTTCTCTTCAAGTCCTGCAGTAGCTGGCCTTAGCTATGCTCCTGGAAGCTGATTCACAGGAGCAAGTTCCCCAGGTAAGAGGAGGCAGCACACGTGGGATTTAACAAGCTCCAACCCTGTTTCTTTGGTTTTGGTAGGGAAAAGTCAGCGTGTTACACTGATGTCTGTCTGCAATTGCTAATAGCTGCACAGTTCCAGATGTGTAGTTGTGCCACCTGGGGCTAGGCCCACATTGGATCTCACACGCTAAGCAGGTCAGGCCTGCTGCGTGACTGGATCACATGTCTCTGTAGAGTCAGTGTGTTGCAGAACAGGGTTGCAACACTTCTGCCTCACCAGCCATTGAGTGGGAACCCTGCAGTGCTCTGCAATGTTGTTGGAAGTCCTGTGATATACTGATGGTGCCTCTGGTGAAAGGAGGCAGGTGGACCTCTGTATCTGTAGACAGTAGGAATAATCTGTGTCCTTGAGACTACAAGCCAGGTGCTGTATTCTGTCCACAGAAGCTTCCCTCTGTCCTTTTAGTGGACTATGTTAATTTTTCAAACAAGAAAATTGCTGCATGTACATAAAAAACATCCTTCAGAAATCCTTGTGTCAGTTATAACTAATTCACAAGTCAAATAGAGGCTTCATGTACAGCATAGCTAAGACAAAAAAACCCCTGATTTAGTAGGCCTTTAAGAGCTGCCAATCTTCTCTGAGCATCATTACACCATTACGTCACACAAGGATTGAGTTATACCTTCAGAGTTACTCATGACTTCCATGAAAGTACTTATTAAATAGGACAGAAGTGCTGCATTATATATTTATGTTCATTCAGTGATGCAACACCTACCTTTTTATACTGAGGAGAAGGCGAACCACAGACATAGTGCTTCATCTGGTAGCTTCGACAGGTCAGTAACTCTCCTGCTTGAGTGTGGACGTTAACTTCTATTGGGATATAAATGCCATCTTCTACTCCCTCTTGCCTGTAAAGGACATGTATTTCTTTCATGCCAAGTAACTGATGCACCTTTCAAACTGTACAATTAAACATATGCATTTATTATAACGTAATTCAAGGCAGGACACTGGTCTGCACTGTTAACAGACAAAGACAAACAAATAAAGCAAACCATACGCTAGTACTTTTTGTGCAGACTTGTTTCACACCCGTAAGTTTCTAAAGAAGTAGCAGCATTCACTTCTATTATTTCAGCTGGGCAAGCAACATGACTAGTGGTTAACTTGCAAAGTTAAAGAGACTACACCTTGTGAATTAATTACTGTGCGAGTCTGCTAATCTACAACAGAAACACAACCAAGACTATCAGAATTAATGAGCCAGGCACATATCAGTCATTACCTTCCGCTCAGATAATGAAACGATTGCAAAGTTTTATCTTGCCCATTGTGTTGCATTTGAATAGGAGGAAACTCACGCAACTCTTGCAGCACACATTCCAGTGAATAATCCAAGACACTCTTTAATTAGTGCAAGATGTGTACAGCAACAATGAGCTAGATCAGGCAGAAAACATCTTGTTGGGTTTTTTTGTTTGTTTGGGGTTTTTTGTTTGTTTTGTTTTTTAGCAAAATCATGCTGCCTTACGAAAACAAAACCAAACTCAAAACCAAGGCTACTTGCCTTTAACCATTAGCATGTATCCACCAATAAAAGTCTGATTCTCCTTAGAATTAAACAAGCTTAAGTAATACATGACAGACTTTACAGTACAATTAAATTTAGATGTGCTTTAGATACGAGTGATAACATGGGTTTTAATGCTGCTCATCGAAATAGCGTTTTGGCAATTTTCTTTCAAAGACTTACTACAGTTTCAAGTTATTTCATGTGCATAACACAGGCCATGTTAGGAGAGTAGGTTAAGCAAAAGTAGACACCTCAAGCTCACTGCAGATTCAAGACTGTAAGACTGCAAAGTGTCGCATGGGTGTGTGAAAGCAAGAAAACTGTTACAGTTAAGTAACATCCATCACTAGGATATATGAGGAAAAGTCATTATGTAGTCTGTAACTTACAGATTTGTGAAAGAGCAGACAAAAATCTGAACATGAGCCAGCAACAAAACACATTTGAAGCCAAAAAGTTTAGCCATCTAAGCAAAGGATTCTCACATTTTTAATTTATTCCTTTATTTATTTTCTAACCCTAACCTTTATTTTCTATCCAGGTGGTCCTCCGGACTTCAGCCCAAGAACAACTTGCTCAGGTTACCTTAAACTTGTCTTTAATTATCAGGCAAATCTACCATTTGCTGTAATGGTGCAGGCAGCTTCTCCCGTTCAAAGGTAAGAACAAAACTACCCTGTCTCCCTGCTGTATCTAACTCAAGTTCACAAAACTTCAAATCCTTAAAAGAGAAGCCATGCAAAACAACCTACTCAAAAGGTCCCTTTCCTGTATGAAAGATCTCCTCCTCTTCTGCAAAGTCTTGTCCTCATCCCTTCCTTTTCCACTACAATTGGAGTCTACAGATGTAGAGATGTGGAAACTGCTGTCAGGCTCAAAGGACGCTCTCCCTAAAGCAATGGGAATAGCATCACAGGACAAATACAGAGCTTAGAGTAATTTAAGGGACAGGACATTGCAAGGACAGTGATTAAGAAACAAAAAGAAAGAGCCTGACCAATACATGAGCTCCAAATCAAGGTCCACACCTTATTAAAATAACCCTAAGTAGCTTTAGCTTGAAAACAAAGGCATATTAATCACAAATGTGTTAGAAGTCAATACATGTACTGTGAAGTAAAATTCACAGATTAAAATCCAAAGCACCTTCTTGATTCCAACACCAAAGCTTCCACACAGATCTTTACCACAACAATTAACTATTACTTCTCAATTGCTCTCTAAAATAGTAGAAGACAGCAAAAGTTAAGTCACCTACTTATCCAGTGAACTTAAATTGCTAGCGTTCATTTTCCACACTATTCCCCATACTTCGTCTCCAGGGCTCTGAACAATGGTAGCTGTACCTCCATGCCAGACAGAACTTGTCCTGCCTTGATGATGGCCAAACTCCAGCTTAAAATCCTGCAAATGAAACCAATGCAGAGAATCAATTTCCACTTAAGATAAGGGCTGTTGGCAACCCATGATATGAAAGGGGCAGCTAAAGGAGAGTCTAAAAGTAGTCAGTTATAGACACAGGAGGTGGAATGGACAGGTGGGATCTGATCCAGCTCCTATCTCGCGAGGGGCCAAAGTCAGTCTTTCCCACAAGAAACTTGGGACAAGGGGGAGAGAGAGCTCTGGCAGAGAGCATTACTGATAAAACTACTGGTCTGCAGAGACCTAGATCAACATCCAAACCTCTTAATAGTCTGTCTTAAACATTAGCTAACAGTTTCTAGTGGCGAGAAGAAAGTGGAGTACTTTTAAGTCAAGACACGCGCCTCTTTGAGTGAGCTTATTCAGGTTTGTGCAAGTTAGACATCTTTTTAGAAATCAAGTATCTGTTTTTCTTAAAAGTAATGTCAAATATTATTATATAGGCAAAAGAGAATAATGAGTTCTTGCATTCTTGCACCCAGTGTCATTTCCCATCTGACTCCATACACTCACTTGCCTCTCCTACTTGTTAGCCAATTTGTGGATCCTTCCTTAGCAGTAGAGAAGGGAAAGAAAGAAAACGAACCAACCAAACTTTAAGAAAGACTACCTGCTTAAGCACACCAAAACCTAGCAGAGGCAAAAAGGGTTAAAACCAACATAAGCCCCAAACCTAAACAACCCCACAGTTTTGTTCATTTCTCATGACCACCCTCTTTAAGCTATAGTTCTGATTTGAAATAATGTGTGTACATATTAATGCTCACTTTGAAACACACAACCTTCTTGCAATAATATCCTAACAGATATGGGGGAAAGGCTGCAGAAATTGAGCAGCTAGAGGCTTACATACAGAAGAAAAACACTGATCAGAACACTAATTTGTGTGTATAAGTGATAATCAGCAAAAGCCATGCTGTTTACACCATCAAAGTCATCTTCCTTCCCCATAAAATGTTTCCCATTAAACTAATTTAACTAGAAAACCAGTTTACTCAGACACACTAGTCATCAACCATTTGACAAGCAGCTGCAAAATGTCTTTGCAATGTTCTGGTCACTGGATTACTGTGCCAGGAGGACTCTGGATTAGACCCTCGACTCGAGGTAATTAGACTCGAGTAATTTGCACACAAGGGAAGAGTCCAGTCAAGTCGCAGAGTGAAGTTACAGATGTGGACAAGTGCTGGTAGGGCAGCACCAATGAAATTCTCCTGTAGAGCCAAGTACGCTCACAGTAATCTAGTTTAAAAAAAACACACACAAAACAAGCAACAATTTTTATTTTATTCCTCCAGTTCTCTTTTCTTGAACCTGACTTGCACTGAATACCTGGAAGGAGGTGTATGAAACCCTCAGATGCCACGCACAAAGACCGTACAGAAGTAGCTCTGGTGGAAGCAGGAACAGTGCTACTACACACAAGCACCTTCAGAGGCACCGCAGGGGATAGGGAACAAGCTCACTAGATACTTGCTTGGGTCAAAAGCTTGGTCACTGGCCCTGCTCCTAAGAGCTAATTTTCTGTGCTTGCTACACAGCCTGCTACTTGCAGCCTTTGGCTGAAGATTAACAAGGCTTTAAAAAAAAAAGAGGGAAGTGAAATTAATATTCTAATTTAGCATCCAAAGTACTCTGTTTACAGGCTATTTTTCCTTTATTCAAGCCAACGTGGTAATACCATAGAGCAATTCACAGATATCAACTCCAACCTCTGTGTGCATCCTCACTCCCAGGCACCAGTGATTTTCCATCTTGAGCAAGGGGGTGCAGCCGCCTGGCATGATCAGGGAGCATGGCAGGGGGGCAAAGGTTGGCTGGAACAGCTACCCAGCAGTGTGGCAAGAGAACATTACTGTGTCACCTGGAGAGCCACCCACAACCCTGAAGGAAAGCTAAAGTATAGTTCTTTCTTTTATTCAAAGGTAAGCACACAATGCTGCTGCTTTCCTCTTCACCTCCAGGGTCTGATCCTGCAAGGTGCTGGGCTCTCAGCATGCTCAGCTCCTCAGTGGTACCTGTAAGCACCTCACACTTGACAGGAGCAGGCCTCAGTTGCCAGATTGATAGTCCTAAGAGACACTAAATACGCAACTATAGGCAGTTTATTAATGACACGGTTCTGAAGCTTCTTTGTGCACTCTAACATAGATCACTTCCTGACAGTCACCCCAAGAGAACCTTCAAGTCAACCTTAAGTGGTATCAGTCAATGCTCTGGTCCTCCCGGGATCCTTCCAGTTGTGCAGATCTGTACATCAACAGCTTAATGACCGTGAGCTCCTATTTCCAAGTTTACATTAAAGCCCAGTTGATGTACTAACATTTAATAACCTCGGGCAAGGAAACAGCTGCCAGGGCATAGGAAGGTGTCAGCTGCAGCTGGGCCATACTGGGTGGAAGCTTGGATCCCTCCTGACACACAGCGTGGGGATGGCTCCTTGCTTCTAACCAGCAGGAGGAACTCTGATTTGGTTTTTGGTTTTTTTTTAAGGAAGCATCAACCTTTTAGAACTGCCGGAAACTTGTCCAGAAAGCCAACTGAACACTCGCTACTTACATCTTCAAGCTGCTAACCCTACGCCTGGGGCCTCGGCTGGCAGCCCAACAGACCTGGCTGAGCCCAGCCAGCCAAACCCCACCGAGGCAGGACCAGGACCAGGGCAAGCGCCGCGGGCAGCCCGGGCGGCAGGCACCGGGTGCCGGCAGCTGGCTGCCGTGCTGCGGGCCCCCCCCAGCTGAACCGCGCTATGGTCCCCCCCCGCTCCCGGCAGGGCAGACGGGCCGGCCAGTGGCACCGGACCGCGGGCAGCAGAGCCGGCCCCGCTGCCCCGCTCCCCCCCCCGACGCGCACCTGCAGGCGTGCCACGGCGCAGAGCGCGGCCGCGGGGTTGCTCAGCAGCAGCCGCTCCCGCAGCAGGTTGCTGCCGTACGCGTAGTACAGGAAGCAGCCGCCGCCCGGCTCCATCAGCCCACGCCCGGCTCCGCCGCGCCGCCGCTGCACCGCCTCGCGTCCCGGCTGCCTGGGCGGGGCTGCCGCGCGGAGCCGCCCGCCATTGGCCGCTGGCCGGCGCGCCCCGCCCCGCCTCGCTACTTCCGCCGCTACGTGAGGAGCAAGCGCGTGGCGGCGTAGTGACGTAGATGGCGCGGTGGATGACGTACGTAAGGCGTGTTCTTCCCCTCTGCCCGTGCGGGCGGGAGTGGGGTGTCCCGCGGCGCCTTCAGCCGCTGCCCGCCCTCCCGGGCCCTGCTCCCTGGCACCGGTTCCAAGGTGCAGCGCCTCCCCCCGCCCCCTCCCGTCTGCAGCCGGGCCGGGGCACTTCGCTCCCCAGCGCCCTGGCCGCTCCGAGAGAAGCGTGAACAGCAGCGAGCTGAGAGCGCGTTCCGCTCAGCGGGTGAAACAGCGCAGCTGCTCTGGGCTGGGCGGCCTCGGGGCGAAGCGAGCCGGGTGCGCAGGTGCGGGCAGGCAGAGCTGCAGCCCCGCGGGGCGTTTCCTCTCCCTCCGGCCCGGGTGAGGCTGGAGGAGGCCTCGCCACCGGCTGCCCCGGAGCCTAGGCTGCTGGAGCAGTCTGTACGTCTGCGCACGCACGGTATCGTTAGAGAGGAGCAGCCGCAGGAGGCTGTGGTTGCCAGCAGTCCGAGCATTAACCCTGAGGCACCGTTTGCTGATGCTGCTCCAGCAGTCGCGAGCAGAGGCAGCTCACGCAGGATGCAGCCCAGGGTCCCTGGCAGCGCAGTGCCCAGGCTCTCCGGGTGCAGCCTCGCTCACGCCAGGAGAGCCGCAAGCAGCAGAGCTCTTTCTTTTCGTGACATGTGCAGGGCTCCATTTGAATCCCTGCTTTAGTTTTCCTGGGGAAGGTGTGGGCAAACTCGGGTCCATCATAAAACACATGAGGTTATAAAAGTGGTTCTGATCCTACCTGTCTAGCTGTTTTCTGGGTGTAGGGATTCTTTTTTGTTGTGTTATCTAGGATAAGTATTTTAAGGCAAGAGACAACATTTGTGTTCACTTGTTACATGGTTGTGGGATCATACGGCGAGACTTTTTCACTCTCCTAACAAGCAAAGAGTAGCTGAACATGAGAAGTGTCTCTTCCAGCAGGATATGAGCCATTGACTAATTTGAAACAGAAAGCAAGAGGTTTCAAAGGTAACAGAATTTCTGCTGGTCTTAAGAAAAGATGCAGAGTTGGCTGTGAGACAGCAGGGATCCCATGGGAGAGGCTCATGGAGGGCTCTCTAAAGCCCCAAGGACCAAGGCTGCTGGAGGGCAGGTTTTCTAGGTGTTGGTGGGTGCTGTGCTGCCTATGTGGGTGAGCTGTCGGCTGTCCCTTGTGAGCAGAGGTGGAGGTTCTTTCTTTAAACTGGGGAATCTTGCATAGAAATTGTAACAAAGCATGTAGCGATTGTTACTGTTCAGTCTAAAAATGACCTTCTGAAAAAAAAACCCTCCAACCAACCTTTTATAACATTTTAAATTACTGAAATTTGACATTGTGCACAAAAAAAGCGCCATTTTTTTCTCAACACAATTGTGATTGTTTCTTTTTTCTTTTTCATTCAAAAAGCATGTGTAGTTTGAACGTAGAGAAGCAGTTTTCTTCTAAAACTTTTGTTCCTTCTCGTGCTATTAAAATCGAGACTGAAATGTTGCAAACCGAGTCAGATGACTGACACATGAGGAGACTGAGCCCCTGATCTCATGTCTGTTTGTGTGCACATGAAAAGCCTTCATTAGCAAAGGCAGTTAGCAAATCTACAGTCAAATTCACGAGAGTCAGTTGCAAGCACTGTCACTTGCAATTGGAAGTACTTAATCCCTCAAAAAGTCAGTTTCAAGTTAAATCTGAGCTTTCCATTTCACATGGTCTGTACTGAATACCAAGCTCATTCTATGACAAAGGAGCAGTAGCCGGTATCTCCAGGAGCATGATTTTTGTTGTGTGTGGTCTAAGTTGGTCTTGCTTATTCTAGACATAGCGTGATGCTAGTTCAAATGCCACTGGGGTAAAACCTGGATTGATAGTGTTTAGATTAGTTTTTAATTGAACCAAGTCAATCGTTTTGCATTTCTGAGGTCCATTTCTTCCCCAGCACAGCCCACAGCAATTTAGAAACCAAATTGAGTTTCTCAACTATTCACGAGGGTGATAGACCTGAGAGGTGAATTGGAAGGGACAGCACTGCTGGTGTGGGTGAGTGTCACAGTAAGCTTTGGCTTTAAACTGTCTGGAAAATATAAACTTGTATTCCCAACAGCTTTTATGAAGCCATTTTTTATTAAAGCCTTTATTAAAACTCTAATTTAGAGCACCCAAATGTGCATTGTGTGCTCTGAGACAGTAGGATGGCCAATATCTACTGTAGAGCACTGAATAGCTCATAGAAATGAGGCCTCCTGAGTCTACAGAGTGCAAGAAACATACTTTAAAGAGAGAATGTTAGCCTGGTGTCAGGGGGGTGAAAAAGGTTTCAGTGCTAAAAAGATGCAAAAGACAGTGTTCATGCTCATTGGGAATAAGCCTTTGGATTGTTTGTAGCTTCTCATCATAGCCCTGTGAGGTGACAGAGCTTAGACTGCTCTTTCTTTTCTATTCTCAGGCCTGAGATGAAAATAAAATACATCAGACAGAAAGCCCTGGACGGATCTGCTGAGGCATGATGCTGGTATGGCCCTTGGAGGGTCCCCAGCCTGGGTATCCCTGGTGCCATCCGCACGGCAGCATGGAGAGAAGTCAGTTGGGTCTGGAGGGAAAGCATTGCAGGGCTTTCTGCTGAGGTACATTCAAATCATGGCCAAATGGCTGCACATGCAAAGGGTAATACTTGTGCATTATTTTTTCAATTGTAAACCTGCTTTGGAACCAGGTTTCCAATTGAAAAAAGAGGGAGGAGGGTGGTAGGACCTTTCCTGTAGCAATTTGAGTAGAAACGTGCAGAGCTTTGGTGGTGCTACAACATTTCATGCTTCTGCTGGTTTATAACCTTTTCAGGTGAAAATTAACTTTCCTGGAGAAGAGGCTGTTAATTGAAACCCTTTTGGGTTTTTTGTGTTTATTTATTTTGGGTGGTGGGATTTTTTTTTTGTTTGTTCTTTTAAATTAAATCAGTTCTGGAGTTGAAAGCAATCTCCAGAGCAGCTGACATGAAACCCGTGTTAACCTGTTTGAAGCCCCAAACAATTTGGACGTGTTGTTCCCCTTGGATGTAACTAGAAAACCTGCGCAGAGTAAGCGGTCAGGAGCACGCCTGCTGTTCAGGAGCTTCCCAAACAGGGGGGAAAGCTCTGGATACCCACAGCTATTTGTGCATTGTCTATGGAGGAGGTCAACAAGGTTATTTGTGCAAAGAAAGCATGAATTTGTTTCCAGCAGGTTTTTATCTCTAGATGAAATATATTCCTGAGCATATGCTACTTAGGTTTTTAGGAGGGAAAAAAACCCAAGGAATTAGGGAAAAGATGTAGTGGGATAAGTTAAACATGCTGTAGTGTCTGCAAGTCACTCCCCATCAGACCTTCTCTGCCTCATGGTTGTCACAGCATGAGCTTTAATTGATGTTGAATTAAAAAATAAAAGAGAACCTGGAGTAATAATAAGGGCAACTGATGCAAATGAACTGCATGGGCAGTCCTCCCTACAGTTTTTCTCTCTTCCCCGAGGAGCCCTAGCAGGACATGCTCTGCAATTAGTATTTTATTGCAATGGTGCCTTTGCTGCTGCAACATGATTACAGCTGGTGATAACTTCTTAATACAGTGTGCAAGGCCCAGGGGTCTGCAGAGATTTCATGTTTATGCCAATGATTTTACCATGTGTGATGATGTTGCTGTACTTGTTCCTTCCCTACAAACCAGGCACCACAGTGCCTTGCAGAAACCCAGGCTCCTTCCCTGTCCCTGCCTGACAGAATAGCCACTGACCCATGGGGCTTATACCTCTGCTCACCAGGAGGGATATGCATCGGGGCTTTTTGCAGTTCTGTTTTTACATGTTTCTGCAAATAGTATGTGTAATCATTTAGGAGAGTTGAACTATTAAAGTTACTCTGTCTGTGCATGTATTCACCTGCCTTTTTTTGTCTCTGGACAATGCCAAAGTGAGTTTTTGTCCCTTCCAGCGGCAGCCCTGAGCACTCCCTGTCTGCTTTGCTCTCACTGTGGTCCTGAGATGTCACTGCATGGTCTCTGCCATTCAGGGTGAAGGAAGGGGCAAAGGAAAGGACTGCCATGTGAATCCCCCTTCCAGATCAGATATTGGAAGGAGTAGGTATCTATGTCTTGTTTTTAGGGTGTGTATTGCCTTTGTTTTGCTTCTACTGCCTGGAGCCCAGGTCTGTGCAGACAGACTGTGATTAGCTTCTTGCTGCATGAGCTCCTTTTAACTCTGAAGGGACAAAACATATGGGATTTATTAAAAAACCAAAAAGGTAACAATTTCATGTGCGTAGAATCTGGACAGATGAAAAGTGAGAGGGAGGTTTTGCGAACAGATCCTGATGCCCACAGCCCCAGCATGTAGCTGGCTTTAGACACTTTGGCTTGTGAGGACATCTGCTCTACTCACAGACCTACAGGTACTTGCAAGTGTGACTTCAGCAGCTGGTTTGGAAATCTTGCCAAATACTACATCAGTTTTCAAAGAAAGAATGATGGGTTGTACTGAGCAGGCTGTACCTGGACCCCAATATTTTTATCTTGTATATGAATGTACAGTGAGAGCCACTTAATGTTGAGTTGAGTTTCTGCTCAGCTTTGGGTAAGTACAGTCAAAATCTGGCTTCTTTCCTATGACCTGGTGTTTTAGTTCTCTCATTGTAAAGCTCTTTTTAATGATAGCAGTTCTCTAGTGATGCAAAGGAAATGGTTGCAGGACCAGTTGTTGAAATAGTATCTCTTGTTTCTGGAATCTCTTAACTTGCTATGAGAATTGGATTTTGTCAGTGTGATGAAACCTGTTATCTCAGGGTGAATTAGCATCTCCCACTGCAGAAGAGACTGCTCCTTTCAGGGGACCAGTTTGCATAGCTCTCTGTCTTTGGTGGGGACTTGTCTCACCCAACACCAAGCAGGTTGTGTCTCAAGGCCATCGAGCACTTGAGAATTATTTTTTCCTATGAAAGTTATGACTGTCGAATGTAGACTGGCAGATGAAAGGGTTATATCCTGCTGCCTCAAGCAGCTCTGCTGTTTCGTGTCTGTGATAAACGGTGAATCGTTTGTTCATCAAACTTTGTAAAAGGAACAGGTAAACCAATTGCTTAAGCTGTTTTGCTCTAATAAAAGCACCAAATCAGGTATGGAAAAGTACCAAATGTATTCTGCTCTAGTGCGGACTTGGTCCTCTGGGACATCATCCCTGCTCCCACTGGATGCAGGCCTGGCCGAGGTCTGAGTTGTAAATGTCATCATAAATCTTAGTTTAGTAGCCTTGTAGACTGTAGCTTGTTTTACATAGCTGCAAACTGTGTTTTGTCTTACATAGTTGTAACCTGTAGCCTGTCTTACACAGCCTTGAGAGTTATCAAGGTTCTCATAAATCCTGCAGCCTGTCTTGTGTAGTCTTGGTCTGTGTAGACAAAGGAAACTAACTCCCAGACAGGGAGGAATACAGGAGAATCTCCCACAGACAAGCCAGGTTACACCAACCCTGTGATTTCCAACTCATAGCAACTCTGCATTTTGAGACAAAAGGTGAAAAGTACACTGCGAGGAAGACTGGGGGCCTTCCTCCTGAAGACCCCGGCCCACGACCACCAGACAGCAGTGCACAAGTGCCAAGGGGAGGAGACCTATGATAATGAGTTCCTGGACCTGATTATAATAATCCAACCCCACAGAATGAATACGTAGTTAACGCTGTAGGATATGCATGATTTAGTGAGAAATGCCTGCTTGCTTGGCAGCTTTTGCGCACCGTTGGCGGAGCTTAATAAATTCTTAACTTTTGTATTGGCTATGACTCACATAAATTCATGAATCTAACTTATAAGTGTCCATCTTACAAATGATTTCTGCTTTTTAATTATATTTATTATTATTTACAGTTTCGTGTTCATTTAACTTTCTTCCAGTCCTCTTGCCTTCTGTAGGCTGGGAGCACTCCTATTTTCTTTCTCCTTTTGTTCTCTTTCAGCACAGGGTAACTACTGAATAAATTCAGTTCCTGATGTTATTTTCCATCCATTACCTTTGAACCCTGCAGTGCATTTCACACAAAGTAGGTTGATACTTCTTTTGCACTGCTGTGTCTGTAACTGTTTTGTGCTGCTGACCTTCAGCCTGTAGAAGACATTGTGTAGCCCCAGCCACCGTGCAGGAACATGCCTCATAGCCACGTGCTTTCCCAGAACCAGCGCTGTTGCCCTTGAGCTATGAGGGCTGTTGCGGCCTGGGAGGTGGTGTGGTGAGGGAAAGTCAGTATCAGTTCCCTCTTTGCAGGAGCAGTGCTAGAACTGTTGCAGAAGCATGTGGCATGGATGCCAAAACAGGCTCTGTTTGTACCGCTCCTCCCAGTCTGGCACATGCTTTGCAAAACATGTTACAAATCCCCACTGAGTGATTCTGGCCAGAAATGTTGTAGCAATTAGCAGTAGATTTAATGCAGTCCTACGCTGGTGGCCTGTGTGGATGCTTTTGTTGTGGAATAAAAGTGTCACTTTTTTTTTTCACTTGTTTTAAACTCATTTCAGCATGACATGAGCTAAACCAGAAAAATCACAGTGTGTCAGAAAGAGAGTTTGACCCTCTGTATAGCACTGGTGTGACGGCAGCAGCCTGAGCTCACGCTGTGGCTTTACCGTTGCTCTGCTCTTCTACGTAAGCAGATCTCGGGAGCAGCCACAGGCCTGGCCCAGCTCAGCCGCACAGTACTTGGCTGTGGTCAGGGGGCTGGCAGGGTTTGCCTTGCTCCAGCCCTATGATGCAAATCCAGCAGGGGAAGAGAGCAGGCTGAGGGCAAGCTCTGTATCTTCAGAGAAGATGGGGCAAGAATATTAATGCTCCTCTGCCATCTACAGGCACATCTCAAGGAGAAATAAGAAAGACTAAACTTTTCCCTGTTTCCCCTGTTTTTCTTTGCATCTTGTGCTCCTATATCATTGTCTTTGAATGATTGTATTCTTAGCACTTGTTCCCTGTGGTGGAGCACTCTTCCTACCATCTCTCTCCCCTCTTTCTTCCACAGCCACTGCCATTGCATCAGGGATGTCCCTTGGAACAGGACAGGATAAAAGCTTGCAGGTGGGAAGGGTGCTAGTGCTTCTTTGCTTTCTTCACCAGGGGAGCTTTTCAGGATACATCAGAGATGCTGTCTGTCTCATTTCTGCTACCTCAAGGGTCTCTTGGGTAAAAAAAGCCAGGGAAGCCATCCTCAGTCTGTATCTGCAGATGTCATTCCTGAATTAAAGTTGGTGTAAGTGCTCACACAAAGCCACCCTGCCTTCGGTCGCTGTCTGTGCTGGTGCAATGCCAAACAGGTGGATATCCCTCCGAGTGCAGGTACGATGCTTGGGAAGGTGAGCCTGGTACAGAGGAAAGCCATCCACAGTGGCCTTTGCTTTGTGGCTTTTGCTATTTAATTGCTTCATCTTCACTCTCAGTTTCTGTGCAGAACAACAGCTATGGAGAGATGGATTTTGTTTCGTGCAGCCCCAGACTTTGTGGTCTGTTTTCCTAAAGAAGTGCAGCTCACGCTGTCACTTTGTGTGCCTGCACCACTGTGAGCATCCTTCACTGCCCATCTGAGTGACTGCTGAACATGTTGGGCAACTCCTGCCAAGCCTGCAGAGAGGTACTGACCTCTGACACCCTAAGCTCCTGTGAGTTTTAGGAAAGGGGGCAGCTGGGCAAAAAGGAAGTCTACAAGAGGGAAAGGCAGCAGTTTTGAGTACAGCTGCTCATAGATGGCAAACACCCTGCCCAGGAGAGAGACAGTGGCCCAGCTGCAGAAAAACTTCCAGTGGGAGTTTATGTTTGTCAAAAGGGACAGACAACCCCCTTGGTCTCTGGTCTTTAAGGAAGCACTCATGCTTCAGCTGTACAAAAATCACTCAGTGGCAAAATCTGAATTTGACGAAAACAGGCTGTCTCAGGTCCAGTGCTTTGTGTGGGCTTGTTTTTCCTGTTCATCTCTCAGAAAGAGCCCTTCTGCACCAAAAATTCAGCTTGCCAGACAATTCAGTGATGTGAGGAGCACCTCTGGCAGAAGTTCTACCTCAAAGCATGTCTGTTATTCACAGGGTTTGCAGAGTGCGGGGGGCTACAGAAGCCATGTCCTGCTGAGGCACCTAACATCTCAGAGAGAGAAAGACAGAAGGAGAATAACAACATTTTCTTTTAAGGCACGTGTTGGTCTAAGCAGCTCCAGGGATGCATGTTTGGTAGCTGATTGAAAACAAGCTTATTTTATCTCTGCTGGCATAGGAAGCTCGGAATTAATTTTTTTATTTAAGCAGTCAGGAAAAAAAAAAAAAAACCCATGTTTTCAGCAAGCTAGGACAAGTCCTCGTTCTTTCCTTCCCAGTCACAGGAGCATAACGAGTGGGTAGAGAGGCTCGTGCAGTGGGTGTGTTGCAACAACAGGTTGTGAATTGGTGCTCTTTGCACGACGAGGGGCATTGGAAAACAGTGAGTTAGGGGAATAACTGCAGCCAGCAGCTCTCACTGATCTAATTACGCGGAACTTCTTTATACAAAGCGCTCCCCTATAATTTCCACTGTACTGAGCTTTCAAAAAAAGAGTAATAAAAAGTCAGTTGGAGGGGGATGTGACCACCGTGTCCATTCTTTTTCCATGCAGAATACGTGGTGGCTGGGCATAGTTTGCACAAAAAGCCAAAACATACATCACACTTTGTCTATCTCTAGATTTTCCTACAGTCTATAGTAGACTCTCCCCACTCTCCAGCAAGGGGGATCCTGGAAAACTCTGGATACTGTTCATCCTGGTCTAAGTTTCAGTTTGCCAGTGGTGTTTTCACGCAGGCAGGGATGTAGACTGAAAACTACTGTCTGAGAAGGCTGTGGCTTCTTTCACCATCTCATTGTGCTGTCCATGGGAAAAGTTGGTTCTTCTTCCAGCCCATGTCCCCTCTGGGAGGGATGGACATGCCATAGTGTTATTTAGTGCTGAACAGAGTTTTTATGGCTGCTTTAAGTGGTTACCCCTTCAGTTTTGCCCATGGAATTCAAGCCTTTGGTTTCTACAACATAGCCCCTCTGGAACTGCTCATCTTCTAGGCACAGTTTTCTGTGTCCCAGGGAACACAGCCCTGGCATTTCCTGGTCCTCATGTTCACATGTGAATGAAATCAAGCTGTTCTGCAGCCACAGCAAAGGCCAAACTCTCTAGAGCCTCAAGTACACTTTGCTTTTCATGGAGGGAAGTGGACTTTCCTACCTGTTTGCCACCATTAGAGTTGCTCTAAGGCTGACTGGTGGTACCAGTGGCCCCAGGGGATGGCTTGTGATGACATGCAACTGCTCTCATTTTTCAAGATGAAGGGGATGGGAAGGCACAATTTGTACTCCCAATCTTGGTTTTCTGATCTTGAAGATCTGTGCTGATGTTTGAGTGCAGCAGTGTTTGAGAAGCAAAGGGCTTCTAGAACTCTTCAAGTGGGCACCTTATGTACTTTTCACACGACCCTAAATTACACCAATAAGCTCAATTTTTTCCTCTGCTTTTGCTTGTCTTGCTCTCCCATTCTACAATCCCTCCATTCTGTTCTACCCTTAAATGACTTGTCAGACCTGGGTTTTGATGTAGCCTGTAACATCTAAGTTCTCTAATCAGATCTCTTTCTATTTGAGTCCACCACGGAGTAATCAAACCTGTCATTGCCAGCCTCTTCTTCAGTTGAAGGCACTTCTTGCCTGCTTGTTTATCTGTTACGCAGTTCTCCTTTTCTTTTCCTAGGTCATAAATAATGATGTTCGATGCAGGGTCACTGGGGGCTGCTGATTCCCAAACCCTGGAGCTACTGCTATTTCAAGACAAATTCCATTATATGCTTATGTTTCACTTACTGGCTTTTCTCAGGGAAATATTTGTCACAGAACAGTGGGCTTTGTCTTCCTGTAACCCTCTTAAATCAATCCTGTCACATTGCAGAAGCCTTATTTCGATATCTTCCATTGTAATTGTTTGTTTGTTTGAAGGGGCTTTCCTGTTGAGCAATCAGGTTTTTCAACAGATTACTGTTTTAAAACATAAGACCTAAAAAAACCAAAACAAGAAAGAAATCCCCAGAAAAATACAGATTTCCTGGCAAAATGAAGAACTGAAAAAAAATGTGTTGAAAAAAAATGTGTTGAAAAACATCGGCCTTGCATTGCTGCTGGCCAGCTCTTTGGGGTTCTGCCAGTGGCAGTAATGGGAAGAACTGGTAGTGGCCTGTCTCAGTGCTGGGGGAAATGCAGTGTGCCGTTGCTGGGGACACACAGCTGGGGGGTTCTTTCCAGTTCTTATGTCGTACCAAGGTAATACAAGGTTGTCAAAAGTATCTTCTTTGGGGAAAAATCCATCTGGGTTTACATCCCAGGGAAAAGAACTGTGACTAACTCCAGAAAGGACCACTGAGTGCTGTCTGTGAGAAAATAAGAAGCGATGCATTTAAATGACTGTCTGTGCATCTTCCTCCAAGATGCACACGTGCCCCACCATTACTGGATGTAGCTCTCGTCAGATGAATCCCAACAGGCTTTTTTTTTTTTCTTTCTTCCACACTAGAAGCCTTAAAAATAAAAGCCCAGTACAAATAACAACTTGGTCCTCAGATGAAAGCTCCATTCAAAAATAGAAAATAAAATTGGTAATCTTTCAAAATGCTTCATGCATTTCAATCTTGTTCTGATTGTGCTCCAGAGCAGTCTGTTTCCCACCTTACGTTATGGTTCTGTTTAGTATCTGGTACCCAAAGATGCCTATCATCAGCTCAGATCTCCTCTTGAGATTTTCAGCCAAAGCCCTACCCTTCACATATTTTTATCAACACATCTTCCATGGTGGTTTCTCTTGTGTTTTGTAATTAATTTTTGTTCTAGATACTTATAGTTAGGTGTTAATTAGGCTGCTTCATACGGTTCCTAATATAATTCTTATATTCCCATGGGTTTTTTGGTGTTTTCTGTCCTTTGGGACTTGACTAGTTCTTTTAAGGAAGACAGTTGGAGAGTGTCAAGGCGACTCTGAATTGTCAGTGATTTAAAGAGCATTGTTTCATTTGCAACGGAGACATTTTTGCCAAGGGATTCTTAAGGGATCTAATTCTACTTTGGCACTTGGTCTAATCCAGAACCTAGTTCTGGGGGGGAGTTAGGCAGCACGTGGGGTCTTGCTAGAAAATGAAGCATAGTAAACCCAAAGAGGGTTGGTTGGTTGTGTGTTTGTTTGTTTGGGTTTTTGGGTTTTTTATAAGAAACTAAAGCACGTTTTTTATAATAATAATGTTACTGTATTTAATGAGCTCCTTTCCTACCTAGCCCTGCCCCTTTCCCAGGGGATTGTGGGCAGAGCCCAGGGTGTATGAGCCACAGCCACTGCTCAGGGAGCCAATTCTTCTCCTGTCTTGTGTGCCTCACATCAGAGAAGTTTATGGACGGTCTTCTCTTGCAGCAGTGATGCAGGATGCGTTGGTCTATCTTGTGTAAAGTGGTGTCTTTTCCTGGCATTCTTTTCTGGGTTGTCTTCGGAGCTGGCTGAGCATTGAGGTGAGCTGGAGTTGTAGAGAGAAGCAGCGTGAGGCTGGTTTTTTTTCTTGCAAGCACAGCAGTGGTTTTCCATCTTTCGGTATCTTCGGTGCCGCAGTCAGTGACACCTGCAGCTTCTGCCACTGGAGTTGGTGTGGAGCAGGTGAGCAGAAGGCCACGTTGCTTCTGTTGTGGAAGAGGTCTGTGTCAGCTGGCACGATGCTTGCTGATGGTGCTCTTGGGTTTTTGCAGATGGTGGAGTGGAACCTGGCAACTGCAGGAAGAGCCTTCTGAGCTGAGGTAATTTCTTCTGAGGGTGGCTTCAGAACTCGGTCCCTCTGAAAGCAAAGCTGATGGTCTGTCATTTGGGAAGATGCTCTGCAGGGAAGGCACAAAGTTGGGAACTGCAGGAAGGTGTCTCAAAGTTAGAGTAGTGGTGAGGGCTGTCCAAGGGCAAAGGCAAAGGGAGTGGGTTCTTGGCACAGGGCAAGAGTGTGCCAGGCAGGGCAGTTCCAGCCTGTGTCTGTGGCGGTGTGTTGTTTGTGCAGCCTGTCTTCTGTGTCTTGGAGCTTTCTCGGACTCAATGTCCCTGTTGTTGTCCGTGCTCTAGGAGCACAGCACACATCTCGGGCACCATCGCTAGGGTCTCAAATGCTGGTACTCATCGGCATGGTGCCAGCTGGGTGCATTTCTTCTCATGTAACAGACTTAAAGTGTGGATCAGTCTCGCATCTCAGAAACTTTGGGTCAGTTCTGTCTCGCAGCATCATTCCAGCCTGTGTCAGAAGCTCTGTTCTCTAGCCATCTGTTTTCAGGGACTGTGATCTTTTCCCTGCATCCTTATGTTCTCAGGTCTTGAAGCCAGGCTTCTTGCACATCTTTCTTCTTGGTTTTGACAGTAACTTTCTTGTCATGGGCTGTTGCATTCAGTTCTTTTCTCAGGCTCCTGTGGAACCTCATGTCCTCACTGTTGCAGCCCCGTACGTCTTGTTGCCTGACAGCATCTGTGGTCTGGGTGATGTTCTTCTTCTCGGTCTGGGTGTTGTTCTTGCCAGGAGTTTTCTCTCACCTTTGAGTCGCGTTGTCTGTAGTGTTGTGTGAAGTCTTGGTGCCTGTGTGCAGCTTGGAGCTGCTCTGCCTGTGGAGTCAGGGGTAGGTGGAATAGCATGAAGAGTCTGTGGTTAGAAAGTTGATTTGCCTGGATTGTTTAGGCAACTGCTGTGAGTCCTCTCCAGTGGAGCAGCCGGGGGCAGGCACTGAGGACAGTGATTTCAGCAGCGTTGGGTGGGGATGATCGCAGCTGCATCGGATGGGCTGTTCAGCAGTAGTGAAGCAGATTGAATCTGAAAGGGCTTAAAGTTTGCTGAGGGCAGTTCCAGCCCATGGCTGTGTTGTTTCTGTAGTCTGTGCCCTGTGTCCTACACCATACCTTCCTCAGGCCTGGATGTCTCTGTAGCTCTTTGTTGTCAGCAGGCACCTTGGTAACCCTCCCAAGAGTCTCAAATGTGTTGCCTCATTGGCTTAGTGCCTGTTGAGCCCTCCTTGTCCTTCAGTTGTAGCTGAAAGCACAGGTCAGTCTGGTGTGTGTGGCATTGTAGATGTTTCCAAGCAGTTGTCTGTTGTGGTGGCAAGCCAAGTGGTGCCCACAGCTCTGCTCAAGAGTTGTGTATGCAGTTTTCTGGGCTTTCATCCCCATGTCCCTAACAGTCTTAGGTCTTAAAGCTCAGCTTGTCAGTTATCCATCATTCAGGTTTGGATGGTAGCTTTCTCTCCTGGAGAAGTGGCATTCACCTCTCTCTTTCCTGGGGCTGCTATAGAGCATCTGCACCGTGGTAGCTCCATAGGACTTCTCTGCCAGTGGCATTGTCCACACGGGAGTTGTTCTCACTTGTGATCTTCTTGCGCGTCATGGTCATGTTGCTTGTGTTGGCTGCATGTAGTGTTGTTGTGTACTTTGGGCTTGGAGTTGCCCTGCCCAAGGGTGTAGCCATATTAAAGCCAGGTGTAGCAGAGCTTTACGGTGGTGTGGAAATACACTGACCTCTCCAGATTCTTCTGGTAAAGACCACACAGTCGTAGACAGCTGACAGTTACAGTGATTGTGTTTCGCAGGTGCCAGAGGTGGGACGCTGGCCTTCGGGGAGCAGCAGTTTGGTGGCGGCAGAGGTTGAATCTTGAATGTGCCATAGCTTGTACACCTGGGGCTCAAGAGCTGGGTCTCTTTATTTATTTATTTATTTATTTATTTATTTTGTAAGCTGTAGTTAGAAGGCGTATGCAAAAGAAGAAGAACCCTGGGTCTTGCCAAGCTGTTGGTCAGCATCCACGTGCCCTGCTTTACACGGGTTGTTTGCTTTTTTGGATGTGGAGCCACAAGCTGCATGCTAAAAGCTGATGAGGAGGTGAGTGGAGCACCCAGCAAAGGTGGGCTTGGTGTCTGACGCTGGGGAATTGGTGGGACTTGTTCTAACAGAAATTTAAATTGCATAATGTACACACCAAGTTGCAGAGTTTAAGCTGTAACCGGCAAACAGCTGTAGTGTATGCTCTCTTAGGTGTATTTAACTGGTGTAGTATTTGTTCTAAATGTTTAAAGAGAGACAACTGATAGTTACGAGTGTTTTTTCCCAGTCTTTTGACTGAGTGCTCTGAAGAGCTTTATTTCTGTCTGGCTTTCAGTGGTGCGTTGCCCTGGCAGGTCTGTAGCATCTCTCTTGGGCAGCGCAGCTGGCCAGATGTGCCTCCTAAGCACATGGCACAGAAAAACTCCCCTGGAGAAAGGATAGGTGTCTAATTTGGAGGGAGATCATTTCATGGTGTCAGTTCAGAGCTGCGCAAGTTAAGTGAATGGGAAGGGAAAAGGAAATCCTTTTACAGGACAGGTACTTTTGTTGGATGCCTATCAACTCATGCACACCTTTTTAGTATCAAGTTGCTCTTAACCCCCACTCTGCTTGCTCAGAAGCCCAATTACCCCTAGTTATGCAAATTACTTCAGTAATGATGCAAACGGGGGGGCCACACCTCACACCACCAAGGGGGCCAGGACCCCGAAACCCAACAGCTCAAAGGAGGAAACTGGACCCCAAAAAAAAAATCAAAAAAACCACACAATAAGGGTTAAAAAATGTGAAGTGACAGGGGAGAAACAGGAAAAAAACAAAAAAAAAACCCCAAAAAGCGTAGGAGGACCGAAGGCACCATAGAAAACACCAGACAGGCCCCATAGCGGAGTTGTCTGGGACAGGCGGGCTACAGAGCGCGGCCGGAGGACCGGGTACCACAGAAAGAACCGGGGCGCGGGTAGAGGGGCCGGGATCATAGAGATCAAGCGCCGCGTGCCGGCGCATGCGCAGTAGCACGGCCGCGGCCCGCCGCGTTGTGTCCGGCGCGCCCCCCCGCCCCCGCTCAGGCTGCGGTTTGGGGGCTGGGGATGAAAGGCCGGCCCCGGCTCCCCGCGGGCGGGAAAACCGCTTCAGCTCGCGACGGCGCGCGTGCGCAGAGCCCCCGCCGGGCCGGGAGAGGCGCCGCAGCCCCCAGGGGGGTTGCGTGGGGGTGCGGGGTGTGTGCGGGGGCGCGCGCGGCTGTTTGTAGAGCCGGGCTGCTGGGCGGGGCTGCCCTGTGCTCGGGCGGCGCCGTTCGGCGGGTGGCGCAGCGGGGCACCGCTGCCCGCAGGCCTTCGTTTCAGCGGCGCGCCGGGCGGTCGGGTCTGTCGCTAGAGGTCCCCGTGCGCACAGGAGACGGAGGAGTCCCGCAGGAAGGCTTTGTTGCAGCCACGGGAGAATCGCCGGGCACGGCCCCGTGCGGCTCTGCAACTGCCGCGGGGCGCAGCCCGCCTTTGATCCTGGTCCCGGCCGCGCAGCACCCCCTGCCTCCCCCCGCGGGCTGAGCTGCTGGGCGGGTACAGGCTTCCCGATCCGCCTGCTACATACCCCCCTTACCCTCTGCACCCCGCACATCGTGTGCCTCGTTAACTCCACTCTGTGCGGTTTCTTGAGAGAGACAGGAATACAAGCTCTTTTAGATTGCCAGTGATAAATACACTGTCTGCAAAGTATATATATATGTAGTATACGGCTGTGTTACAGAGCAGCTCTAAAAGTTTCTAAGTTTAAAGTCTGGATCTCACCCAAAGGTGTCCCTAAGGCGGGCAAGCGAGGTTCAGCCCGTCGACTGATCCCAGGAGTCAGAGATGATGTCCGCTCTGGCTTGTCCACGATGGTGACTTCTCTAACATCCCCCCTTACCTAAACCATTTTTATAATAATTTTTACCTTCACGGTGAAGCTTGAGTGACTCTAGTCATAAATAACTTTATTATGATTGGTGTAAATTTCTCTCACTTCGCTTTTAAAGATATAGCTGAAGAAAATTCACAGTGCAAACTCAGTGAGGGGTGGTTGCACCTTGGAGGTGGGCAGCCTTCGGGCTCGAGGTGTGTTTTGGTATTAGAATGGCATTATAATGAGCAAAGTTCACACAAAGGACAGTACTTTGTCAAAAACTGACAGACTGTTGGCCCAGGGTTGCAAACAGGCAGCTTATCAGTTCTGTAGGACCAGCAAGTTCCCATTTCTTTTGCAACTCTGCAGGGCCTGGCCATGGAATCTTCACTCCACTCCATCCCCCGCGCTGCTTGCAAGCAGTGTTGCTTAAGGAACTGTTGTGAAACGGATTCCTGGCATACCAGTTGCACCCTGCCCTGAAAGTTTCTCTGCTGTTACACCTTTCCTTATGTGTGAACGATGCTGCAGCCTTAGTATGATTTTAATTTTTAAGTCACCCCCAGTCATTATTCCACCCCGTGACTACAGTCACACAAGCTTCACTTCATCGATGACATTGGGCATATCACATCCACTCTTGTGGTGAGGATTGTCAAGCACATATACATCTTGCGGGGTCATCCAATGTGACAAGCATTCCATCAAACTCCAAACCCTAATACACAAGCCAATTGTTAAAACAAAACACGATACAGTGAGTGTTAGTAGAACATCAACAGGATGAAGCATCTTGATGCTATGGATGTCTTGGTTTAATAATTTCATTTGTTGTTCTTAAGTCTTGTACCATCCTGTAGGTCCCATCTGCTTTCTGGACTGGCAGGATGGGAGTATTGTAAGGAGACACAAGACTCTAAAAGACCTGCCTTTAGTAGTGATTCGATGATGGGCTGTATTCCCTTTTTTCCCCTCTCTTGGAATAAAGTATTACTTTTTAAAGACTATTTGACCAGACTTGTTCAACGTAATTTGAAGGGACTCAATATCTAATTTTCCATACTCCCCCAGGACTGCCCACACTTCCGGATTAATTTTGCATAAGCTTTATCAGACAATTTGCACAAACTCACGGCAGTGCTTGCTTCCTCATCACCTTTTATGATATGAATTTGCATCTCCAATTTAGCCATTAAATCCTTTCCCAATAGATTGCAGTCACAATTAGGGGCAAAAAACCCCCATGCATTTGAAATTTATCTCCCACATCTATTAATAGTGGCTGGATGACATGTACCTGTTCATCCTCTCCACTTACCCCTTTAAGAATTAAAGATTTTCCAGATAACTGTCCCCCCTGTGGCACAAAATTCCAAGTAGATTGAGAGGTGCTGGTATCTACTAAGAAGTGTCCTCCTCTCAATTTGGACTCGCCCTACAGGTTATCAAGGGCTCCAGTGTGGTGGGTCCCTGGTATAATGGGAGCCCCTGACACCCCTAACAGCCCATTTCCATCAGCCGGTGGACTTCCTCCTCATAAGGATCCACCCGTCTCCATGGACATTCCCTCTTCCAGTGTCCTTCTTCCCTGCAGATAGCACACTGATTTCTTCCCAGCCGAGGCCTTGGTTGTCCCCTTCCCACCGAGGAAGATGTGTTTCGGTTAAATCTTGGTGGTCGCCCCCTCCCTTTTGGCCCTGGGGGTCCCTGCATTCTTTCCTTCAGGGGCTGTAAGAACTGTGCCATCGCCCTTGCCTTTACTTTCGCCTTTTCCTCATCCCTTCTGACATACACTTGTTGTGCCTTCCTGACTAATTCTTCCAGGGGTCTGTTCTGCCACTCATCATCTTTTCGTATTCTCCTTCTTAGGCCAGGATTTGGTTACAAATTGTACCCTCAGCAGTATGTCAAAGGCTGGTCCTTCAGGGTCCAACTCTCCTTGTTTTATCAAAGCATCCCTGGTCCTTTCCAGCCAGTGGGAAGGACTTTTGTCTTTTTCCTGTTGCAAGGACATAAGCTTTGACATATTATTAGTTTGGGGAACAACTGTCTTGATTGCTCTAATTAAATAGGTGCGATAATCCCAGAGGTGGGTCAAATAGACCTGATAATTTGGATCCCAGTTAGGGTCTGCTTGGGGAATCATGTCATCAACCGTGGGTGCGTTCTGCCCCCCACCAGCCTGTGGATGTACTTGGTACTTCATGCCTGAATGTTGAGTAGTCCCTCCCCAGGGAGTGTGCTCTAGGCAAAGTTCCTGTGAAATAAAAAGGCACTATTAGACCGTAATAACTTGTCTGCTCTGACTAGCTCCTGGATGCTAGCGCTGTTCTTCAGAAATAACCACTGTTTCCTTGTTGAATTCTAGTCTGCCTTCCTGGACTTCAACCCTGGTCTCTTGCTGTGTGTAGTTGATGTCTTCCTCTTTCTCTTCCCCTTTATCTTATGTTACAACTTACACCAAACTGACTCTTGCTGGCTTTTTCCCCTGCTTTGTTTTACACACTTGGAATAACTTATCTTTGTAGTCACTTTTCTCCCTGCCAGCCTCCTGTCCTTGTACTCACATCAGGTTCTCTGGTGAGACTGCAGAGGATTACCTTTGATATCTCTGTGTTTGAACTGTGTGGTTTCTGTCCCATGCTGTATCTGACAGTAGGATGCTCTGTGAGTGCAGAGTAGCAGCTGCTTCCTCTTAGTTTACTACTGCATCTCTTGCTTGTTTGGGTAAGCAATCACAGGGGAAATTTGACTTTGCCCTGGAAGAGACAATGCTCAATTTGCTCCCTGGAGAGCTTATGTAGAGTTAGGTCAGTGCTCAGAGTCCAGTCTTGAGTTGCAGTAAAGGTGAAACAATTGCAGATTGCCAGTTAAGATTTAATAAGCTTTTAATGAGCATATACAAATCACACTTTGCCTCTAACACTTAGAAAGCCAAACTGCAAGCATCTTTCACAGACAGCTTCCTATAGATTCCACCAAATCCAATTCTTGCTCTGAAGCATAGTCATGCACTTCTGCAGATATGTACGAAATACTTTCCAGAGACAACCAGACTGCTTTTTAGTATCTACTTTTATAAATTAGAAAGACTCACAATGTCTATGTAAGGTAGGCTTCCTAGATGATTATGCTTCAGTGTGTTTTTCTGAACTATTTCTTCTTTTTCAATATTCTTTTCAAATTGCTAACAACAGGGTGAGGTAGAATATCAAACATTGTGATTGTTGTTAGCCATTTGATATTAGAAAGGGAAAGTAGGTGATCTGGGGAGACATACCAGGTGGGCTTCAGATTTTTCTGTATGAATCAGCATCTAAAGTGTGCTGCTGAGCTAGCTGCTCATTAGGTGAGAGCTTGGCTAATTCCAACACCCACATATCAACAGCATCCAATTGCTGTACTAACGAGTGCAAGTTTGCTGAGGATACATACATGATGATAATGATACATATGATCCTTGCCAGATGATAGTAATGCAGTAAAATAACTTCAAATGCTTAATTTGTTTGGTCTAAAAGATTCTGTAGAGGAGGTGATTTTGTTTTCTGAAGGAGTTATGCTATTTTTTTTTTTTTACAAATAGGTGGACAGATTGTGAGGCTGTTATAAATATAGCCAAAATCTCAATATTATAATTGCAAAATCTTTTAATATATAATGATCAGTATAAAAGGCAAGTAAACAGCGCTGGGTGCTTGGGGAGCCTCAGCTCCACCAACACACTCACCTGTACTACGACGGCTTCCCTTTTTATGCCCCCTACTCTAATACATATTCATATCTATTCTAAGTAGAGGAGTGGTTAAGCTTATCATTTCCTGGAATAGGTGTTCCCTTTTTGGCACATGCGTCCTTCATCCCGGTGGTCCCTCTGGTGGTCGTAGTGGAGGAAGGACTGTAGTCTTCCTCACTCCCTTTGTCCTTGACTTGATCTTCACTTTATTCTGTTTTCCATATAAAGTCCCTTTTTGTCCTTCTGCCTCTTGAGTGCTTAACATATGTAGTTAAGTGAAGCAGTTAAGCATGGCGTATACAGTGAAGCAATTTCAGCAGGACATTTCAAAACTGACACTATCTAGATTCCAGGTTTTGGGTTCTCTTTGTTCTGAGTTTTTTCATGGTCGACGCACTACATGCCTGACACGAATTGTTACTCCTTTTATTACAAGGCCATTGTGAAGGGGATTGGGGTGAGGAAGACAAAAAGGGATATGAAGGTAAAATAAGCCAGGGAAGAGAGCTTTATTGTGTCTGACACGCTCCCAGGTAGAAAAGAACAAAGCACTGAAACAAGCAATGAAAAACCCACCGCCACCCCTCTGTTAAAGAAGTTTTTAATTTAGAGGGGAAAACACCAGTAAGAACTAGTGTCTGGAGACACTGGAGAATCGGCTGTACATTTTGAACAGCAGAAGTACCTTTTTACCTACCTTCCAGAAAGCAGTGTTGTCTTCTCAGCATTTTTTAGGAAATATGGTCCATTTGTGTTGCTGGACTCAAATGGGTGAAATTTGTCCAGGACTAAGCATGGGCAGTGCCAGGGGCTGGGGCCACCAGTCTCCGTGTTCTCCTTCCAGCAGGTGAGATGCCATAAACTCCTCTTCCTCTGTGCACCCCAGTGCAGCCAAAAGTGCAGGCAAATCTGCCTGTCCTTTTTGGCAGCATTATGTCTTGCAGCCCTGGGGATTTCTCCTTTTGGATTTTCCCCAAAAGTAAAACCACCTGGGGCGTGTCTCACCTCACAGTTTTTGTCCTGTCAGAAATGAAACGTCAAGAACATTAGAAGTGTATAATGTACAACAATGTTTGAACTGTAACTGCTGAATACCTGTAGCACAAGGTTTATCAGGTGTCTTTAAGGAGTTAGATGCTTTTGTTCTAAATGTTTAAAAAGAGACAACTGATAGTTTTGAGTGGTTTTTCCCAGTCTTTTGACTGAGTGCTCTGAAGAGCTTTATCTCTGTCTGGCTTTCAGTGGTGCATTGCCCTGGCAGGTCTGTAGCATCTCTCTTGGGCAGCGCAGCTGGCCAGATGTGCCTCCTAAGTGTGTGACACAGAAAAACTCCCCTGGAGAAATGATAGCTGTCTAATTTGGAGGGAGATCATTTCATGGTGTCAGTTCAGAGCTGTGCAAGTTAAGTGAATGTGAAGGGAAAATGAAATCCTTTTACAGGACAGGTACTTTTGTTGGATGCCTATAAACTCACGCACACCTTTCTAGTATCAAGTGGATTATTTCTTTGTTTTCCCTGTTACTCCTCAAAGCTGTACACTTCACTTTTGGATGTGTGTGGGCTCGTGTGGGGCAGTGGCACCCCTGGAGACCCATCCAGAGCTTTCCACATTCTACTGAAAGCAGGAAATGGGATGTCTGGTAGTGTCTTACTAATCTTTGAGTAAGTAACACCAATAGATGGGTAGCTGTATAGGTGGGACATACTGTGAAATTCATAACCTTGTGGATAGTGATTATCCCCAGGAACAGGACAACAAGATGTCGTGAGGAGCCTGAGCATGCTGAGCAGACAAGAACTGGCAAGAATAAGGATTTTAGGCTTTAGGTCATGCAAGAACATGGTGATGAAGAAGAGAAGATGAGGTAAATGTCCACCAGAGGTCATGCAAGACCACCGAGGGGAGAAAAGACCCTAACCCTAATTTTATTACACATGCTCGGACTATGTAAATGAATTCTAGGAACTCATTAGTATAAGACTGCCCTTTCTAAGAAATAGAATGAATATGTGTGTTTAGTCTGCATATAAACCGTGTACCCAGCTTGTATCGGTGCACACATTTGGAGGAGTGATCCCCTGTGCGTCTGTCACCGCAAAATAAAGAATGCCAGCTTAATAACTTTGGTTGTTGAGTTTTTCACTGCATCACTACCCTAAAGTCAATCAAGTCCTAAAGTACTGATGTTGGCAGCAACCATCAGCTCCTCAGCCTGAGTGAACCCTTCTTTCCTCACAAGCCACAAAATGTTCTGGTTTTGTCTCACTTGGTCTTTTTTTTTTTTTTCTTTTCCTTCCTCCAATTAGAAGGTAAATGAGCAGCAGGAGGAAATCCCTCGCTCCCTGGGAGAAATGTAAAAAGATAAAAAAGTAAGAATTAAAAAACTATAAGAACGAGCCCGTCAGGGAGCAGGGGCTCCCCCACTGCCGCCCCACACGCTATGATTGCTGCTGGTCATTGCCCCTACTGCAGGCAGCACAGCAAGCACAACGCACCCAGCCCCACTGCTGCTCCTGCTCAGAAGCCAAATTACCCTTAATTATGCAAATGATCCATTAATTATGCAAAAGGGGTGCTGAAATTTCTTTCAGCTCTACATCACACCAACAAGATTTAGTCATTGCTCTTCCAAGTATTTAATCAATTAAAGAAGATTTAGGATAGGAACCTCTGGATGGACTTGGTCTTTTTTCGGATATGCTTCTGAGTTTCACTGGATTTTAAAATATCTGTTGATTTCATATAGGAGAGATGAGCTCAGCTGATCTATGCCAATACTTTTTCCAGATGTTTGCTTGTAAGTATGCCATCAGTGGAACTGAAAATACCTAATCAACAACTGGAACTGCAGAAGTAAAATGTTAATATATTTTTACAGACCAAATTCCTGAATACAATGTACAAGTCTAATATGCTTTGACATCCAGGCCCAGAACAGCAGCCCACAAGTATGTCAATGTTATATTATAAAGAACAAAACACACTTGCTGAGATCTGATGAGAAATTTTCTCATTAGTATATTTTATTGCAGAAATAGTCCTCTGACTAAATAGGTGCTTTGCTCAAAACCCTGCTGTGATTCCAATTGGGAGGTACCTACATTTCCTCAGCAAAGACCAGGTCTCCAAGTCTTACTTACAGCATCATAGCACACATCAAGAGTGCCTGCATCCAGTGCCACACAGGAAAGCTGCTGCTGCTTTCTCTCCACAAGGGGTCTGGAGGAGACACTTTTACCTGCCTTTTCATAATGACATTGTGGGTTTGCAGCGGCACAGACCGAGCAAGCGAGCTGGAACTCCAGCCTTTCCCTGTGTGGTGATGATTGCAGGAGTCTGCCCAAATCACCAGGACAACTTTCCTATCAAAACTGAGCCATGGTGTAACCTCAAACACAAGAAATGTGGAAGAAAAAGGAGAAAAATGAATGAACTGACTAGCCTCCTTTTGAGAGAAGGTTTGGCCTTATGTTCTTCTTGTAATAGTTATTTTTGTGTTTCTTAGTCACTGTATTTTTTCTGTAATGCTGATTGCATGTAAAATGCATGAGCTAAGATGCTGGCAGTGAGTAGGGCCCAAGTGTTCTCTCTCTGGCAGTGCTGCTTCTGTCTTCCTATTGAGCTTTAGAGACTGCTGAGATTACACATGGATTAATTAACCCTTATTAATATTTCTTGGTTTTCCTCTCACCAAGCCGGGATGAAAGGAAGTCATGACCTTGCTTAGAAAACATGTGGTAGAGTGAGTGTTATTTATTTCTAAAGCAGGCAAAACATTTTTTGCTAAGCAAACCTTGGCAGCAGTTACCATGTCTCTTAAGCATTCCACCTATTTGGCAGAACAAGATGATGAACAGCTGTAATATCTACCCATTTGGTGAAATCTTTAAAAAAAACCCCAAATCTATTTTGAATCCCAACCAGTTCATGTACATATTTGTATAAATTGCATAGTACACATGGAATAGTTTTGCAGTTGGTTTCCAGTTGCATTTTGCTGTATTTCTAACATCATTTAGGTCTTGATGAGCTTTTAGAACTTTGGTGATAGATTTTCAAAAGGGTTTGCTCTGATGAAAGTTGTCCTGATCACCCAAATTAAGGTATTGCATTTTGACCAGCTGTTCTGGCTTTGCCCAAAGCAACTTCTGCTTCTCTTGCACCTACCTAGATCATGCAGAAATCACATTATTTCCTAGCTATAGTTCACTGGTTAACACAATCTTTTCACTCTCTATACTGTTTTCCTTCTGATTTCTTTCATGCATTTCCTATTTTCTAGGACCCCTTAGAGGGACCTAATTATTTTCAGTCATTGAATGTGGACCTTGGAAAGGACTTGACTCTCCCCATTGACTGTACATAACAGCCTTTGGCTCTTTTAAATTATCCTCTGACGCCAGCTAACGACTTTTTAGTCACTGCAATGACCAAATTGGAAATGCATAAGCTTCCAAGAGTCTTCTTGTCCTTAATAGATATAAGACAGTGATCATTTACCTGTGTAGTTGTATGGGCTGTTAAAATGCTAGCATTCTTATAAAGTTAATGTTAATGTGTTAATGTTTACGAAGTGCTTGCAGATATGTAAGAATAGATACAGAGGGCTCTGCTATATACTCTGAGAACTTTGCAGTAAATTATTTAGCATTAAAATATGCATTTATTACATTGAACATTCTAGGTCGTGGAAAGAAGTTTATGTAATGGAGAGAGCTATTAATTCAAAATGTATTCACCACTGAATAAAGGTTGCACAATTTTTACTATTTAGTTCAGACACTCAGCAAAGGAGGAAAAATCTGAAGATGGAGTGTTTACTACTGGAGCGAAACACTCTGACAAGACATTTACTTTTAGAAGCTAAGTTAGTGTACTTTTTCATGGTTTATACTTGGATGAAGGAAGTAAGCAGAAGCCATTTAGTCCTGGGTAATGCACATACATCTCTGGGATTCTGGTGTCATTTTTCGCTTTGTAACTATGCAGAAGTTTTAGTCATGTGGGAAGCTATGAGAAAAAACAGCTGTCTGGCACACACGGTGGCTTAGCTTAAAGTGGCTGAATCAAAGTAAAACTTCCAGTGTTTGACATACAGATGTATTAAGCCTGCTGTTATCCAGAGGTCAAAAAGCTATTTATAGATTAACTGGTGTTAAAGAAAATATTAACCGTTTAGAAACTTCGGACACGCTCAGAGGAAAAAAACCCACACTTCTGTAGCTTATTTCTAAGGCACTATTTTAGCCTTCGTTTAATGAAAAGACATAAATTCACTTTTCCCTCTTTTGTTATTTTCAATAGAAAGACAAAATATGCACTTACTCAGAATACTAGTGTTTATGTGAGGGTGAAATTCCCACACAGACTCTTCAAATGAAGTATTTAAAAGCTATCATGTAGCACATTAATGGTTCTTCAGCATTACCCAAACGATGTATCAGTTTTGTTTCCTGATAATTTTTAGGGAAATGGTAGCCATTATACGTGAATTCTGGAGAGATGGTGACGTCTAAATAATTTTGTAATAAATAAAATATCAATATAATTTCGTTATCCCTTTTAAGCCTTTACCAGAGGAGTAAGAATTTGCAGAACATCCTCGAGTCAGAAGATAGATGGATAATTCTTTGTTTAATGAGTTGTAAAGTCAAAAACTCCAGTATTTGAAGTTGCTGTATTGTAAACATTTTACATTTGATGTGTTTTGTCAGCAGCATAATCACAGGGAGATAGGATTAAATACAATAAACTGAAAGGAGCATCTTTAGAACATATCCATATAACAGCCCCTTAATCTCTGGTGGCCTGTGAAAAAGGAGCATCTCTGGAGATGTGGATTGTCCCCGAGAACAAGCAGAAACCAGCCTGAAGGGTTCAACTTCTGGGCTGCCTTAGAGTAAACCACCCGAGTATCACAATCATCCCAAATAGTGTGGTATCCCAGTAAGATACCTCTGCAGAAAAGTGACTGGGATTTAGACGTGTTTGTTGGGTTTTGTTTGTTCGTTTTTATTTGTTCTTTTCTGTTGTTGTAGTTGTTTTTGTTTGTTTGTTTTTGATTTGTTTGGTTTTGTTTGTTTTTGTTTCCTTTGGACATGCACTGAGCTTTCAGATAGTGCAAGAGCTGAAGACAGGGGAGATGTGTGATGGATTTCATGCGTGCTGCCAGGCAGTTTTGAGGTGCAAAGGCAGCTGCCCCAGTTTGGCCCAGGTACCCGGGAGGCTCAGGGGCATCATCCTCTTCCAATGCCTGCTGTACTGCTGCACTTCAGTAAGGTCCACATGATGGCAGAAGAGAACAGGCAGTTGCGGACACAACCTGCCAGCCTGACTTGAGACAAGCAGCAAGGTAACTTCTGATGGTTTTGTGAAGTACTTCCTTTATTTGCCTGTTATAACCATCTGGGAGCGTTTATACATAAACATATAGCATAAATGCGTATGTCCATAGTGTGTATATATAGTATGCATTTATAAATATAGATTTCTGATATGTATAAGGAAAAAAAGCATTTAGTTTTGGATGGGCCTTACTGCTCTTAGGAATCAGAATAACAGAGATCTAAAAATAGTTGACTTAAATCCCCTTCTTACTTTCATTATCAGAAGTTGGTGATTGTTTTATCTTTACTGTTACAAAGATAAAAATCTATTGTTAGAAAGGGAAAAAAAATCATATAATATTAAGGATTTCCGTGGTCAGTGAAACTCCAGTTTGACTAACTTTGAACACACTGTGCTTAGTAAGTGGAAGAAATGACAAGTTACAATCACATCAAGCAAGGGGAAAAGAGACTTTTTTGTTACTAATCTACACAGTTATAGTGAATACATTGCACATACTGACGTTTAAAACCTCCCAGCCTCACTAACTGAAAGTGATCTCAGACACGAAATCTATTTTTATAGGCAGCTTTTTAAAAATAGTTTTTCTTGGTTGTATGTCTGGAAAGTGCCAACTACATTGCAGGCACTGCACCAGATAATAGTAATTAAAAAAAAAATAATTGGGAGAAAAATTAACAAATGAATTGTATGTGGAAAGTTAAGAGAAGCTGTAAGTTGAACACGAGGCTAAGAATCACTTCCCCCAGAAATCCTGCTCCCAGCTCTGCCATCTGATTCATTGTACAACCCCAAACAAATCTAACCTGTATTTTTCTCATTGTTATCAGGATTAATTAATGAGTGGCTGCACAACAGTTGGGGAAAAAAAAAAACCCAAACCAAAATGAAACAGAAAATGCTGAGCATTGTTATGATGAGTTTGAGGCTACTTGATTTGACATGGATGGACAAGTAGATGGCCTTTTAATTGCAAATTACAGATAAGCGATACGTTCACGGCGTTTGATTTCTGATTGCAGAAATTCTGATTACCTGCACTGCAGGGTAAACAGTAGTGGTTGGATCACTACAAATCCTTAATTATGCAAAAGAAGAAGGAAGACTATGGTGTGTGAGCATCAGCAGCCTGATAGTTAACGGTGTTCTCTGCAGTGCTTTCTGAAAGAGGGACTGGCATGAGATGGCTGTGCCCACCCTTTTGGATTCAGTAATGTGTCTGAGCCTCCAGGCTGGAAGATGTGGAGATGCAGTGTCATGCCCCAGCCCCATACTGCTCCTCATCCCCTGGTTTCCATGGGCAGAAAACCAGGACTCATGGCTGGCTCCTGTATCAGGGAACTGGGATTGCGGGGCGGGTGCCCTCGAACGCTACCCTGAACCTAGTTGTAGCCTGCAGTGTTCAAAGCAATCCACCACGTTGCTTTTACATTGATTTCTAAGTTCCTCTGTTACAGGAAGCACAGACAAAAGTTTGCCTGAGCCAGTTTTGCCAGAGACTGGCAGCCTTATGCAAGAGATTAGCTTCTTTCTCCTTAGTTTCTACACTGAGTGTTTTCATATGCTCATACACTTATCTGATGCTATTTGTCAGACTTAAAAAGCAAATTTTCCAGCTTTGCTATTGAGAACTCAGATGTTACAATGTAATAATGGGGATTTCTGACTCCCAGACCCAATACAGAGATGGAGGGAGTTGAGGCCAGTGCCGGAGCACTGAGCCCATCATTCTCACAGCATCCAGACAGTGGCTGAAGCTGAGCAGCCCTTGCATCATCCTGGATTCAGGATGACACACGTGTACCAAAAGGTGGCTGTTTAGAAGCAGAGAAAAGGGCAGCAAGTGAATAAAGGAGAAAGGAGAGAAAAACAGGATTAGGTGTAGCATATGTCGTCATGAAAATTAGAAAATAAGAAATAAATCTGTTTTATTCTGAAAAGAAAATGAGATGAGTACATCCAGTGGTATGCAGCATTAGGACTTGTTCTGAAAGATCCATGTGTCATATAAAATAGGAGCCAGTGACAAAGCTTATCTAGAAAGGACTTTTATTTTTCCTCCCCAAGCTACTCTATATCAGGCCCCCTCCTGCCATGAGGACTCTGCTGCATTGTGGTGGGACTCCTGACATCATGACATGTAGCCCAGTGATGCCATCCTTTCTCCTCCACTCCTGCAAATTCTACGGTGAGATTAATGAACAAACCCTCATGCAAATGGCCCCACCAAAACCTGCACAACTGTTTTTCTGAATAAGTGGCCACCTTTGTCAGTTCAAAAATCACAGTCTAATCTCTAGCTGTACTGTATCATGGGATAATATAGCTGGTGCTGTGGCTTTGATTTCCACGGTAGTCTTTAAGGAAAACTAATGAATTGTACATAAAAACATGATTTCTGGAAGATGCCTGAGATCAATTACCATGCAGCCTCTCTCTAAACTCACAAATTCACTGAAGCTCCTAACTGCAGTACAGGTATTCTAAAATATGGAACTTTAAAATATCCATAATAAATACTAATTTTCCAACTTTAATTTTCTATTGGATAATGAAGTGATTACTTAGCGTCTTAATTCATTAAAAAAGCAGTTGTGCAGGTTTGGTGGGTTCCAGCTGCCTGCATGCCACTACCTCATCCGTGGCTAAGTAGAATTTGCCTCTGGAATCAGGAACAAGAGTTCTTTCACAATCTGGCTGAAAAGGTGTATCCAACTCGATTTTTCTTTTTAAAGAATCTGATCCCCAAGACAAATCTAATCACCTGTAGAGGGAAGAACCACATCTTTTAGCTCCATGGTATCTGTTCTTTCAGATAACAACTACCTGTAGCATAGCTGGCAAACTCAACACCCCTGCTCCTTTTGGCAAATGTTTTTTTTTTTTTTGAAATTATCAGGATTGAATTGCTTTAATTTTATGCAGCAAGAGATGTTCTGAGCCACACTCCATCATTACCTGAGCATTTAATGATCTTAGTGGCAAAAATGTTGGTGTTTGTAATGTAAGAGTTGTTACTAAAACAGAATTGTAACATACTGTCTTAACAAATTTATGAAACAACACAGAGTAAGAGCAAGTTGGATGCTGGAAGGCTCCTTTAACTCATGGAGCAACATAAATGGTTCTGTGATTCTAAGAAGCTTTAATCAATTGCCAAAATAGCTCGAAAACTTTAAGCTGAGAGGTGACTGAGCAGTTGAAAGAATATCATTTGGGTTCCAAGTCTGATTTTACTTCTACATGAGGAGACATATGACAAGGCTGGATAGGGAAGATTTGTCTCTAAAATTAATTAAAATTAATTACAATTAATTAATTAATTTGTCAATCCCTAAAAGGAAATAGGCTGTGAATTACTTGCTGCTTTGTTTAAAAAATAGCCATACTTCTGCTGATGCTCATCAGTACAACATTATCCTTAATTAGAAGTGACATTCTGAATTCCTTGGTGTGTCATATGAATATATTGTTGGGTCATATGAATATATTGTGCAGATTGAGGAAAATTGTGGAAAAACCCCACAGGACAGGAGTGGTTTTCTGAAAGTTTATGGCAGCAGTGACATTTAACCTGGACAGCTGTTTCTTTGCTGCTAACATGGGACATGGTAGTTACTTGTTTCCTGATGGCACAAGATTAAAAAAAGCATTCACTGTGGCTGACCAAAGCATGAAGTTTGACAGCTTCTGTAAAGATCTCTTGTCAGAACCTCTCAGTAACTGAGGTAGCTATTGCAGGGCACAAAGCAGTAAGTTAAAGAAAGATAAAAAAGACAAATAGTGGTAAATACAAAGTTAAATGCAGGCTCCTGACATCTAGAAGACTGTCTATATGGATGGTCTCATTACAGTTTGATTTTATAGCCCTTCTAACTTTCAGCTAATGCTACTATTTTAATTTTTTTTAATAACCCCACATTTGTCCTTCAGAAACCTTTTTTATTTAAATTGATAATTTATATATAAATGTTCTGTGAGACATAGTTTCCATCTACAAAGATCTCAAAGAAAACTCACAGTCATACTTTTGCTGGTAGAGTCATGGGAAAGCCAAATGTTTAGAGTACTGGTTTTGGTACATACTTCCGGATATATGTTCAACTGAGGAGACTGAAGTGTTTCCCTAGGTGTCTGGCCTTCATCCTTCAGTTGGACTGAACCTTTGAAAGCATCCAACAGTGTGCATTTGAAATACAGCCGAATTCAGCTTTCCATGTAATCAGCCTGGGATTCCCCAGGAATCCAAAGGTGGAAATAAAAGAACTTAAGACCCAGACAACAGCTGATTCTTGAAGCCTGTTCTGATTCTCCCTTTCACATTCCTGCAAAGGCAGAGGGGAGACTCCCAGAGGGGTCAGCACCCTTGAGGAAAGTGGATCAGGAGGCTGTTTAAATACACGTGCCTGCTAGTGAGTGTGATTTACACCCAACAAAATGCCTGTGCCGCTGCACAAATCCAGGTCATGGTTTGGCCTTTACTGATTTTTTTGTTTTCCCATTTGTAGGCTAATGTTCCTCTTGATTGCAATAAAGAATTAAGTTACCTGGCTCGTGAGGTCAGTGAAGCTGCTCCAAATTCACAATTTGTAAGGGAGACCAGAGCTTGGAGCTCTAGTTTCTAAAAGATTTAGCTTTTGCTTTATGAAAAGTGCTCAGGACAGACTGGTATTGGTAAAATAGCTGTGGTTTGGTGGTTTTTTTTTTGCAAAAGTGTCATGGGAATAATGACTGACTGAAATGAAGACGTTCACTTCTGGGCTGTAAGTTTGGGGAATATTTTAGTGTTACTTTGTGCTACCTTTTGCTTGAATAAGCAGTTCTGCATGATGGATTTTGACAGAATCGGGGGGAATATTCTGAAGGGCAAAAATTATTTACATTTCACAGCTGACTGACTAATGGTCTGTCTCTCTGTGCTGAATTCGGCAGTGCGAGTTCTGTCTCTGATGCTTCTTGTCTAGCTGGGAATCAAAACAACAACATGACTTTCCAGCCCAAGTGATTCCAGCAGGGAGATCTCTGCAGGGCTTTCTGTGGGAAATCCATGCCACCTCATCAAGCCTATTTAGCAGAAGAGAAGTCAGTGCCATGCTCTACTCCTTCTTCTGTTCCAGGTCTCAGGAATGTCAATTTTGAAGTCAACATGAATGAAATCATCTTAACAAAGAAAGTGAGGTGATATTTTTAGTGCCATTTTTAAGATACAGGATGCCCATATGTTCATATAGTATTTCCAGTTCAGCTGGAAACTTCAAAATCCAGGTTAGTGAAGTTACATATATCTGAGTGTCTGGCTGGTTCCCAAGAAGATAACTGTGGATACCACTGCTAAATTGTTGCTGCTGGTTCTTTGGTGGAGTAGGAAACCTGGCCTGAAATATGCTAGATGCCTGAAGTTGCTTCCTTATGCCTCTGCAGGGAATTAATTTAGAGTAGGCTACTGAGTAGAACATTATAGCTTTACAAGAGGAGTGTGAAAGAGGTTAAAAAGAAGACTGATGGTAGGGGAGGTTGGGAGCCTTCTTTTGATCATTCCATGTGAAGTTTGTTCACATTTCAAACTGAAAATTAATCCTCTAAAAACAGCCACCATGAACCCCCCCCCCCCCCCCCAAAAAAAAAAAAAAAAAAACCCCCCCCCCCCCCAAAAAAAAAAAAATCACAGTGTGTCATCTTCTCACTTTTACCACCTCAGGAATAAGCTAACATGTCCCTGACACCATCAGACTCACAGAGCAGAATCAAACCTGACTGTCCTGGAAGAGTGTTGATAGAAGAGAAAGCTGCCTTTACACAGCCTCAAATAGCCCGTACTTCATAGTATTTTCTATTTTTAAATGCGTGTTATCTACCTAAGAAAGAAACCCAGCTGACATTCCTCCCATAAATCCATTACTACGAGTTGTCTTTACTCCTAGCAACCTGAGATCACCTTGTTTGTATATGATTTAAATGAAAAGAAATGCCTACATGTAGCCTTTGGAGTCAGAACAGACTGCCACTTTCTGTGTGGTATTATTTTGGGGCTCAGATTTCTGTGACATGTTATTAGAGCCAGAGAATGGACAGCAGTTTGCCCACATTTTTCCAAAGCCAGTCAGTAACGTGAGAATCTTCAGGGCCTGAGCAATCTCTGGTTGCTTTAATGGGATCTGCTTTTACAGGGCTTGTGTTTGGTTGTCTTCAGCAATGCAAAGGTACCTCACTTCAAAATTCTGAGTACTCCTCTACATGTTTCAGGCTGCCTAAATGATTGGAAGAACTTGGACCTTGTTTTCAAGCTTTAAATTGACTTGAAGATTTTACTCGAGCTCCTAAGCCACGCAGTGATTTTGAACATTTTCAAATCTGTTCTGTGAGGTAGTAGGCCAATGGAGACATCTCACTGCAGAGAGAAACATCTCACTGCAGAGAGAAATGTAGCTCCCTGCAGAGGAAGGCACACATCCAAGCCTCACTTGGACTGAACTGGCTTGAACTGAAGGCTGCTTCTCAACGAGCAGTGTAAATTGCATTTAGTTACTGGGGCTGGAGAGGTCCTCCATATGGCGTTTGCTAGTTGCATCTTTTCCTTGGGATGCTGCAGCACTGCCACGCTGAGGTGATGCTCTGACTTATTAATGACACGCCACACTGTACATGATGTTGTCTGCAACTCTCAAATTTGTTTCAGTCTGTCAACCCCTCCCCCCCAGGAAGAAGCTAGAAGAAACAAAGCCTTTGAGACTTGGATCTACTGCACTTGGTTTCTCCTTCTGAAAAACAAATATTTGTGTAATAATCTACAGAACCCATAAAGCAGCTGTGAAATGATCTAGCCATAAGGTCTTGTGAACAGATCTAGGATGTAGGAAAACAGCCAGTGAGATCTTGTTTACTCTACTTTGAGAATACTACAACTGGAATTATGGATAATACATCTGTCTGAGAGGATACTGCCAAGTATGAAAAGTAGCTGTAGCGTTTATAGCTGTGGTAAGAAGAGGCTTTCCAAGGGACACAGTGAGCAGAGGGGTGCTGGGGAACGGTCGCTCTCGCTCCTGTGAACAGCTCATTCCTGATGCCGGTGTTGTGCTCCTGTGTTTATTTAATTCAGCTTTGTGTAGTTTGCAGAATCTGGCCTTTTCTCAGCCTCGACTCTGCCCTTGGATGGCTCTCTCTGGTTTCTGACCTCCAGCTACCTTTTCTACGCTATTTATAGCGTACCAGCTGGGGAACATTAATGTACATATCTGTTGTATTTGTATTTTGAAGGGTGACATTGGCTTTTATTTACATTCATGTTAGTTCAATAAGTCGTCTGGCATCATTTGGACTTTTCTAGTCAGGCTCCCTTTGCACTGCATTTGTCATATTGCCTACTGCAGTTTTGTTTTCCTTTTTCTTTCCCCTGCCATCACTGATTCATTCTGTCCTCCAGCTTTCCACTCAGCTGTCTCTTTTGTTTGGAAAAGCATAACCCAGGGTATATTCTTTCTTTCTTAAAAGGGTCATTTGTTACTAGGAAATAAGCATACAGATCCGTTGGAAAGTAGACCCCAAGTCTCAGTGTGCTCATCTAATTCCTTTTGACCTTCTGTGCCTAGGATGTCTTCCTTGTAGATGCTCTGTGGGATCTTGATTCAACACCTCGATCACTGCGCACTTCACTCATCCCCAGTTTGCTTCCAACCAAGCTGTTCTGCTTTCTTTCACGTGGCTGCATTTCTTGTGCTTTCAGCTGCCTTTTCAGATGCAGCCTTTCTGTTATATCAGTTGCATCTTTTGACTACTCCAACTTCTCAGACACGGACTCCTGTAATCTATATCCAGACTATGAATGCTGCATGTGTATAGGTGGGGAAATACTCAAAGGAGTATATGATCTGCAAGGGGAGTAAAGAACTTAGGGTCTAGCTCAGTTATTAATTTTTACTTCTCTTCTTCTGCTTAGACATAAAAGAGGAAGAACACTGTACGTGAATTATACAGCATTAGTAATGGTATGTTATTATTGTCTTGAGTGTTACTGTGTCCTTATAAAAGAGAATATGATTCCACGGTGACAATAGACTCCATATTCTGTTCTTACTTTACAGGGCCTGTGAATAGTACATAACACCTCTCTTCACAGATAGATGCGTTCTGCGAGTGTTTAAGTGTTTGACTAGTGGATTCACTTGTTACCAGCACAGACAGCATCCTGTTTGTACAGAAATAAAGCTCAGTGATGCTTTTGCCTGGATTTGGAAAGTCACAAGTGAATATTTAACCACTGTGACTGGCCTTACTTCTACAGCTCTAACTCCCTGATACTTGTAGAAAATATATTTCTTTGTTCAGTTTACAACTAATTTATGAAACTTTCAGTTGTGGTTCTTGTACTGAATCTTCTACCAACAGCTGCACCCACTGAAATGAAGGTTATTTACAGGGTGCCTGCTCTGATCTCATCTGGGGATGTCCAAATGTCCTAGAAATCTCAACTCCAAGACTTGTCATTTCGGTTGCTCATAAATGATAGTGATCATTAATGACTGCCTCACTGTCCATTTGGTAGGTTTTAAGCATTTTTGACAACTGTTCAGTGGGAATGTTTGAGTAATGAAGAAATCAGAACGGTGAATACCTGAATCTCTGATTTTTGCACAACTTCAAGGACTCCTGTATCACGTATTTCAGCAGAAATTAAATATCGCTCTGTAAGGGTCATCTATGTATACCTCACAGATGTAAATAACATAAATAACAGTGTACGTATACAGCCAGGGTATCTGACTAAGACAAATCTGTCTCGGTTAGTTGGAATGTTAAGGAGAAATTTTTGGCAACTTGCTGGTTGGATGTGATGCCAAATCTATTACTTCAGGCTAAAAAAAGTGTAAACAATACAAAAGCTGCTATGAATATCAAAGGACTGGATTTTCTTTAGACGTGTTATAGTACAAAGATTGTGGCTTTCTTCTTTCTGAAATTTCAAAATAGCATGTTAAAATTCTGCTTTGTCTCTTCAAATGACTCTTCTTCAAAATATTGAAAAGACACCAGTTCCTAGGTGTGGCTACACCTTGCCTAGGAGAGCCAAAACCATGGTAAGAATTTAATGGGTACTTCCTAGCCTTGGTAGCTACTACCCTTGTGTCTCTGCTAGTAAGCTAAGCAGGCCCAAAGGACAGGACAGCAGCTCTACAATTGCACCAAACATTAATTTGTAAAGATTGGCCTGGCATGACTGCAAATTGCTCCTAGTGGTTTTCTGTCATGAAATGCCCAGGCACCATGGTACAGACTGGGGCATCTCCCTGCTAAGGGGGCTGGATGCTGCTGCCTGCTCTAGTGGGTGGCAGGGGACAACTGTACAGGTCCCATACAGCTTCACAGCCAGCAGTGGTCCATGTTATTTACCAGTGGAGATGTACTAGTTGTTTTATTAACATAGATGTAATCTCAATGACCTGTCCAGTTTAATACTTACTGGAAGACTACTATGGGATAGCAAGTCACTCATGAAAATAAAAATTTTTCAGAAATGAGAAAGCATCTTCCTACCCTGAACATGAGCCAGCAGTGTGCTCAGGTGGCCCGGAAGGCCAATGGCATCCTGGCTTCTATCAGGAATAGTGTGTCCAGCAGGACTAGGGATGTGATTCTCCCCCTGTACCCAGCACTGGTGAGGCCTCACCTCCAGTACTGGGCACAGTTCTGGGACCTGCGCTTCCAGAAGGACACTGAGGTGCTGGAGCGGGTCCAGAGCAGAGCAACGAGGCTGGGGAAGGGACTGGAAGGAAAGTCTCATGAGGAGAGGCTGAGGGAGCTGGGGTTGTTTAGCCTGGAGGAGACTCAGGGGGAACCTTGTCACTCCCTACAACTCCCTGAAGGGAGGCTGCAGTCAGGTGGGGGTCGGGCTCTTCTCCCAGGTGACAGGACGAGAGGGCTGTGGAGGCCAGGACCATCAGGTCCAGTACAGAAAATATTATTGCCCCTGTTGGGTGCAAGCCCTGGGAACATTAACCGCAAGGATATGATACAGGGAAGCTGGGATGCACTGCTAAGCTATGATAAAGGGAAGCTGGGTTGTTAGACGAAGTAAATATTTGTGCCTTGTAAGGGTTTTGTTGATTCACGTGTATTGGTGGAAAGTTACTGGGACTAGGGGCCCTGGGGCATATATGGTGTGTGTGAAGTAGCAATAAATGTCTTCAGTCCTGCACCAAGATGGAGTCTGTGAATCAATACACCACAAACAGGGACCACGGGTCTGAAAAGCTGAACAGACAATCTCAGCACTGTAGAATCAATTGCCACAGAGGGCATGGCCTGAACCTGCACCGGAGAGGTTTCGGTTGGATACCAGGAAGCAATTCCTGGCAGAGGGTGATCAGGCATTGGAATGGGCTGCCCAGGGAGGTGGTGGAGTCACCGTCCCTGCATGTGTTTAAAGACAGGCTGGATGTGGCACTTAGTGCTATGGTCTAGACGATGTGGTGGTGTTGGGTCATAGACTGGACTTGATCATCTCAGAGGTCTTTTCCAGCCTCAGTAATTCTGTGATTCTGTGATTCACAGTCAGGCCAGAAAAACATCCTAAGGTGTGTTACATTCATATTTGCTCTTTTGGCTCATCTGTCTTCCCTTAAGCACCTCTTCCCCCCAGCAGGACCCCCTCTACTTCAGATTTCAGCCCACCACGGGAGTGTATTTGCATCATTGCAACCAGCACTTTGAGGTATACTGACCTAGCACAGTCCCTCCTGCAGGGCCCAGACACAAAGATGGGAGTGAGCTGGTGTGAGCGGGGTGGCAAACAGCTGGGCTGTGGGGAAGTGTGAACACAGAGGGTGCCGCTTTGACTAGCAGGGCTACTCAACATACCTCAGGAAGTTACCATCCAGGAACAGCCCATAATTCCTGGTTGCAATGTTCGTGCCTGCCAGGGAGCTATGTGTTCCAGCCATCAGTTTCTTCACAAGGAGGGGAGATGGGAAAGGAGAAGGGAGAAGGTCTGCTTGCGCCTGCACCAGCAGTGATAATCTCTTCTCCCTTTGGCTTGGAACTGAATGGCTGCAACCTTTTATTAGCAGATCTTAATCTTCTTTAGATTTTATTGTAGCTCTTTCAATGGTTGTACTGCAGGGCATGAAGAACACTGATCTGCACCACTGAGTAATTATTTAGTAGAACAATCCCTCCTCCCACCATGGAGCCTGTCTGTTCTCTCTTGTCTCAGAAAGAAAAGGAGATCAGGAAAATCCAGGAAAATGAAATGTGACTGAAATCTCACACATTTGCTGGGGGGGGGGGGGAGAAATATTTCCAGATTCTGTTTCTCTAGAAATTTGAATTTGATAAAATCCCAAGATCCAGAATCCTCAAAGTGTGTTGCTCAATTCCCCAGAGTTGACAGAAAAAGGACAGAACACGAGGCGTGTTGAAAAGCTAGAAGAGTATGTGTACTTCTTGAAGAGTACATAAAGTGCCCAATACTCACTGCTTCAGAGGGAGAAAACTGTCCTCCTTTTTAATAATGTCACATTCCTGACTTGCTGGAAGTTTCTTGGAAAGCAAGAGGGCAACATTTCCAGTTCTTTTTGTTCACAAAAGCGATCATTATGCAATGTTCTGGCAATAGTGTTTGCAACCCATTTCTTTAGTATTTCCATCTCACTGCTGTTTTCTCTATTATCCTTTCTGTGGTTGTTTAACTTTTTACTCATCCTTCAAAATGAGGACATATGGTTCTTAGGTTTCCTTTGGTTCTTAGCTTTCCTTTGAGTGTATTTATTTATGTTCTCTTTATGGGAAGTGTGGCTGTTATTCCAATGTGTGTTTCTGACATGCTAATGTAGTGTTTCTGTGCATCTTCACAGTTATGCATAAAAATAATTGTTTGGATCACAATAATTTTCTTCTTTTTTTATATCTTGATTTGTGTTTCAGATCTAGCACTAAAGCCTACTTCTAGCTTATGATAAGACTTCTGCACCTTTAGTTAAACCCAATTCTAATGACTAAAATACAGTTTTAAATCTAAACTTCAGTAAAAATGTAACTGAGATTAGTTAGCTGGGTTTTTTTTCTCTTAATTTTATCTTTTTGTTTATCTCAGCACATGTCCCACAACTGACTTGTGCCATCTATGATTCCTGTCTTCTGCTGTATCTGGAGTGACAGCTCTTCCCAGTGGCACTGGTTTGTTTTACAAGGGAACATGTTCCAGAGTGAAACAGATTTTTATTTTCTTCTTGCCTCTGCTTGAAGCTTAACTTTGATTCACAGATGTCTATAGCTAACTACCAGGGCTATCAATGTGAGGTGTAGCTACCCTACAGGATTCCTTCAGCATTTTAACTCTTTGCTTGTAGCAAAAGAAACGTGTTTCTGTATTTTCTCTTGATTGGTTTTTCTGCCACCACCACCACCACCAGCACCACCAGGTCCAAGTAACTGGTCACTTTGGCTGAGACAGCTCTGGTGTTGTGACTGATTTACTCAATCAAATGTTCTTGTCAAAATCTTTGTGGGAAGCATCAGGCCAGTTTGAAAGGAATTGCTACAAACAGTAGAAACATCTGCTTCCCATCCTCTTCCTTTCATCCACTGTTAAAGACAATTTTGGCTAAAGTGGAAGAAATTGTAGGATGCCCATTAACATGCAGTTACTTTATATAGCATCTGCATTTTAATCCTCTTTCATTTGTTTCTAAACTCATCTTCATGTGCTGAGACAAGAACAAATGACAAAAAGTACAAAAATCTGACAAGACAGCAAAGATCAGCAAGTGACTACAGAGGACAAGAGAAGAAATTAGTTTCACTAGTTTTTTTAATTTATTTTCTACTGTATGTAAAACAGTGATTGTCAGTGTTCAGTTCGGTTGCCCAGATCTAGGTGTGTAGTGGCATCTGAGATACCTAATACCCATAGGCCCTCCTTGGCTCCAGAAGGGCACGGGTGTCCCCGCTGGTCCTACCAGCCCCATGCAGGTGCCTTGGGTGTCCTGGTGCTTCTCAGATCCCATGACAAAATGACTACTGGGCAGGTGAATTGGGTGCTGAGATTCACTATTGGTACCTAGGGACAGAGCCAGTGTTCGTGTCCCTGAACACCTGATGAGAACACAGTACAAATGTTCAGGCACAGCTTTCATGTGAAATCTTTAATTTATACTTAATTTACATAGAGGTTTTGACTTTTAAGATGAAGATTAGGCATAGTCTTGTGGTGACTTCACTGTCTTTTTGCACCATGAGATGTCACCTGGATTTCTTGGATTCCCCCTTTCCATACCTTCCCAATGTTTCCAGCCAAGAGCTGCCCACTGCCCTAGGTGTGAAGGTGTGTGATGGGTGAGGGAGGCAACAGGGCATGATGCTTCACCCATGCCTAAGTGGTGTTTGTGAACTCCAAATTGCTTCAGCAAAGCCAAGTGCACAACTCTGTGCTGCTCTCTTGGCTGGCTCTCAGGGTTAAGAGGCTCCCATCAAGTGCACTGTATGATGTACACAGCTACAGACTTCAGCTATGTCCCGAATTCAGACTAGGAAAAAATTATCAGCCACTGGGTTGGGGATTTTTTTTCTAACGTTAGAAGATTCAGTACGATACCGGTGCTGCTCAGGAACACTTTGTCCCAGAGATTGCCAAAACCACCCCTTGCGTTCAAGTGAAGGTGTTCTAAAGCCTATAAAACCTCCTCTGCATAAAGTAGCATGGTTCCTTCTACAGAACTTCCTCTAGGACTGCAGTCACTGGCACCTCCACAGTGGACATGATATTTTTGGGGAAGAAGATAGCCTCAATATCCCCATCTTCCTCAACACTTACGAGTTAGCTGGGCTAGCATGGACATTAGGGAGAATCAGCCAATATCCTAAGAAAACCTGTGATACTTTTAGTTGCAATATGAAGTGAAAGGATGAGAAAATCGTGACTTTTTTTCTCTGTCACAAGCATCCAAGCTTTAGGCATCATCTCTTCTATGTTTCCATTTCCTGCAGAGCTAAGGGCCGATTCTCAAAGAAGGCACAAAACCCTCATCATGAACCAAATCCTCCTTCTCTTTCTGACTGATAAAACAGTGAGTTTGCTCATTCTTCCACAACTATATTACATAAGGAGAAGCAAAAAAAAAAAAAAAAAAAAAAAAAAAGTGAATTCCTCAATACCTACACCTGGAAAGAAATCTCTGGGCTCAATACTTTACACTAAATGCGATCCTTTTTCAAAGTGCACGTCAATACTGGCCTATGACATTTGAAATTGTTAGCGTTCTTTCCAACGAAGTCTAGGTTTATGAATGATTTCTTCTAATAACAACCAGAAATAGCTATATTTCCTTTGAAGTTAACACAGAGCCTCCTAAACTGCAGAATGAATCTCCCCTACCAAAATATTTGACTAACAGATGTCCACATTTTCAGCTGGAGACCAATGTATACATTTATTAGGTTGGCTGTTTTCTAGACCACACATTTTTGTTATTGATCAAAACTTAGAATCTGTGTTTATTTTAGTCCTTCACACAGATAGGCTAAAAGGTCTAGATCATTAGTTCTTTCTGGTTTCATTTACTGGAAAATATTTCATACCACTTTTAGAGATTAAGATTTGGTAACACTTTATTTTATCTGTCTTATTATTTTAATTTATGCGGTCTCAGGATTACCAGAGATCATAACAAATGCCTTTGGTATTAAAGAGGGTAGTATGTGTGCACTGATGGAGAGTCACCCACACACATTTCTTTTATTTTCCTTTTATTTTCTTTTATTTTCCTTTAGAATCTATTACATGAATTTTGAAGGCTCAGATAACAAATGAATCTGAAGAAGTGTATTTTCTGGTGGTAAGTCAAATCAGTCATTTAAAAATTGCCCTGTAATTTTTTTTTTTATTAAAAGCTGAAATAAGAGGAAGTTTTAGGTCTAAGGATAAAAAAGAAATATTGGCAGGATCCTGATTCTTAAGTGATCTTGAGAGATATAGGTCATGTGTAAGTATCAAATGACTTGTCATTTTCTTTACTATCCATAGTCTTCCTGCAAGCTGGCAATGAGTCTGGAGTCTGTAGCTGAGACTGTATAGGAAGTTTATAGTGGCAGAAAGACTGAACTCAGCATAGTTTGATGTTCAGAAGAGTTGCAGACTGATTTTTTAGAGGAGGCTGGGGGAATGAGGTGCTCAGTTTTCCATGAATTTCAGTGATGTCTGTCATGAGCCAAGTGTCTCTGTCCTGAGCCCGTCTTCAGCAGGTTTACAAAGGCTCCTCTTTTGCTTAGTTCATGCCCTACATTGACTATTCAACGGGCAGGAGAAAAGAAACAAAGGAAAACATTCTTGTCTAAATGAGAAAGGTCTACCGAGGTTAAACACTAGAGTTCTGCATCTCTGGCCCAAAAGGAGAGGTAAAAAAAGAAAGAAAAACTGACTAAAAATATCACAGGAATCCTTGTCTAAGCAACCTATTACATAACCATAAATCCTGGCAATGAATAGCGAGCAAGCACAATGTGCTGCTAAAGCACTAGACTCAGTCTGAGTACAAAGCATAACCTATTCTATTTATGTTCAGGTGTAATATTATTGTCCTCAATACCAGAAACTGAGATTAAAGAGATTTATAATGCATTTACCTGGATTTCCACAGGTTAATGGCAGTTCATGGGAATTGAGGGAATTTCTCTAGAAATCATTCCTTTAATGATCATGGGATCAATATAAGATCTTTTGTAGGACTTTGAATGTTGGGGATGGTGAGTTATTGCTGGAGGGCAGTGGGAGAATCTCTGGGAAACACAAGTTAATTACTTCGAGATCGATCTTGAGTGCAAGTTCTCAATCTGAAAGGAAGCATGGGTTTTTAACCATGAGGTGTAGAGTGTCTGCAAGATCACTTAAGCAGATCTGAGTGAATTGGTCCGCTGGTACTGTGGGCATTTGGGCATCTCCTGTTATCTCTGTGCCATGTCCTTTATCTACTGTTGAGCTTATTCCTCAATAGGTCAAGTCTTTGGAAAAAAGGCCACAGTATAAGAAGTGAGACTACCTGATACCATAGTATCTTGTAGTCCTAAATGGCATGTAATTTCATGAGATTTAAAAGGTAAACTGAAGGATAAGCAGCAGAGCTAGAGCCTTAGAGTCCTCCCTGAGACTTCATTCATTCTACAGAAAAGGTGAGATAATGTTCCAACTTAACTCAGCATCATGTGGCACAGGAATTCATTGTGGGTTAGAACTTAATCCTTTTAATAGAAACTTTTTCTTTTAGCCACACATTATTCATCCCTAGGCCAAGGTGATTGGAATGGGCAGGGAGAAGCATCACTGCTCATGCATAGGAACAGCAAAGCCACATCAACAGCAAAAATTGGGCACTCCTAAACCTTATTTAGGAATCTAAATAAGTGGCTTCACTTGGAGCTGTGCTGCACACTTGAAGATGTGCCCAGTAGTGTGGGACCCACAACAGATGGTGATTATTATTGATACTTGCTTTTAGCCAAACACAAACTGCCCAGCTGACAGCTGCACTGGAAATTTGCTCTTAGCCTCGGAGAGGTCACGGAGCTGTGTAAAATGTAGTAACCACCCCTTTTCTCAATCTGGCATGCAGCCAAGGGAAGCTAGAGAGTCCAGTATGCATTTATCGTGGAGAGAGCAGCAGGGTCACAGAATCAAAATGGATGATAAAGGCTCAGGCAGACAGACAGTCTGGTCAGGTCACATTTTTGTATTAGAGAAGCTGATGACTGCAGGAGTACTAATTATGGGACTTCTGGTCACAGCACCCTGTAGCAAAACTACCATTTCTCTTGGGAAAATAACCAAAAATCCAATGAAATATTCAGTGCTGCACCTCCTAAATGTTAGTTGTCTGGCACGGAGCATGCACAATGCTTTGATGGACATGTAAATTGCTATGCCCTAAGCAAGCATTAAGTGGGGCAAAGAAAGGGATTTAGAACAACCATAAGCTAAATCAGCTGTTGGAAAAAGCCAAACTGGGGGCTGCAGATGAAATTATTTCTCCCTTGCACACAGGTTCCTGATTCAAGACTATTCTCAGTCACCTCTGAGTACTTTTATATCACACAGTGCATGTTTACCTTCTGCTTACTGAAGTTTAGGATTCCCTGGGTCCTGAATCAGTTCTGCAAGACAGACTTTTTAAGATTATTTTTTTATTTTCTGAATAATGGACCTGTAATTACTCAGACTCCAGTAAATGCTGTATGCAGACATTCTCATCAGCAGAACCAGGGTCCAGAGTGTACTGCAAGGAGACACATTTGCAAACGAATGTGCAGATTCTTTACTCGGGCCCGGTACACCTTAATATGTTTTATATAGATAGATGTATACCTTTGCTGTAAATGCAGTTATTTAGACAAAGATAAAAATGCTTTTCCTTTTTTATTTTTTCAAAGATGATCTGATTTTTGATGCATGGTTAATGGGTGGCATATAACACCAAACCAGTGCCAGGCTACGGGTTTTTTGTGCTCACAGCCTGGAAAGAAGCAAAAGTTCTCTCTATTTATAACACTACCACACTACATAATTTGATCGTTTCTCTCTTTTAGGAAATAAGTTAATGGGTTCATCTTGGTGAAACTCATGGTACTGTTTTCAGTCATTTAGTAGCTACCTGGAAAATGCATCATGCATCCAAATGGAGTGGTTATTTGGCAAAAGTGGCAACGTTTATTAATATAGTAAGTGACTAGTTTGAAAGAGTAAGAGCAATGCACTAGAAAGTCATGAATTCTGAATTGTTTTGGAGAGGCATATGAGAAGTAAATAGTTCTGGTGAACAAATTGTGAATTGTGAGTGAGTAATAAATAGTGAAAACTAGTAGAAACATAGCATGGGTAGGAACTATAGACCTTTTGAGTTGTTTGACCTTAGAAGTCACTACTATGAAAACTGCAAAGGTGAGGTTTTTAAAGCTTTCATACACACTCTATAACATAGACGTAGCAAGTAAGTTGTATTTTTATTGCTAAAAAACACCAACACGATAAGTTATCCCTTTGACCCCTGAGTACTGAATTATTGCAGCTATGGGCGAAAGAAAAACGAGAAAATATCTGCAACCAATGGAATAGGATAAACCCACAAGTTTAAAAACAACATGTGGGTATAGATTTCTTGATGTTTCTACTCCCTTATTTCTATCCTAAGAAATATATCTACAGATATATTGGGAAGACTAGTTTCTGGTGTTTATATTAGCAGGTAAGTACATTTTATTTCAATTACCTGTTTCAAGATATGTTATACAGTGGTACATATTAATTTTCTTCATCCTGACTGAAGCATTTTCATATTGATACTCAGAATATAAAAATTAAAAACAACACAACTGTGAAGTCAAAATATATATAACAGGAAAAAAAAATAAAGTGTTAACAGCCTTGGAGACAGAGGCCTCAGGGTGCTTAACGGAGTAACCCCAGTTAATAGCTTGTGTTATGATTTGTGAAGTGCTTCAGGATCCTTCAGACCTTGCATAATGGCAAACTGCCATTAAACAGAGTTAGGGCAAAGCTAACAAGGCAAAGCCTAAAATATTACAAAATGGATAGCTTAGTTCCTTTGGCTAGAATAGGCTGAAATAATAAAGGCAGTGGGCATGTAGATGGGTGGAATTTATTGGCTCTCTTCTGCACCTGAGTTGAAGATTTGACCATTGCAGATAGTCAGAGTATTGGCAGGTTCATAGTAAGCCAACCTTTTGTTGTTCTCACAAGCTGAACAGTGCCGGACGTTGCTCTTTCGTACTTGACTCTACTTCCATGCACAAACACTTAGGTGTCCTAAAGATTTTTAACTCAGAATAAAAATACAATCTAATATGACACTTGTCTAACAGAAACTGTATTTTCTGTGGTCCTCAGTGAGAACATACCACTAGAACTTTAATAAACTATCTAATGAAGAACAGTATTATTGAAGAAACTCAATCTTTGGGCTTGCTTTTGTCAGTCATGTTTGCAAATGAAAAAGGCAGGAGAAGCTTGCCTTAGAGAAAGAAAAAAGTCATTGTTGGATTTGCTTGCACATGTTGTTAGCAGAAGGTTTTAGCAGTGTGAAGTACTTACCAGGAACAAAATATATTTTCCCCCGTGATTAATATTTTTATATAGGAAATCCCTGCAATTCCACGAAATAACATTTAACGAAGTAAAATAAATACATTCAAGTTCAACAATTTGTTCTTGTCCAATATGTATCTTTGTTTTGTGGTGAGAAAATAGTCCAGTTCTGCCTGAGAGTTGCAAATGTGGTCACTTCTTGCAGCTGACAGCATTTATTATACAATATGAAGAATCATTGCGCCACTACATGACTGATGAATTCCTCCAGCGCTGAAGCGTGTTCAGAGGCAGTGATTTCCAGAAGCTTTATTATGTGGGACTGACTGTATCAGGGTTTTTTTAATCTACTTCCTTCGCCTCTTCTCCCTATCCCATCCTTTTCTGCTTGACCTGGTCCCACAAAAGATGTTCCTCCCGCTGATGCCATTCATCACATCCATCTCATCCTCTTCAAATAGCCTCTGCTTCCCAGTTGTCTCAGCAGCACTGAAGCTGTGGGTCTCAGCAAAGCTGGTGCTGTGAAGCTAAGAAGTCCTTAGCAGGTTTTTAGCTTTTAATCCCCATCCCACCCGCTGGCTTCTCATGGTCAGGAGTCATTGTGCACCTCACTACTGGGCACATCAATCATAGAATCATAGAGTATCATGTTGGAGGGGACCTCAAGGATCATCTGGTCCAACCTTCCTGGGTAAAAGCATGGTCTAGATAAAATGGTCCAGCTCCTGTCCAGCTGAATTTTAAAAATGCTGGGGAAATGTCAGAGTTCCCTGTGACTAGTGAGGAAGAAACCTCAAAAATAGTGAAATACTGATATCTTGGTGCAAACTGACCTAGAAGAAAAGCATCCACAGGCAGACAGATGAATGTGTGAAAAATATTGTGTGTGCAAATACTAAAGAAATAATGTTAGAAAAGAAAGCAAGCATGAATAAGTAAAACAAATAGGCTTGGAGTCACTGGGGGCCAAACTTGCTACCATAAAACTACAGTTATTCTATTTCCTTGTTTTGCAGAAAAATGCATCTCTCTGCTGCCACTGCCTTCATCTACTGATCCATCTCCAAGCCTGAGTAACTGATTTTTCTCACGCTGAGTTTTCTGGTAAGCATAAATGAAAACTGTAAATTCTGTGTACTGTCAATAGAGAGAGGAAGATGCCTCTGCCAGGTGCCTAACTTGCTTACGTGCAGATTGTCTATGGAGGGTAGCAAGAAGCGAGCCCTAGCTCAAATCATCATGTTACACCGAATATTTTATACTCAATTATAATCTAAATAATATAGCAAACATGTTGCCACGTGCTTATGAGAAGAAGCTAACTTCCCACTGCGACTGAAAGGCTTCTTTGTACTTTTACATGTAAGTGCAAGTACATATATATTTATTTCTGCATATGCAATTAGACCTAAATGTAAGCATTTCAATTAGGCAGGTAGGATGGCCCCCTGGAGGCTTCAAAGGTGTCTGTCTTCCTGTATGGAAGGGAATGTGGACATGCACTGTATCTGATGTACACATCCAAATGACTATGTTTATTATGGATCACGAGCTACTTATTGCACATTATTTACCATGGAAACCTTGTAAGCCTAAAAAATCTGGGCTAGAGAGAAAGAACCATTGATTCTTAAAAACCAGCTTCGATAACCATGCAGAAACCTTCACACTTTCCCCTTCTTACTTTCAAACCTGCAGAACTCAACTGTTGTACAGATGTGAAGGAAACACCTCTGAGTTTTAAAAAATACCATAGCAAGGGGGCTGAAATCCTAACGCAGGAAGGTGCAAAGCTGAAGAAGGCTGCAGAGCCAAGGGACAGTGACATGTATGATTTAAAAATTGCACGGTTCTTACAAGTTTGATCTAGCAAATAATTACTAGTAAACATTGTATATAGAGTGGAAGTGTTATCAGTGTTTGACTTCATTTTGCAAAGTGCTTGTAGTTCTTGTTTTAAAGTAAAAAAAACCCAAGTAAATTTAGTATGAAAGAAAGACAATCTGTTATGTTATTTAGTAAGTTCCCGCAAATGCATGAGCTCAATTCTGGTTCAAGCTTTCAAGCAGATGTTATCTTCTTTAAAAATGATCACATCCTGAATGCAGTAATTTTAAGTGCACATTCACTGTGTAGTCCAACACTTCTTGGGCTTAAAAACACATTCTATTACAAGCCAGAATATCAGTATCTTGAAACACTAGGTTAACATAATCTTTGGAGCAGGGACGGAATAGCAGATAGCCTCAGTTCCAGATGAACCATGTGGGTGAAAAATATTTTTTCCCTTCTCTCTTTTCCCTTTTCTTTAGGACATGCATGATGCATATTCAGTTTTCCCATGCAACAAAGCACTCCTTTCCACAGGCCAGGCCACAAACTCACTTACCTTCCAAACTGGTGAATTAGGATGATCAATTAGAAGAGATGGGTTGAGATGTCCAAGCAGGGAGGTTCTTCACCTCCCATCCCTCAGCATGACCACGTCTTCCCTGCAGCTGAGTGCTGCACACGTCTGGCCAAGTCAAGGATTTCAGACCAGGACTTTCAAACCAGACCGCAGAAGGGTTTCTGGATATTTTCAAAACCTTGGGATTAGCTTAGTGCCTATTTGCTCAGGACTATTGAGCCATGTTGTTCTGGGCGTGGACAAAGCACACATGGGCTTTTGAAACTAGGAAATTTCATTCCCAAAGTATCCTCATTTGGAACTAGGAAGTTCAAGGACCATGTGGCCTCTTTGGGGATGTGGCATCTGAACAGAGGTATAAATCCTTTCCTTTTCACTACGTGGACTGATCCTTCTTATAGATGTGCCTGAGAGGGTTACCTATGACACTGGAATTTAAATTGTTTGTAGGGACTCTTTCATCCTGTCCCAAGGTAGTGGCTGCAAGTCAGTCTTCTTCCTGGAACAGGGAACAAGTTCCAAGGAGTGAGCCTTGCCGTGAGATAATTTGGACCAATTCTAAACATGGAGAGAGACAGATTCTCTTTCTATTCCTCTCTCTTTTTCCTCCCCCACCCCCTCCCCCTTCACTTTGTCATTCATGACTGATACAACCGTCAGACAGGGAAGAAGCTGAATTTTGTTATTATGAGCCTGAAAGAATATAAACTTTCCCAATTCACTTGTGTTAATGCTGCGCAGCTGTTTGATGTTCTGACTGTAAAGGACCAAAAAGATATTTTAAAGCTTGGACTTTTTCAGACAATATACTCCTGATTGCTTTTCAGTCAGCTCAGAAGAAGCCTGCCTGTAGAGACAGGCCGAGTCTGACATTCAGACTGCTTTATGCTGAGACACAATAATCAATGTAGAATGCAAGCCAGTGTTTGGGGAAGAACCCAAGTGTAGGGGGAAAAACCCAAGGACTCAGAAGCACCAGGAAGTTTCCCTTTATGCTGTGAGTTGGTAGAAAGGGGGTAGGATTATAGGGTAACACCTCTCAGAGTCCAGAGCAGTAAGACAAGTGAAAAAAATAAAAAAGAGCATCAATCCACAAACAATAGCAAACTCAGAAATATTGTAAGTAATGCGGCACTACTTGCCAAATATGAAGCCAACTGAACAAGTTTAAAGTCCTTGTGTAGCGTTGGAATCTTTTAAATTCATAATTAAAGCATAAAAGCTGGTGAAGAAGTCTTTTTTAAATAAAAACTGTCGAGGCTGTGAAAGGAGTTGCATGGAGTAAGAGCCATTCTGGATTAGCAAGTGATAGAAAAGCCACACCTTACTGGAATAAAAAGTGCATTTCAAATAAGGTTATAAAGCTTCAATATAGAGCCAGATGAGATTTAGAAAATGATCCTGGATGAAATTACCTCTTTCATCCTTCATAAATACACTGGTAGGTTTTGCTACCCTCAGTTTTCTTAGATGGTATTCACAGGTTTTCCCTGTCCTAATACTGGGGCCATGTAGACAGCCCTTACCTGTTTCCCATCCAAATAATCTGAAGAGTCCAACTGTATTTCTCACCTATATGCTTTCAGAGCATACACTACTTCCTAAATCCTCAGCAAGCAGTCACATTACCGTTGCAGTCTGTATTAACAAGAGCTTTTTGGATTGATAGAGGAAATGCTGATAACTGAATAGAAGATGTTGCTGTGAGTAGGAGAATGACATTTATTTAAAAAGGAGATGATTTGTTTGAAGTGGATTTACCTTTTGAGGTCATCTGTCAGATTTTGAAAATACCATTTGCAAATTCTTCAAATGATACTTTTGAAGCATGAACACTGTTACTCTGAGTTTATTACTACTGAGTAGGGAATTAAACAAGTCCTTTGATTTTCATTAGTTTGCCTCGCCCGATTTTTCTCTAAGCCCTTTCCCTGACACAGTGCTGCAAAGGAAAATGCCAAAGTCTTGACATTAAAAATGAAACAAAAATCCTATTGTATTTTATTTGTTTTGAACTGGAGGTGAGCAGATGGAGACTGCTGCAGATTGTGCCCCATGCTAGCAGTGTCAGAAGAACTATGTCACTTCTCAGCAAAGCTGAATTGTTTGGGTTCAAAGTGCCAGTTGTAATTAGACTTTTCCTTTTAAAAGCAATTCCCGGTGTGTGTAGGCAAGATCAGCTGCTTGCTTGTGTGAATTCTCAGATTGCAGAGCTACTTTCCCTTGGTCCAGTTTCCTTTGAAAAGGCCTGCTTCTTTAGACTGAATTCACCCATTTCCATTGTAAATGCAGTACAAAACCGAATTACTTTATAAAAGCTGAAAACTCAGAATAGCCTTATTTAGAAGGCAGAAGCCTTGGAATTGTTGTCAATTTGTAAAAATTTATGACTGTGTTGCTGTGATATGTCAAAGTAGTCAATAAGAATATTGTTACACATGCTTTAAAAAATAACTATAACAATCTAATCCTGGATTCCCACTGTGCTCATGATCACAAATGAAATCACTAAAAGCTGCTTAATCTTTCCTCTTCGTTGGCAGAAGTGACAAAGACATTTAAAAGTTTTCTATCTATTAGTTTTCAGTGGTGGAGGATAATGTGTTGCAGATGAGATGAAAGGGCTTTTTTTGTTGTTCTGTATTAGCAAGAATGGCAAGTAAAGGACAGATTTTAAAGATGATAGAAATAGCTGCGGGGGTTCTTGGAAGAGGAGAAAGAAGAGAAGTCAGAGGGTGGTCTGAAGGACTAGGGGCAGAGGGGAAAACAGGCACAGCAGTGAGAAGAAAATTGAGGAAGCAACCAGAGGGGTGGATATAATTAGAGGCAAGGAATGGAAGCCTTTGCATGAATTTTCTCAACAGACAGAAAACCATTAAAATATTTGGAAAAAAAAGGAGTGAAAAAGAAATTAAAATCAAAGTACGAAGATAACAAATCAAAGGTTTGATATCTGCATCCCACAGGCAGCAAAACATTTGTCATTTCAGCGTGCTGGCAGGAAAGCTGCGAAGGTGAGAGCAACTGCATAGGAGCCAGACCAAAGGAAGAATGGGGGCAGCTCAAGATAGAGCCGAGCAACAGCCAGCGCCAACTTGGCAAGAACAAATAATGTCAGACCTTTCAAATTTCTCTCTGCAGCTCTGCGAATGAAAGAGGAGGAGAAGATACCCTGTGTGGTAACTGCAATAAGGCTTTTCACATTGCTTTATAGAGCATTTTCATAAGCAGGCTTTGAAAATACCTTTCTAAATGGAACTGCAACAGGCTGAGGTATAAAACAGGCTGGAAACACATACTCTGTGGTGATAATCAAGGGGGATGCTTCAGAGCCTGTTTTCAGTATCTGTGGAAGGATAGAAAAGGACAGTGCACATTAAACAATCAGAGGGCATAAAACTGTGAGGAGCTACCGGGGGATTGTATAATATGATCAGAATTATGGAAGGAAGAAAAACAGGAGATAAAAACACATCATAGGAGAAAGAGCTTAAAAATTAGGACACATTTCAATGAAAATAAATCCCGGCGCACACTTTTTAGGTAGATATGATGAACAACCATGTAGGAAAGATTTGATGTTCCGAGACAATCTCAATCTTATGAATTCTTGCTAGCAAAAATCTTAAATACGTGTCTACAAGGAGAAAATCTAGAGATCAAGCCAGTTTTGGGGTGTTTTTTGATCAATCCCTTTCCTGCAGTTTGTCTTTAAGTTCTGCAGACTCTCTACTGGTTTCTGTTTTGCCTTGGGCTCCTGGGAAGTCTCTGAACATTTTTGTAGATTCCCACTGAAGTATGAAAGTAAGCTGGTATTTCCCTGACAATTGGTTATTCCACAAATAAAATAAAATAATACATAAAACCCCCCCAAAACAACAAACCTCTGTATTTATCTGTCACAGGGTTTCACGCCAGCATTTGGCATTTGCTGCTGAGAGAAGGGAATGTATGTTTAATGACCCACTAGTCTTACTTGATAGACCAGCTCTTATGTATCCTTATTTTCTGCATGAATGGGACCAGGGAACAAAGATTTTAGAAAAAACAGGAAACAAAACACTGAGTTATTTCCTTCCCAGCGATAGTTCTGTAAATCCACTGATTTAAATGATAGCCCTGGAGCTATAGTTTGAGCTTTGTTTCTTTTTCCTTCTATGTTGGTAGACAATTCTATTTCAGCTTTTAAATAAAACTTAAAAATAGATGCATAAAGATTAATGTGCGCACTCAGAAACATGAAGTTCGTTAGGAAAAGTGCAAGCAAGAACAGTCAAATAATCCGCTTGTTTGTTTTAAAGCCTTTTTACATTGTGTTCCCCTAAAGACTGCTAAAGAGAAGTTCCTTTAAAAGCAGGAGCAGGAGGGGAAGGCGGATGAGATCCCACATGTAGATTGCACATTCCTCATATGGGGGATTTACAGTTTACAAAGACCAGTGCAAAAAGCACCACTGGGTACAGATGCGTGTGTATTAAATCCAAGTTCTGTGTTAACAAAATTACTATTTAAAGCCCTTTCTTTCCACTGGGCTTTTACCGAACAAAAACCGGTTGACAACTGTGGACAAAAAAGCCCTGAGCACATTATGTTTGTCAAATTGCCTCTTTAGTGGCTGCATTAGGAAATCAGAAGAACAAGAAAAATTCAAATTGCTTCAGGCTTTTGTGTTGAAACTTCTTTAACCAGAGGCCTTATTTGACCTTCACAATACACACATCTTTCATTAACCTGATTATCTGAAGACATATTGTCAGGTTTCTTTTAGGACAAAGAAACAATAAGATGAAGAAATTAAGGGCAATAACCCATTAAGACTCATCTCTTATTAGACCTCTTATCTCCTTAGGTAACACTTAACTGTTTCTGCAGTGACTCATACCCCATATTTTCACAACTGTGCAAACTGTTATTCCCTGTGCAACTTTAGTTTAGTATCTGTACAGATGGCTTTCTTCTTCTGGTTGTTTATTTTCTTTATTAGTTAAATAATTGCTTTATTGGTACAATACAAAGGGGTAAGTTAATAGAAACATTGGTCAAATTCCAGGTTACAATTTAAATCTGTAAGTGAAATGGTTGTGATTGAAAAATCTGTAGTGAATAAGCCCTTCTTTATTTATTTTTCGGGAATTCACTTGTCATTCATGAGAGCTGCAGATGGCTCCTGGACTAGAGGCACTGGTCTAAATCAAATGTATTGGAGAGAAATTAATGGGTAAAAGAAAAGCACTTCACTAAATCATGTAGTCATGCATGAGGGATGGAACTCAGGGTTTTCAACTCCTGCAGAAAAAAGTATAAATCTCTTAATTTGGGCACTGATCTCCAGATTACAGTAAACCAAGAATCCAGAAATGTTAGTTCATTTTTCCCTTGTATGAAGTAAGGTTAATCTTGCCAAATTTAGAGTAAAGATCTGAGTTACTCGTTTAGATTCACTAGACAGTCAGTGGAGAGAAGGTGACGTATTTTAACTTGTCCCAGTGAAGGAATCTTACTTAGGTTGTATTAAATACTTCCTGATAGTGAAGCATTTAATCCATTAAACCTGTTTCTTTCAGTTCCCTACACAGAGCTAGCGGGTCACCAAATCAGAAACAGATCCATAGAAGCAGCTGTCCACAGCTGGTGAGACAAATCCCACCAGTGGAATCACAGCTCCTGTGGGGCTGTGGTTATGCTACTATCAGCACATGAGGCTGGGAAGCAGTGCTGGTATCTCATCTAATGTGTATCTTTGAGTGCCCTTACAAATATCAGTCTTTGGAACCCACTAGTCTTGGTGGGTTCTAAAGGCTCACCTGACAAATCAAGAAAGAGAAGTTACCACAGTTTTTCTCTTCTTCAATGTCTGAGAATTACAGCTGTTGAGGAGGTTTTATATCACCTGAGCTGTTGTCTCGGGCACATGGGCAGTCCCAGTCTGAAAAGGACACAGAAATGTGTTCAGAGGTGTGGAATGGCCTCAGGACAAGAAGTAACTAAATAAACGGACTCACCAGTCTGAAAAAGCATTTCTAAAAAAAGTCTACACAATCAGAAAGATTGTGTAGATAAACATGAGGTTTTTCTCTCACTGATCTTAGTTTCATTACTGCCCTCTAATTCTTGTACTATGAGGTGACAGATTCAAAATGTACAATGTTGGTTTTGGGACTATTTTCTATGTGATATGACTCTGTCGGAAGACTGGATGCCTAAAGAGCAAAAATCAATGAGACCAACACCTGGAAAGCATATTGACTAATGCCCGTTGATCACGTGGAAAACATCTCTGGGTCAGTAAGTTCCAAAACTGCAGAGTGCTGGAAAGTAGGGGAGCACATCACAGGAGAAGACACTTTATGCCCGACCTATTCACAGAAACACATAATGGTAGGGCTGGAAGGGATATCTAGTCCAACTGCCCTGTCAGAGCAGGATCACCCAGGGCAGGCCACACAGGAACAGATCCAGGAAGCTTTTGAAGGTCTCCAGAGAAGGAGACTCCACAGCCTCTCTGGCAGCCTGTTCCAGGCTCTGTCACCCACACAGGAAATAAGCTTTTCCTCATATTGAGGCGGAACTTCCTGTGTTCCAGTTTGTGACCATTACCTCTTGTCCTATCCCAGGGCACCACTGAAAAGAGACTGGCCCCTTCTACTTGACACCCACCCTGCAGATATTTGCAAACTTTAATAAGATCCTCTCAGTCTCCTCCAGGCTAAACAGCGTCAGGGCTCTCAGCCTTTCCTCATGAGAGAGATGTTCCAGTCCCTTCATCATCCTCATAGCCTCTGTTGCACTCTCTCTAGTATCTCCCTGTCCCTCTTGACCTGGGGAGACCAGAATTGGACACAATGGTCCCACTAGGTCAGACTAGAGGGGGAGGAGAACCTCCCTTGGCCTTCTGGTCACATTCTTCTTAATGCACCACAGGGCACCATTTGCCTTGGCAACAAGAGCACACTGCTGGCTCATGTTTTCTTGTTGTCCACCAGGACTCCCAGCGCCTTCTCCTTGGAGCTGCTTTCCAGCCAGTCAACCCCTAACCTGTACTGGTGTATTCCTGTGATCTTTCCTTGGCATGTGCTTTCAACAGTCACTGGCATCAATGTGCTGAGCTAATAGATCGATTTTGATATCATGGGATATGCCATGGGAAACTGGAAATAATAAGCTACTTTATCAAAATGCCACACAAACATCTCAGTTCGAGTGTGTCTAAAGTTAATTTAAGTTTAAAATTTAAGATAGCATAAAATATCCAACTGCTTGTGCAGGCCATGGTGCAATCACAATAAAGCCAGCCTGCTCAGCTCTGAGCTAGGGTAAGAGAACACGGAACATCAGCAGCAGGGCTCCATATGACTCTTAGGACAATTTCAAAAGCAGCACTGCTTGAAGCTGAGAAGAAAGGCATCCAGTATGCCTCTCTATCAGTGTAACTGCCTTACACACTGTCTTAAAAGGGATGGGAGAGACTGTGTTCAAAACCAGAGCCATTCCTTTGAGGCAAAGGGCTGGAGGTTTCAAAAGCGCGTAGGTTCTTTGTCAGCACTTGCAGCATCTCATTTTCAGAAGTTGCCACTGGGAGTGACTGCCCTGGGCAGGCTCAGGGAGGGCTATGCTTGCACTGCTTTAACTGCCTGGCAAGATCCACCGAGTCCTTCCCAGCACCTGGCCTAGGGGGTGATGCCATAATCAAGTCTGTGCTCTTCTGCCTCGGCTTTAAGTCCTTATGCATATGCAGTGAGTTGGACCCATGGTGGAGCCTGAATCGCCAGCACTAAAACATGTGGTACAAGGCAGGTTTGTTTCAGGGCCAGCTACAGAAAGTGCTTCAATTCAAGACAGCAGAAAACACATGGCTCTGAGCTGAGAAGAAAGGTGTGACTGGCACCCGGTGTCCTGGGCTTGCCTGCAGTTGGGAGAACTGGCATCCCCATAGTCCTCAGACTGTCCCAGTCCCAGGCAGTGGTGTGATAAGCCTCTGCCAGTGGGTCACATTTGGTTCAACATCTCCTGCTGGGGGCAAAGTGTGCTATACCCACTTAAGAGGACAGAGCAATTATCTGTTGGATAATGCACACAACGAAAGGCCAGGACTTACAGCCTACTGGGTTAAGGACTAGTACATCTCACCATCTTTAGCAAGTAACTTGAAAGCCTTTACTGTCAGGGCAGACATCAGCCCTGGGGGAAGGGTTGGTCTCTGCTCATCCTTGTGCTGTTGAGCTGCCATCTTCCTACATCCCACTTTTCCCCCTCAGGTTTTACACCTTGTCATATCAGTACTTCTTCCCTTGGCTCGCTGAGCTGCTACTAATGTCTTGGCAATGACACCTTTCTGTTCTTGCTTTTCTTACCTTGCAGGGCTTCAGTTTACAGCCCTACTTACATGTCGATGACCCTTTCCTTGGTCAAACTGAGCTGAGGTCTCACAGCCATATTGCACCAAGTGAGGCTATGAGTCCCAGGCATCTCAGGCCGGTGCTGAGGGTTGTCAGGGTTTAACTTGCAGGAGAGGACAGTGACAAGTGGAGAGGAGTGTGCCAGGTTCCAGCCATGTGGCCAAGGCAGGCTCCATTGCCACTGGCCAGTCCTTAGTGACAGCTCTAGGTGAGATGCCTTGGCGAGAAGCAGGATGGTGTGAATGCAAGGCAACACGTGCTGGCTGAGATAGTTTAGTTCTGAAAAGCTGCATCATGTGCCAGGCTGTGCTCCTGCAAGGGCTCAGCAGTGTCAAATGCAGTACCTGAATGAGAATCGTCCTGACTATACCTGCCAATGCCGTGCCTCAGGGCACCCTTCAGTTACCTGCATGCCTCTTTCTTGGAGCAGCAGCTCTGATCCACTCTTCTTCTCCCAGAGGGATATCCAGTAGTTGAGAGGTGGGGGGACCAGGGGTTCTTGAGTGCTCCTGGGAGAGGAAGAAGGGTGCTAGTTCAGCTTTGGAGATGCTTCTTTGCTTTTTAGGATTAGAGAGTCAAAAAATAAGATAACATAGATCATAAAAATCATTTAAAAAAATATTAATCCTTGTCCTCTCCATCAGAACTGTAATCATGTAAAGTGCCATCCATCTAGATTAAAATCAGAAACCATGCTTTAAAAATGTTGCAAAATGCCCAGTTGTCGTAGCCCAGTTTATTCACTGAGGGAGAGCACAGCCTGTGTGCTCAGCGATGCTGCTCAGAGCTCTGTTGCTTCACAGCAAACGCCTTTGAATCCCTCTTTCTTCTCAGAGGGTTTCACAACGTGACAACTGACTTTTTTGTGTGCTTCACACAGTTTTGAATCCCGGTAAAAATGGCAAAATACTCGTATTCCATTTATCAGGTGTTTTATAATGTATGTTTTTTTGTTACTTAGTGGGATTGCTTTTTGCTTTTCTGTAAACATAAGGAAATCAGGGGAAAAAGCACAAAAAAAGGAAGTTGTAGGTTTTTTTGGAGGCTCTTGTCAAAGTATTTTTCTCCAAAAAACAAAAGATAAAATTGCTACCGTTAGGTGGCTTTTGGCAGGTGCACTGTACAAACCTAGTTTCACAAAGTTAAATGACTGAGCAGTTCATAGTTTCCTTACCGTGGATCTGAGCGTCTGAATTCCTCATGCAAGGTGCTGCATGCACAGCTTCTGACTGCAGAGGTTTCTTGGCAGCGTGTCTCAGAGACAGCCTCTCTCTTTCTTCCATTCCCTCGTGTCCTGCTAAGTAAATGCTCTCTAATAGTAGCTCTGGCATCCTGCTAAGGTTTTTGGTACAGCAGTATGTATGTGCATTTGGCAAAATATGAATCAAAAGGTACATAGGTACTACTAGCAGTGAATTTTAAACAAGTTTTTGAATGATTAGTTGGTAAGTAACATAAAATCCTTTGTACATATATGGCATGTAAGCCATATATATATATATATATATACACTGATAGATATTCAGAAAATACTCATTAGAGAATCTTGGCTACAACAATATAGGTAAAACTCTAATCCTGCTTAGAAACAATTTACAAAAAGAATGCAGTGCCTCTAAGGAAAGAGCAAAACTCCAATTAATCATCAGCTTTGGTGCTGTCTGCCACACCCTTCCTAGCTAACATAGGTTTTAAAAGTCTGAAACAGAGAAGGTTGGTAATGTTGCAAGATCAGTTTAACACTAAAGGGTTTTTTTTAACCTCTTATTTCTTCTGACATTAGATAATGTTCTGTGCAAAGCACAGCTGGTGCCAGAGGACAGGGTCCTTCCAATGGCATGTGTTAGCAGGTGGCACGGTGTGGCAAGAGAGTGGCATGCTGAAATCTGAAGCAGTGGCCAGTGGTGAGAGCACTACAATAGGGAAAGAGAGAAAATCATGGGGTTGCTAATGGATGTGGCCGTGGATGAGTTTGGACAGTACAAAAGGTCTCATTTAACAGAAACCAGACATACATCAGTCCCCAGATGTAACAAAAGTATGTTTATCTGAGGATTCCCACAGCACTAAGTAATCCCTTCCCGTGCTACACCAGAAAAGACTTTCTCACTTTCTGTGGTGACAAAACTTTGGAGCCCCAAGTCTGCTCTGCTGAGATGAACAATTAAATTAATTAATTAAACGAACCAGAAAATTAAGTTAATACAGCAGCTTCTAAGCATAATGGCATCCCCAGCAAAGAATTTGTGGTTTAGTTCTACTTATTATAAATTCAAATATCTCATCTAGAATATAAGCTAATTTATACTGCTATTAGAGGCATGCTCATCCTTTTAGACAACAAATGTTTAAGAGCAGCTGTTTGATTTAGTCTTGGAGAAAGGTTTTCATGGATCAGAGAGTAATATTCATCCCCTCTGTAGAGGGGCTGGGTATGTCTGCACTTTTACTTAAAATGTATGTATTTTTCAAGCCTCTCTAAACAAAAGGGGAGCCTGTGCAAACTGAGGAAGCATTGCTGACTTCAGTGGGGTTATGACCATTTACCACGGGCTAGTCCTTGGTCTCCTAACTGGAGTTACAACTCTTGCAAATGCTACATCAGCGATAGTTCTGTGGTCAGGTTTTTAGACTAATGCTAGACAACTCCCATGGCCATCTTTTTTTCCCCAGTTTTTCTAAGAGGCATCCACTTTGCTCTTTTTCAGGACAAATCTCTTTGTATTGTTATGAGAACAGCATATGAAACCCACCCCTTTAATCCTTTTGCCACAAGGAATAGGCATCACCTCTGTACAACCTTGTGTTGTGGTTTTGTTTTGTTTTAAATTGAAATTCCTAAAGGAAGAGACCTCCTTATTTCCAGAGTTATTTCTGTATAGCCAACAAACAAAAGTAAAATGCAAGAAAACTACAATCCATAAGATATCTGCTTTTATCACTGTCTTGCTCTTTTAGCTCTTTTTCTTAATGGGAACCAGCATAATGGAAATCAAATGTAAAAGAACATATAGAAATGCAGCATGGGAGAAAAAAAAAAAAACTTTCCCAAATATTTGGAATCCTGTTTATTTTATGGCTCTAATACTTGGTAAAAATAGCCCCCAAAACTGAGTCCATGTGGAAAAAATGCAAACTGTGCTCTGCGTGTTCAAAATATAATTGTGCTAATGTCACATACAAAGCCAGAGCAGGACACTGCAAAAAGTGTAATCAGAGTGGGTAGCACAAGCCTATTCCTTCAACCTTTACTGTAGAATAAATACTGTCATGTCAGGCCCTGTTTTCACATTCTCCTGAAACCACATGTTCAATGCTTGTCTGTTGTATTTGCCTACTGATAATATGTTCTCACTTAAAGATTATTTATCACTTCTCCAATTAGAAGGGTAATATATTTTATGAAAAGCTGCCTGAGATTCTGTTTGTGAAGGATTCCATATAAACACAATCATCCACTTAGCTTTTTTCACTCAGTCATATCTCTAAAAATAATGGCAAGCTAAACATCTCCTTGGAAGAGCTCTCTGATTTGAGAGGCTTTGGAGCTGTGAGGGAGGATATGCCACAAACTCAGGCTCTGGGTGTAATTACAGTAGTAATCATCTGTCACTTGTGTAAGTAGGCAATAACCATCTTTTTCTCTCTGGTTAACGTAATTCTGAATACACGGAGGAGGCCTTAGGAAACAAAAAACTGTGATCTTCAACCAACCTCGAAATAAATACATCGGTGTGCAACGAGGACAGAGGAGATGCCCTCAGTGGAGCGAGCTCTTCCCAGCTTGCCTATGGCAAGACTGTAACTATTGTCCTGTGAGAAACATTTTCAAAGGGAAGAGAAACACAGCACCATTTACTGAAATATTGGTTATGTTCTGTTTAATCCTTTCTTAATTCTTTTCTTGGCCTCTCTTTTTTTTTCCTTTACTGCCTTTCCATGGAAACATAACACAACCTATTGTTTTGTTTAATTTTTGTCATTTGCTTTTCTTCTATTTGCCTCCTCTAATATGTGTCTGATTCTATTTTTTTTCAGACAAGGTAATGATTCAGGAAGAGGAAAGACATTTTCAGGGCAGCTCAAATATAAATGATAAACTGTAAGTCACATTTGTTTGCACATGGATAGTGTTTGTGGTTTCACACTGTTCCAAAGCAGGGTCTCTGCTGCCAAGAACTGGCTGGATAGTTTGCCTGTTATTTATCACACTGTCCCAAGCAGATGATTTCTGAATGATTAACGGAGCTGTCATTGCACTCCTACATGCAGGCTGAACAGATCCTGCAGCTTTTCAAATACTTAGTAGTTGTTAGAAAGAGAAAAATATAAAGCCCAGAAGTACTTATCTACTAACCTTCTTGTTAAATGTCTTCTAGATGCTAGCAGCATTTTATTTGCAATTAAAGCCTAGATGGACTTTCCCAGACTTCCCATTCTCCACGGCTTGCAAGCAGTTGCAATCCCAACCTGTCTTTAAATCACAGTGAGATTACACTGATTACTGACTTCTCAAAGTGGGAAAGGACCTCAGAGACAACAATACTGTCTTCCAAAGAGCATAGGGCAGTTTACCTTCAGCATCCTAACAGCATTAATTCAAACAGTAGCCTAAATTTCAAAATATTCCAGGTGGTTTTTCCTCCTCCAGTTTAGAAACTAGAGCAGAAAAGCCCCAAGCTAGGGGTGATGCTACCAAGGAAACACTTTCTATGTGCTTGGAGAGCACCTGCCAGTCCTCCTCTTCATTTTATGGAAGTGAAAGGCATAATATGAGGCTGTCCTTGAAAATGCAAATTCATCCTAAAAAAAAAAAAAAAAGAATTATGTGCTTTCTTACTGCATGGGTTTAACAAATCCAAATGACAGCCACTGCTCTGTAGTGTACTGGGGGAGTTATATGTGGTCTATTTAGGAACATTTTATGACTAAAGGATAGGAAATGATTATTTTTACTTCAGTTGGTTAAACTGCTCACGTTGCACTGTGGTAGCGAAGTCTGTGACCTGAGAAAGTTTGCCAAGTTCCATGACACATCTCTCAGTACAAGCAAATCATATATAAACCCATCTTGGGTTACTTTATTTTCCTTTTCTGGGCTGTGAGAAGCTAAAAGAGAATCTGTGAGTGTTATTATTTTCATTATATTCACTTGTTTCTTATCACTGAGCCTAGGCATCAGCCCTGTGAAAATAGAAAAGTCAAAAGTATTCTTTAGATTTCTTGCCATGGATTCTAAGCTACATTTACCTCTGTACTTCCTGTTTATTTATGTCACTAATCTATATTGATATGTTAAAAGTTAATTCAATCCCCGAGTATGCAGAGAAGTATGTTCAAATATAATTAAACTCCTACCAATGAACTGGAAATATGATGGATTATTCAAAAGCAACTAAGCTGCTTATGGCTTTTTTCTTATGGCTTTTTATTGTCTATAAGCAATGTGGGTGCTAGCCCAAGGGAGAATTGTAAAGAAAAATGCTTAATTTTGCTAAGAGATGAACTGCCCAAGGTCAGCCCTCTCCCCCTGCACTAACAGGCTTTTGCCAGGATAAAAGTGCCATGTTTTAACTGTGTTTTTCTCTTTAAATGCCTCATATGCACTCCTCAACTCAAAACAGAGGGAAAAAAAATGCTTGTTTTGCTCAATGAAGACAATCTCTTCAGCTCTTGATTAAATTCGGAATCTAGTTCTTTCAGGAAAGTGTTTAATATGGTTTCTGCTATGCAGAAAAATAAACCCAGTAATTTCCCTCTTCTTTATCTAGATACAGCAGTAGCTTTAAAAATGTAGGGAATGGTACTTCATTGTACTTGTTCTGTGATGGAGGGCTATTTTGATTCCATTTTCATAAGAACAAGACTCCTAACTGGACCTGTAGCATTTTTTCCCTATTTTGTTCTGTTTTCCAGATGATATCTTCTACCCTGGCAGTATGGCCATTTCCTGTCATAGAAGCACAGCAAAAGGAGGAAAACAAATGCAAAATTTGAATGACTCAATTCACCTGGAATAACACTTGAAATTATGAAAGCAGTCTTCCATTAGCAACGTCCTGTGCGTGCTATTTAAACTGTGTGCTGTGGAATTGCAGCCCTGCCTGCTTGGAAAGGTAAATGAAAACTTTCCCAAAACGTGTTTGTCCTGCCTGGATGGCATTGAATGCAAAAAACCACCCCCACTCAAAATACCACAGGGATTTATAATACTCATGTCCAATACAAGAAAGGGCTGAATTACAGGTTATGCATCAGAAAGTTTTGCAGGAGTTTCAATGCCCTGTTACTGTTACCGCATCATGCAGTGTCCTGCTTCCCAGAGCCCTGTCACCCATCTCTAGATGGTGATAAGTTTTGAATCTTTTTTGAAAGTTATGTCGAACCCTACAATTTCCATTTGCTTTTCAAAAGCAGTTAAGTTGCCTTTTTAAGCTCGAGAAGATCAATGTCCCAAATCTGGTCTTACTGAATACTCAGTTTCCTTCTGAAGCACTGATTCATATTCCAAAATTTAAGAGGTCATAAGCACATTATTTGGTTTTAGGGTTTTTTTTTTTTTTGTATCCGTGATAACAGATGAACTGCTGGATTCTTCTAGAGAGAACTTAGATGTTTTTCTAAGAGACCATTCAGAGAGTGGTCAAAAGAGATTGCTAGTTCCCTTTCTATATTTTGACATTGCTATGCTTAAAAAAATATTTTGTATGTATAGTGGAAGAACATTTTGTGCCTGTGACATGTATGTCAATGAAGAAATAGTTGACATGTGCCAGGCTCATTTTACAATAGACACTGTCAAACAGAGTCAGGTCTGTATAATTGCGATGAACCTTGAGAAAACTCCACCATATATAAAGAGTAAGGTGAGTCCTTACCTAGCCCCACAATTCCAGTTGATACCTTTGAGAATATGAAATTTTCCTGACATTTTTTCCCCTCAAAAAATACTATAGAGCTCTGCCTAGCAGCCCATGGTTTTTACTATGTTTGGCAGACCTAGAGTGTTTGAAGATCAGGTCATAAAGTTGCACAAGTGCAACTTGTTAATCTTTGAAACTTGAAAGGGATGTGTCTTCCTGATGATTCAGGAGAGTTGTACTGGGTAATAAACCAGGATATCAATCATTTTATGTAGATCACTGTGAACCCTGACTGCCATGTACCAGCACAGGAGACCATAGCGTAGAAAAGCTTATAAGCTGGTGATCCAGGAACTGCCTTGGAAAGGATTTTGTTATGCTCCAAGGTTTTGCCGTTCAGAACAGATTGAATTGAAATGAAATTCAGTGTGGGATTCAGCCATAATGAAAGAGAATTTTTGTTGTCTGGTGACTGCTCAGCTTGAAGTTAGCTATAATTAGGTCCATTGTTCATCAATTAACAATTGCTCACCTTCTGCCACTCTGCTTCTTAATGATAGTATTAAAGAACTGAATCCACACATAGCCTGCTTCAGTCTTAGAAGCTGCTTATCTGTGCTTTTGTAAAAAAAGAAATATCTTCATTAAGTAAGAACGGGGCACAGCAAATTGAGACTTGCTGCCTGATCCATCTTACTGTGATGTTTTGGCATACTTCCATAATTCAGGCTCTGTTTTTGCATGCTGGGAAGGTTTTCACCACTTAGATCTGTGACTAGGGACTTGACAGTTGGTATTTCATTTAGGCATCATTTCATCTTTTTGCTCCTTGCTTCAGTAATAGTGTATCTCCAAAAGGAGCTTAGCTGTAATTCATGTACCTATGTACTACTAACTGGTCCACCAAGAAACTAACTCCTCAGTCATTTTGGTTCCTGCAGGCATCCTTAAATTTGCCCTCACACATAGATGCTCTTTGTCACAGGAGAGACAAATGGATGTGTAGGTCTTCTCTGCTAGGTGCCTCTCTAATCCTCAGGCACCTGGTACACAACATCTAGGCATGAGGGGGCTTTTGTAGATAGCCTCCTGCTGCCCAGTGCCCTCAAATTAATATAAACTTGATCCTGACCTGCAGGAACAAAATCCTACTCCTTCAAAACAGAGTTATGACTTCAAGCTCACAATTCAAATCACAGAATCACAGAATTGTAGAGGTTGGAAGGGACCTCTGGAGATCACCTAGTCCAACCCCCCTGCTAAAGTGGTTCACCTAGAGTAGATTGCACAGGAACACATCTAGGTGGGTTTTGAAAGTCTCCAGAGAGGGAGACTCCACAATCTCTCTGGGCAGCCTGTTCCAGGCTCTGTCACTCTGACAGTAAAGAAGTTTTTCCTCATGTCGAGGTGGAACTTCCTGTGTTCCATTTTGTGACCATTGCCCCTTGTCCCATCACTGGGCACCACTGAAAGAGACTGGCCCCATCCTCTTAAATCTGATAACAGTATCTAGTGTACTAGGGCAATGTAAACCTACGCTACTGTGACAACATGCAATGACTCTATTCTCAGGACTAAAGAATTTTATTATTTTTACTAATAAACGTTAAAAAAACCCAGGCCTAGATATTTCCTCTATGTGATTTCGCCCCCCCCAGGCACACATATGGTTATTTTATTTCTACATTTTGCTGCCTTATGTTTGCTGCTTTAATACGTTTTGTTTTCTTTTAAAAGCAACTTTATTTAATTTCTTCTATATAGCAGTATTCATCTTAAAGCGACTTCATTTTATCATCTGTGTTTCATTTGGGGAGGAGAACAGGGTGCTTCTTTCTTTAGAATTCATCTTGTTTTGAATAAGTCTTGTGATACAGTGGAAGTAATTAGAGTGAAAGCATCATTGTACCTGTATAGACATGTTGCAGAACCAAAGGAAAGAGAAATGATTAACAAATACAGTCTACTCAGTCTTCAGGTAGCACAAGGAGGAGACATATGCCAGAGTTAACGAGGCACAGTGTTTTTGAAGTAGACAGAGGAGGGAACGAAGCACAGCGTCTCCCTTGTGCTAACATGAGATATTTCCCTTTAGTCTCCTACTAATTCTTTTTTTTGACTGTTTAATCCAGTGCTTCGAACAGTTGGAGCTAGATAAGCAATGGATCGTTGCATTTTTTTCCTCATTCGGCTCACCTCTAATTAGCACATTTTATTAGCCTTTTCAGCAATTATTAACCACTTATGCAGCACCTTTGTGTCCTTGTGTGAGGACTTTATATATTTCACAACTAATTGCTCCTGTTAAAAAGAAGAGGAAAGTGAGACTCTAGCTCTCCAAGGTAAGGTTGAATGACAGCTTTTGCACAGCATCCGCTAAATAACACTCAGAGTCTCTATTGTGTTACAAAGGCCATTTGTCCACTTAAGAAACACTCTAAGAAAATTTGTTACTGTCTTTGGTTTGCTTCAGTGCACTATGCAATAAAAGCATTATTTCCACAAGGGAAATTAGAAAATTCACCTGCAAACATATCCCTATACCTGGAGAATATTCATAGTGGCTTCTTGCTGTTATTGGATTTGGTTAATGAAGAAAGTATAATAAATCCAAGTTAAAATAATTAAATGAACTTGTGGAGCTTCCTTTCTTCCTTCTGTGTTTGACGGTTGCATTTACACTTAAGTCTCCTTTCCCTTAATGCTTATTGCCCTAGGACAAATAATTTATACTTTTAGACCTGTGCTCTAAATTGATCCTCTTATGCTCAGTAACTGCAATTCATTTTCTGCTGGAAAAAAAAAAGATTTTAAAAATTCTGACATAATGTAGATACTTCATTAACATGTTGGTCAAAATCCTCACATCTGTAGGATCTTTCCAGTATGAAAGGTTTCTGAAATCTGGCACATTTGCTGAGCTAGAGGAGATAACTCAGTCTACTTGAACACATGTACTGCGATTTTGGTGTTTTAGGAGCCCTGTCAGAAAATAGAACAAAAATATGGTCAGAGCCCTGAGAATTTGGAGTTTAATGTGCAAGAAGAGGCAGCAGATCAATGAAAATCACATTAAGTGCTTGTCAACAGGAGAAAGGACAGTTTTCCCAGGAAACTGCCAAACTAGCCAAGGGGCTATTGAAGCATTATGGAAAAGGAAAGATTTTAAAGACAGTCTGCAAAGTTTTGCATGTATTTGTAGGAGGTTACTCTCAAACATCAGCAGTGGCTGGAGAGAAAGGGTGAAGCTGTTTTTTGAAAATCTACCCAGGTACAGGCTAGCCACATGCTGTGAACAAAGCCTGGAGCTGGGCAAGAAATCCAAAGACCCAAAAAACCAAAATGCTGTTCTTGGCTGGGAAGGTGCTCAAAATCCTTTCTTTGATACAAAAGAGAGGAGGAACCTCAGAGAGAGACAGAAAACCACTAATGGCATGGAAAAAAAGTAATAAACTTGAAAGTGATCATTACAGAGATCTTCTGGATATACAGGGGAGACATGGGATTTACTCAGGTCCGAGAAAACATGGCACATGCATGACATGAAAGTCTGGATAACAGTTTGAGCTGAGGGAATGAATCAGAAACAGTTCATTTTAGAGATAACAGAACAGACGCTGTAAGACTGAGTGTGAGGACTTCAAGGACATGAAGGTCAAGTTATAGTCCCCCATATAGATGCTTGATAGTTCTGCTCACAAGAAATGAGCAGAAAATTACTATGGGGAATATCGAGCTTTATGTCAGCTATGCTGAGCCTAAATGTCTAGAAAGAAGTGTTACAGATAGACTAGGATTTTAGTTTGGACAAAAGTAGGATTTATCCCACCTAACTTCATATAGGCTAAAATGTAGATAGCACGCTTTCTAGCACAAGGAAAGAAGAACACTTAGATCATCATTCATCTGCCTTATTTTGAGATGTTCTTTAGGAATTGGATTAACTACACCCTACAGTCCTTTAAATATTATTGGCTTGATTTTCAGACTACACAGAGTCTACAATGGGTGGTTCAGAAATCAATAGCCTACATTCAGACCTAAGAATCCCATCCATGGGAATAGAATATAGGGGTAGAAGTGAGGCATAGAAGCAGAGATGTTTGTAGATCACATTTACTTAGAAAAGATGTGCACAGGAAAGAATGAGCTGTAGGAAATCTCCTAAGAGGGGTGGAAAAAGACAAGGACTCACTGAAGAACATACAGAAGGAACCGTTAGAGAGGTAGGAGGGTTTATTTACTGAGGTCAGTAACTAGGGACTGGGGAGAAACACAGGAAAGGAGGCTAAAGATGGTGAGTTGAGAATACATGGAAAAACATATGAGAATTTTTCAGTTTTCTCTTGGAATAAATAAATGAGGTTTTGGGGGAAGTAAGCAGCAGAGGCAGGCATAAGGAAGATTTTGAGAAATACTTCAACTTTGTGAGAAAATTCTTCATTTGTTTTCCAGAACTCAGTCTCCATACCTGTAAAATGGGACCACAGCAAATACTGCATCCTGAATCATTGTGCAGAGCGTGAGATTTCTTCCTGGAGGTGAATGACAGCAGGAGCCAGAGCCACTCTGGGTCCAGTGCAGAACTTTCTAATTCTTTTTGCTTCTCACTGCACTGCTCCAGCTGCTTTGTTACGATGCATCAATGTACTCTGTTTCCTCCAGGGCCACATTTTGTAGAGTGTGATGCTTCTTGATGAAGTATACTACAGCATGGCAAAGTTTGATTCATTCGCTTTATGCCGTAGTTCACATATGGTGCACATGAGCAATTGTGTTTCTGCGAAGGCTCTTCTCACTTGGCTTTTCTTCCACCCTCCCTATCTCTCGTATCTTCCATCTCTGTCTTTAGGGCAACGGCGTAGAAAGGAAAAATAGCAAATTGTGCTATTTCTTAACTATTTGTTGGATGCAGTTAAAGAATCCTACAAAGAGTGAACTGGATGGTATTACAGGTACATTAGAAATAAAACTATTGAGGGCAAATTGTTGCCCATATATTACTGTTCTGGAACGTAGATGTCACAAGCAATGAGGAAAGATTTTCCAGTAAAAAAAAGTAAGCTGCTCAGCTTGAAACAGGCAACACAGATTACAAACCAGGATTCTCTATTTCCATCATAATAATTAATAAATTGAAATTAAGTTTTACAGCAATGACAGTTGCTGATTCAAAGGAATATCCCACCACTAATGTCTGAGTTTCCAGGGATGGGAGGAGGTGACTGTTTTGTTTGATTTTTTAACACACAGCACTAATATTTTATAGTACCATCATTTTTTGTTACTGCAAGATGATTAAAACTTTTTGCTTCAGTTTGATCTGGGCACTTAAGCAAACCAGTCTTTTTGTAGTAGAGGGAAAATGAAAAATCAAGAGAAAACTATAGGTACGCCTCAAAGCGGGGAAAACTCAGACTCATGTTGGTTCTTAGCTGCTAAAAATAAAGCATAGTTGGCTGTAAGCCTACTTGGCAGGGGAGTTGTGAGGGTTCTCAGGCTTTAAACTCTGCTTCAGGTGTTATCACCTGTGACCCTTTTGGAAAAAAAATACACATGGAACTTGAATTTCAGGTTAAAAGGGCTTGATGGAATTGCAATAACAGTAAATTTACTTGTTTGTGCAGCTCCACTGAAACTTCAGGAAACCATTTAAAAGACTCCTGCCACTTCAGGGGTTACATTTCCAGTGTATTTTGATTCCAACAAGGTTCATGTGTCTCTTAAAATAGAAATACTTGTTTTTCTTCTTTAGTTCAACAGTGAACTCTCTAGTTGGATTTCTGCTAGTAACATGGACACGGATAAGAGAGTTTTCAGGCAATGTTAAGACCCAGATTTTTAGACTTTCTCCTAAAATGGACTAATTAGGATACAAATCTTTCAAGGTTTTTGAAACTGTCCATGAAAACAATAATATTTATAAAAATTAAACCTGTTTCTGCCATGCTGGATACACATACCTCAGAGTATCATGCAAGTGCATTAGAACTACAGACTGACTTACATCACTTTGCATTCTAAGATGAGGGCATAATTTGCTTGAAAAGCCAAAATGCATCTCAAAATGTTTTCATAATTATAAAGAAACAGATTATTTTGCTGCATTAAAATAGCACTTTCCTCCAAAACTTTTTATGCACTCTATTTTGTAACACTGAATTACTTGTATTTCTAAGAAAAATATTTGAATACCTTTGAATGTAGGCCTGTGGATTTGGAATGCTAATATTTAGCACAGTAATTTCTTTTCCTCATATCTTGCAGTTTATTTACATTCATGTGCTTTTGTGGTATAAATACATTGTGTTATTGCATGTACAATAAAGTGTGAGGTTAAAACACCGTAACAAATTGCACGTTGTGACTTCTGTTATAAATAACATTCCTTCCTTTATTCTTTGGTGCTCACTTTTCACCGTTAGTCCACTTTGGAGTTCAATGTCAGCTGTCTGCAGTCACCACTGTGGTTCTCAGGTTTTTAACATGGTGTTTTTTCAGTGGTGAAGTAGGAAAGTTGTGAGCAGAGCTGATGCAATGGGAATGTGCACTGTAGATAGATAATAAGGATAATACAAAGTAATCCAATGTTTGTTGCTGCTCATCTCTTCTTTGCACTGAAATAAGAAGAAATCTGGCTAAATTAGCTGATCACTGAATGACCTTGATCCATTGATAAGTGCAGCCATCAGAAATGAAAGGCAGTAGCAGGATTGCTGTAGACTGAGTACTTCCTTTAAAGAAAGAGTGGCTTTAATGACCTTGTGCAAGACATGGCTGGGGACCTGTGGGAATATTGCATGCAAATTTAATCACCTATGTTCTAGTCTGCGTGGAAAAAGTTTCAGACAACTAACAGGGAGAAAAAAAGTCTAAAAGATTCCTCTTCTTCAACTAAGTGAAGCAAAGGCTGGGAGGGAATATCATGGTTTTAGAAATAGGTCAGAGCTGAGAAAAAGCAAAGTGCTTTTAGTACTACTTAATCTAACTGACAAGGCAGTTAATGGATCCAGACTGTCTAGGAATACAGGTAGGCTGGAAGTCAGGATGAGTTTTGCCCATCGAAGCAGTGCGATCTGGAACAACTTTCCAGTATAATAAATATAGTAAAAGCCAAATACTGTTTAAATCTTGATCAGTTTTTTTAAAAAAATCACTCTATATTCTGAAGTCCCCAAGTGATGTTTTATACAAAGACACAAATCTTGAAAATGTGAGTTGAGGCCACTTCACCATTGTCATAGCAGACAGTGTTTACTAAAAATGTTTGAGTTGGAAGAGGAATCACTGTTTCATCTCAGGCTCAGAAAGCCTGTTCTTTCCAATGAGGAGGAGAAAATGAAACCTTACTACAAGCTAAATTACTTAAGAGTAGTAAATATGTATCAGAATGTATAAGGTTTGGTATAATCCTATGGCTACATATAGTATCACAGGATTCATAAACATTTTGTGTTAATTTGTTCAACCACTGAGGCAGTTACTCCATTTATAACAATTATAACTTCATTTATGATTTGAAAACCTTTGCCAAAGAAATACTTCTGAAATGATCTGTTACAGGAAGTCTTTAGGACTTTCTCTTTTTTGCATGGTTACTAGGATCTAAGTACAAGCCATAAATCCTTTCTTTGAACACTACTTTTTACTCTCAGTAATCAAATGTTGACCACTGTTGGTATCTTTTTAAAATTTTACTTTTATGCCAAGATATATGTCATGAAGAAGTACGGAAGTACAAAATGAGTTGAAACCAGGATCTCTGAATAACTGGTATGTTTGATGCCATAGTCCACTGAAACCACATAGAGACATCAGCAAACCAATTTATCAATGGTACATGTGGGATTTTTGGAGGGTTGAAAGATCCTCTGAATAAAGTCCCATCAATGATTTGAAGTGAAAGAATGCATACTCTCTATTAGTGAACACAGCTAGTCTATGAAAAACAGTATTGCAAATACTGGACAGAAAAATCCTCACTATTTGTATGATATTCTCCTGAGCAATAAGCACCCAGATATTCTAGTATTAGGTTCCAAAATATTCATGCACACATACCGTGATGGTCTGAAACAATAAACCGCATTTGAATCACACATGTAATTTTAAAGGAGTAATGGAAAATAGTGCAGTCAAAACTGAAGTTATCAATAAAGCTGTAAAAGCAAAAAGTTCTGCTGCAAAGGTGATTGAAGACTGCTGTGGTGAGAAGGAGAAATTAGTGTGTTGCTTTATGCTCACTGCAATGGACTCAGACTCTCTTCTACGCCTCCTTTTTCTGAGAATTAAAGAACAGTGTGGAGCTGGGTAGCTGAAGAAATAACTCAGAGACCCATGGGAAGCAGCTGAGCCCAGCCAGCAACACAGCCCCAACCCATTGAGCTGTGGCAGGGAAATGCTCTCCCCAAGGGAAGGGACTGCTTGGGTCTGCAACTGGCCCTCTACTCTCTTAGGCTGATACCAGGTCGGCAGTTCACTGATTATCAGAGTACATATATGGTATAAAACCAGGAGGTGGGAAGCTGAAAGTGACATTTTTTCTTGGTTTATACCTTGCTGAGGTTATGATAATTTTTATCACAAATTATTTTGCACTTAACCTTAATGGAGATTTAATGCTCATAGAAACATGAACCACTGTACAGCTTTCTCATAGTTCAGGCACACCATATTTTGAATGGTTTAGTAAATACAATTTATTTCTTTTGATCCTTCTTCATATGCTGTCAAATTTTCCAAGATTAGAGTTCTGGTAGGGAAAATCCTAGGATAAAATTCAGGACTTCTCATTCAGCTTAAAATTATGAATTTGCATCATATCTCTTTGTGTGGTTTTTTTCCTGTTCATGGTTGTATAAGTATAGATTTTGTTACAGGAAGACTTCCTAAAGACAGTAGACAACTAGTGAGCATTTCTTTGAGTCAGTTAATGTGAAGTTTGTCCTTAAGTACTTTTTAAATTTTTTTTTTCAAATGTAAACTTTTGTCACTTTAGTGAAGAGAAGCTGCAGCATGTGTCTTAAGTGCAGATCAATTTGCAGATAGCTAGAATTAGTTACTGCAGAGCCTAATCTATTTGTGCATAGTGTTGGGTAACCTGAATTACAAATGACCCTATTAAGAATTTGCCACCTAAGCGTATGAGATTGATTCAGTGCAATGGCATTTAAAGCTTCAGAGCTCACTAGGAAAACTAAGTCTTGTGAGAGGCAGGCAGTTTGTGCAAGGTGGGTTTGGAGGAGGGTGAGCTGAGCAGGATGTTCCTTGCTTGCAGGACACAAGGGGTAGATGGATGGGCTCATGTAACCCAGGAGCCTGGGGCTTAATGCAGGGGCTTGGGTAGCTCTGTGCCCCGATGTCCAGCTCCTCTCCCACTGACAAAGGCAGAGCTGGAGGCTATCCAGTCTTTTAAAGATATTCACAGGGGCTGAAACCTGCCTGTTGGAGTACAAGACCCCCCTCCTCCCCCAGCTTCTGGGAGTTCTGTATTTTCTGGAATGGGCATTCTGCAGTATAATGTAAAATATAACCACATCAGCTCTGCCGAGGTGCCTCTCTCTCTCTCTCTCACTGCAGGGGCTTTGCCACAATGCTTTGTGTAGCTGTAGTCCCAAACAACCCTCATATATTTTGCAGTTAGGTTGCTACCTCTTCAACATGGCAAAACTGAGTTTCTCAAGTATGCTTTGCAGCCGATTAAGCCTTTGGTACGCTACTGTCCATAATTTCTGGACCTACTGCTTTAAAACGAGCTACTTGAACTTTTGATGAGTTTTTCTAAGCTGATTTTCCCTACATTGCAATTGCATAATAGTCTCGGGTCGAACTCTCTTAAACCTGCTGCTACTGCTTTAATTTGAAATAAATGGACTTTGCTTACACCTTTCAGTTCCTTAATTTATCTGATCTCATGGGAATTGGTTATTCTTGGCCACTGATTCATATTTAAATTATCTACAAGAAATGCATTATTGAGTATCAGGATAATAACACAATAATACTCTGATTAAGGTGGTAGTTTTAAATCACGAATACAAATTTTGTCTTCAGACTGAGATTCCATAGGTTAATTTTTGTAACAATATGTACTTAGCACAGACAGATTGGCTCCTTAACAAAACAAGTTATTAGCATATAAACTGTAAAGTGAAAGCTCTTAAGTATTTTATAAATAATATTGATGGGGTTTTGCATCCAAGAAAGATCATAATGTTAGATATATTAAGTCTTTATGTTCACTAATGCATGTGAATAGATACAAATATCTGCTTATAATAGCCTCTTACTGGAGAGCAGGAAAAGTGTGTTTGTCTGAATGCACAACAGTTTAAATAATTCAAGAACAGAGGAAAATGTAGTTACTTGAATAACAGCAGACTATGAGGAAGAGATCTAAAATTAAACTAGTTATCTGAAAAACCCTGTCCAGTGACAAGGGAGATAGTTTTGATGACTCAGATGTTGTCTGTCTTCAGAAATAAAGTGAAATAGCTGTCTCAGAAGATACTTGCCATTTGGGGATTTACAATGAAACAGATTTTCTGGCTATTTCACCACATTTTCAAATGTAAACAAGCCTTGACTACTGATGTATTTGTGAGTTTAGCTGCTGGTGTTTATTTTAAGTTGATGTTTGCAAAAGTTGGATGACTTTTATGATTAATAGTAGAGTGAGAGACTGGGTAACTACAGCCATCCCAAGTGTTTCTATGTAGTCCATTTACCTTATTAGCACTTTGCTTTCTCACTTTTTTTTGTTTGTTTGTTTTTTTTGAGGTGTCAGCATGGAAAACTAGATAGTAAAAATAGTTTTAGAATAAAGAAGGTAAAAGAGAATAATTACATTTTTCAATCATAGACATTACTAGCAGGAGCCTAATTTAATCATGCATGTTAACACAGATGAATAAAGTCAACACTATATATTAAGCTATCTGATAATGGAGAAGAATTTTGTGCATTCTTCAATGTGTGGCCGGATACCAGCCCAGGGACATACAGTGCTGTTGTGCTGTTTTGCTCCTGCTCGGTGTTGTTGATATTAAAGGATATACTGGGAAACATATGTCTGAATGTAAGCAAATTGGAAATGAAGGATTTTTGGTTTCTCCATAAGTCCCAGTTCTTAAAGCTATTATCCTCATTCTGCAGGAAGGAGATATATAAAATCATGCCTATCTGCAAAAAGCTCCCACTGACAGGTAAAAGCCCAAACTGTTTGGGTTGTGAAGCCTGGACAATTTGGTCATGCATTTTCATAAGCACACACACCTTACAGCAATTAGTGCAGGGATACGTTTTGGTTATTTTCTACTTTAGAGAAGCAGTCCAAATTGCTCTCTCTTCTATGTGTATCTGGAATAACTCATTATTCTTGACAGAATTTTGTAGAACTATTTATCCAAACTTTAAACAGGTAACCCAATACCGATTCTTGTGGGACACCACCAGCCAATTTCACTCTCAATGAATTATTTATAGTTTTCTGTTGTCAGGAGCTCACAAGCCAGCTTTTGAGGGGACTAATAGTATTGTCTAAGCCAAACTGATTTAGTTTTGTCCCTAGACTATCACACGCCTCCTTATAAAATGCCTGTCTAAAATCCAAGTACATCCATGGCACTTCCTCACTTTGGTTTTCTGCCTAAAAACTATCAAGCTTGCCTGGCCAGCTTTATTTTTAGTATTTTGTTATAGTTTTGTTTCCATGGCAACAGTCCCATCTATGGACTAGATAGTGACAGCCCATCAGCTGTCACACAGGGAATACAGAGCCTCTGGGACACCTCATGGCACTTCTGACCCTCACCTAGATGTTCACCCAGGCCATGACAGTGGGTTCAAGGACTGCTCTCCCCAGAGTCCTCTGAAAGAGAAGGGTGAAGAATAAGCAAAAAGCAGTATTGGCTATGGCCCATGCTCCAGCTATCAAGCCTAAATAGGCAGTAAATGATTCCATGAAACGGGCACAAAAAGACATTCTCATCAAACATGGGGAAAGGAGTGAGAGAATTAGGACTGGGAATATCATAGGCACAGTGTACCCACCTGGCAGGTACCACTGTCCTGGTTTGAATTGGAACAGAACTAATTTTGTTCAGTGATTTTGCTTTGCAGCTAAGTCTCTTCTAACCGCTCAATGTTTACAGTTACTACCAAGCAGTGGTGTGTGCAGAAAGGCTCTTGCTTATACTTGTCTCCTTTAGAGACCAAGGTCACTGCTAAATCTTGTGTACCACACTGGGGGTGCAGAAAGTGAAGGCAGGGAGGAGCAGCCAGGACAGGTGACCCCAAACTGACCAGTGAGGGATTCCATCCCATATAAATCATATTCAGCATAAGGCTGAGGGAACACAAGGGTGAAGCTCTTTTCTTCAGGGGCTGCCATCTGAGGAGGGTTCTGTCCGTTCTGCCTTCAGTCCAAACCCATGTGTTCCCAAACCCGGTTCCAGAATCCAGCTCCTGAATCTGGTTCCTGTCTGCTGCTGAGTCCTGCCTGCGACTTGCCCAGTGCCTGTTCCACAGCATCAGTGGTGACAGCGATGTAATTGCCATCAGGGGGGTTGAGTTCAATATTAGTTTTGTGTTTGTTTATATTCCATTTTATTACTATTATTATTTTCATTAAAATTGTTTTCATTTTCTAATCCATAAGTCTTTTCCCAAAGGGGAACAGAAAGGAATTTACTACAGGTTTAGTGGACAGCCCTGGCCCTGCATATTGCTGCCATCAGGAGCTAAGGGGCCTCTGGGGATAGGATAGAACCCACAGCAAGGAAGGTTGTGTCAGTTCTGTTGCAGTCCAAGGTGATCCCACCATGTGGTGTTATGTCTACTGAAGCATGTTAAAACTTTGTGTTAACTGATTAGGTATAATCAGCTAGCTGTCCTGTAACAATTGCTTCTTTTCTTCATTGAAAGAACTTCAAATTTTCCCTTTCCTTGCCCTATCAACACCATTCTAAGAGTGTCAAAACACACACATCCTGAAATGAAATTTAAAATAAGAATAACATCAACAAACAAATAAACTGTAAGATTTTTTTCAAAACACCTTGAAGAGCTCCTGCTATGTCACCCAAGAAAGAATGAAGGGAGATTTCTTACCACAGAGTTGATGAATATGATCTACTTCATCTTTATGTTTTAGGAAAAGGCAGTGTTTGTACTAGGAGGGATAGTATCTTGGATATGTCCAAGCAGTAACATTGAGCATTCTTACATAACAGCTGGACTAGTGGTTTCTGCTGGCCTCCAGTCAATGGGAGGATCTGCTCTGCTGACATTTCATCTATCTCATTACTTTGTTCAAAAGCTGTAATACTTGAATAGTAGAGGCAAAAGTGAATCACATTATATTTTTATCTTTATTATCTTCCACGGTGACACCTGAGATACATGAGACTTTTATGCAAATTAAATGTTTAATGTGCAGATTAATCTAGCAAGAGTTAACTTATATGATATGTTTGCAGGAATTATTTCCACTGAAGAGTAATCAGGTAGCTTTCATAATCCTCCTCCAAAAGTTTTGTGGTGTTGCAGTTGTGTCTTTTTATCTGTATTTGCTGCTATTACCTTTGCTATGACTTCTGCCTTTTTATTATGTTTGAAAGCCACTTTTTCAGACTAGCAGTTAGAAGCCATGGGTCACAGACATTTATATACAAAAGCACCATGTGTGGGATGGATAATGGCAATGAAAGTACCATGAAAATCATTTAGTCTGAAAGAGTGGAATTACATCCACTGTGCTCCCAAGGAGACAATACTTGAAGTGCTCGGGCAAGGGTTATAATCAGATACCTTGATTAAGCTTATCAAGAGAAACATGAAAAGCTGCTATTATGAGTACCCATTCCCACCGTCATTGGCAATTTAAATATTTAAGTTAACAAACAAACAAGAAAACAAATCAAAATAGCAAACCCCCTTAATTCCTCCCCTAAATTATGAGAATCAGTAGCACTGGTTCAGGGCAAAGACAATGTTTGTTTCCAATACTTGCAGCGAGTTAGGCATCAACATTTTGGCTGTTAATTTTGGCTTAGACTGAGCATCCAAAATCTCAGTGGCTTTACTGAAATTCTTGACTCTTTAAAGCAGATCTGGAAAGACTGAAAGAAAATGTAAGTATTCATGTGGTTTGTGTTTTTTTCAGACCTGCAATTCTGTCTCTTTCGAGTCAAATTGAGAATGTTGCTATGTCAAATAGATTTATCTAACTCTTTGGCTAACCATACCTTTTTCTTTTTTGCTTTGATGAGAAAGACCTTCTTATTCCCAACCTGCCCCAAATTGCCACTGAGTTATTTCAAAAACAAACCTGCTTTATCCTGGAAAACTGTTTTCTCCCCAAAAAAGTATGAAGCTCTGCTGTCTCTTGTGTCCATTAAATCTCTTTCTGGATGAAAGCTTAGGAACTAAGTCAAGACAGACTTTTGTGTCCTCTACATTTTTTCAACATGTCAAGAGAACGAGTACGGCTTGATGGTCCCAGTGAAAGTGGCAGCACTGATTTCTGGAGCACAAGATCTCTTCTAACATTGTGAAACATGGGAAGCATCCACTTTGCACCAAAACAATCAAAATTACCTTGAAATTGAAAAGCTGGAACTGGGCAGCCAGCGCCAAAGGGAGAGTTGCATGATGAATTCTGTAGTTTTAAGACTTACTGGAGTGGTATATTACAAATGGATTGCATTTTCCTTCTGAAATCTACTTTGGTGCCTGGCTAGAAAGTAAAAATCTATATAATTCATCTGATAATCCAACCTTAAAATCCCTTCTAGTCTGGAAAAGTCAAGTCAAGTCAAGTCATGTCCCACACGTAATGAGAAAGTACAAACTTTCTTCTAATGTTGTATTTTTATGCTACTTTTGTATAACTAAGAAAGTGTGAAGTTTTCTGCTTTTGAACTGTATATAATAAAACTACTTGCCAGTTTATTGCAGGTCTGACTCTAATCTCTTCTGTAATTAGGATTTAAAAATGATTTCATTTTATTTCTTCTATGTATAATAACCAGCTGATCTCAGTAAAGATCTTTTTCCAGGTAATTCAAGTAAAATGTAGTCTCCTTTGTTCTGCCTTTTAGAAGAATGAACCTGTCTGAGGAGCAGTAAGGTGTAACTATATTGAGTAGATTGATTGCAAAGAGACTGTCTGCCTTTTACTGCTGGGACCCTACAACCAAATTTACATGTTTAAAATGTTGAGTAAGTAACAGATGACATTTCATCAACCATGGGCTTGTTCTTTCTTTGTAGGCCCTTCTACTCCACAACTGGAAAGTCACATCAGCAATACATAGATAACATTCTTACATATGTTATGCTAAATCTAAGGCCTAGTTGGCTCATAAGTTTGATACAATAAAGTCATTTGGCTTAATATAGACCTAATCAAGGCTCAGTCTTAATGTGACCCAAGAAAATAACTATTTTCTACCAATCAGCTCCACTAGCTGTAGACAATTATACTTTCTCTCTTGCAAAAATAGGTATTTATAGTGCAGCAGATAAATGCACTGGATATATTCTTGGAAGCCAAGATAAAGCCCTTACTTTTCTGCACAAATAATCTTTTTTTTTTTTTTTTTTTTTGAAAAGCATTCCAATGTAAAAATGATGTTAATAAATATGCTGCAGTAACCTCCAGTGGCAATACCATTGCAATTTATCAAGTAGCAATTTAAAATGCCTACATCTACATTTCTCCCATTTTCAAAAGGTCCATTTTGACCTCAAAGTTCTACTTGCAACTAAAATAACAACCTGTCCTTGAGTTTTGCTGAGTCTTCAGAAAGTGATGAAAACTTTCATCTGAACTGAGACAGCCTTCTCAAGTCGTGTATCTGGTTAACTCCTGCAAATGCAGCTCATCATCTAGACTGGAAAGCAAAGTGTCCATAGGCTCTGCAGGTGTTAATTTCAGCTGCCAGGAGATGAAAGAACTGAAAGATTTGCAGCTTTGAGAGTTTTATTCCTTTTGAGGCTTCCTTAAAGAATAAACTATTACAAAATTGCCTTGCTGGCATAAAAAAATATTTAACCTGTGATTTTTTTTTTTGTTCATACTGTATTCTAATGTTGTGACATTCAGGATCTGACTATGGTTATATATGCTACTAAGCCCTAATTCATATGAACAATACAGTATTCAAAATTATAAAATATTAGAAAATACCAAGGTTATGGCAATGGTTTTGTTTTTCTTCCTGACAGTGGAACTATTCTTTGCTTAAAAGCTTCAATTTCTTATGCAGGATGGAATTTCTCTAGGGAAAATCACACACATTAGTTAGAGGGAAGGAAAAATTTTACTCATAAATTTTAATGTGTAATTTATTTGCTTGTTTCTGTGGATTACTCTGAAGAAAAATGTGAAGGGCAAAAGCCAGAATGACTTGATTAATGGTCCTAGAGGCCTTTCAGGGATTAGGAATCTAGATTAGTTTTTTAAAAGCATCTAGAGTTTTAAGAAGGTACTTCTAAATGTTTTAACTTAAAGAAATACCTTTGTAAATTGCATAATAATATTAATTCTTACCATATGGTGAACATAACTGTATTCCAAAGGCCTCATTCCAATCTCACTTGCTCTTATTTAACTCCCTATTCAATGGCAGTATATTCTTGTCATGTACAGCAGAGCTGAAATGCAAATTGGTCACTGGAGAGAAGGGAAACAAAAACATGTGCTACTAACCCCTAGTTCATATCAAAAATACAGTACTTAAAGAGTTATAAAATATTTGAAATGAACATGTTTATTATAATGCCAACTCTGCTGTCTACCTTGGTTTATAACACTTAACTAGGTACCTAAGAGGTCACTAGCTAGAAGGAAGGTAAGATCTACCTCTACATTCAATCTGAGGATTACAATTTAGTAAAAGAATTTAAAGCATTGCTTACTCCTACCAAATAGAGATTAAAGTTTATTTTGCAGGCTTAAACACAACTTGATATAGTAAGAATATGCAGTGATGCTCTATGGGAAACAAACTCTAGGCATGCCACCCCTTAATAGCACATAGTATTGTGATATGAGGACCTTCCAATTACAAGAATTATATTTTTCCAGTTTTAAAGAAATGCTATAGATAAAAAAACATGTACCATCAAAGACAGTATGTGAGAATAATTAATTTATAGAAATATTCACTGACTGATTGTGTCTCATTCCTTTCCTGTAATAGTATCTAAATCTAACTGTGGGGAGATTTTTTTAGGTTGGGAAAAAAAATAACAAATAAAAAGAAAGAAAAAACAAATCTGAATTAAACAAAAATGTAATCAAGAACTTTTCCTGTTTTCACACAACCTTCAACCCCACGTTATTTAGATAAACCTATAGCACATAGGTTAATGAGGAGCTTCAGACCCAGTGGCTGAGCAAACATCTCAGAATAAATATACAAGTACAGCACGAATGTCCAAAGTAGAATGATGTATGGATGTCTGAATTGTTTCTGGCATGGGAGCTCATGAATTATATTTCCTCAAGAAATAAATCCATGAAGTAATTTGGAATTCTCCCAACAGAGCTATCAGGTACCATATATGTATTGGAAAAAACTTACATGAATATCAGGATATGCCATGAGTCTAATCCTCAGAACCAATGATAAGAAAATATATGTGTTAAGAAAGCAGATGAAACATAGGAAAACAAACCTCTGAAAAAGAAAAGAGAAAGCTGACCACAAAAGACTAAGAGTAATGCTATTACTGCAGCACTTCCAAGCATAAGTAAAGACTTCACATGCAGCAAGATCTGATTCATCACAGAACATCAATACTGACATCTTGAAGCCCTTTCTGTATAACAGTATCATAAAATCTGGAAAAAACACAGTTTCCAGAGAAGTAATCCTTCAGCATGGGTAAATGAGAAAATACAGAGCTCTGTCAACAAAAAAAAGTCAGCCAAAATAAACTTTTTCAAAGAATATTTTCTAAAAGTCCAACAAGCCTAAAACTTTGCCATGTGAATCAAAATCAATAAAAATCACATCAATAAAAGCAGGACAGAAAAATCCAAGAGGATTTACATAAATAGTAAGGAGATTGATACCAATGTTGAAAGAGGTGGTAGTAAATCACAAGACCTTAAATTATAAGAGCTAAATAGGTTATGAAGATCAACCTGAGAAATGTTCAATAACAGAATTAATAAGCCAAATATGCTACAAAAGCACCTTGAAGAGAAAAAAGACAAAGAGCAGGGTAGATCTTAGTCTTCAAACAGATTTTCAGCTATAGAAGACTATATCACAAATGCATCAAACAACAACAAATACTTAAAATATACAATATGGATTTTAAGAAAGTATTTAGTAGCCTCCTTCTTGGGTTACTATATAAACAAATAGAAAATAAATATGATATGATGGTTTTATATCAGGGTATGGCTTGCATAGATGAAGTAGACATAGACAATGAGACAACATGAACATTGATGTCAGACAAGTTCTCTCAACATGGCGCTTGTCACTGAATTTATAAGTTTTTAAGATGGAGACAGACACAAAGTGAGACCAGTGTGATCCAACAGCAGAACATTACTTGGGTTTTGCTAATGAAACAGCAAAATGATACATAATGATAAGACAATCAGCAAACAGGCAGCAAATCAGAAAAGTGTAAAAAAAGGTAGGCTAATAAGCAATCATAAAAACAATATGGAACATCAAATATTATCTATTTGGCATTGTATTAGAAGGCACTGAGTATTAAGACAATTTGCTTTCATATAGATCCAAGAATTGAGAAATCAGCTGAAGCATTCATTACATCAAATTAAATTTGGTCACTGGAAATTTAGTAACTCAAGACCAAACTAATCTTTGTGTCAAATATAATTTCCAAATTTACATCTGTCTGTCTCCACAATTTTAAAAGCAAGTGCCTCAGGCAAACAGTAAATATTGAGCAGAGATTAATTTATAACAAATTCATAAGTCTATCCTAAAATTCAATAATTCCAGTATGTGCTAAGAAGGAAAATGTGAAATAGGGCCAGTGACAGTAACTCATGGTGCAGCAAGGTTTGGGGAAACTTACAGAACATAAACGGGGTGAAGAAATAGGAATAGAAAAACTGTTGGGTTGGTTTGAATTTTATTTTTTTTTTTAATAGTTTTCATGTGACTGTATGGAAGGATGCAGATTCAGACAAAACCCACATCACTGACTATTTTGACACTCAGATCTCAGTAGTTAAGGTTACCTTTCATGCCTTGGGGAAAACTCATTTTTGAAGGAAGCTGTTACCTCTCACAGGATCCCTCATTACAGCTCCAGAGTTGTGTCTGATGTTCATGGATGCATTTTCCTTTTACAACTGAGAAATACTGACCTTGGGTATTTTGAACCTGCATTTATAAAGCTGATGATGCTGACAGAATGAATCACACACACTTGTATTTCCATATCATTCATACATCTTTTGAATGGAGTCTTTTTTACAAATCACATCCTGAATTTAGGCCTTGGAAAACTGAATTGCTAGTTGAATTATACCACTAAGTGGCACTTTGGAATGCCTATTGAAAGCTCAAGGTTTTTCTATTCACCATATGCAGTACTAATTTTTTGAAAGTCATTAGTTTTACCTTATCCTTCTGAAGAACTATTTTTAGAAATGAAGAACTCACCTTCTCTCCCCATGTGCAGCGCAGAAGAGTTGTTTTTGCTGGTGAAGTTGATGGATGCTGAGCATGTGAGTGCCTGAGCCCCACAGGGACACTCAGCTGGTGGATGGGACTGGTCAGGGACCACAGACCAGTTAATTGAAGAATTAGCCTCCCAGGTAACCTCGTGGGCAGGGTAATTTCTAGGCACAGGTGAAGCAAGAAGTTTTGCCTTTGAGCCATAAAAAGCTACAGCCATTGCCACAGGAGACTCCTGGGTCCATGTCAGGAGGAGGGGGTGCTGGTAACCCCTTCTTCCTTCCACCAGAAGCAGAGCCAATGCTTCCACTTTCTCTTGCTGGCATACAACAGTTTGTGACTGTTCTTTACCTTCCCCCCAGTCTCTGGCTTGGATTTTATCATGCTTCCTTCCTTTTTTTTTTATTCTTTTCAGCAGGAAAACACATGTCTGAGTCCTGGTTCTTCAGTCTCGGACAAGGAAAGTGAAGATGTAACGGTGTCTTCACTGCTCAGAGGCTCTGAGCAGACACTTTGGGCTGAAAGTATATTCACACAAGTAATGCAGATGAGCACAGGCCTGCCTTTGGTCAGCACAGGCCAGTCATGTTAGAGACCTCCTGGAATGATTTCCAGCCTGGAGGAAGCCTGGTCACAGCAACAATAGAGGAGCTTCAGAAAGTCTTGTCCATCTCTGCTAGCATCCTGCTATACGATGACATAAGTGTACCATGTTTCTCTCAGAGCAAAGCAGATGAGCACAAGCCTGCTTTTAATTATGTCAGCCTGGGTCCAGCCTCTTGCGAAGCCAACCAAGCGTTATGCCCATATCAGCCCTGTGCCTGGAACCACCACTGAATCACTTGAGCACACTGACTAGGAAGTTAGAGATCTTGTTTCCACTGTCTTTGCAGCTTTGTGTCTGTATATTACTGCTGCCAGCCCGAAGTGCATCAGCTCTTGCTTTGTTAATAAAAAAGGTAGCCTAGTATTTCACTTAACACTGGAAGAGTCTATGGAATAGCTATAAATATATACACCCTGCTCCAGGCCTAAGTGTCTTCTGAATGTGATTATCCTTGAAAAAATGGAGAAATTCACAGTGTTTTTAGACCAGAAAACTGTCAGGATTCATCCTTTTCCTCACTTTGTGCTAGATGGCTTGAATAGGAAAGGATTATTTATTTATTCTGCCTTTTTCCAATCTAGAAAGATGCAATATGTATTTAATTATTTATTTATCTGAGCAAAACTTCATTTTCCTATTCTTGGTATTACTGTTTATTTTATGATTGAGGTTATAATAAAGGGCATCTTTGAAATGTTTTTCTTCCTGATAGGTTTTTTTTTGTGGTTTGTTTTTTTTCTTTTTTTTTCCCCGTGAAAATGTTACCTTTTAGTTGAATGAATCCCTTTATTTCTATTGTCTTTTTCATTAAGCTTTTTTAAAGTAAGGTGAGGGAGAAGGACTTGGAAGGAATAAATGGCAGTTCAGCCAGCAAAAAAAAAATCATAAGCATTGTGGAGCTATCATGACTGTATCTACCGTATTTCTATTGTAACCTGTTTATAATTTCCTGATCAGCCTGTGCAGTTCTCTGAGGACTCTGGCCTTAATGGGTATGGTCTGGGTCAGGTGTGGTCCGTAGACAAAAACATCAATCTTTTTCCATCAGCTGCAACATGTTCATTCTGTTTGTTCATGTATTAATTTAGATATTATAGATTAGAAAAAGGAGCTAGCTTGCTTCAGAGAAATTACTTTTAGGGGCAGATCAAAGTTACAATTCTAGGAAAAAAATGTCCCTTTTAAAAAATTTATTTATTTTTTAATGTTAGGGTAGGTATTTTACATCTGTATGAGGGAATTAAAATAAGAATTGTGGGGTTTTTTAATGAGATAATCAATACTAGAATATCTCATCCAAAACTTTTCTACATGCTCCAAAACTGAAGCTCCACAGATGGTCAGAAATAAATTTGTTTTCACATTGCTTTGCAATATTAGGTCATGCAGCTTTGGGCCATTTCTAATGCACATAGTAAGGAGCTTCCATTTTTAGCAAAAATCTGCAAAATGATTTTGTCATACAAGTTAACATCCTAGGCTTCCTGCAGAGAAAAATCTTTTTTCTTATTAAAAAAAAAAAAAAATAAAAAGCATCTAGATCAAATCCAAAGGAAAGTAACTATGTTTATGTAAGAGATTATTTGTACAATATTTTTAAGTATAGACTTCAGTGCATTCTGAGCCACTTTGCTCAAGAAACCAGTGAGGTCCCAGTAAACAAATAATGCTGGTGGAATCTCATGAGTTCCCATAAGATCTCCTTGTGCAGTGCTCTAAAGGAGTCCAACATTAATGACGAAGTTGATGAAGTTCAGGGTAGTTCCTACATCCAAATAATAAACATTCGAGACAAAAAAATCAGCCAAAAAAGTGTCTGCTTCCTGAATTGCTAACCAAATATGCTTGAAACATATTCTCATATCTCGTATTTTGGTGAGTAAACTAGTGCCCATCTCCCGTGTATTTTGAAAATAATAGATGAGACTAAACAATAACAAAAGAAGTGGGGAAGTAAATATTTTTCACACATGCCAGCTCTGGAGACAACATGGAGCATTTGTCATGATGAATCGGTTAAATGGGCACAAAAAAGGAATAAAAAAAAGCTAAAGTTAGTAATAGGCGGCTGCAGGCTGAAAGCTTGCCCAGTTTTTAAAGAGCGGGAAGATGAAAGAGAGCAGAAACTTTATTCATGTTCTGTGTGTTTGTGTTTCCCTCTAAGATGGTTATGAAGAATGTTAAGAGGAATAACTATTCATAAATACTATATTGTCCACAATTCTATTGACAGCCTGGACAGTTGACAGAAGTTAAGAAATTTAGGGATTTTTAATGTCTGCTTCATGTCCCAGAACGCTGACTTTCTGCATTTGCATCAATAGGGCAAAATTCGTGACTGTCTCATAAACCTTCTTCAAATGAAATGTTGGTTATGCATCTCAAAACAGCATCCAAATGATGTTCACCTACTGTAAGAGCAAGAAAACTTTGTACCTGTTCTCTTCGATAATTCAGGGAAAAATTCAGCCAAAGTTTTGGCTACTTCTTTTGCTTATTTTTTTTCTGCTTTTTATCAAGGTGCATCATAATCTGTTTAGTTAATGAAGTATTGATTACAGAAGCTCTTGCTTCATCCATTTGCTGGTGAAGGTTGGTGCTGTTCAGGGATTTGAACATTGCTGGATTTACTATGAAGCATTTGTGGATTTATAAAACAGCAAAATAAGAACTGGCTACCCTGCTTCTCCAGTAATGAGAGCCAAGCGTTTTAACAGTCACTTGAAAAAGCAATGAAAATCCATTGTAGTTGTCCTTCCCTAATGGCACAGAACTGAGTTATATCAGTGCACACCTGCTCAGAGATGTTCTAAGTCCCAGGGCACGCAGCCCCATATATTTGAAAATGTGGCCCAAGGAGAAAGTAGCAACACAAGATCTCCATAAGCTTTGTGCTCACAGAATAGAGACAAAAATTTAAATAAAAAAAAAAAAAAAGAAATGTTCAGGGTTTTGCTTCAATCATTGAATTTTCCACGTAATCAGGATGTCCAGAAACTTTTCCCAGGAGTATTCAGGCTGCTTCTTCCCTCTTTACAGAGGGCATAAATAGCACTATAGCATTGTTTGGAATGGAATTCTGCTTCTTGCTGTATCCCACATTTGGGATAATGCTCCTATGTACACAAAAAGTCTGTGGTTGTCTGAAATACCTAGATTTCCATATAGCCATTTTCACATTTGAAAATAGAGGAATAGATCACAGTACTCTGATAGTGCTGTGAATGAGAACAGAGCACAATTAATGCCAGAACCGAAACCTAGATAACAGCATAGACTGTTGTTATTCTTATTATATGTTTGTGCATCTAAATTAAAGTCACTGCATTAACCCATTGTTTTCATTAGCTCTGGAAGTGACTGTTTTTTTCCCTTATATTAAAATAATTTTGTTACAAAACTTAATTTCTCAGATCCAAGAGTTTCTGTTAAAAAAAAAAGTAGGTTAAATCTCTGTTATCAGAAGCTAAATGTGATCTGGATATCGATCAGAACACTACTTAGAATGTGTGAAGTATTTTCATAAATTAACAGTCTATAATTCATCTTACTTAGTATCACCATTTAGAAGACATGACATCTAAGCACCTTCCACCTCAGGGATGGGCCAGGCAACTCCTCAAGAGAAACAGACATCCCAGACTGCTGGGATGAATCGCTTCATCCCAAGTGCCCATTTTGATAAGTTGCTGGTAGCTTCGCTCAAATACTTTCCTTTTAGGTGAAATGAATCCCATCTGCGATTAATAATTTCAGAGAAATATTGGAGGGAAAAAACCCAAACCAGACGTTCTGCAATGCAGGGCATTTCTGTGCCTTCCCACAAGTAAAATTATGCTTTGGATAATAAATGTGCCTATAAATATCAGGTAGCTATGGGAATTTTAAAAGATTGTATGTTGCTGGAAGGATAAATAGAGACTGAGTGCCAGTGCTAGCAGGATGGTAATCTCGCAACAAAAAACTTTTAAGTTAGTATTCACACGTAAAACATTGTAGAGGACAACGTTTAAGAATCAGATGTAGTAGAAACTGGATTGTAGTGATATGCTTAACACACAAGGTGCATTTCAGTAGTAAAAGAAACCTAGAGCCCACCAGACCCTGGGAATTCCTGACTGTTCTGTAATAAAGTTCATTTTCACCACATAGCAAATTATTACAACCTTAAAAGGCAATTTAATTTTAACCTCAGTCTCAAATGTTCCTTTCCCCCCCAGCCAGCCTCTTGGCTAGCCTTATTTCTTCACACCTTCTGGGATAAGTAAATATTTAGAAACGGAAGGTTTAGGGATACATCTAAAGATTTAGGAACTTAATAGGTAGATGCTTTATTGCTGAACCACTCAGGCCTGGTCCCTGCACAAAGACCACTGCACTCATCCTCATACTACACCTGGGGATGGATGCCCAGCTCCTGTCACACGCACAGACCCCACAGGCAAACCAAGAGTAAGCCCTTTACATGTGAAACACAGCCCACCTTGAAGCACCTTTCAAGGGCTGTAAAGAAGCACTACTGTATACTCAAGTTCTATAGTCTGTAACCATTCTTTGAAGAGGTATGCATAGTTCTTTTTTCTTTTCCTGAGTAGAACATTTTCTCTCAAAATGCGGGTACTTTCCCTACTTTTGCATCTTTGTGCTATAGAGAACACAGCCTTAAGTGAGAAAGAAATTCAAGTGTGTCTTCAGCTCTGCACTTATCTTTTAGGAAAATGCCCTTCCGACAAAGTTACAAGCTGCTCGGAAGGTGAGTGCTGCAAACTGCTCCAGCTGAACCTGTTCCAATGTGCAGAAAGCAGGTAATTAGGAAATACTATATACTACTATTTGCCACAGTTATATACCTGGAAAAAATTACAAACTTTGGGACTCAAGATGGCTTCATCAAGGCTACCAAGACCAAAAAAAAAAAGTTTAATTGTAGTAAGATTAAATTAAGCATAATTATGCTTAACTTGTTTCAATACAGTTTGAACATCTTGAAATATCTTGTCTTTTTTGGCTAAATGGAAACCTTTTCCCCAAACTTATCTATTTTCCCACCTACATTAATTGTCTTGTGGTTGACACCCCTACTTCTGGTTCCAAACCTTGTCTTTGATATCTTCAATATACTCAGGGAAAGAGGAAAGCTAGGTTATTTGAGCCACAAATTGCACAGAAGCAGCTCTGTGACCACAGGGGTGGTGTGTGTTTGGTCTGGCCCTGCCTGCAGGAACACACAGCATTAAAAGACATAAGTGGGTAAAATATATCTAAATTAGATATTTTACATCAAAGTATACAGGTAAAATATATTTACATCAACATCTAAATATATGTTATGTTCATATTCTGGGGTCCATTTGCATCTCATTAAATAAAGCTTTAATCAATACTTTGTTAATAGAAAACTGAGGAAATATGATCAGATGTTAAGGACTTTCCTCAACAATTACTTGTTTATGTTGCCATCACTGTCCTAACTTTGTCCAGTGTGACTTAGAAGTCATTATGCCAAGTGATCTTATCTTTTCCACACCAGAAAACTTCTATGTTTTTACAGACGAAAGTAAAGATAAATAGCATTTCCACTCCCTTTCCTTATCAAGGGATCAGAGGAAATATTAGAAGTCTATTGTCCCTGTGTTTTCCGTGTCTTAACAGCAGCTAAATGAGGGGAATAGGAATAATCTATAAACTCAGGAAAAAAACATTGTTTTGACACTTTACTCTCTCAAGGCATGTATTCAAGAGGATTGCTTCTCTCCAAGAGGGATTAGAATTTTTCCATTCATATTTCCCAGTTCCTAAGAGTTGCTCATGTGAGAGTATAGTGAGACATCTCATCCCCTGAGGGCAAGCTCTATGTTCAGTGTGATGATTTCTTTTTCCCCTGACTGATCTAAGACATGAAAGTGCAATACCAAGTGTATGGCTCTGAATTTTCAATTACACAAAATCAATCTGCATACCTGCATCCAAGAATCATAATATCAGCAACATGAATGCACTGGCAATTTTTAATATCTCATATTTAACAGTTTTGCAAAATAAGAATGTAGTCTTCACTGACAGTTTAATGAAAGAAAAAAATACATATACCAGATGTAAAACTCAAGTTGTTTTGGAGTAAATTATCATTTTTCTAGAGTGAATTGCCATATCAAATTCATAAACAACTCCAAAATCTGCCAAAGTAAATCCTCTGCAGGCACAAGTGAAGAATGGGCAGTAGCAGCAAAAAAAGAAAACCTTCCTCTAAAAAGCCTGGGAAAACAAAGGTCCCCGATGTTACCTTAAATATAATGAATAATTAGAGGTTTCTGCTAAAATAAGCTTCCAGTATAATCTTGTCAATCCCACCAACGATTTGTGCAAAGGGTAAATGGCGTTTGATTAATGGACAATTTATGCTCCATCTTCTTGAGTGAGTCCTCTGTTGACATTACTTGGCTTCTGCCACTCTCTTACCAAGCTATTATTCCATAGAATCATGCATGTCAGTGTGCTAATGACTATAAAGACTTCACAGTAAAGAAGACAAGTTTTATTTGTTCTGGGCTGCATCAAAAGAAGCATGGACAGCAGATTGAGAGTGGTGATTCTGCCACTCTGCTCTGGTGAGACCTCACCTGGAGTATTGGGTCCAGCTCTGGAGCCCTCAACATGGGAAAGACATGGACCTGATGGAGTGGGTCCAGAGGAGAGCCACAAAGATGATCAGAGGGCTGGAACACCTCTCCTGTGAGGACAGGCTGAGGGAGCTGGGGTTGTTCAGCCTGGAGAGGAGAAGGCTCTGGGGAGACCTTATAGCAGCCTTCCAGTACCTGAAGGGGACCTACAGGAAAGCTGGAGAGGGGCTGTTTACAAGGGTTTGTAGTGATAGGATGAGGGACAATGCTTTTAAACTAGAGAAGGGTAGAGTTAGATCAGACATTAGGAAGAAGTTCTTTACCGTGAGGGTGGTGGAACACTGGAACAGGTTGCCCAGGGAGGTGGTGGAGGCCCCATCCCTGGAGACATTCAGGGTCAGGCTTGATGAGGCTCTGAGCAACCTGATCTAGTTGAGGATGTACCTGCTAACTGCAGGGTGGGTTGTACTAGATGACCTTTAGAGGTCCCTTCCAACCCAAGGCATTCTACGACGCTATTCTATGATTCTATTTCTAGATAGTTACCATCTATGCTTTGAACAGATGTTATTGGTGATCTCTAGTTTAGCTTCCAGGTTGGGGCTTTGAAGAGGGCTACTCTCAAATGTCTACACAAATTAATTCATATACTAGCACTGGAGGCTGCAACTAACACTGCTACTTTGTGGATTATAAGAATATGAGATCACATATATGAATGGAGAAATTTTTTTTCACTCTTGCCCCCTTTAAGTAATTCCTTATCCTAGAAATGAGTCCACTGTTTTCTCCATGGTCATCTGTGCCTGTTTGCTTCTGAGCCTGATGCTTCTGTCTGCAGTAATTCCTCTAATGCACAGCTGTGTCTGTATCCATTACACTCAGAACGAAGTGGGATAAATGCAGACATAGATCAAATGCTAGATTGTTCTTCTTTTGACCACAAATTATTAAAATGAGCTCTTGTGCACAACTAATAGGATGATGTTGGACTTCAGGTGTTTTCCAATATCGTGGAACTGATGACGTTTCCTTCCCAGTCTTTTGCTAGTTGTACACTCATAGTGACTATAGGTGTGACTATTATCCTAGGTTTTTCAGACTCTCTCTATGTCAAGCTTCACTGCAGTTTATTCCAATTTATAATTAGAGTTCAACTGATGTATTTAAATATGAATCACTACATTTGCGCAGAACAAGAATGAAAATCAGTTCATTTACATTTTCCAGGCTACTCAAAAATCAGTAGACAAGAACACTATTTGTTTAGGGATTCTTAAATTAAATGAATGTGTTTGTCAGCATGTTCCTTAACATGGCATTCAAAAAGTTATTTCTTAGACTGTCTTCCAGCTGTCATATAATATTGTGATTTCATTTATAATATATGCAGTCACACAAATTCTGTTGACGTCAGTTGTGGTACACTCCTTATAATTAGTGCATAATACTCTTCTTCTGTTTACAACAGGGAAGTGGAGGAAGTATTAATTTTTCTAAAATAATTAAGTTGTCATCAAAATATAATAAGAAAATTAAACCAACTATTTTATGAATCTGAATGAAGTCTAAACTGAAAAAATAGATGGCTTCCTACATCTTGGTGTTTTTTCTCCCAAAGTAAATACCCTCATTTTAAAAAAAAGATAATTCAGCTGGTTCCTTGAGAAGTGTGTACATCTGTCACATTAAGAGCAATCTCCAAACACTTAAACAAATCAATAATTAAAGATATCATAAATCTTATGCCAACCACACAATTATGTAACTTTAGGAATTTATCATTATGTAAAACAATAGACTTTGAACAGATTCCTCTGGTGCAGAAGTAACAGGGTGCTGACATCCAGCTTAAAGCTACCTTTGTGACCCACCACCTTACTGACCCCAAAATCAATGAAATTCACATTGAAATAAATGGAAAAACTCACTGATACTGAAAAGCCTCATGATAATGCAGATCTCCTCACAGAGGATAGACAGGATCTAGGCTATTATTCTAATTCATGTTTGTTCTAAGCTTCAAGTAGTAACTTTAATGCCTCGATTATAAGCAAAAAAAAATATCTGGTGGGCTAGATTGTTATTGCAATAAAAAATGAAATCAAGCCTGGAAAAAAAGTATGAAGGTAGTTAATTAACTAATTTTCAAGAGCGAGATCTGAAACAGCACTGCCACTGCATCACTCATCATGCAAAAGTTTCCACTGGTCATTCATTTAAAACTTTTGCAAAACTGCTTTGATAAAACTGTGCTTTAGGAAGAAATTGAAGTGCTAATGCCAGGACTAGACCACAGATGCTTCTTTTTATTGAAGTGTATTGGAGGATTGAAGAATATCTATTTTGCAGAAGAGAATCTGAAAAAAATTTCTTTGAAATAAATTTCTTTTTCCTCCAATTCAAAAAAACCCTTGCTTTTTGTTGTTGCAGAAGACCAAATTTGTATCTTTTAACATGACCACAGGGATGGTTACATCTTGCAGACAACATCTCAGAGTTGCTAAACCTTGTAAGGACACAAACCCCAATGACTAGAAGCATTATTTGTTTGCCTGACTTAGAAGAACTCAATGATCCGTAAGCAGACAGAAACAAAAGACTCATTTGCAAGGTACAGACTTGCGTATGTGGGGCTTTTCTGTGCACTTAGTTTCAGGCTCAGTTATCCCAGCATATACAGCTGAGAAATTGTAGCCTATTTTCCAGCTTCTAAATAGGGAAAGACTTGGGACCCAATTCAAATCTCAGTGAAGTCAATGGGCATCTTTCCACAGACTCCAGTGGACTTTGAACTGGGTTCTTTGTTCTGAAGACTGTTAGTAAGCAAAGCTGTGAGAAAGTATTATGAGTGGTTGCTCTACTGAGCCTCTTTAGAAAACAAAACTCATCTGTGAGATGTGGCTATGCACATGTGAGTGTGTGGGTGTGTATGCAAATTAAATACAAACAGGAAAAAAGCATTTTCATAAGCAAACTGCTTTCCTTACATGACTCCCTCCTGTCCAAGCTATTTTTGACTGAAAGTACTATAAACAGAGTAGGACAGATATTTGTATCAGTCAGACAAGGATTTCTCTTGGGTCAGTGTAAGAGCAAACAAATTTAAGTCTCCTCATGGGTGAGACATGGGGTATGTCTTGGTCTCTTCATATGTTCATGCAACTCAAGCTTTCCATGACCCTCCTGCTGCCACCTTTTCAAAACTAATTGACATCACCCACACTGGCCTTACATTCCCTCTTCACCTCCAAATGGCCAGTGACTCCTTGTTAGTCATCACTTCTCTACCACTGCACCCAAATCCCAACCACCCTTTAGAAAGTCCTGCCTGTATTCTGAATGAACTCTCTATTTCTCCAGGGCAATTCTAATGACTTAGAAGAAGATGGAAAAACAAATCCAATGGGAATTTGCCATGAGTGAATTTCCATTGAATCTGCCCATCTAAGCTGTATATTCAAAAGAAGATCTTTGCAAATCCATATGTAACCTTCTGCAGCCTATTTACTTCTTTCACTGTCCCACTGCCTTCATCATTACAGAGTTAGAGTTTAATTTATTTTTACTCAACATATTAGCAGTATGCCAAGGGACAGTTTGAGGACTTCACATTAACTTATCTCAGAAAATCATCTTAGCATGCCATAAACAAAAAAAAAAAATATTATCCACACAAGCGATGTGTGAAGAGACCAGGTTCCCAAATCTATGGCTGAAAAAACAAAGATAACCTCTTTGTATTTGTTGTGCTGAGATAGTTGGCAGCTACACTGTTAGCTGGAAATACCTAAGTTCTGAGTTGCAACCTGTAAGGAGATTTTGCCTCAGCCTGAGTTTTGGCTGTTGGAAATAATGCACTGCACGCCACTAAGCATTTTATAATTCCTCTTAAAATCCTCAAAATTCATCAGCTTCACTGGTGTTTCCTATTCTATCCTTCCACTATAGAGCTATAGGCTGCTCACAAACTGTTATTAGTCCATTTGGTTTTTCTTCCTAAACAGTTGCAGATACGTGATTGAAGGTGATGGGCATGACTGCAATGCAGGCTGCTTCTCAATATGATAAATCAGCCTTTGTTAAGATTTTCCACACCAGAGTTAATTCAGTCAAGGGTACTGCAACACTATGGAGTAGGCAACAATGCCTCTGCTCAAAACTCATGAGCAAAAGCTTATTTTTTAAGCTTTTTTAAGGATTCAGTGATTTGGGGTTAGTTGCCTGGTTGGTGGGGGGATTTGGACTCTGTAGAGTCGTGTCACTGCTCCAAATTTCTGTAATATAAGTTCTGTTTGTTCTTTAAAGATGCCTCAAACAAAAAATGTATTTCCTGTCAAGATATTTGAGAGAAAGCTGGATCCAGCTAAAGTCAATGGGAGCTCTGCCACTGAATTTACTGGGACCAGTGTTGCACCTCGAGGACTGTAGATATCTTACAGCCCTGTTGGATCTGTTCTTGTTACATCTGATCAGAAATTTCTTAGGGAAAACAGGAGCTAAAGCACTTATCCATATTGAATCCTCTCCAGTACCAATTCCCTTCTAGCTTCCAAGGAAGGCATGAAATATAAAAATGAGCATTCCTCTCACCTTCTGAACAGCCTCTAAGCCATCTGTCTGAAAAGCCACTATGTAGAAGCTTGGAAACTTGTCTATTTTTTTTTTTTTTTTTCCACAAGTAGCTTTGATTATGTCCTGAAAAGCAAGTTTCACTTGAGTGGAACAACAGTATTGAGACTTTCCACAGTGACTTCTGTTCATCTTTGTTACATAAGGCTGAACAGAATATTCAACACTATATTTGTAGGCATGTAGCAGGTGCCTAAATCAGGAGCCCAAGTCCAGTGCCCATCTCTGATGGCTCTAGAAGAGGGTGTGATGTGCATCTGTTAAGTACCTGCTTCTATTCATTGACTGCAAAATTCACTGTATTCAAAAAGAAGGGTAAAATTTACACTTATGCAAGCAACCCAAGCAAGAAACAAATCTTGATCTCTGTGATATTACATACAGATTGTGATCAGTAAACCATAAACTGTTCGGAATGCTCAGGACTGAGAACCACACAGAAGTCTGAATAGCTCTTGAAGCTATTCAAATCCCTTTTATCTGCTAAATTGGGTTGGACAGTCTTGTGAGAACTGTTTTTTTATGAGTTTTTTTAGTTCTTTCTGCTTCTGGATAAGCCATAAATAGCCTGAGAAAAGGCTTTCTCATAGTATTTTGGCTATTCCAATTCTAGTCCCAAGAGACATGGGGCAGTGTGAAAACAAAGATGGAAAATAATTTTTAAGATTGCCTAAAAGCTTGAATTTGAAAGAGAGGTGCATGATAACAGAATTGAGGTGAGAGGAGTAAGGTGGGTGATGAAGCCAGTTTTTTGGTCTGAGATGACTCCCCTAATATGTGAAGTTAGGATGACACTTGACAAGACCATAAAAATGCAAGAACAGCTCTACTCAGACCAAAGATTTGTCTACCCAGGTATCTGACCAGCAGCAGATGCCACATTAAAAGTGCAAGAACAGGCCAGGCAGATGTTCATTCCTCCCTGGGGCTACTCCCCTGGCTCATGTCTTATGGCTTTCTTGAGCCAGTGTCAGCATCCCAGTGCTGAGCACTGCTTATTCAGGAGATGGGCTCTGCAGCCCCCTTCCACTCGGTGCAGGTACATGCAGCTGCTGCACATCTTCTTTCTACCTGTGAATTCACTGCCCACCTATCACCAGTTTTCCTCATAAGGCACAAACAACGCCAGTTGTTCTGAGCTGATCTTTCGCTGTAAAGGGTGTGAGGATTTTACTAGCAAAGAATGTTGGGAGGACACTTATTTATAACAGCCTAGAAAACAATTCAAAACCACTGTGAGAAATGAGGAAAAGGTAAAGAGGGATGGCGAACCTCCCTCCCCTAGACTGCTACTGTCAACAACAGCTGATTTCTCCCGGTATTCAGGTCCTGGCTTGTGCGAGCAAAAACAGGAGAGCTCTGCCTCCAGGAGAGAGGCATCAACAAGGAGAGATGAAGCTATGACAATTGGGAGGCAGAACTACCTGTCATGAAAGTGTTCAGTCAGGTTCCTGTGAACATGCTGGCCCCACGGCATCCATCAGCACAGCTCACCCCAGCCATCACTCACAGCTCCCTGGGACTGGAATCGTCAGCTTGAGGACAGCAGCACATCTGCACCTAGGGCAAGTGGAAAATTGCATGGAGCATTGTGTTAACAGCAAATCTCGATGTCATGAGAATCAATTGCAGTCTTTTAAATCAGGATTAAGCTTCATAAGGCAGAGAAGGGAGGAGACTAGTTGATCTTAATCCAAAACTTTTAGTACTGAAACATGTCTATTACTGTGTAATACATCTGCAAACTATAGCAGATTATATTACTACTGAAACAGAAATCACAGAGATTCCTGTCGGTGAAAAGAAAGCGCCGTTTAAGCCACTTGTGTTACAGGTTCACTTTCTATCCTGATGTCAGGTGGTCCCCTTGTAGAGAATGAGTTGGGGAAGGACTCCCTTAGTTTGTTCTAAGTGTTTAAGTGAAAGAAAGAGAATATATAGCCATAAGAGGTACAATTTCTATCCTTGCATAGCTGACTCAAGAATGTAATGCCAGTAGGATTAAGAAACTGAATAAACCCCATGGCATTTATAAAATCCTGCTCAGCAGCACAGCAGGGTGCAGGAATATTCTCCTTACAGACAAATTGTCCTTCCTTTAATGGCTAGGCAGCTGGCCAGAAGGGATTACTAACCTCATTAATATCTCATGTTTAGTTCTGGTTTATAAATAGAGACACAATTGTGCATGTACAGGGTCTATACAACTAAGTGTTCTTATCGCTGTTTTCCTCCTGCCCTCTTCTCCAGTCTCTCCATTTATTTTATTTGTTTATTGTGCCTGAATTTACACTGTTAGCTCTAGAGATCAGAAATATTTGTCTGTACACTTAGCAAGGTAAAATGATCTTGTTCTGATGCAAGCTGCTGTAATACAAATACAACACAAATGCTGCTAACTTGTTAATGTTGTTAGTCTTTTTGACAAAATCCTTTTGCAGTTATTTTACTAACAAAGGAATAAGCACTCTGGTGAGCAGTATCTGTATTAGAGCGCTGGAGACTCAGGCCAGAAGGCATAATCCCACCTTTTCCTCCTACCTTCCTCAGATGATTTACGCTGCAATCTCAGCTGTCCTGGTGACTCTCAGTTCCTTGTGATCTCGGACTAAGGGCAATTGCTCTCTCCTGAAACCATCTCTCTTTATGATCACTTCCCCTGCTCTTCAGTGTTGAGGAAAACACCAGTGATATTCTGTGCTTAGCATTTTATAGTTAGCAGTAGACTACCAACATGGGAGTGAGATACTTGGAAAGTGGGAGCAGTGGATGCAGATGTCTTAAGGAAAAAGGGGAATTTGATGTCTATTCTCCATTTCTCAGGTAAAAGCCTAGGTGCTGTATCAAAGGATACAACTTCTTCCAGCATGGTTTAAAACTAACTGATGACTTCTCTTTCTGTTTTGATCAGATTATCTCTAAAATAAATAGAAACTAATTTATTAATACCTTTTAATACTACGCAATAAGTCTATAATTAGTAGTAATTTTCATCAACAATTTTTCTCTGAATTCAATCTGCAAATACAAGTGTTTTGGACTTATTAATAAACAAATTTTCTAGTTAATAAATGGCTCATGTGGAAAAAAATCATCCAATGCTAACATTAGCTACAGACAAACACAATTCTGCCCTAGATAAGATGTTTTCAGACTGTTGTCGGACTCTTCATGATTTCATGTTGCAGATGAAACAAGATGATGACTGTGCTGCAAAAAAAGTAGTTAAACATTTTGTAGCTGTGAATTTACACAGCACAGTAGAGCTCATCTGCATTGACTTTTTTTATAGTATCACAGTGCAACCCAGAGATTTTGCTAAAGTTTCTTGATATATTCCACATTAATATTTCAGAGCATCAGAACATGTTTTTTACTCCATACAAAATGGCAACAAAGCCATAGTAAGCAACTAATGAAACAGCAACTAATAGTTTCTGGCAGCCAGCAATCCAGCAAATCAGGTTTTTTCTTCTTTTTATTTTCTTTTTTCCTTTTATTCCTTCTTTTTCCCTTTCCCTTTTTCCCTTTCCTTTCCTTCTTTCCTTTTTTTCTCTTTTCTTCTTGTTCCCCTCTCCTCTCCTCTCCTCTCCTCTCCTCTCTTTTCAGATTACTATATCCTGAAGTTGTGAAATGAGTCTTGCAAAAACACCTTCTCATATTATTTCAGGGTATCTATTTAATTCTGCTTTTGACAGCTTGTCTTCTTTTTGCACCCCTTCTCTTGATTTTAGACAGGCCATGTGAGCAAAGTTTTAGGGCCAGCTAACAGATGTCTTCATATAAACCTCCACTTAGGGAATAAGCAAACATGTTGGCTGTGTCCATACAAATAGCTTGGCCCATTCTCGAACTCCAAAGTGCCTTCAAATTACTTGTACTCTTTTATAAAACACATCAGTTCACTCAAAGTGAGTCCACCACTTGAGCCCTGCTGTTTGGTCTTAATGGGCCAATGCTGAAGAATGAAGTCTTGGCTTGACATGTGGACATGAAAAGCAGCCAGGATGATGGCTTTCACAGGAAGAATCCACTTCTCACTGACACTGCGTACATGTAATCCTGCCCTTCTGCATCCACCTCCTATTCCATCTCTGACTGAGCTCTCACTCCAGGGCTCAGGACTGGGAAAGGTAGTGAGAGCAAGTGTGTAAAGTCCTGCTGGTTGACACCTGGAGCTGGAGAAAGTGCTGCTCCATTGTGCTTACAAACACAGCATCATACAGTGGAATTAAGGCACTGAAGAACAATCTGGCTTCCCTCTCTCTCTGCTACAAAAGTCTGGTTGATCATGTCAAAGACAGGAGGCTGCGCCTGCTATCCCAGGCTGCGTGGCAGGTCACAGGGTGTGCAGTGTGGAGATGAGGGGATAAGTGCTGGAAATCCCTTGAAGGATGGTAGAAAAGCAGTGGGATAGATGCCTGTCTGGAGCATGTCTGGCATTGCAGTTTATAGGTTGCTAGAAAGTGCTGTAGAAAGTCTGAAGCAATTAGGCTCCAGGCATTTCAGCCTGGAACACAAAATTAGGTAGTTAGCTTTTGACCTTCATCTCTAGGTCCCTGCAAAGGGCTAATAATGATGTAGCACCTCAGCTGGGTGCTGTGAAAATTAATCCATTACATTTGTGAAATATCCAAATACTCTTAAACTTGATCACATCAGAGTAGCCGCTGAGAAAATTGACAAATCTCTGTTCTGAGGAGGGTTTGGATAGCATGAATTAAGTAAGAGCTCTGAGGTCACATACTGAATAAAAATAAAAGGAAATATTAGGAAATATTATATATCCATGCACTGAATGAGGCATAGATACTGGAATTAAAAATGATCATGTAATGAAGGTCTGAATTGTAATGCACATGCCAGAGCAACAGAAGGTTACAGGCAATCTTAAGTCTTCCATTTTGAATGCTTGGTTTTTGCAACTTTGGTGCATCTTTTCCTTTGAACCTTTCCCCTCTCCTCTCCCTATCTCTTTTCCTTTCTGTCAGGGTTTAACCCCATCCAACAGCTCAGTCCCACACAGCAGCTCATTCATTCCCCCCTGCTGGGATGGGGAGAGAATCAGGAGGGTAAAAGCAAGAAACTCATGGGTTGAGATGAAGACAGTTTAATAAGCAAAGCAAAAGACATGAACATGAGCAAAGCAAAACAAGGAATTAGTTCACCACTTCCCTTTGGCAGGATATTCAGCATCTCCAGGACAGCATTGCTCCATCACACACAACAGTGACCATCACTCTGAATGTCCCCACCTTCCTCTTCTTCCCCCAGCTTTATATGCTGAGCATGACACCATGTGGTATGGAATATCCCTTTGGTCAGCTGGGGTCAGCTGTCCCAGCTGTGTCCCCTCCCAGCTTCTTGTGCCCCCCCAGCTCTCTGGTGGGGCAGCTGTGTAAGCACTGCTCAGCAAGAGCTAAAAGATCGGTGTGTTATCAACACTGTTTTGGTCACAAATCTAAACCACAACACCATATGAGTTGCTATGAAAAAAATTAACCCTATATCAGCCAAACCCACTTCCTGTCTTTTCCTTTCTTTCTCTTTTTTATTTCCATCCTTCCTTTCTTCCCTATTTTTCCCTCTTTCACTTTCTAGAATAGAATTTTTGAATGTAGTACCTTTTCTGCCATCACAAAAGTGACTTCTACACACAGAACTAGCAATTTTTTAGAAGGCAAATACTTCTAAGTATCTCCAATTGACTGGATTATTACCAGCCTGTTGATAACATCCAGAAAGAAGTCAGAGTGCTCAGATGGTTTTGCTCTAACAAGCGCAGAGCATGTGACTCATCTTTACTGTACACTGAGATCCAGCAAAACTTGGATCCAGGACTTAGAGAGCAACAGACCAAAGTGACAGTTTAAGTTTGCTGGTTCATGTTTTTAAAAGGAATACAATTCCTGTAACAACAAGAAAGATTTTGGGTTCCTGATCCATATAGCTGCATTAAGTGGCTTAAAAACATTTCGAAACTATAATAGCAACCAGTTGCATAGTGCTAATGGGCAGAGTGATGAAAGAATTAGATAATACTGTAATACTGAAGTACAGGGTGGGATGAAAAATGAGCTTGTAGCTGGTTTCTGCTCTTCATAATAAGCTCATTTGTGCAGCATGATATGCATGGTTAGCTCTGCATTGCCTGGCTGGACAGGCAGGCACAGCAGGAGCCCCTCGTGCCAACTCTTGGGGTACATGGGCAGCAGAGCCACAGGCTGCCTCTGGGCCGCCTGCCAGGCAGCCACATGGGCAAGAGACAAAGAACCTTTCGTGCACAGCCATTCAAGGGCCTACTACTTCTGAGCAGCAAAACCACAGCCCAAACCTCAACCACCAGTATTAACAGACCTAAGAAGGTCTACTTGCTGTGTGATCTTGGAGAAGCCATTGCATTTCTTTTTGCCCACCGTTCTTGAAAGTAAGTGTCTGAACAGTGCCCAACAGCATGGAGCCCAGGATTAGAGCTAGCATGGGATTACTTGCTATTAACTTTAAGGATCTGACAATCTTTCTGCAAATCTTTGGCAGAATTTGCAAACAACTAGTAACACATCCTAAAGATTTAAGGCTTCCACGTCGCAGCAAATGAAGCTCCTTACACCAAAAATGTTGGTGAGAAGTCAACAGTTTTGAAAATCTGGTTGGTTTTATTTAAATAATTGAATAGCAAACTAGGTCTTGGCCTGTCTTCTTCCCATGTATTTATGTGAGCACTTTAAAAATATTAATGACAGCACAATGATAACTAAAAATCAGGTTCAAATGTTTTAAAACAAGAATGGATTGTTATTAATATAGTCTAGCTTCCTGTACAGGTAACTAAGATTCTCTGTGTAATTCCTTCACCAAGTCACAGTTAGTCTACTGTACTTATTTTACAAAACCCGATCAGATCAAAATCTGTTTTTATTTAAAGATATCTATCCCCTTCTTAAATAAACTACTTAGTAGATGGTTACTGCACTGGTCAGAAAATACTTTTTCACCTGACAAACGAATTTGAGAGTGGGGGTAGGATTCCACTTGGAAAACCAACACAGAATTATTGGGGAAATACATTTCACACACATTTTGCTTTTGTTCTTCTCCATAAGTCAGGTTACCTGGCTGAATTACAACTTCCAAGATGTACTGTGTACTCTTCTCAAAAGAAGCATAGTGTACCACTGGAGAAAAAAATGGAAATATCAATTGCAATGTAATTGCAGTTTCTGGGAAGCAATATAAGATCAAAGCCAAAATATTTTCCATGTTAATATTTATATTCAATATTATGTGAAACCCAGAAACATGGTAAAACCATTAAAACTGAATATAATAGATGATATTTTACTAATACTATTTTTTTCTCAGTTAAAACCACCAAACAAATGCTTTGTTTCAGGCCACAGAAGACAGTGCTATGATTACAGCCAGAAGGCTTCCTGTTCTGCCTGAACATTGGTGCAATGTGTGATGTTGCAGGGAGTTCTTCTGCCTCTGAATAAATAGCAAGAAAAAAGGAGAAAAGCTTGATGTTGATGAAAAGTTTGGGAGACAGATGTTCAATTTCCTCCTTCAGCATAGACTTTCTATATAACTGAACACATTGTTTGGGTCTTGCTTGCAGCAAGGCTCAGATGCCTAACTGCTAAGCTCCTAGTATCTGGAATAGGTGTCAATAACACAAAGATAAGTTCTAGATCTCTCCACTGCACAAAGAAAACACAGAAAGGATCATAATTAGCAACACATGAAGCAGTGGTCTGTTTGGAATAGTCATCAGGCTATAGTGAGCCTATTTTGAACTCTACCTTATGTAGGGTCCTTGCTGAAGGCTGCAGAGGTGCCTTTCAAGACAGAAACAGTCCGGCTAGCTCTATCACCTGGTTTGCCAAAACTGTTCTTTAAAAATTGTTTGGGCAATACAAATGATTTTTACAGTTGCTATTGTGCTCAGTGCTATTGTTATCTCCGAGATTCAGATTTAGTTCCGTCCTCTGCTATATCTTTTGCATCTCTGGAAGTGCCCTAATTAGCAACTATCAGCTATTGTATGGTCTGGGAATTCTTGGTCCCCCTAGTCAGGCTCTACTGCTTCGCATAAAGCAGAGATTCATGGGGGAAGAGACAAAGTCCCTCAATGTGAGCTACCAGCTACGGGGAAGAAGTCCTGTAGGTGAGCTCCTGCCTCGAACACTGCTCATGCATCATAGCTGAGAGCTGCTTAGGTAAAGCATATAAGCAGTGTTCAGGCAAAACACATAAGGTGCATTCTGGGACTCAGGACTGTCTTTTGAAAATGCTAAGCAAAAGGTGAGAATGCTAAACAAAAAGGTGAATGGTGCTTTAAAAGAAAGACCAGCCAAAATGCATTCATTTACTGGTTTGTTTTTTCTCATGTTCCCAAACACAGGGGCAACAGATGAAGGTATGTCTAATTCATGAATCTGAAATGGCCTTTGGGACAACCTTTCCACAAGCTACTGAACTCTGTTAAGGTCTGAGATGCTACAGGACATTTGCAGAAGCAAAGCATTGTGCAGTAGGGAAGCTCATAATCAAGAATGCAGCACATGCGAGGTTGTGACCTGTCCAACAGTAAGCAACGGCTGACTCAGAGTTTGTGGGGTCAGAGTTTTGTACTTGCCCTCTATTTTCTACATGACAGCTTTGTCATCGTCGTCATCGTCCCCCCCCCCCCCCCCCCTTGTTTTTGTTTTTATTTTGTGAGTTTATTCTTCCATTATTTAGTCTGTTTGTGTCTTTGTCTCTCATCTATGAAACCAGGGGCATGTGCCTACATGAACTGTTGGCTGAGCTCTGAAAGCAAGGGCTATACAGATTTAGTCATTATCATTGTCATTAGGAATAAATATAGCTAAGGTAGATGCTTAAAATAAACCCAAAACTGAGGACATGTATTCTTAGAGCAGTATAAATCAATCCACCCGCTTAAAAAAAGCGATATCTAGAAAAATACTTCTGGTTAATTCCATTTTTTGCCTACAGTGGACTTTTATATACAATACAGCATAATGAGGACAAAGCTTTTTGTATTCAGTTCCCCAAATCCATACCACCCTAGTTACTATGGAAAGATAGATACTAAGTTGACAGAAATTTCTTGAAAGTAGCTGAATCAAAAAGGGAAAAAATTCCATCAGTCTATCTATCAATCCCCACATAGGAGAAGAATGCAGTTCAGGCCTTGCTACAAAGGAGAGGATTAATGGAAGACAGAAATGTTAGAAATGTTCTAACCATGGGAAAAATGTCAGTGGGAATGTTACCTTATTAGGCACTGATGAATGCACTCCTCCCTCAAGATTTTTCTTCCATGTGAGTTCACCACAATAATATTCTCACTTAAAGCTAAACACAAATCCTTATTCTCTTCCATTGCTCCTGCAATTACTTTTTGTTTCTTGTGGTTGATCCTATTTAGATTTTAAAATTCCATGACCCTATACTTTTCCCTAGAATAAAAGTTTTGTTGCCAGCTTCAGTAGTGAGTTTTTAAGCAATTGAATCAATTACATTAGATGCTTATGGAAAACCTCAGCTCTTCCTGTAGGCTTTGCTTTGCTAGATAACATGAACTAAAATACAACTTCCTCACCCTATAGTATATGGGGTTTAATGAAGTTGCAACTTAAAAAAAAAGTTGTATCTCTTTTATTCTAATATAAGCAGACTGTAAAGTCTGTCTGCAAAGATTAGTAGAACTGTGACACTTCCTAGATCAGAAATGATATCCTGAGACCAAAGGCAGTGGAACTAGAGCTATGCAGAAGACAGGATTTCCTCTCATACTAATGAAAGTGTTCTGGGTTTTCATGTGTCTTTAGTATTTGTTACTTAACTTCAGGAACTGAACTAACCCTTTTAAAAAATATTCAGCATTCATTGCATTTGAAAAAAGGTATTCACAGATTACGACAAACATTTTTATTTTCTCAAAATAATGTTTCTACAAAACAAGATTAGAATTGATATTTGTGTGTTTCTGTAAATTGGGGGGAGGGGGGGACAAACAAAATCCCCAAACATTCTTCTACCCAAATTCCCATTTTTTCCCAGTGGTAGATAGCAGATACGTGTCAGCAGTGTGATCACAAAGGGCTCACAGCCTTAGGAAACCAGATACAATATTTTGCAGTCTACTTTTAAGACAGGGCTTCAAATCTGCAGACAAGTATCTCCAGTGTGTCCCTTCATCTTGACTCTTAGGATGTGACTTGATGAAAGATGAGAACTTTTCTTACTTAAAAGGCTGAGACCTCAGCTCACATGTGCTTTCCAGGCTATAAATGACAGACGTTACTCTCCTTGTTCAGCAAATGAAAAACATTATTAAGAAATGTGTACACAAATACTTGTCCATGAGAAAAATTTCAGGGTAATACTCTAGAAATTGGAACTATGAAAACAAAAAACATTTTTTATTACTATTTTGAGGTCAGCTGATGTGAAACTGAAATAACCTTAATCAAAATTATATTGACACAGTATTTCAACAAGTTTATACATCTTTTTTATCTAGTTATTTTACTACAGCTTGTTTTCATACCTTTATGCATTTGGGGGCAGGAAGTCATGGAAGGTATTTTACTAGCGGGGGTGGGAAGTGGAGGATATCTTACATACCAAGTTCATTCACATGTGTGCCTATGCATATATAACGAAGTAAAGAAATTAAAGGCACTACGTGAATCACAGAATCACAGAATTTCCTGGGTTGGAAAAAACCTTTAAGATCATCTAGTCCAATCATTAATGTAACACTGAGAAGACCTTGACTAAACCATATCGCTCAGCACTACATCTGTGTGACTCTTAAATACCTCCAGGGATGGGGACTCAACCACTTCCCTGGGCAAGCCCGATAACCTGTTCAGTAAAGAAATTCTTCCTTCTATCTAACCTAAACTTCTGTTGGCACAACTTAAGGCCATTTTCTCTTGTTGTATCACTTGTTATTTGTGAGAACTGGAGAGATAATACAACCTCATTTTGGAAACTGCTAAAGGAAAGGTTTACTTTTTGTTTAATTATCAATCAGAATATACACAAACCAGAAGAATCGCATATTTCCTTCCCTACTGGTTTGTTCAGAAATGCAGCTACTGTGTTTGTTCAGACTGTCTTCAGTATTTGGAGTAGATGCCACAAATTAATGCCGCAATTTTAGAAAGACTATCTCTTCATTTTCTGCAGCCTTGGAGACTGAATGCTGCCTTCAGGCTCAAGAGAGTGGAACTCCGCCCCTGGCCCATGGACTGACCTCAGGAAAGCCACATCATCTCTCTGAAAATCTTCAGCTTTGATGCTTGTCTGGGCTGGCTGGGGTCTTGTGAATGCCATGCACTGAGCAACATGAGAAACGACAAGTGCCTCCTTGCAGAACAAACTTCTGAGAGATGGGCTTAAGCCCCATTAAGTAAAGAAGAGCTCTGCTCCCTTGCACACTTAATTGCAATGCTCTGGAGTAAAATGGTAATTTTCTTCTCAGTGGACTCTGCCCAAGGGAGGTCCAACCAATGAAGTGCCTGGCTGAGACCCTTAGCTCCAGTGCACATGCTGGAGTGACAGAGAAGCATTAGGTCACGTATCCCTCTTCAGTGTTCTCCAGAGGTTGGTTTTGGCTGTCCCCACTTGTAGTGTTCTGAGATGGGACAATTCCCCATGTTCTCTTCATAGGCACTAGGGAGAGACTGTTTTTACTTCATAGTACTGCTGATTAAGGGATAGGGGCAGGAAAAAGTGTCTGAGAAACCACTGGAGAGATGTTTGCAACCAGAGACAAAGGGAACTGTTGTGGCACAGTTTGACTCAGGATGAGTAGGAACAGCTAGAAGAGAGAGCTTTACAGAGCTCTGGAAGTGGTATGAAAGCTTGTATTTGATCCATTGGAAATACTTAAAAGTAAGAATGACTCGACCAAAAATTTTTGGCATGGCAGAAGTCTTGGAATAGGTATATATTTTGGAAGGAGATCAAGAAGAAAACCAAACAGCAAAAGAGGAGGATTGGACATAAAAGTAAAAAATGAATTTGTCTGGGACTGCAATCTTTTGTGCTAGTAGGCATTCCCTGCAAAGTGCTCAATGTATTCAGCACGAAACTGGGGACACTTCTTAATCTTTCTTATGAGACATATTTCACATAGAATCACAAAAGAGAACCTGAACTTTGTCACTTTATAGTCAGACATTTTTAGCCCAAAGAAAATCTTTTAAAGGGGTGCCTTTTTTACATGAATTAAATAGCTGGAGCACTACAAAGAGAACTGCTAAACTTAGAATTTTGCAATTCTCATTCTGTCTTAACTTTATTTGAGGCAGGTGAGTGCAGATCAGGTAGAAAGGCATGAAAGACATTCAGTGGCTAATATTTGGTCCCATAATCAAGCATCAGTACCAAAGCCTTCAAACAGAATATCTGGGCTATTTCACTTCATCTGAAATGAGCGACTGAAAACAAAGACTTGTGCTAAAATTCAGGAATGTATTTAATACTCAGTTATATGTTTTAGAACCTGGGAGACAAATTCTCCATCTTCTGTTTGTGGATGGAACTGTTCTATAGCTGTTTGTCTGATTTGTTTATAATTCAGTAGGAAGGATTTGGAAATTAGATTCATCTTTCAGTGAAGGTTATTATTAAGGAATGAAGCAGCCTGGCACAGAAATAATAAACAAGGATATGTATTCATCTTAGCAATACTGACCTTGCAGGAAATTAATTTATATTTCTGTTTCTGGGTAATTCCAGAGAAAACTTTACTAAATAATACACAGCTTGTTAGTGAAATACATTTTATAAGTATAAATATTTGGAGTTAACTAAACAGTTTGAGCATTTGTATTGTGAGGAAATCCAGCTTTATGGTGTTAAGGCACCAAACAGCACATTTTTAGGATGGGATCTTAAAATCATGGCCAAAGTCTAGGAACACATTGACACGTGCTTTTCAAAATCCGAGTCTTCCAGGACAATGAACGGAAGCTGGCAAGTCTTCTCACTGGGGCAGACTGCAAGAACCAGTATTGAGTCCAGAATTCTCTGGAAGTTCTTCATTTGTCCAGCAGCAATTGGTGTGGGGGTGTATAGGACCATTTCCTTTTAAAACTTTCCATTGGCCATTCTTTGGCCAATATTTTTTAAACTTAGCCTCTGCCAGACTTTTTGATTAAAAAATAAATAATAAAAATAACTGTGAGAGATATCTGGATGATCTTTGGAAATAATACAATCAAAGCCAGCCATACTGCTGCCATATCCATACATGCTTCATGAGATTCAAGGAAATAAATGGTCTTTTCTGTGTGCACAGCGGTTTTTCCAAGACACCCCATATCTCCATAATCTATGATTCTATGATTCTACTTTGCTGCAGTAGCCGTACCAGCTCAAACTTGTGAAGTAAAGTCTGTGAAGAAGTATTCCACGTTCCCACACTGATACGGAAGCAATTGGTTCCTTCTATCAAGTTACTTACCAATCACTGTAGAAAAATGCATGTTCCCAAATAACTAACTGGAGCTGCTGAAGTAGGTTACTTTCATTTACTGATAACAGAAACAAGAACCTTTCCAAGGATGATGTTTACAGACTACCCCAAATGATTGATAACAAGAGGATAGCTGCCCTTCAGGAGACAATCTTTGTGGCTATGTATATACACACCCATGCTCTTGAGCCAGAAGCTTTTCAGGCCTAATGGTATCTGCAAAAGACATTCCTCCTTTACATGCTCTATACTTTAGCTGTGAGAAATCCTGTTTATGGAACATCCTAAGTATGTTATTGCCTGTAGTGTTACACCTCAGAGTATCATTCTTTTCTTCCTTACATCCTTTTGAAAAACAGTATATTATTTTTTTCTTTAGAGAGGTATACTGTTGCTTTTCATTCTGCCTTTTTTTTTTTGTTCCATCACTGCAATGTTCATCCTGTGTAAGGGGTTGTGTTAAACAGACATGTCTCACATTTGTTTGGCTTTGGAGAACATGATATACCACAGGAATATCACAATTATGATGCCAAGAGCTAATAAAGAGCATGTTGGAAGATCTTTCATTTCTACCCCAACACAGGCAAGCCATGCTGCAGACAGTAACTGACTGCTAATGTAAGTTTTGTTTTGGGAGCAGGGAAATGCTGTGGGCCATTCCTGATACGTTGCTAGTCTTTGGAACTCCTGCTGTGAATGATATTTTAAGCTTCAAGGATGAGGGGACTCCTAGACTGTATGAGGTATGTTGTACCTGATTAATTTATGGAATAAGTGGTATAAGAATCAATTTATTTGCCAAATAAAATATCAATCTAAATGGATCGTTCTGTGCTTGCTAGTTTGGGAACACAGTGTACTATGGACTTGGCTAATATGTATTGCTAGCTGCTGTTTCTGCCCTTTAATAAAATCTCTTGAGGTTGATACAATTTCAGTTTTCCATTTCTTTACAATTAAGCGGACATCAAAAAGTGCTTAAGCAAACTTAAACCAGCAAATACCTTCTCATAAAAAAAAATATTAATAATCTTGCCTATCAACAAGAAATAAATATGCAGTTTAAACTAGTAAACTAATGTTTATGCACTTACACACATTGTATGAAAATCCAAGGAACAAATTAAAACTAAAATTAATGTGAAAAAAAATTATCTAAAAGGCAGAGTTTAGATTCTGCCTGCCCATTTCCTGTTCTTTGATTCTTTATCTTTCAGTTTCTTCTTACACACTTTGGGTAGAACTGTAGAGGAGTTGAATGAACAGGGATTACTTGCCTTATTTGTTCATCTCCCAGGGCATAGTTTCTAATCCTAGATCCTAAGCATCTGTAGGTTACTGAGGATGATTCTGGAGAAGGAATTTGACCTCCTTCTGTTAACTACCTGCAGGAGAACCAGCAAAGATATATTTGAATATTGAAACTGCAGGAACATAAAATCTAACACCATTGGGACTTCCATACTGATCCAATACCCTGTCTCTGACAGCAGCAAACAGCAAATATGTAGAAAAGAGTGTAAAAGCAGGACAAAGACAGTTGTTGTTTTGTAAGTGTTCTCCCAGAATACAGTGATTTCCATTTAAAGTGTTACCTAAGCCAGCAGCAATACCTTTGTATTTAACCCTCCATGGTTTTTTTCTTCCATTAACTTGTTCAATGTCTAATGGGTATAAACTTTTAGGAACCCCAGCACCCTCTGGCAAAGTCTATGCATTGTCTGTGCGTTGTGTGAAAACAGCAGTCTTTGTATTGAGAGAGAGTACCAGCAATCTTTCATTATTGATCTCCATGCCATTCACATATGTCCCCTGGAATACCATTTTAAAATTTGTACCTTATTAACTCACTGCCAATCTTCTGCACCAAAGATTTAAGTGAGAAATTGCACACTATTGTTAGCAGCTCAATTCTTTCACTTGGGAATTCCTTTAGGAGCCTTTGGAAAAATTGTCAGACCTAGAACTTACTGTTCTTTGTTCCATAACCTCTATCTAGATCTTGATTAGAGACAGATTTTCACAAAACATCACTTGTAAGCAAGGCTCTGCAAAGGTGAGCTCTCTAGACTCCTTCACCATGACCACAGGTGTGAAGAATCCATTTAATTTTTCTTCTATGGCTTATCTTTTAATTTAAAAGGTTGATGTACTTTGGTCCTCTATGGGTTGTACTGATAATCCAGCAGACTTGCTTCATCTGGTATGTTTGAGAAAGACTTTTCTGTTGCTACTGATGCCATTTGGAAGCTCATTTCCTATCCTATTCTGGTTTTTCCACATGTAATTTCTACAGTTTTATGATTTTTCTGGTTTTCCTCATTTGGGCACATTTTCAATTTTTGAAAGGTTCTTTTTTTTTCTTCTAATAACCTCCCCTATCCTTCTGTTCGTCCATGCTCCATTCCTTTTTGTCCTAAAATGGGATGCCCTTACCCTGAGTTCCTATATGGTATTTTTGAATAACCTCTTCACCACTTACCAGAGGTTTACCCTTTGACTATCCCTTTTATTCAGCTTCCTCCTCTGTATGTAATTCTTCTTTTTGAAAATAAGAGGAGTGGCATTCTTGTTTATCTATCTCCTACTACAATTGAGAATGACAGTATCTAGGCTTTACCCAGCAGCATCACTTATCCTTTAACCCAAGAGGCTTAGGGGCATCGTACTCCATAGAAAGTGACAGACTGTTGAATATCAACCCACAGACCTTTCCAAATTTTATTATTCCATCAGTCCATGAGCAAACTATTTCTTCAGCTTTGTGAGACCTCCTTGAATTTGATTCTTCCCTTATGCATCCTTTTTGCAGCGTCATATCTGCATCTTTCTTCCCAGCAGCATTAACATAATCAATGCATTTGGCCCTTGGCAGAATGGCAAACCCTTCATATTTCAGAACAGCTGCAAGAAAACAGAAAAATACCATTCATTTTCAGAAACACATAAGTCTTTTCAGAAATAACAGAAAGGCTCTTAGGTTCAATTTCAGTTAGGTAAGTGACCTCTATGAGCAATATATTAAAAATGAAGTAGTAAACTTGCTGTGCCTCCTGCGGTCAAAATCACAGCCTCTGGGTATTTTGAAATCCAGCTATTGACAAAACATTGAACTCCCCAGGTAAACTGGCATCATGGCTTGACATGTGCGGGTTAGCAAATGACACTAAGAAGCCGTTGAGGAAAAAAAAGAGTGAAATTACTACCATATGCTATCTAAACAGTGTTCATCCAGTATGATGTGGACAGACAGCAATGCAGAAAGGCCAGATGACAAAACAATAAACAGTGAGAACATGAGAAGATGACACTTTGAACGTGAACCCTGTAATTTATCATCATACTACAGCCAAAATGCAAATCAGCAGTATAGAGGGATAACCAGCAGTTAAGGGACACAACAGCAGCAGAGCCTTACAGAATGTGTGAGCTCGGGGCTGTTTCAGTAATAGAGAAGTAAATGAGTAACATCAACATGTAAGTTTAGTATTGCATGAGAGCTGGTGTTAGCATTTGATCTTACAGTCTTTCAAGTCTTCCTGAGCCACTATGGACTGAGATACTTGTTGTGAGTAGATCTAGTTAGTTCGGGCATAATGTAATTTGGAGCTCATTTACCTTAGAGCAGTCCATGCAATCAAAGCTCTGCGATGAAAGCTGTTTTTTCAAATAAAAAACATCAACATTAAAGGTTTGTTACCAATTGGGATATGCAAATGCATTAAGAAAAAAAAAAGGGGGGGGGGGGGGGGAAGAGTGGAATGACTGTGAAAGGAAAGTGTGTACTGTGTGTGCTCTTGCTATGCTCTATTTGGACAGAGCTTCAACATTTCAATCCAGCCTAAACAACAAAACAAATAAACAAAAAGTAAACCTTAAAATCTTTGCAGACAATTGTTCATAATAATATATATAATATATAATATATATAATATTCTGATATATATATAATATAGAATATAGAATATTCTGAGCTTGTTCCTTTGTTTTGGGTTCTTATCTTGTTTTAACTGCCTTGTGCCCTGTGTCATTGCTAACAACTGTGGGAGGCATATGTAAAATACCATCAAATTTGGAAAAATAGGACATTACATCCACTCCAGTCATTTTGCTCCAATGTAAATCACTAATAAGGTGCAAGGCAATAAAGACTGTATTTCCATTGACTGACCTTAATATTAAATCCTATGACTGGTGAGTCAGTTTCTGTCTGGTATTTTGACATTTGCCTCTCACTAATCATTCTGCACTATTCCATTAAAAACAGTATATATTAAAGTGGGGAAATTACATCTCTTAAGATTAATTTCCAAGTTTCCAACCCAAGAGAGCATTGTGATGAGAAATGTTAAGCTGGTGTTTCAGTTTGGGAGATTTGGTTAGCTAATTGGTAGCATATTTAGTTAGTGCATATCTTTCCTCAATACATAAGGTTCCCCACAAAATAGCTGCTATGAGATACTTAAAAAAAGGAGGAGACTGCCATCATTTCTCGATGATCATAAGCCCAGCCAGCTATGTGCTCACCTCAAAAAAAAAGCAGTGTGATTTATAGAATTTTTGGGTTTGAGCAGTATTTACATAATTTCACAGCCAAGTGCTTGACTGTGTTCCCAGCTAACGCCAAGGAGACTCTTGTCATTGAACTCGAGGTGAACAGGGTTGAGCCACAAATGCAGGATTAGGACTAACACAGCAATACTCAGTTTCTCTTGAGGGTTCAATGATTCCAGTCTGAGCTTCCTCAATACACACGGCAGCTACCTAAACTCAAGGACACTCAACACCTGCAGAATCAGATGAGGAGATTTTGGCATTAGATTCCCAGTTCTTAGTTAGCACTTGTTTGTGCTATTGTTTGTGCTATCACCTGAATATTCAGGAATGAGTCAGGATATATGGGGCAAGATCCAGCCCACAGATATATATTTTTCCAGCAAAATGTAAACATCTAGGGCCCACAAGCACTTTGTTACATCTATTCAAAGCCACAGTTGTTCACACCCATCTTCTGTGTAATACCACAGAAATAAATACACTTTAGCAGGAAGTGGGAAATGTGGGTTTCCAGGGCAACATAAGCCTGAGAGGCTTTGAACACACAACTCCTATAAGCTCTCCAATCCATCAGGTGCTTTCCGCTCAAAGACGTCCTCCAGGTGTCCCCTTGAAGATGGGTCATGATGCAGCCACCAACCTGGCTGTTATTTTCTATCCGTCTATTTCTAGCAACTTTCAAACCAGGTAGCTCATGTCAACCAAAGTGAAAGTATCAAAGGTGTAATCACTAGAGAAGGACAGAGCACATATCTGCTCCTAATATTTCAGTTTGCAAACAGACGCCTGCTCACCTCGTCCACCCTTCTTTGCCCAATAACTCTGTCAGCTTGTGTCACAAGTGCCCTGCCTCTTCCTGCTTTGCAGACATTTTCTGTTAAACTTGGGCACCTGAACTGGGTGGTATTGATTCTGTCTGTGGAGCATTCCTGTGGATTACAGGGGCTTGTTTGACCAACATGCATTTATTTTATCCTCCTGCTGTGTGGGAAAATTCTTCATACAAACTTCAGTAATCCATTCGTGATTAGGGCGTCATTCAGATCACATTACACTGGACAATTAGGCTTCACTTACAACCTTATGCTGTTGAATTTTTCTCTGAATGGAGACAGCACTTTTAGAGTGTTTAAAAAAGTTTGATTACACTAAAGACTGTTTCTCCTTTCATCTTTCCTGGGTAGACCTGAGCTAAGCAATAGAAATCCGTAAGTCTCATATTGATAACTACACAGAAATGTCATCTCTCTTTGTTCTAAAATTCTTGCTCTATGTATATCCCATTGGGCTGATGGTTATTCAATGTTTTTGACAGAATGATGTTCTGAATTTCTGAAGTACGCGGAGCTTCAGTCTTCTTCCTGAAGCACTGATTAAAAAAAGCCCACAGTATAAATATTCTATCCTAAAGATACAAAACTGTAACAATCAAAACAATCTGAAGCTGTAACTCCGACTAAATATCCACTATATATTTACTTGGTTCTATTCCAAGATTTGAAATCTCATGAAACCAGCACTCAATATTTTGCCAATATTAATTCACTTTCTCCCGCTCTCCCTTTAACCAGACTAGGGGTGGCCTGGATTTTTCATCTCTTTTTTTCATCATCCTTTAGTACAAGTCTTAAATGATTCACTTTCCCGTGTTTCTGGATAAGAGCCCAGTACAGGGTTTCTGATACAAATACTACCAGATTACCAGAAAATAAAGATCCAGATCCAGCTTTTGAAAATTGGCCTAAAATCTGCTTTGTACCATGAAAAGGTTCCACTGAACAAAAAGTCTTCAGAAAGTAGAGCCTGGTAGAGACTTTTTCTTCCCCCCCTAGCAAAATTTATGGTTGTTTTGAAAAGCCCCATATGGGAAAATTTATCCAAAAGCTTAGCATTTGTATTTATGCCAAAAATAGTAATATTTTTGATAGAAAATAGAAATTTTCCACAAAGTTGTGCACTTTGTATAGAAAACTAATTTTTTTTTGCATAAAAAGACCAAAGATCCAGCAACCAATTTTGTGTAGAACAGTGATTTTGATGGAAAAGTATGGAAGGGACTATTTACCAAATTACAAAAAGGACGGGTGTCACGATTTAGGGTCAGGGCAGCCCCTCAGACCTATAACAGAAGCTCTCTGTTAACCCCCCTCCCTCCCCAGAGAGGAAGATAATGGGAATAAGGGAGAGAGACTTAGTGGTTAGAGAAGGAAACTAGAACAACTTTAATGAAAATGAAATTAATAATTATAAAAATGGAATATATACAAATATATACAAACCCAGTATGGAACCCAACCCCCTGATGGTAATTCCATCACTGTCACCACTGACGCTGTGGAGGCACCGGGGCAGTCCCAGACTGGGCCCCGCAGCAGACGGGAGCTGTGTTCAGGAGCTGGATTCTGGTACCAGGTTCAGGAACACGCAGATCGGATTGAAGGCAGAATGGACAGAGTCCTCCTTGGGTGCTCTGAGGAAGGAACTGAAAGAGGACCCGAGCCAAGCCAAGCAAAAGCTGGCGAAGCAGTCCAAAAGGGGAGAGAAGAGCCCAGAGACCCTTCAGGTCCCTCAGCTCTAGACCAAATATGGCGTATATGGGCTGGAATCCCTCACTGGTCAGTTTAGAGTCACCCGTCCTGTCCCCTCCTCCCTGCAGGTGCAGCCTTTCACTTTCTGCACCCCCCAGTGTGGTACACAGGACCCAGCAGTGGCCTTGGTCTGCACACCAACCCTTGGTGCTAACTCTAAACATGAGGTGTTATCACTGCTAGAAGCAGGCACTGTCTGTGAGAACAGGCTGCTGACTTCAGACAGTGCAGTTAATTAGAAGAACCGAGCTGAAACGTAAAATTACTGAATAGAATTAGTTCTGTTTTCACTCAAACCAGGACAATGGGGGTTTGGAAAAGACCTCTAGAAAAGCCTGGTCTGCTGTTTGTGCACAGAGCCATGGTACAAAATCATTTTCACTGGCTGATCAAGTTCTGTCTTGAAAATCAATTTCTTTCTTTCTTTGCCCTCACTGTTAAAATATTTGTCCAGAACAGCTACCTGGACATCAATCTATGTATTTACTCTCGCCTAGGTTAATCCATCTGGTTTTCTGCCAAATTTCCTTTAGTCTACCTACTTCCTTTCCCAGTGACATATTTCATCTCAGTTTATATTTTAGCAGGCAATTGAACCAAGTAGTCTCTAAAATCCTTAGGTCTTCTTTTATTTGCTCTGCACCTGCTCAATTAATCTTTCTTGACTGTGGATTGCTAAATTTATGTGTAATGCTCCAGATAAGATCTGAGCAGTTCCTTGCATATTACCTAGCCTCATTACTCCCCTAACTCTACAGCAAGTATCCCTCCCCTATGTCCTAAGATTTCTTTTTCACAGCCATGCCACATTAATATTTGTATTTGCCACACACTGACTTGTACACACAGGGCTTCCCGCTGCTGCCCTTTAGCTTATGGTTCAAACATGTGTATGTTTTTCTTTAGCACATGACCTTCCATTTTGCTTTATTAAATGGCCAACTTGTTCCTAGTGCTTCATTTTCAGTTGATCCAGTTCTGCAGGATATCCAGATACTGCTTACTGTTGACAACACCTTCAATCATTAGCAAGTTTTGTTTTGTCAAAAATTAAAAGAATTACTAAAAATAATAAAATAGAATCCCAGCCTGATCTCTGAGGGACTTCAATATTTCCTTTTATCCTCTTATTTATACATCAGCATTATTTGTCAGGCTCATTTAACCACATTTTGGCCAAACGGATTTTTCTTTAAGCTCCATCAATTTTAACTATTAATTTCTATGGCACTGTAGCAAATGCTTTACTGACAGCTATCTAGAATAAATCTGATGTCTTTCTTTGTGTACAAAGACACTTATTTTTTTCTTAGTAAAGAAAGGTATTGGACTAAGCTGGTAGTGACTCTTCTTGATAAATACTACTTTTATTTTATTCTATTTTTTCATTTGTCTTTCCTTCTGCATGCACTCTTCTCTGTTTTTCTAAAGCCTTGCCCGTCACTCTATCAGTTCACTGTTTTTCTGCAGTTTTGAGGTTTGCCTCTAGAGTTTTGTGGTAAAGTCTACGCTTTAATTCATACCAAAAAAATGATGATCATAATAACTAACCATCACAAACCTCCTAAAATTCTCCCCTCATCGTATCAGAATAAAAAATACTGCACATTTTCAGAATAAAAGGATTTGATTTCTTCACATCCAATAATTCAAAAATCACTGATTAAACCTGGAGCTTTGTAGCAAATCATAGCTAAAACTACATTAGCCAAATATTTTCAATTATGACAGCTACTCAAATTATTTATTTTCCATTTAATTTATAAATGTGAAAGATGAGATATCTTCAAGAAGTATTAATGAAAGGACCTGTCTATAATGGAAATAGGAGAAACAGAATGCTCCAGCCAAGAAATTGGAAAGGTCCATTATATACTGAAGGAGCTTGTCTCGGTCTTTTGAAATTACAGAAGTCCTCAGAGTCTTATAAATTTGAGTGAGAGAGGACAAAATCGTGTATGCTACACTAAGTGTTATAGACCATACTCTGTCTGCGGTGAACAATATCCCTGTGCCACATCCTGACTGAAGACTTCACAGTTAAAGACATCTCCATAAACAAACCATTTAAAGTCCTGAGCTTAATGTAGAATTACTTTGTATTTCTAAACTCCAGACACATATTTTTGAGTAGCCAATCTACTTACACATTATAGAAAGACCACTCTGAAGAATTTTTCTTATCACTGTGCTACTGGTTAGGAATATGTGCTGTTTGGATGCATTTGGTGAGCTGATGTTGGTAAACTGCAGGCCACTGCAAAAAAACTGTTTGTGGAGCAGTTTGAGCATCATCACTACAAGGTTATGTCCTCAGGTACAGCATGAAGCTACTCTTCACGCCTAGCGGTAGGAGGACTCTGTTGGGGATGCTGAAATGGAAGAGAATGAGAAAGCTGAGGTGACACTTAAGACCAGACTTTCCTTAGGACACTCCACCTCTGTGTAGTATTGTTTCTTTGTCTAAGAAAACAGCATAGGGCTCAAGAGACAATCAATAATGACAGCAAAAGGTTAATATAACTAGAAGAACTTTTAGAACACCTGCTGGAGCTAAAGATAAGACATTTGTTTCAGTTTCTTTTGTTTATTCAGAGAACCTGCATTTCACCTTCTCACAGCAGCTACAACAACACAGTGCAGGAGGTTCAACTGTTGGACAGGAGCAACATTGTGCTGCTTTTCAAAGGATGCTGCTGTAGCTGTATGTCCCCTGGAGATCTGCCCAAGGTCTGAACTCCCATTGTGACAACCAGGACACATATCATTTGCCCCGCTCAGGCTTGGCACCTTCTTTGTTGTACTTCCATCAAAGAAAATCATCAAAGGAGGCTCAATAAAATCATCTATGTTAATAGTTACCAATGCTTAAACTTTGGGGAACTTTAATCTTCTCCAGTATAAAAGGTCCAAACAGTATATACATCAAAGTCACAACTGCTTTTTCTTGGAAACACTAACATTTATTTCCATGGCTGATGAAATCTTCCCTTAAGTATTTGGACTGCCTAATAAAAAAAAAGCCTAACAAAATTCAGGATGACAGCAGAGAGTACCTTTGGGAAATTTAGGATTATCTGATGAAGACCTAGTATCCTTGTTAAGTGTGAAGACTTAGGAAGAGCATCCCCTTTGCAATGAGACTTAATAAATCGTTCTGCGTGAAGTAAAAAATCTGTGGTCTCAGATGTGAAATAGCTTGAGCAGCTGAAGAGACAGCCACCCTTGAAGGTGGCACGTTGTCCAAGACAGCTTGTACACGTGCTTTGAGTGAGTGAAATCCCTCTAAGTTTTTAATGTCAATCAGGTATTTCTGACAACTGTATGTTATACATTGTACAAACAGTAACTGTTAGATGATTGAACAAAACAAAATCTCCTTTTAAATGATGAAAGCAATGCTTGTTTTAGTCCTTATACATGATGTGAACATTATTTGTGGACAGAGTACAAATTGTTGAAATATCTTGAACTCCACAAACAATTTAAGTAAGGATTCAGCTCAAAGGAAATTGATGTCATTGCTTCAGTATGGAAAGTTGTCAGCTTCCTCACCGGCCTGACCAAAATCACATTAGTTACTTATTCCCAACACTGTGTATTAAAGGACTCGGAAGAGACAGATGGCCAGGCAGAAGGTACTTGTTACTTATAACTCTACTGGCATGTACCTTTCCTTTGTAGACAGACTTTAGGAACAGCTGGAGTTGGAGCAAACCTTTTCACTCCTGCATGTGCTGTGGGAGCAGGCAGCTGGCAGCAGCTTGGCACTGCTTGCCACTCTGTCCATTACCTGCTGCTGAACTTTCCATTTCCACTTTCACTGCCCTCTCTGTAACATCCAGGCTCTGCTGATTCTAAAGCGTATCTACATTTATCAAACTGCATTTACTTTTCCACCACCTTTATTGTGACAAGGAGATCCATCTCCCTTCATATTTGGACTCCGTCCTTTTCTTCTATGTCTGTGCAGTCCCTCTGTGCGTTGTGGATATCTCCATAAAATCTCTGTTCTTTCCCTTGAATTTGACAGGCCATTCTTGGAAATGGCACTGACTCTACACTGACCATCTAAATTTCTGTGACTCCTTGGTTTCTTCATAACCCTATCTGTTCTTTGCTGCCTAAGACTCTCAGTTTGACTTGTATATATCTCTATATACCAACAGCTGGTTTACTTCTATTCTTCCCCCCCCCCCACATCAGCTCCAACAGGACACTGAACTGTGCTGTGTTTAAGGGAACAGAACTTGAGCCACATTTTCTGGGCTTCATCCACCAATAATTTGTATTCTTTTCAGGCAACAAAAAAAAGTGCACTTAGCTACATCTAAACAAAAATATTAGTATTTGATGCATCTGTTTCATCTGGTGTCTCTTTCATGTCAAATAGTCACTGGGAATAGTGACAGAAGAAATGGTTGAGAAATAACTGATGATTTTTCTTTTTGTCTGAAAATGCTGATACTTTGAAAACAAAACATCAAAAAAATTTGACTCTGGACAATCTTCTGGTAGAACAGATGCAAGTTTCAAAACTTCTTTGCCAGTTCTGAGATATGTGGACTGCCTGCTACCCGAGATACTAGATTCTGTTATTCCACAGAAGGAATAATGATGAAAGTTCCCAAGACTGTTTCTACACAGAATGTTAACGCTAATTTGTTAATTGGTTTCCCAGACTACTCAGCTTCAACAGCCTAATGAATCATTCGCTCAGAGAATCAAACACTGAATTTTGGTGTCTGGCAACTCTTGTGTCCTCAGCTGCTGGGGCATTCCAGCTGGTGGGCTGTCTGCTGACAGCTCCTTTACAGGGACTGCTGTTGGGGCTCAGAAGTATCTGAAGAACCTTGACATGTATAAATTTCACTCACGAGAATGACTGCATCTTAGCTGGATGCCAGTCATCACAAAGTGCATGAAATAACTTCTAAAGACAGAGAAGACAGAAAAGATTTTTCAAAGCCTTGCAATAAGACATTCGAATCTTGTGAAAGGTAAGATTATAGCAATGTTTTTGAGTGGTTATTTTGGAAACACCTTCAGCTCTTACAGAACTGCGAGGGGCACTGCCACAGTGCCTATGCCTCAGGAATCAGGGGGGTTGCACTCTGCAATTCTCCACTTCCAAGAGTTGTCACCTGAGAGTCTGGCCAGGAATCTCAGAGCTAGCAGCATAACCAGGTTCTTCTCCAACCCAGCTGTTTCAAGAGGAGGTGCAAGTCAGCATTTCAGGCCACCTGTCATGTACAGATCAAAGTCAATTTTGTAGTTTGTAGTATTTCTTTTTAATGATGTCACAGAGGTTATATAATCAGGTCTTTCTTCTCAATACATTGAAATTTATTTTTTTTTTTGCAAATGCATTAAAAAATAAGAAAATTCTCTTCAGCTTTTGTCTAGAAGGGTTCTTGGTTTTGCTTATAGTTGGTCATTTTGGGTGGTATAAGGCTATTTAGGAGAGTCTTGCCCACACAGTCCCTTTCAATATATACTTAAATTACAGCACAGTAGAGGCAGTGGAAAGACAACTCTTACTTATTCTCACTCTCAGCTAAAAGCAAGCATATAAACTCTGCTTTTTCTATAACAAAAGGCATGAGCTAGCATGAATGCCACTTAATTACATATTTTATATGCCTCACAAGGCAAAATCAAGATCCATGCCTGGTGGAAACTCACAGGGAATAACAACACAGTTGCATAAAACGTTGGTCCTCTATTGAGACCTCAAAAAAACCGCAGCTTGGGATGAAGAAATAGTTTGTCATAGAGTTGCTGATCTGACCAGGGATAAGACTGAGCCTGACAGGGATCACTTTGGTTACCCCACATCCGTGAGTGTGTGTTTTTGTGTGTGTCTAGCTTGTGAGGACCATGCTCCATTATCTTCATGGTTTCACAGGCAAAAGGCATCCCAGTGCTGGCACCAGTAAAGGCACCCAGGCGCTCTGGATGTGAATGCAGGAGAAAAGAGGGTTTCTCTGGTAGCTCCAGGCAGGCAGAACGGGATGAATGCCGTCCACCACCCGGTATGGAGGGAGAGCACCTGAGAGGTGCCGGGATGGGCGGGAGGTGTCCCGGCTGAGAGGAACGACTCGCACCTCTCATGGGGGGAGGCAACGGCGGCAGGGAGAGGGAGGAGGAGAAAAGGAAGCCGAGGCGAGGGGCTGAGGAGAAGCGGGAGGGAAGGCAGCCGGGGTCCAGAGGAGGAGCTGAGCGCAGAGAGGCGGCGGCGGGCAGGGACTCAGTCGGTCTGGGAGTTGGCGGCCGCCGGAGCGGCGGCTGGGGGCAGGTGCGGGAGCCGCCCACAGCCGCGGGGCGGGGGGCTCGGCTCAGCGGCCCCCGGGCCCTATGGTGCCGCGGGGGAACCCGGCTCCTGCTCGCTGCCTTCGAAAGGGGCCCGCGGAACGGCGCGGGGCAGCGGAGCCCGCCCGCCCCGGCACTTGGCTGGCATGAGGAACCTGCCGATCCTTCTCCTCTCCCTCTGCTGGAGCCTGGGGCGGGTAAGTCACCCTGCGCTCAGCCCCGGTCGCGGAGGAGGGTAAAACTCACCTCTCCACACTGGGGACGGGATGACCCCTACGGCTCTTCCCGCTGCCCGCGTCCCTGAGGTGCCTGTGCGGAACCCCCCGGGCTGGCGGTTCGCTCACAGCTTTCCCCGCTCCCCGCAGCCGGGGGCTCGGGGCCGTGGCAGGTGCGGAGATACCGGTGCCAGAGCACTCACTTCGGGAGACAAGTGACGCCCGTCGCTGACGCTTACCGGGTGTCCCCGGGCGGGGATCTCGCATCTCCCCCGCATCTCCCCGCCGGCGCTCCTGCGGGCAGGCTCCCCGGCCGCGCCGGCAGCTGCGGGCCGGGCTGGAGGCGCAGGCGGCGGGGGGCGCCGCCCCGCTGCCCCGGCGCTCCTGAGGGGCCGGGACGGCTCCGCCCTGGCGGGGCAGCGCGGGCCGGAGTCGAGCCCCGTCCGCCCGCGGCGGAGAGGCGCTGATGGCAGCGGAGCGATCGCCGCCGAGTCGCTTGTTGCCCGCTGTTTTCCCCGGCTAGCCGGTGGCCACCGCTAGTTTGCGAAGAGTTTTCATAGAGCGCTGCCCTGGTACGGTCTAGAGGGACGCTGGCAATTGAAACGTGGGGAACAAACCGGCACGATTAATTTCTCTTTAACACGTGCGGCCGGATAACGTACAAAGCATTCAGAACAGTAAAGTCTTCAAATGCAGGGTGTCTGATTTTAACATCTTTTTTTTTTAAGCGTTTCTTCAGTTGTTTGTAAAAGTCTGTAACGTTGCTAGAATAACATGATTTATGAAAAATAATAATTATAAAAAGAAACCTCCCTCTAAATCTTTCCATTTTTGTTGCCATACATTGAAAATAACAGACCACGTCCACCAAAAGTTGCGAAACTGTGCTGAAGGGAAAAATGTAAACTCCTTTTCAGAAGAAATGTTTTTCCAGTCAAACAGCTGTTCTGAATGCTTTAAAAATTGTTAAGCCACTAAAAGTGCAGGGAGAGTCCTCAGCTGGATTTCCAGCAGTGTGTACCGTTACAACGTGTGGCACAGCGCACATGGTGCTGCGTTCAGTGGTTGCGAAGGATAACCTGCCCTTGGTGAAGTAGGGGGAAAGAAAGATGGGTGAGCACCAGCCCTGAAGGGTGGTGAGCGCCTTCAAAATCCATTTCAGGATTCTTGATGTGTTTCAGGAGGTGCTCAGTGCCATGTAAATCCTTTAGCTTGGTGAAGTACATTTCAGTAAAGCAGGGGTATTTATTAGAAAACTTATATTACAGTTTGGCATGTGTCCCAGGTTTGAATGTTGTGTTACTTTTGGGTACTAACAAATCTGTGTTCTCCAAAGTAAGCTTTGCTATTAGAGTAGTGACAACTGGGAAACGTGCGGTTCTTTTCAAAGTGCAAGAGAGGGAAGTCACTTATTGGTCAGGTTTCTTAATTGTGGTATCAGCTTTTATTTATCCCTCATTTAGTTAGCAATTCTATTTACTGGAACCTACCTTTCCAAGACCCAGTAATTATAATTTTTGATGAATACTCTCAGTTTCCATGTTTTCAGTTGGAAAAACAAATAAGAATTCAAAATCTGTTATGTGAAATGAAAATGCAATTAAAATCACTATGTATACATAGGACTTTATGTAGGAGCTGTCTAGAAAGCAGATGATGCATAACAAAAGACAGATATTTTCAGTATAATGCTGAACTTTCCATTATAAGTGCTAGAAATGCAGTTTATGTTAAGGATCTGTACAAATTCAGTTTAAAAATAAATAAATTAAAAGTCTGCCCTGAAAACATATTGACTATTTAAATTATATAGAGAAAAGATGAGGAAAAGGAAGTAAGGTTCTGGTGTTGTAGACAGTGGAGAATAGAGAGATTTCTGGAGTTAGTTAGATTTTATTTTTTGTGAGTTTTTGTAACATCTCCTGCTCTTAAGCCTATGCCTCTTATGCTGTATTTTTAAAAGCTGTGCAAGTGGCTTGTGCAAAAGGAGACTGAAGAATAGCCACTTTCTCAGTCCTAACTCTGGGTCCTAGGTTCTGGGTCCATGATCACAGCTTAATGAAGTATTGACATGAAAAAAAAATATTGCCTCATGAATCGGAGATCATTGCCAGATTCGGTTATTAAATGCCTCCTAAAAAAGCTGAGAGAAAAGAGAAAGAAACTTGGAGAGAGACCATCCTTTTACTTCTAACTTCAAGTGTGAGGATGACCGAAGTACTGCATCTTTGCATTTTGTTTCATTATGATGTTATATTATTTGAGCTAATCTCACTGCTCCTTCAGCTCCAGTGACATTTCTACTTTCCCATTTGTCACCCACTACAGTAATTTCTTCCATGCAGTCTCTTAGGCTCTGTGAATCCAACTGATCTCAGGGCAACTTTGTGGTTTCTTGTTTCTCTCCCCAGTATTGCTACATCCCTGTCTCTTCCTGTGGCCATAAGTAACCCGTTCTGAAAACCAAGGAACTGGGGGGCAGGGCTATAAATGAGTAAAGGCGATGGTGCTTTCATTTTCAAAGGACTGGGATTTTCTTCCTGCATTACACTTGTTTCAATCAAATAATCATGCTCTGGGACCTTCAGGAGATAAAAAATACATGGTGGAAAAGGGAAGAAAAGCAAAATTTACAATGTCAGAGAGAATACAGTTTGATGGGTTTTCAGGTTATGTGATTCATATAAAACTTCCAGCTTCCTACTTTGCTACAAAAGCAAAAAAAGAACATGTGTTTACTTTCTTGCTTCAGTTTAACTCAGGTTTTTCTGGAGGAAAAATTCTCGGGAAACATTAGAAGGTGAAGGCATTAGAAAGTTAAATATGTAATATTGAATATTTAATTAGTTCACTAATGACAGTTGTCCTTGAAATGCTACAGGAAAGAGCCAGTGACTGCTCCAGTATATTATTTTAACATTTCGTTTTGAAAGTCAGTGAGAAGTTAGTGAGTTAGTGAGAAGCTACAACAGGCAATGGCTGTGTCAGTAAAATGCCTAGCACTTACTTAGGCAAAACCAGTGCTAGTTAAGTTGTGGCTTTTTATTATTGGGAGCTGCATTGTTCATAAGGCATTTTAGTTCATGTTTCGAGACGTTGGCCTGTTTGTTAATTTGACACAGGTGAATGGTGTCCATCCAGAATGCAGATTTCATCTGGAGATTCACAAGGAGGAAACGAGATGCATGGAACTTCTGAAGAATGCAAAGCCAATGGACTACAAAGGTAAGAGAAGATAAGCTGCAATGCAGGGACAGCTGCAGTATTCAAGATTTTCTCTCTTTACCTTCTTTGCGGTTGCAGTTGCTGTATTTGTCTGTGCCGTTCTTATAATTTTATGTGGTTTAGAATTTATGCAGCTTTTGCATTAAAGGTGCAGCTGTAGCAAGCATGGTGTGAGAGGTGTGCCAGGCGCTAGGCACACTCTGAATGGGACACTAGATGGGAGCAAATGCATTCTCATGTTTTACACTGTTGCACTAGTATTTTCTGACTGGCAGAGGAGCTGCAGGCTGGTGATGGTGACAGGATCAGCAGAAAGAACAAGTCTGAGGAACAGTTGAAAACCTTGGCTTTCAGTGAGACTTAGATAAAGGGGAAAGAAATTTTAGATCTAAGGACAACTGAACATTTTTCAGTTCAAAGTGCAATTCTGATTTCTACAGAGTAATGTCACATCTAAACCTAATCATTGAATTTCCACTGGTAAATGACCTTTAAATGACTGGAACTATTTCATTTCAAATTAGTTCTACAAAGCCCTAAGCCTCATTGGTGTCCTGCCTTTTGATATGGTAGTCTGGGCAAGTATCATCTCAGAATAACTGGACTCCTTGCAAAACTACAGCTCTTGCAGTGTAGTTGTTTTCCTTTGGCTGCACTAGGTGACGCATAATGGTTTTGTTTGTTTGTTTTTTGGGTTTTGTTTGTTCTTTTGTTTTTGTTTTTTTCATACTAAGTCTGTTTTGAATGTGTTTTGAAGATGATTGTGGTACCTTAGGGACCTGCCATCTGCAGTGCTCTTTAAGCATAAACCTAAATCCCAAGTCCTGATGCTTTCTCCACCTCTCTTCTTGATTAGTATGTTAACTCCCTCAGTGCATACTCTAATATTAATTTGTATACAACAAATAATTAAAAGGATCATCAGCAGTTTGTATTTTACTATAATTTCTCCTTTTTATTAATCCAGATCAGTAATTGGAAAAATTATAATAACAATGAATAATTTACATGGATATTTCTCCAAGCAAGATCTTACTGGAATAATTCATCTGTATTTAGATTTTTTTTTTAATTTATATGAGTGGTGAAGAGAGACAGCTGTTACATAAATAATGCTAGTGTGTAGCCAGATGGAGAAATAATTACTAGCCCATCTTAATGAATTAAATCTTGAATTAATAAATTAACTATTAGCTATAATACGTCTTTGAAAGTCAAGCTTTCCTCAAGATTTACTTTTGTGATCCAGATGCTGGGCTGCTCTAAGGGTATCCTTGTGATGCACACCAGTTTTATTCTGGATTCCCTAGGGGAAGAAAGAAGTTTTCTGTCAATATTTTCTTCACAGCCTCTTTTCACTGGAAGAGGGGTGTCTCCTGAAGGCAAACTGCTGTAGAAGAACTTCATGTCTTGGAAGGAGACAGTACATCTGATGGTGTTGATTCAGCCCTGCAGGTAGTGATCAAACAGCAGTGAAAAGATTTATACATTTAATTGAATGCCTGGCTGAAACAAAGGGAATATTACATTTTGTAGGAGACTGAAATCAAGCCTCTGTGGTAATGAACACTTGAAAACTGTATGTTTAATGTGATGGAGAAGTTATCCTATGCTTCGTGTTATCTATACCTTTACTGAGAACCTTTTCAGAAGAGCTTGTGTTAAATATATGCGTCTGCATTCCCCAAAATGCTCATTCTCTATCTGTCCTTATTTCACTAATAAACTCTCTGTACTCATACATAGATGTAAGGAGTATTTTGAACAGAGAGTTGCAGATTGTCACGGTGATACTCTGGCTGCTAATACAGAAGAATTGCTAATGAAAACTGGCAAGCTGGAGTTAGTCCAAGTTCTAGCTCCACACCTAAAACTTGTAGTACATTTGAAACAGAATTCATTAAAATAAATTCAGAAATCCTATTTCACTTTTTCCTGAATTGGAAAGATGGTTATACAGCCCTTGTCACACTTCTCTAACTTTACTGTGTGCTACTGCTCTTATAAAAACTGTAAAGAAATCTAGTGAAGGTCCTGTCTAGAATTTGGAAATAAAGTTTCACTGTGATTTTTTCACTGGAGTCTTGAGCTTCTATGATCAATACCAATGGGATTTTTTTCATTAACTTCTTGGGCACCTGGCTGGCATGTACAGCTACGGAGTTTTGGAAGATCCAAATTTTATGGGATGGGCGGTTTGTCCTTTGACCTAGATGGCAATGGTGTGTCGAATACCTTATCTCATACTTCTCAGTTCCCAGTCAGGGAGATGTAAAGGAAAGATTTAAAGGTGATTGGGGTAATTTTACATATGAAAAGGATGTTCTAGTCATCTTATGTGAGCTGCCTAAATTTGACTGAGTAATTTTTGTAGTGCACCTAAAATCACTATGAAGTCTACAGAGGACTTGCTTACTTCATGGCTTAATAAAGCAATAGTGTGTTTTGCAAGGAAACACTGTATAAATACTTTCTAAATATCCTTTAAACAATGCTAAGGATATATTAAAACCACAGGGCACAGTTTGTCTAAATTCTGCTCATTTGCCAATGTCAAACTGTTAAACATCCAGACCTCCTGCTTTGCACCCTTTGGGGGATTTTCAGGCATTAGCACATACTTTTCCATTAGTGGAGAGTATTACACTCCATTTAGGGAAGAAAGTTACTCTCCAAAGATGTGGGGCAGAGCCTTCCTCCCTGTAGTGCTCTTTAGCAGATCTGGTTGTTTATTTTGTGAAGGCTGAATTAGCTTCTGTCTGCATTTGCTTTCTTCTTTCCTATGATAACTTGACACCTGAGGTATGGATGCACCTTGTCTGGAAGCCTAGGAGAGGATTATTTATTTAATTATTTATTTTTGCACACTCATTTTTGGAGGGCAGATGAATTGCATTCTAAATAGCTCACAGTAGCTATGGATTTTGAGGTCAATATGGAAAAACCCTGATTTATTTTTTTACCTACTACCCATGTCTTGTCTTAGAAAAATTAGAAAGCTCCCAATGAAAGAAATAGAAAATTTGTAAAAATTGGCCCACTGCAGATTTCTGTCTTTATTCAGTATTTAGAATTTTTCCTTATGTAATAATTGACTCATTTCTAATCAACTTTAAAGGAAAAGCGAAATCTTATGGTCAAAAATGTTAGAACTCACTCAGTAGACTTTATAACAAGGTTCTACAACAAAAAGTTCTAAAAAGATTTCATTATGAAAAAGTGAAGTCTACATTTTTTTTATTCATTTTGGACTGATTGGTTGCAGAGTTAAATGAATCTTTTTGACTCTTGCTTTGCTAAATGTGTTTTTGTGACATCCATATGCAGACAACATTTTTAATTTTAGATATGAGATCTTAACTTTGAGGAAGGGATGTAGATGGAAAGAGAAATGGCTTTGGAAAGAATTTCATAAACGTCTCAGAGAGGTTTCGTAACACAGCTAGTAATGGGAAATTAAACCAGGCAAGACTACCAAAATAATAGTCTTACTTATTCATAAATTCAAAGCAAGAGGGACCAATGATGCTGTATAATCCCATCTCCTGAATTACACTGCTAGTAGAATTCACTCAGTGATTGCAGCACTGAGCTCATGATCTCGTGGATGAAACAAGAGCACATTTTTCTGAGAGCTGTTCAGAATGGTGGGATGAATATTCAAATGTTGGACCCATGTCAAGTTGCCCAAAAGTTAGTTTATCCCACTAACTTCTGCTGTTAAGGTTATTTCTTCAGTAAGAATGGTGTCTATTTTGCATTCCAAACCCATGCATACACACATAGACATCTACACCACACATTAAATGTGTTAATTAAATGAGATAGTGGCATCATGGAACTTCCTTTCATGCAGCACCAGTAGCTCTTGGCAGGACAACTTCAGCTGTCTTGAATCTCTGTACTGCTGCTTTTCTAGCTGTAGGACAGACATGTTGCTACTTTTTGGCTCACATATTATTTTATGAGGGGTGCTGAAGGGGCTGCTTTGAATGTTTCTTTATTTTGGTTTCCATTACTTGAAGTGTCATTGCTAATGAAACCACATAAAACTGATCATCCTTATGGTTTTGACAATGTCTGGGCTTTGTGGAAGCCGTACTTAATTATTTGAGGGCAGAAGAGAGGCAGAGCTGCCTCATCCTTTGAGGAGGCTGGGCAATAGGTGAGAAAGAACCTCGAATGAAAGGAGTTATGTACTGAAAAATAATCAACACGAAGTAAACAGTGAAGATGAAGAAATGATCCTGATCAGCCTCATTAAAAAATCTTACATAATAAAGGTTACAATAACAAACTTTTCTGTGAGAAGAGAGGCAACATGTGTCCACAGATGCATTGTACGATTTTGAAGGTGTGAAATTTCTACCCCAGCAAAATGTACATAAAAATTCAACAGTAGACATTAATAAATGGCATTTGGAACCCTGAAAAAGGACAGTGCACAGCCATAAGTGAATTTACTGTGTTTTTTAGAAGATTCTGAAAAAAAAAAAAAAATACTGCCCTGCATAGTTTTGCACTTGTGTCCTGATAAAGGCAGCTGTGACCATGGCAGTCTACTCTCCATGACATCCAAAGTTCAGATACAACAAGGAAGCAATCTTGAATACCAAAGCACTAAAAAAGCCCCAGCTGATACAACAAACAGCACATTGGTCGGGCATAAGCCAAACTACCAGACATCTATGGTCCCGATACATTACACTTCTGAAATTTTTGTGTGAGGTTTATATGAGCAGGATGTTGATATTTAATGATATATTTGAAGAATGTCTAAACTGGGGCAACATGTAGATGAAGGTACCTTATAGCTTTGACTATACATCCATTAATATCTTTGCAGTATAATAGAAAATGGTGTTCTTGTAGTAAGATTAGATTGTGCAGTCGTACAAAAATAAATGCTTTTGTCTCCAAAGAACATTTTGAGTAATTGGAAAGCAGGATTTACTTGGTGGAAAATTTGGATGAAAAGTGTTTTCTTTTCCAGAGGGTTTTCTTCAAAGTTTTTAGCTGACAACTTCCATATTTCCTTACAGAGCCCTAAAAAATACATAAATTACATTACAATTGAGAAGTAGCTTATGGAGTTTTGATTTTCTAATGGGAAACTGTTCTTCAGAAGGGGAATAAGACATTTCTTCTGAAATGTTTCATTTAGTGAAAAGCCAGTAATCCCTTAGAAATATCAGTATTTTTGCCATTCCAGGTAATAGGACTGGCATTTGAAAACCTATGGACTGCAAACATTTTAGGTGAATATGAGAATACTCTATTGGACGCATCATTCTAACTAGTTAAATCTAACTAGTATGCTGTAGATTTCCAAATTTCTGCTTGCTGTGTATGAGTAGTTTTTGTTGACCGGTAATTAAAAAAGTTTATGTTCCCATTTCCTCTGTATTTCTGAATTATTACTATTAGAGCCTGTATACGCTGCACAGTTTCACAACAGTGCTTTGTTTCAACATAGGTGTATTGGAGCTGCTGCTTCACCATTTTGCAGTCAGGGTTTTCATTGTCACAGGCTGGCAGCTCCTTCGGGAGAGGGCTTGGGGTCCCTGGGCAGGCAGAGAAGGCAGTGCAGACGTGGCCTGGCAAGCAAAGCCCATCCCAGACCAGCCAAGGCAGCCAAAGGGCACCATGGGCAGCCTCAGCCCCAGGCCTTGGGCACCTGTCTGGGGTAGGGACAGCTGAGGACATGAGCACGCGGGGAGGAGCAGGATCTGTCCTGGAGCGGTGAACCAGGGTGGGACACAGCCCTGGGATGGCCGGGTCGAGGCCCAGGCAGAGCAAGGCACAGGCTCTGCTCTGGAGAAGCTGGAAGCAGGTGCACTCACAGCATCACTGGAGGCCCAGACCTGAGTTTGGATGGGACCATGGGCAGGGGTGTGAGGCTGGTTGGGGCGATTAAGGCCTATTAGTGCATTCAGGGCTCTGATGAAAGGAGATGGCAAATAACTTGAATGTCCAAAGTAGCTTGGACCAACAGTATTATTGCTACTCTCTTATTTTTACACTGGCTTTAAACAGTTCTGCTGTGTGTTTGCTTTGCTTCCAGTTTACTAGCTCACTATTTCTCTAGTGCCTCCTTTTCCTTTCTTTCTGATTACTTGTGTGAAAACACAGAAAGACTTTCAGTCCATATATGTGTTCCAGAGTTCTCATATGGCCCAAGTTATATGCTCTGGTCTTCAGACCTACAGTCTAGAAAATGTTACCCGTAAGAGGTGAGATTGTTTCTGCTTTGTCAACTTAAGTACAAAAATCAAAACCTTTCCATGTTTGAAAAATAAACCCGAGATTAGCTGTCAACTTTCTGGCTGTGTTTCAAAGCTCTCTTTCTTTGTTCCACATATCATGCATGCCTAAACAGTTTAAAAAATGGTAAACCTCTCTTTGAATTGGCATTTTTTTTTAAAATCCAAATGCAAAGTGCCACCTAGTGGTCAATATATGGATAAAATGTATATATAAATAAAACTTTCCAGTACAAACCCAGTGTTACACATTTTTATAGTGAAGAAGCAGATGTAAGTAAGCAAACTCGTTGCTCAAAGACCACGTCCATCATGAGGATGATGACTGTGGTGGCAATACTTACGTAAGCTGAAAGTAATGAGAAAAAAGATTGCAAACCCTTCATAAGCAGTAAGGACTAAACATTTAAATAGAGTAAGTGATCTTATTGAAACTAGCTAAGAATAGCATCTACAATATCCTCTGGAGGAATAGCAGGGAAGAGCAGTAGAGCTGTGACATCACAGCCACACTTTTGAGCAAGTCATTGAGCAAAGTTTTTCTGGGAAGATTGGTTGTTTCCTTGGATATGCTGTGAATGACACAGCAGGGAAATAAATGATGCAAATGAAGAGATTGAAAAGAGATTGTTATATGCAGGGAGCAGGAGTGTTCTGCTAGATACCACATAAATAGGGATGAAGAACCTAGTTTTTTGCCTTTGCTAGCTTTATTAATAGGTACGGAAGAAGGTGAAAAGTGTAGTAGTAGAGATGCACAGAAGTTGAGCTGAGATCAAGAGCTGGATGGGTTTTATAGGGATACATATCAGAGTGACAGGACAAAAACATTCAAGGCTTCAGAATTTACTGAAGCAGGATGCAATCATAGAAATAAATCCATTAATGACCATAAAAGGATAAAAAAGTACATTAAAATACTTTTTGGGTACTTAGTATATTTTTTTTTAACATAATAAAACTGCAGACATTATATGAAATAAACACTGGAGCAATTTGAGGTTCATTTAAAATGTGAGATATTTTCTATAGATTTATTGGTAAAATTGTTACTAGAACTAAAACTTAAAACTTTATTTAAAGCAAAGAATAAAAATGTTTTCTATGTTGAATAATGTCCTTGGGAGACAGTAGGAAACAGACTTATGTATGTGGGAGATGGTTAAAACTTCCAGAGAACAAGAATGTATATAGTGATTTTATGAAATGTAGCAGTGATGGATGACAGTCCAGATATTCTAACACTGAATGAATTAATGGCTGGACAGAGAGTAGTAGAGAGTAAGTACGTAGAGCAGAGAACATCAAGCTTGATCAAGTTAGATATTCTGTGTGCAGAGACACATTTAACAGAGCATTTATCTCACTTTCATTTTCCAATAGCGTAGATATTTATGGCACTGTCGGCTGCTCTGTAGTCACTAGAAGGAACTGGCAATTGTTGGGAGAAATAAAATCAGCCTGTTTTCATGTGTTTTAGGATGAAGTGAATCATTCTTTCCCATTCTCTGACAATACTGCATATGTTGTTGTGAAAGGACACTGTGGTGGGTAAAGTGTAATACCTACTTCAAGACCTGTGAATATCACTAAGGCTGTGCCACATCTTGAATTTCCAAGATCAGTGGGAAATTAATTACTGGTTTCAATTGTGCATAATTAAGCTCATGTTGTACAATAGAGTTATGTTTTTGGGATGGAAGAGAGAAACTTACAAAAGTGTAGTAAGCATGAACTTGTTAATTGGATCCTAAGGGTATATTTTGCTAGAAGAAGAAAAAGATGCATCACTGCAATATTGTCTAAAGCTCTGTAGCAATAGGAGAAAGAGGAAACGAGGAAAGGTGTTACCTGAAACTCCAGAAAAGTGCATACCATTTAATGGTTGTACGTCTAACAGCCCCTAGCAGTGCACCAGTAACACCATTGCTTCAGCATTCAGCCCAAACCGGTTTTCAGACTTGTACTGTAGTAATTCAGTGACTATAAATGACTTCAGGACATTTCAGCAGTTTTCTCAGATTTCCTGTACCATAATAAATAAGCCTGTAAACATACATAAATTAAGGCTTAATTTTCTTCTTGGAATTCTGATGACAGCCTCTCAAGTTTCACTCTCATGATTATTGATGCATTTGAATGTAGTCTAGATGTAGGAAATATGTCTTTTGTGTTATTTCATCTATTTGATTTAAAGAGTCTGAAAAAGTATCATTCTGTCCTGTGTGGGAAATGCCTGTCCTAAAATACTGATGGAAAACTGAGGTAAAAAATACATTCCCCAGAAAATGATAGTGACTTGTAATGTTTTGAATGTCAAAAGCTTGTATACTGATTTCCTTCCAGCAAGCTAGCTTTGGGAGCTGATACAAATTGTGTTGATTAATTTTGGTGGGAAAAGGACTCAGACCTCAGTTTTTCTGTGTAACATTTCCTGTAATTGTAGCTAGATTAGGAGTTGTGGGGTTTTTTTGGTTGTTTGTTTGTTGGGGTTTTTTGGGTTTTTTTCTTTTTCTTTTAATGGAAAATGTTACCAATGGAGCTCTGGAGTCCATGCTGTTCAGCTGCCTTTTTAGCAAAACCTTAGCCCAGTCCATATAGCACCGTAGGAAACAATGTGCAGAATTTTTCAGATTGCTGTAGCAAAAGGGAACATTTGTGAAAGTCATCAGCTTCTTTGGTTGTGCATGAACAGTTCCATGGCTCATCTCAGCTCTCACTTGCTTGTGGAAATTGGGGATGAACTAAAAAGATCCGAAGTCGCACGAGATGCTAATTATTCTTGTGTACTCCAGGGCTTGTTTCTGCTGGCTCAGGCAGCACATCCATCAAAGCCAAAAGAATTTCATTTTGTCACTATAGTTCTGAGTGCTAGCAGATGAAGAAAACAGTTTCTTTGTCTTTCTGATTACGTGTATGTCACATTGTTGATGTTGTTTCTGGCTTGAAATCAATTGGGAAGGAAGCATGACCTGAACTGGCTGAAGTAAACACTCTTTATTTTGTATAAGCCTTGGTGTTGCATCATAGAAAGCTGGACTTGAATTTGATCCAGTACTGCAGCTCAGGAAGCACCCTAAGCGTGTTTAAGTTCCATTGACTTCAAAGGGTGTGAGGGTGACTTGCTCAGACAGAAAACCTTAAATTATATACAGGCATCCAAGTCAAGATAATCTCAGAGATATTGTTACTAATGCTAAAAGAAAAGCTAGAAGTGCTAGAAGGGAGTACAAGGTAGACAGGTAAAATGAAGTATATATAAAACTCATGAATCAGAGAAATATATGAACCAGCTGTAGGGTCAGATATACTAGAAATGACAAACTCTGCAGCATCATCAGGGAAAACAGGAGTGTTTATGGAGTTCAAAGAGCATTCACTAAGTTCACTGAGTCAGTTGCTAAAAACAGTTATTCAAGAGGTAAGGATGAGAAACATGAAAAGTGAATTGTCAGTGGGAACAGGAACTTCTCATCCAACTGTGGAATACAGGAATACAGGACCCAAAACAAATGAAAAGGTTCAGGTAATCGAAGAACTTGTCAAGCTGAGGTTAGTCAAATATCAGTAAGCAAATAACAGTGGGATTGATTGGAGTAAATACAGACACTTAAAGTCCAGATTCTGCAACTGGATTAACAACTTCAGACTCTCTTGGGAAGAAATAAGCATGTTTTAGAATGAAGTTATTCTGACCCATTTTAGAAACTTCAGAGGCATATTAATTTAAGCATGAGTCAGCAGTGCAGCCCTGTGGAAATGTTTTAACTGTATACTGTGCTACGTTAGCAAACAGATCAAGAAAAGCAATTGCCTGTCTCCATTTGGCACTTGTCAGTATGCATCTCAGCAGAGTACTGTGTACTGTGGCCATTAATCATCTGAGCAGAGGACATAGAGACAGCACTGGAATATGTAGCATGTAACAGAATCAGTAAAGTTGGAAAAAACCTCCAAGATACCAAGTCCAACCATCTACCTAACATTATCATCACCACAACTGAAAACTGAGTTTGTTTAGCTTTTTGAAGAGTGATCTGATTGATGTCTTTGTCTAACTAGTGGGCGTATAAAGAAGATGGAGACAGACTCTTCTCATATGTGAACAGAAAAAAAAACCAGAACACAACAGGAAGCAATAGAAGCAACCTGTAGCAAGGGAAATCCTAATTAGATACATAGTTAAATTCTTCATGGAGGAAGTTGTGTGTGTGCAGGTTGCCCAGAGAGGCTGTGATATCTCTATCTTTGGAGATTTTTGATGCTTCACTGGCAAAGGCACTGAAGTGAGTATGGGTGGGTATGTGAGTTAGTGAATGCTTAAGACATCTGTTGCATACCTCTTTGGAGATTGATACAGTATGCAAGCGTTCCCATTAGGAATCCCTTAATTTTGGCATCAACTTTCTGAATATAGAACAGATGCTGCATTTAATGTTGCATAATTCTAAGAGGAGTGAAGAAAGATCCCGTCCCCATGAACAAGTGAGTCCTCTGGAGAATAGCAGTTCCTTGTAAAACTGTACAGAAGGACTCTATATAGGACTCTCTAGAACTGGTGACCAAGTGCATAATTTACCCTATAATCCTCTCATCTTGTTTTTATCTCTCCAAACCCTATCCTTGGTACAGCACAGAGGCTTCCTCCCAGCTCTCACACTTGGATGTCTTCCAAAGGAAAGCAAGGCCCATGGGAATCCTGTGCCACTGGCTCTCCTTCGTGCTGCAGCTGGGACATACTGAAGTGGCAAATCCCAACTGCTGGTCCTGTAAACACTCTTGGGTTCCCTAGTTTATGTGTACTTTGAAAGTAACTTAAACATTCAAAGTAGGATGCTAGACACTTTAAGTCAACACAAGTTGTCCAAGTTTAACTGCACTAATATGGTCTAATACAAATATAGAACTTTTAAATATTCCTTTTCCAGCTTCATTTAACTCAGGTGCCTTGATTTTGGATATGACCTCACTAGCACAGAGTGAATGAATAGTGACTTGCTAATACTATAAATATTCTAAATGGTATTATAAATAGATGTGAGCAGTTCCTAATCCAAGTTTCGTGCTCTCTACTGAAAGGAACAAACTGTCCCTTATACTTTGTAAATAATCATATGGAGATAATACTATTAGGATAAAAGTTTTCTTTCTCTCTTTAGCATTAATCACAAATTTGTCAATTGTCAATTGCCCCATTTGGAGACATAAATGGCCAGAATAATGCACATAGGTTTTTCTTTTTTTAGAAACTAAAATATAGATAATATGAGTAACATTTCCTTACTCAAGGAGTACTTACTCAACTTACTTAGCTTATAAGGTATGTATTGTAAGTAGAGAACTTTAAACAAACAGAGCGTGATTGATCCATGTGCCCCTAATGGTCTCTAGGGAGATTTATGCTCATTCACAAGATACTGCTTTTGAACCACATTTGTAGAGACATCAGCATGGGTAAAGCTGTAACAAGTTGTTATTAGTACTACGGTATAACATGCCTATAAAACGTTATGATCCCCTCTTCCTGAAATCAATATACAGAAGCATTCTTTGTTCAAATCTCTGTCATTTAGTTTGGCAGGCATGATTTCGTAACTCCATGCCCAGTGTTCCAGAAGTTCTTCGGCCGTGATGTGTTGCTGTCATATTTGAGATGCTGAGCCCAATGAACTACTTAAATATTTCTTTGTGATGTTCAGTCTGCCTATTGCTGCAGACAAAAAAAAAAAATCATTTTAACAGTGATTAAGACATTCTAAAAATTTTGGAATTGTTAATAATCTACATGAATACTCAGAAGTTATTTTTAACATTTCTTATCTTTTCTTAGCATGATACCATCAAAATGACATAGTTTCAAAGAGATATTTTGCAAACAAAATGTTAACTAACCCAAAGATAAGCTGGTTAATCAGCAGACTTTTATAGTTCCCTTACATTTTCATAGAAAAATACCATCTTTGCAGCTTTCTTGGAAGAGTCAGATCTTTCGTGAAGTACTCATCCAAAGCTTTTCATTGAACTGTATAAGGTAAGTACAGTAGAGTGATTGGGGCCAGACTGAGCTTTAAAGTCTATTACTGCTGGTTTTGTTTCAGGATGTGTTGGAGTTTGGGATAACATCACATGTTGGCGTCCTGCGAAGATTGGAGAGACTGTCACTGTCCCTTGTCCAAAAGTATTTAGCCTTTTTTCTGGCAAACCAGGTACTTCATTATAAGTGATACTTTGGTGGCTTATCTTTGTACTTCATAGCATAATGTGCTAAATATAGTTTATTTGCAGTTTGAAGTTGTTATTTTGTTTTTAAGGAGTTAAAATAATATATTCCTAACAGAGCTGTTAATGATATGTCATGAAGAGAACAAATAATTGTCTTTGTGGTTCGTGTGGTGTTCTTTAAGCCACATACTAAATATATATTCTGATATAGTGACTCATCAAGGCTGAAGACACTGCTTGCTCTTTTCAACCTATTTGTGTTAATATTAAGGCAACTGAGCCTGACTGACACCTTTAACAGCTGCAGGGCACATGCAAGTTGTTCCTTCTGTGCTTAGGAGGTGAGTTCTGCCTTGCCTTCATGAGAATAATGAGCCAGCATTAACACATAATACCTAAAAACTATCACAATTGGAATTTAAGGTAGTTGTTAGGAAATCTTTTATTCTGGAACTTGAAAAGAGCTCATCAGTGTCTCAGACTGCTGAAACATTTAACTGTTTTAAGTCTACTGTCTTCTGCACTATCTTGCCAATGCATCATATGGTGGTTTCATTTTGCTTTGGCTTGTTAGTAGGATTTTAAAAATAGATGATGCACAGATAGCATTTCACATATCTATCTTATAATAAAGCAGGAAAGATCTTATCCCCATTGCTCAGGTGAAAAACTTTGTCTTGAAGAGCTAGTGAAAGATGCAAAACTTATCACAGTGATTTAATTCTGCTTTTGAGGTCTCTGTGGGAAGCTTTATAACAGTTCCTTTTAACATAGAGCCTAACTTGGGGTATGACTGAAATACCTTTATTCTCAAAACTGTTGATGAAGTCTTGTTCCAGTAAAAAATAGGTAACTAAAACAATCTAGAGATGAGGAAAGGCTTTCATTCCTGGAGCTGGTGAATCTTGATTAATTTATCATGGATAGTCTAAACAATTTATAAAGGTGAAAGTATGTGTAATCTTCACTAAATCTTGTGAAATCTGTAAAAGTATTCAAATGACTCCAACAAAGATGTTAAGGTATTGTCATGAGACAAGACAACCTAATAAATATCAAAGTTTCAAAATCTGAATTAATTCACACTGCTTCTGTCTGTTTGCCAAAAGCTAGAGCACACTCACCCTCTCTGGACCTTGGATGTTTGAGATTTAACAACTGTTGGTATCTTGTGTTACAATAACATTTTAGTTTTCCTATAAAACAACTGCAATAAATATTTAAGTCTGAAACCTTCACAATGCATTGCGACTCTATCTTACTTGGGCCTGGTGTCTTGAAGACTGAAGGATCACTTCCTTTTGAGAGTTCTCTATAATTTTCCCTTATACAGCTTTTTCTCATAGCTACCTGTTTACTTCTTGCTTGTGAAACTAACAGGGTGTTTTTTTAGAGGCACCTGTGCAATTAAGAGGACTTAAAAAAATCTTGTCTTTCTATGGTTTCAGAGAAGGAAGACAGCAAACACCATGCATGGTTGATTCAATTAAGATCTAAGTATCACACCACCGTTATAATTTGATTATGCTCAGGAATATATAATTTCTTTAATTCACACAGAGCACATTTCAAATTCACTTGATTCTTACAGCAGGAAATTATAAAAATATATTTAAACAAGAAATCTAACTTTTTTTTACTTAGCCAGATTTGTGAGATGTAGGGTTTAGTTTTTTCAGGGTTTAACTACAATTAAAATTCTTCTACAAGATGATCTAGACTACCTTATTTTTTATGGAGGTATTCCAAGTCACAAGTTGGCTTTTAAACACTACCAGTTCTTTAAAGGATTTCTCAATTTAAATTGTGAATTAAAAAAGTAGTTGTCTTCTCAAAGATGATGTAAAGATAAAAGTTTTGGAGAATTTGCTTTTAATTTCTTCTGTATCATCAAGGTTATAGTTTAAGCAAACCACATAATTCGTTCTCTATTGAATATTAGTAACTTTATATTAAATAACTTGACTGTAAAAGCAATCATATTATCCTATAATGTTTTTCAGTGTTGTACATAACTATGTAAGTATATGAGTACCAGAAAGATATTCTGTGAATTTTTTATTCAAATGTATGTGTCAAATTATAGATTTTAAATGAGATTGTTGTCTGAAATATTTAATTGCATGGAAGGATGGTGTACAAATAAAAAATGTCTTCCGTAAAATATTGTCTGTCTTTAAGTTAGAAGGCCTTACATTACTAAGAGTAAAAAATACTTCAGCATCCTGAGTGCATAGAGTCTTTTTCTTGCAAAACTGGCTTTGACATAATTTGTGGTTCTGTTAACACATTCCTTAGATCTTCCTAGTCAGAGAATCTTGATGCACTTTCAAAGTGAAGACTCTTCAGAGTATAAATAGGTTACATTTTCTTTAAAAAATGCCACATCTATGCCAAATGGAAGAAGTGGTCCCGTTGTTTGAGGATGTACTGTGTTTTAAGGTCAAGGCTTTTTTATAAGCTAGACAGATTTGGTTGTTCATTGGTCAGCCATTTGTAGGATATTTACAACTTTCCAATGAAGACTTTATACAAAGAAGAAATTCCAGTAACCAATCAGCAAGATAAAAATCACAAAAGCTTTCATTTGGAGTGTATATAAACATGTTTGGTTATTCTTGGCCAGAGTTGATCCATGACATAGATTTGTTCTTCTGTCGTGAAAAATGGGCATTTTTAAATCAAAGACCAGTGGTAAAGCAAAGCAAAGCAAATGTTATTAGAGATTTCAGGTGTCATGGATATAAAAAATGCTGTAAGAATGTGAGGGGATTTAACCTTGTAAGAGTAAGTTGTAATAATTTTAATGACTATTCTTTCAGTGTCCTCAGTATTCTCCTATTGAAACTGTCTCATAATGTATGAACGTAAGTTCTTAATAATTAGATGAAGGAGTAGAATCATGGGTTGCCCCATCTCGTCTGTATGACTTCATCCAGAAAAGAGTTAGCTCCTTCTTTCAATTCCAACCAAAAAAAAAACCTTTTTGAAATTAATAGATGTTCAGAATTCCTTTCCAGCCATACTTGGACATCTCCTGTACATCCCTTAGACTACATTGTTTCAGTGATTGCTCAGAGTGAGGTTCAGCATGCATATTTATTTTCTTGTTCTTCAACCTATTGCATAATTTGGCCTTTAAAGTATATTACTAATTCTACCAACAATTGCTGTGGAAATAATTCAGCATGGTAATATCTAAAAGCTTTTATAACTCTTGAGTAGATCATTTGGTATTGCCTTCAGAAAAGCTTAAATAGGTTAGAAGAACTCGCACTTAAATTACTTCTCAGTGAAATTACTTTACCTACAAATTATCTCCCTTTAAAGTGAACTGAAAGACTCCCTCCAGAACACTTTGGATAAAACAGCAAAATATTTCAGGCTTTTGCAGATGTAACAGAAATAGCTGTTATACCAAAGCAGAAGCCTGCCATCACAGCTTGGAATTACGTTTTTTTTTCTCCAGTTCAAAGACACCTCAGAGCAAGAGAAAGATCCAAAGAAAAGCACATGAAAGGAAGTGGCTGAGTTGCTTTAACAGAAGTGCTAGGAAATAGAGGATGTTAACAGAGAATGGTGAAGTTAAGGTGTCTAAAGATTCATTGATGATGAGACTTCTGAATCTTTCTGATTTAAACTCTCAAATTTTGCTTTACAGGAAATATTAGCAAAAATTGTACGAGTAATGGATGGTCAGATATTTTTCCTGACATCTTAAGTACTTGTGGATATAATGACTATGAAGATGATTATAAGGTAGGAAAAACACTTTTTCTATTCATTTAGATGCTGGTCTTCAGTACAGCTATCAGACGTACTCTGATTCTAAATAATTCCCATTTTACTCTGTCAGAATTAATGAAAATCTGTAGTATTTTTTGGTAGCATTGTTTGCCATGTGCTTGGATTGCAAATGTCATATAAGATAAAATGAGAAATGTAGAATTCAGTAACTGTTTGAAACTTGAGACTATGAACAGTTGGTAATTGCAGTAAGGCACCTGCATTTCTAATATTTCAGTGTTAGTTGGCTTGGGCACAGTATGTTTTGCATTGTGTTATTTCTAGAAGTTTCTATAATAACATATCCTAATACTGAAATAATGTTAATAAGACTTGCACCACTTGATTGCTGGTGTCTGATCAAGTAATAAGTAAAACAGAATTAATTTAGGCAATTTGAATTACTGCAGATTTTATATAGAACTTTAAATTGTGTTAGTAATTAGAAGTGTTTCAAAAATCTGTCAAGATACCTTAAATACATTATAAATGGAAAAATGAATATGTTCACTTTGCAGATACTATTTCTTGTTCTTTTTGTGGAGGGAAGTATTTTTCATCGTGTTTTACCTATTTTCTGTCTGTTTTCCTGCTGAGGCTAACACAGCAAGATTTTGTTTACAAGCATGAGCTCACAGTGTCAGTAAAACCAGGAACAGATGAAGTCCTGTCATGAATAAAGATGCTTGGCTGGTTGGCAATTTCTGGATTTTAATATGTGTGGAACAGCGCTAGCAGATCTCTTCTCTCTTCTTTGCAGAGATGTGCTGTCATGCTAGCTAAGACTAGATGGCATTCTAGCTAGTTCTTACCATCTCTTTCTGTATTTAAAAGCCCAGACATTGCTGTAATTGAATATAGATAATAAAGAAAATGAATAGAATATTTCCCAACTTTTCTGAAACATCAGTATCATCTGACAACTTGGGAATGCACACACATTACTGCTAGAAAAGCCAATTTAAACCAGTCGTTCAACCCAGATGTTTTCATGTAGAATGAAAATGGGTCCAGACTTAAAAATTCAAATTAATAAAAGATGACATTTCAAGTAGTGAGAAATACTTAACTAGCAGATGAACTAGTATAATAGAAAAGCAGTTCTTGTTTGACATATTCGTTAGTAATTAGACGGAGGAGAATGAAATACAAGTTGATTATACTTGCAGGAATGAACCTAGAGAAACTGCATATGGGAAGTAGTAGCAAGTAGCAACGTGTAGAAAAGCCTGGAAAATAACAAACCAGTGAGAATAAAAATTAGAAGAGATGTGGAAAGCATGTACTGAAAAAATTATTAACACAGGTACAACAACAGAATATTACAGATGTAAGTGGTATGCAAAATGAATGCATAGCATGTTGCAGGGAGGGAAAGGGGAAATGCAAGAACTGATTGCATTTCAAGCAACGTGGCCCGAGGGCCGTGTCCTTTTTTCTTAAGTACCAATGTCATTGCTCAATGTCGTATTGTTTTCCTGAAGATCGTAAACTGGTTATTTCAGTGGGACAAGACACGAATTCTTTTCTAAACTTGAAGTTTACAAGTCAGACAGTGAATACAATAGTTCTGGCTTGTCAGAAGATAAGCTGTTCCTACGTAGATATTTTTTTTTCCATACTTACCAGAATAAAATCTGAAACATGAAACAGTAAAGTATATGTTTAAATCTATCTCTTCATGGGAGAAAAATTAAAAAAAATGTATCATGCAGTTGTGAGATTTCAGGAGGCATTTGAGGTTCTTCATCAGCTAACTTACATAGAAAGGAGAAGTTTTCTTGAATTGAAATCTTAGCATGCAGTAGTACATCTAAACAAAAAGACTACTCAACATACATGAGTACAGTTCATTTTTATTTGACCTAGAATTTCAACAAAAAGAGCTAAAAATGAAATGCTGAGTATTTGAATACTAAATATTTTGGACACAACAATGTCATGCAGCAGTATGCTTTGCAGATGATGTAGGAGGTTGCCCTCACAGTAACTAAGGAGATCATATTTTAGGGATGGTGGCAAGATACTTTTCTTATGGGAAGTCATTTTAAGTTTTCTTCTGCAGGCTTTCTCTGAAAAATGTGTTGAAGAAGTAGGTAGAAGCTGTATTTGGTATCAGTTTGGTGCCTGCGTCTTCCCTGCTGAGCGAGTTACCATTATAGATCCAATTATTTATTCCTGGGTTTTTACTGTCTTTTTGGATATGGACTTATGTCTTTACTTCAAAGGGGACTTATTTCTGTATATATTTTATATTTATTCTTATATATATACACATGCACACAGACATATATATGTCTCCAGATATGCATCTATTTTGGGCAGTTTTGGATATTCTAGAGAAGGTATAAATGATAAGAGTTTGGTAGGAAAATACTGAATGGATCATTATTATGCTGAAAATGCAGTTAAAAGCCAAAGCTTATTTAAAGATACCATAAGCATGTCATCTATTATTTCTCTGCTGAAAGAACTTTAGTCTACTTCCACAGTTTGCATTGATTTTACTCAGGCTTAAAACATTCAATTTTGATTCCATGTCAAATGGTATATTAGGAGGTTCTATAAAAAGAAATGATTTGCTTAACATTTTGTAATTAATTATAAGTCCCTGATACAGCACCCTTAAATTGAACGTTTTATGTTAGATCTTCTGTTATTCTTTAGAGCTCCTGCCTATATTTATAGGGGCACAATTTGACAAGTATTACAGAGTCTGAGCTATCTGTATGTTATCACATCAAATTGTAGACCTAAACCTTTATTATACACTTTCAGCCTCTTTCCTATAAGTAAACTGCTTATTGCTAACCTTCAAGATCAAATTTTTCTGTAGAGCTCATGGCAGCAGGATGGCAAAATGAATAGCTTGACTTGACCATGCCAAGGTGTGTTAACCCAACACGAGCCTCACTGCAACCTTTCCTTGACACGTTTTGCCACCTTCTATCTAGACTGAAAAAGCTAGAGATGTGTCCTAGCTGTCTTCAGGGCTATTAAACTCTCTGTCAATGTTATTAATATATGGCAAGATGCTTGGTGAATGTAAAGGACTGAAATGTGTCCACTTTATTTAAAATAATGGCTGGGTCATTGGCTTTGCCTAATCATAGCGTGAATTGGCCCAAGCTTTATTAGATCACACAAAATCCCCAATATATACAGTTTACAGGCTATGTGATTCGAATGCGCAGGGTCATACACAGACAAGTTCACTGGGAGAAAGATCTTCAGGGCTGTTAAATGTGGTGATAATGTTACAGCTTGTGAATTAAATATAAACACCATTTATAAAAGAAGTATTTCCCTATTTGTCCAGTTTCCTGAAGTGTTCACTGGTAGGCTTGCTGTCAGGGAGAACATCCTGGGTGTGCTGCTCACTACACAATACAGTTACACTACCCAAGACAAGTGGAGACAAGGCAGTGAGGTCAGGACTGATACAAACACTGTCTTCAATCTCTGTAGCTACTTTTGGAAAACAGATGCATTGCTACTGTCTGTGAAGTGGATCATTGCACTGGACTAGTGGATTGTTTGTGTTGAGTATAAATGGAATCCTTCCCTCTCAACAAAATGTAACGCAGGGCAGCCATCTACCAGCACTTTTTCTGTGTGCCTATAAGTCATGCTGTCTTTATTTACATTACCGTCTCCATCTTTCTTTACTTTTTCCATAAGATGTGATTAAGAGAGCTTAAAATAAATTCCTTAACATAAATAAAAGATTTTCTTCCATTGACTTCAAGTAAGAAGGGCTAGGTCTGAGTATAAGCTGATAGTCTCTCTTGTAGAGCAATGGGAATGTTGTCCTTCAGCACTGAACTACCCCGTCACCCCTAGAGGTCCTTCCAAACCAAGACTGACGTTGAAAGAGCCACTGGGTAACTGTCAGCTTTGCCTAGGAAACTTCTGTGCTCTCTGTTCTATAAATAAACAGAAGACTTCTGTCTCCTGAACTTAGGAAAAATATCATGAAACTGGCTTTAAAGGAAACATTAGCAGAAGAAGGTGTCTGTTAGAAGAAAAAGAAATCCACAAGTGTGTGCAAGAACAGCTTTTACAAAAAAGTGTATTGAAGATAACAATAATTACAAACATTTGCACTAATCCAATTTTTCTCTGTGTGGTTCTTCATACCCTTTTAAAACCTGTTAATATTAGGTAGACATAAACAAAGAGGAAACATTTTCGGATTAGATCTTTATGGACTACAAAGCAGTTACAGATTCTGTAAGCATTGCCATAAAAATGTTCTGAAAACCATAAGCCACTGATATTCACTGTGCTTAACCATGTATTCAGTTTAATTTAATGGTTGTAAGTTGAATATTTTTCTCAAAACTTAAAAAATTAATTGTTGAATTTCATTTTTGGAATCAGTATTGCTCAGATAATCATATGAATATATCACAGAGGCCAGCTGTTCTTGCTACTGTTGCAAAAGTAATATTTTTATTAGACTTGCGGAAAATTTAATTTCTATTTCATAATGGCATTTCAATTTCATATGCATGACTTGAATCAGTTTATGCTTGGAATACAGTCAGGAAATCTAAAGGGGTTTTGATATTTATTTTGTGTTAGGATCTTTTAAAAATATAAATATAATTTAGCTTCAAATTCTGTTTTAGTCAATCCATACCTTCTTTGCACTCCTTGTACTCCTGTCAATCTTGCAAATTTTTTATTAAGTTCAGAGGTTGAAGCTGAATTTTTAATTGAGAACTGGCTAATTATGCTTCATACGGAGTAGTAAATAAGATATAAGCCCATCTTACATTAAAGACATTGATTTTTGTGTGCTATCAGATTTGATATCGCTTTGCTTGTTTCTTTTGCAGCAATAAAATATAAACAGGTTGTTTTTAAACGATACTGTGTAAAATACAGAGTAGCGGCGCGTATTTAATAGCTACAACTAAGTCAATATTAATCTAGAGTAATTTCCTGTTTTTCAACTACCACAACACAATGCTGAATTGAAGTCTTTGTCTTTGTGGTGGTTCAGTGAAATATTTAATAAAAATATAATTTCAGAACACCATTTGACAATTTTTTGTTGTGTCACTAGGAGTTGCAGAGTTCTTACAGGCAGATTAAGACTTCTGTTTACGCTCAAACAGGAAATTTAAGTAGCAGTATGGTAGCATCCTCTTTGGTGCTGAGGCTGATAAATTCATGCTTCTTGCTAATCATCTAAAATTTTTGCTTCATTTTAAAAATCATAACACCTCAATTTAAATAATTAAAATTTTTAATGTAAGGGATACAAAATGTAGTAGTGTTTACTTAGCTTTGCAGTAGTTTGACAAGCAGGGTTAATTTTTGATCAGTATAAAGTTTTAAAACATTTAAGATTTCTGACCAGTAGACTAGAGAATAATTAAAAATGTGTCATATGATAAATTAATTTCAATTGTGTAATTATTTCTTATTTGCTTGTACTTAGTTTTAGCAAAATGACCATGGTTAGTATGAAGGTAATATCAAAGTACAATGTCAAAATGTTGTAGGTGTCACGTGGGTGTACAGAATGACAGAAGCATTATTTTAAATTATGTGTTCTTTCTGAAGGAAGACAACATCTTCTATTCTCCCTACTGGGTAGAAGTGACAGGAGTCATTTTCCATGCAGCCTGCCTGACAGTTGCTGTCAATATCAGAGTACATAGCTAGAGGCTGAATTAGAGGCACAGTTACATCAGTGTTGCTGGACAACTGCTGCTTTGTTCAAAAGTTCGTGTGGCATTTCACCTTTTTTTTCCTTCATTTAAGAATTTTGAAATCAGGTACAAGTATGACAGGTCCAATTTCAAAAGATTCAGCCAGTGGTGTTTTTCTGAAATCAAATCTAGATGGATTTTTCAAGATGTTACAATACAAAAAACAGAAGAAGTCCAACATCTTCATCAGGCATGTTTCAATCAACTCAATTCTGTTTGAATGACACTACTTTCTTTATGTCAGAGTACAAAACTCTCTCATATAGTCTAACGACTAAAAAACATTTAAATGAATCTTTTCAATTCTGTAATATCAACACCTGCCATGCAAGTTTGCTTATAGAGGGCAACAATTTTTATAATTTTATGTGGTTTAATGCAATTTACGCATCTGCATCCATATTTGGAGTTGCTAAACAATAGTGCAGCTCCCAACTTGAATAATGAGGTTTTATGATGCCTTCAAAAATTGACAAGGTGAAGGTCCTTTCTGCTTTCAGTGCTATGAACATAATGAATACAGCTGGTATACTTCCTCTGCTTCAAGAGGTGACACACGGCTTATATACAGCAGGGATGACTTTGGGGAGAATGTAAATATAATGACTCCTGTATTTCTTGCCAGTGCTATAGAATTGGCCATTAGATGCTTTCTAAGGACTGAGATCATCTCAGTTGCAAGTTGGTAATACCTGAAGCATGAGAGAACTGGAGTAAAGTATGTCTGAGTGGGAATCCTTTATTGCCTTCAGGGGATTTCTGGACCATTCACCATTTGCTTTAGGAGATGCTTTTACTACTGACTTTGGAAATTCACTCCTTATACAGAAAAATAATCTCAGAAATGCTGTTAGATAAATTTGTGTTGAATTCTGAGACTGCCTGCAAATCCATTTAAGCTGCTTTCCTTCTTGAATGTTTACGAATGATTTTTTAAAAGAACATCCTTCATTTTTTTTCTTCTTCACACGTTATTCATTTTGTCTATTTATATGGTGCCTTTGCAAACTGACAGCCTCCAAAGCTGGCTAATTTGTCAGCATGATGACAGTTCATAGTCTAGCCAGGTCAGTCAAGAGCAGGCCCAAAAGGAACAATTTGTCCGCTGAACCATGAGAACTGAGGGGTTATGAATTAGATAGAAACTCTCCAGGAAATTATGGGGGCATTATTAGAGACAGGTCAGCCAGGAATTTGTGCAGTAAACTTTATTGGTAAAAACAGCAGGTAGTATTTTATTTATAAGGGAAGGAGGCCCTTGGGGCAAAAAAATACTTTTCAAGGATACTGTTCTCTCTCCCTCCACCTATTTGAGTTTAGATTGGCATCTCAGGAATTAGAGGGCACAAGTCAAAAAAAGCAAGTTATACAGTGTGGTATTAAGAGCAGGCATAGTTATAAGACATTGATTGTAAGATTTAACAAATGTTACAGAAGGGCAACATTAAAACATTAACTCTTCATGATTTTATCAAAACTTTTCCTCAAATGCAACGTAGGAATGCTATTAAACAACAAATTCAAAATGGACATCTTGGGGTTTTATTAACATACTGACTTAAGAGTACTGTCTTCTGCAAGATATCCTGTGAGAGAAAAGCACAGGATAATAACATTTGTATTTTACAGCAGCTAGAACTGGAGCTGTGGTCATAATGTGCTCTGTGCTCATTTTAGATTAAGTGAGAATGACAACTCAACTTCTGACCAGTGTCATGCTTTAAATGAATGTGAATTATAACAGAATAAAAGACTTAAAAAGACTAAGGCTCAAACTCTGGCTACCCAAAAACTTTAATCAGTTTAACTATGTGGTTTTGAAGAATTCTGAATTGATGAACATTGTATTTATGTTTATATAAATTAAGTTTCCTTGACTTAGCTTAACTTCTAACTGACTTACAAAGTATATATTGTCTGTGGCATACGTAGCTGTATATACTTATTAAAGCCCCTATCTATTGTGAGAATAGTGCAACATAGGATGAAAATCCAGAATTTTTATATACTTCTGTGGGAAAACAGTATTTAAAGCATAGCTTAATCAGTAGCTCCTGGCACTTGACCTGTTAGGAAATTTCCCTTCAAAATGCTTTCTCCCTCACTGTCCTGTAATTTCTCTGTACCAGGCACTACTGGGTCCTTTTTCATTAGTCTTTGGCAGCTGTGAGATACATGCTCATTATGTTACTCACTGGCATCACTAGGACTGTGTGCAGTTACCAGTAATATGATGGCTGCCATGGACACATCACAAAACTGAGATTTTTGAATGGGAAGCAAAAAATACGTATTTTTTTGTGACTAGAATTACAACCCTAATTTCATCTGACTAGGTTGTGCAATGTACTCATCTGCATTTAATCCAGACAACCTATGCATTCTCTACAGTCAAAGAATATCAAGTCTTTGGTTGGAAATACTATCATCCTAAATTCTTTGAATTGCTACAACCAAATGAAGCACATGACTCATAATGTAGAATAATCTGTTCTCTTCCATTGACTTTCCCTCTCAGGGCAAAATAGCTAAATCTGTTGAGTTGCCTACATTTTAGAAAGCCTATATCCCACTGTTACATGTATTGAGCTAAATGAGTCTTATTCATTTCAGCTAGTCACCAGTAGTTATTTGAAAGATTTTAGAAGAATATGGTATATATGTTTCTTCATTATTTAATTACTGAGAAAACATGAGTTGTGGTATCAGAAATTCCATGAGAGTTGAACCTCAGTTAGAAAAATTCCAAATAAAAGCAAAAACAAATGCCAGAATTTAAATGTTGGTCTTCAAAACAAGATAAAAAAAAAAAAAAAAGAATAAAGGAAAAAGTTTTAATGAAAATAAAACCCAAAGTTTTGTAATACTTTTGCTGCCTGGTGGAAAGCTGACCAGATCAGTGGAGAAACTCCTGGGACAGAGTCATGTTGCCTAATTTAGACAACTGTCATCTATATCTGCACTAGTCTCTCTAGATTCTGTTTGTATTTAATGAAGAAAAAGTAGGTGGTTTTACTTCGCTATCATCCTAAATCTTTATATGCCTGTCTTAGGATGACACGAATATCACTCTGCTGTTTTGGCTCGTTGGTTATAAAGAGAATCTTGATACCTAGCTCAAATGGCCTCATGCCTGCAAAATTCAGTGGCTATTAGTGCATCTGCTTCTTTATTGTGCTGTCCTGCACTTTATTCTAACCTGTTTTGAGGAAGTAAACATAAACTCTTCATTTCTGGGCATGGAAAATGTTCACAGGAAGACAAAATTGCTTATCCTAAAATTAAATTTATGGAGATCTCAAAAAAAAAAAATTCCACAAAAAAAGGGAAAAAGTACTGAGTTGAACTACATAAACCAGATGTTTTCAGTGTTGCTACTCTTTGTAACAGATTCCAAGAAAAGGGGAAATTAAAGATATACGGAGTTCAAATTGTTCTTGACACGGAGCAATGCAGAACATATAAGCAGAGTCAAGGCTTTCCCATAGGAACATTGGTCTGGCTTAGATTTTCCAATAATGACTTCTGGACCAGAAGGATTTCTACAAGCACCTTAGTGCATGCCATCTAAAGACTGCACTGACTGTGGATCAGTACAGTCTGTAAATAAGTTGATTCTGTGTTCTTAACTTATGAAAGTATAATAGGTACCATGTCTGGGACATGAATAAGGGTAGGAGAGGAATGTAGTAGCAGTGTAATTCATTCTGAAACGAAGATGGGAAAAAATAGGGAAAAAGTGAGCAGAGGTAATGCAGACGAGACATGAATATAAATTTGATATACTTGGGACCATACAATTTACATATTTCCTAAACAAAAATTTCCAAGGCAAGAGAGAAATTAAGGAGAATATACAATCTTTCTTTAAATCTGGTATGCTTGGACCTTTATAGTATTATTATAGTATTATTTACATCATAAAAATACAATACATAAATGAGAAAATTATATAACACAAGTGGTGACTGTTTTATAAGTAGCATCAGAAAAAGTGACCAGAAGACGAGAGATTTGTTCTTATCCATTCAGAATAGAAGCTGAATGTGAAACTCTTTACCTTAGCAGGTTTTCTTATCTGATGAGAGCTGACTCAGTTGTGTTCTGAACATTTGAGCAGGTTATGGAACAGATTTCTTGGGTCTTTCAGTTGTGTCCCTGCCAACTTTCAACCACATCAAATTCTTTCCAGTCGCTTATATTCACGTATTTACCACATATTTTAAAACCTGGCAGGCTGAAATTCAACTTGCAAATCAAAATTCCTGAATTTAGATAGTTACTTGAGATGTAGATGTCTAATCACTAGTGTGTGGAAACAGGGCTTGACATGGTTGCCTAAATGTAGGTATCTGATGTCATTTTACTCACCACTGCCATTCTAGCAAGAAGTCCTTTGTTGCATCTGTCATGCATCTGTCTCGGATACCCCAGGACATCTCAAGTGGTACTAGATGACTACATTTAGGAAGTAGGTATGATTTGTTTATTATGGCAGTGGAACTTGTGTTGACCAAACCGTGATGTCTACTTAAGAGTGAACTAAATGTCTCTCTTGGCTGGATTTTTTCAGGTCTTGATTCTGTAATCAGTCTCTCTGGTTGTGTAAGGAGGGGAGCTCATATGCTGTTGCTGTGAACATCAGAAAAGTTGGGCAAACCTTTTTCAAATGTAAAATGTTGCAAGTGGAATCTTGGCAGATAAGTTCTCTGTGCTCTCTTACTTGATAATAAATTGTCATCCATGATAGCCAGTAAAGCTCTTCTTGTCACATGTACTAATCTGAAATCAGCTGGTTCTAGATCTGTCACGTTGATTTGAGTGTAGTGAGTTTGTAGCTTCAATGTAGTTAGTGTGGCAAGAAAAGGCAATTGGATAATGGGGGTTTTATGGCTTAGACAGTTTATAGCTAGAATGATATTATTATGTAGCTGACTTTCCTTTATGTATTTGAAAGGAGAGAATGAATATCAGAGATTGAGGTATTCTATACTGCTGAGCAGAATGCACAGTTTATTTAATGCCTTATTTAAGGCATTACATGTAAAGATGCAGATACAGCTTAAGTGAATCATAATGTGTGATAGGAAGACATGTAGTATGTTTGCATTTATGTATGTTGTACAGACTGGATTAATTGCTTAGAGCAGTAAGGACATATATCCATAGTATAGCCTATGAAATCCACTCCCTGGAGTAGATTCAGAAACCCTTTGGTTGAATTAATAGTAAAGGATGTTATGACTCATTTTTGAGCAACTGTTATACTCAGTGTCGGGCAGAGGCCAAGGACTTGAGTAATGAGGTCTCAAAAATGTCAAACGTTCAAGAATAGCTACTTTCTATTATTGAAAGGAAATGTGCAAGTTGAAATTACTTCTTATAGTTGCTGGGCAGTTTGAGCTCATGTAAATATGGCTAAGTAGGCACTAGCAACAGAATTACATAATCAAAATTCCTAATGTCTGTATTGCAAGCTAAATGCATTTTATTAATTCACATATTTTTAAGGTTCCTTGCATCAAAAGAAGAATAATTCTAGTACTGTCAGCTTCCTCATCATTCCTTCCTCATTATATGATAAGTATGCAGAATTCTTTACAAGATCTGCAGAACAGGGAGTTCAAAGCTGTTGTGGGTTAGCTGTGGTCAGCAGCTCAGCCCCACACAGCAGCTCACTCACTCCCCCACAGTGGGATGGGAGAAAGAATCAGCAGGGTAAAAGTGGGAAAATTCCCGGGTTCAGATAAAGACAGTTTACTAGGTCAAGCTAAAACTGCACGTTCAAGAAAAACAAAACAAGGAATTCATGCAAATGTCGTAACACCGAACAGCCCTCCCTTCCTTCTTCTTCCCCCAGCTTTATGTGCTGAGCATGACATCCTGTGGTATGGAATATCCCTTTGGTCAGTTGGGGTCAGCTCCCAACTTCTTGTGCACTCCCAGCCTACTCACTGGTGAGTCAGTGTGAGAAGCAGAGAGGGCAGCACTGTTCAGCAATAGTTTACAGCTTTTGGACACTCTGGGGAGCTACGCTTGAGTTAGTCACTGTGGGGCCTCTTCATTGTCTGTAGGAATACATCCAATGAAGTCCATGGTGACTGATTACATAGATACAAAAAGTTCTTCCTAGAAGGCCCTGTGAAGAGACCCTACATTGCCTTAGATGTTTACATTTGCAGTGTAAACACCTAACACTTGGTGAAGTAGCCCATGATTTCTGCTGACGTAGGGTCCCTAGGAATGCAGTGAAGCTCTGCAAGTATACAGCAGACTCTCTATATAAAAAGAGCAATAAAGTAACACTTTCAGTTTTCAGTTTTACCATTTTAACCAATTTAAAAAACCAAAAACAAAACCACAATATTTGTTTGGGATCTTAACTGTTTTGGGATTTTTTTAACTTTCTTATGGTCATTCTAATGCCACTGGAAACTTCGTTAAATCCATACTTTCCTTCTTTATCTCTGCAGTAAGTGAATATTGTGTAAAGCAAGCAAACCATTAAAATGTCAGGACTGTTGTCAAAAAGGCCATCACAGCTTAATGCTCTAATCAAAAAGATTTCTGTTTCCTTAGAAATGAACAACATATACCACCTTCAGCTTCTAACAAGCGCAGTCATGCCAGTTGCCATCAATACACTAAAGATCTATTGCAGATATGTTTCCCTTATTTTTCTCTTTTAACCATATCAATGATAGTGCACTTCTGAGATTCTTCATTTCCTTTCACATTTCATTTGGTCTTTTCCATGTCTGTATAATATTTGCTAAGTGAATGTCCAACTAATTTAATCATGAACTGTGATTGATAAAGTTACCTCTTTACTTGGCCTTTTAAATGCTGTAAAAATAAAATTATTGTGTTTTTCTTTTCCTTTTTCTGTTTTAGTTTATTTAAAAGTATTGCTTATTTGCTACTTTTTACAGACATTGTTCAAGGTGAGCGATCTAACTATATGCAGTAAATATTGACATTCTGTTACATATAGCACATTCTACATGGCTATTAAAAACTTTAATTTCATAACGAGGTAAAAAACTTCACATCTTTAATATTTTCTCTATCTTGAATGGAAAATAATGTCAGCCTAATGACTTTGTTGTAGGCATAACTGAAGAAGCAGCTTAATTCTGAGAGTATTTAGCATTATTGATGTAATTTAGAATAGGATTTAATGTAATATGTAGATGGTAAAACCACAGATAACTGCAGCTAATCAGAGGACTGTGCACTTCAGCCAGCTTTTCCTCTGTTGAAAAATTTACTTTCCAAGTTTTAGCAAATAACTTTACTAAAGAAAGAAAGAGTTGTTTGGGTCACAATTTAATAAATTATTTGAACATTTCGATTAGGAAGTTAATGAGACTTAAACATGTCTTCAAAAATAAACTCATGTATAAATACATTGCAAAGTACAGTAGAGCAGAAGGATTGAGAGAGATTCTCTCTTTCAGAGATAATCCATTCTTTCAAATGGTGGCTCATTCTTCCCAGTTTGAATGTTTATGGAAGCTGATAAGTATGATAATTTCTTTGACCTCATTGACATGGGATAATCAGCTGAAATACTACCAGCTTGTTTCTCTTAAGTTTTGAATTCCTGAGGCTCAATTTTCTGCTGAGGTCACTTGACTAGAGATGTTGCATTGTAAAAATATGTTGGAATAAAGATACAACATTCTTATCATGTATTGTACAGCAAAGAGTGAATATAATGCTATTTTTTTAGCCTTCAGAGCTATTGAATGGAGAAATATATCATTTCATGGTCAATTTTACATATCGTTAAGTGGTTTCTACATATGTATTTTTCTGTGCAGGTCAACTTCTACGTAAGGGTGAAGGCAATTTATACCCTTGGACACAGCTTATCTCTGATTGCTCTTACAACAGGAAGTATAATTCTTTGCCTTTTCAGGTATGTGTTTTTCAGGAGTAACGGTTTTAACTGTTGTCCAGTTGCTTAGGCATTTAGAAAATACATTGGTTATACACTTTCTCCAGTTATATATTGGTTATATACATTTCTCAATTAAACAGCTGACAATAATGTGATGCTAACTTGATTTTTGCAAGCACCAGTGATACTAAAAAATTTCAAAGCACTTTACAAATTTGCTGACATTACAGCCCATGTAAGAAAGAATAGTAATTTAGGAATGGATTATATAAAGCATTTTTCTATCTTGAATATTAAAATTGACATCTTGAATTGCTCTTGAAAATTAGTAAGATGCAGGTCTCAACACTGGACAAGTGGGCAGCCACTTGCAGAAGCTTCTGAGTGGTCTCCAGAAGTACTATAATCAAAGGTAATTACTAATTTCTCCAAGTGGGGTTGTAAAGGTATGGATAATTGTGCTGAAGGATAGTGCTCAGTGTGCAGTGGTTTTGTTAGGTAGTGTAAGGAAAGGCAGTACTGTCATTTTTGCGCAATTTCTGAGAGTGATCTGAGACTGAAAGCAATCTCCAGCTGGTGAAAGAAATTGAAAAATGGCTTCTCTCAGTCTCTCCATACGCATAACATCTCCCTGTCTAATAGAATAACCTTTATATCTCCATCATAAACTTCACACAACTTTTCTTTTCCACTCTCCACCAAGAAAAACAAGGCAATGCACCTCTCAGATTTGGTAGAAAAGAAGCACGCGTAATTTGCAGAGGACAGCATGTTGTTTGTCATAGACTCATTTCTCTGTGTCAAATTCTGTAAGCCTTTTAGTCTGCCATCAATTTTTCTCAATATTTAAATATTCAGAGACTATTCAGAGCAGATACATAACCCATAATTATATTTTGGAATATCTTTGAAAAAACTCATGGTCATCTTCTTTCTACCAGCTAGAGGCAGATAGTGCATTTTCAAAACTGCTGAAAACGAGTAACGCATTTAAGACACTGTTACAGACATCTGAATGTTGTCCATCACCAGAGGTCACCTATAACAAACAGATCAAGAATTTCAGAGGCGTACTCAAAACCTTCAACTCCTGTTTAAATGTCCAAGTTGAGAACTCCCCGATCTCTCTGTTGAGTCAGTGGAAAGACCCAGGCTATTTTTCAAGGGTGAACATAAGGTCTTCTAAATCTCTCCTTAAAGAAGCTTGCTTCTCTGTTATCTACAGGGAGTGTAGGGGCCTCCTAACATACTGGGTTGAATTAGGAATCCAAATAAGCTGTAAAAATGCCCTGTTCAGTTTATAGTTTCTCAAGCATGTAGCAAGCAGCCAGTTATTAGGGAAGGCTGCAGCTGAAGCAGTTGTAAATTAACAATGATAATGTTCATAAAGATCAGTCCCTCATCCCTGGAACACTTTCAGCTTTGAATGTAACCAGCAAACTTTCTCCTTGCTGTGTTTAAAAAGGAGAGCAAAGAACAAGTCTAAGTGAAACGGTCTAAAGAAGATTTGGTAGCTAAGTAGTGAGTTAAAAATCAAAAGTCACTAATGCAGTAGGGTTGTCAAAATCCTGACTTTGTTCAGCAGGGTTAGGATTTGAACTCTGGATATTAGTAACACAAGAGATTATGAAAATTGTGCATTGCTGGATTTGCATATGTATGTTTCAAATTATATTGCATTTAATCCTGAATATGTGTAGTATTTTTAATGAAAAAAACATGGAATAATGTGGAGTTTAATTTAATTGTAGGTAATGTGTTCACGACAATGAAGTGGAAATTCTTTTTCAAGTATTACGATTTGACTTCTGCAGTCCATTATATATTATTATGTACTGTCTGACAGGACAGATACAGCCTCAGGTCTTTGCATTTTTTCACAGTACCTGCTATAGGCACATGAAAGACAGAACTCTTGGGTGGGGAGAGGGGAGCTGTTTATGAAAGTTTCCATGCAGTTGCAATATTCTGGTTTGCATTTCTTCCAGAGAACTGAACTTGATTTTATTCTTTACAGAAACATTATATGGGTTCCCATTATTAATACCTGTAAAGGACACATTTAGAAGCATTGTAAAAGGAAAGGCTTTTATATCTGGCTAATCTTTTAATCTCAAAACAAAGACATAAAACATGAATATCTATAAATACCTTGCCAGACTAAGCAGATTCCTCACATGGTAGTTTTGTATCTTGAAGTAGTCCTATTAAAGGACTAAGCATGATAGCTTTTGTTTCGCTGTTAAAGAACATAATTTCTTTCTTATTCTGGATCATCAAACATATCTCAAATAAAAATACTTTCTTGTTTACTACCTCCAAAAAGCTAGCTTGACAGCCTTGTATATATCCAACATTTATTATTTCATCTACTGAATGGGATGAAGAACTGAGCATCTAAAGTAGTTAATCAAGAAAAATATTTTCCTCCCATTTTCAGCTTGTGTGTTTCAGCTTGTGTTTCAGCAAAGGACATGCATAGCCACAGAAATCACTGGACTTTTGACAACTGCTTTAACTTCAGTGTATTACTGTGTACTTTGCAAATATGGGGACTAGCAAGATAGATCTCTAGTTTATTTCCCAACACTCACTGTAACTGTCCTTGCCTTAGTAATTTCGGAATGGATTATTTAGTGTTCTTTAGTAAAAATCAAAACATGAAGACTACTTGGAAGCTGCCACTGCACACCACCATAATATCCTATGGCATCTTCCTTCCTTCATTGCTCGTACTTGCTAAAAAGCCCTGGCTTATGTCTTATTTCCAGGTGCAGTTCAAGGTGCTGGTTTTAACAAAAGAAAACAACCCTTTGCAGTTAAGTTTCTGGGGATTTGCTATTAAAAAATATTTTAAATGGAAAGATCTTGAAGGGAATTTTAAGTGAAAAGCCCTCAATTTATACTTCTGTCCCCTGAGCACTCATTCACTTGGAATATTTTATTTGTCATTTGTTTGTCAGGCTTTCACATGGCTGATGCTCTAAAGAGAAGTTTTTCATCTCACTGGGTAGACAGGACAGGCGAGCTAATGTTCTGAATGTATATTTTAGTTGTTCTGAATACACTCGCATCACAGGATGAAAAGCCATTACATATCAAAATGCAGGAGTCAAATAAATATTAAACCAGAAAATAATAGGTGAGAACCTGTCTGAAATACATCCAGGTTAATCAAAGTTTTATTTGCAAGAAACTCACTGGGATGAGTGCACACACACAGAAGGATATAATAACCTATATATAATAGCCTGTGTTTATTGTCAGCTTATGTTCAAATGTGGGAGAAATACCACATTTCTTTGGGATCTTTTGGTCTGTGATCCTGAAAAGGAGTAAGAGATACTTCATTGGTATATTTTGGGCAGCCTGTGATGATGATAAAAGAATGAAGCAAGGCAGCCCTGACAGTGTGAAAGAGGAGGAAAAGGTAGGCTCTTACTCAAGGTTCATATTACTAAGAAATGACCAGAGAGTAATAAGTCTGTTCAAGAGCTTTCTCAAAATCTAAAATGCTTGTTTTTAAATCTCTTCTTAGAAAACTTCATTGTACTCGGAACTACATCCATCTGAACCTGTTCCTCTCTTTTATTCTAAGAGCAATCTCTGTTTTAGTCAAGGATGATATTCTCTATTCCAGCTCCAACACAGCTCACTGTCCAGAGGATCAAACCTCATGGGTAATAAACTTCATTTGCTACCTCATGCAATATTGTTGTGTCACTAAATATTCCTCCCTGATCCTTTTTAATATTTGGGAATACAATGCTGTCAATGTAGGCAGTTCTGTAGAGAGAATAATGACTAGCAAAACAGTCTATTAGAAGTAGCCAGAGAAAGAAGGTTGAAGCACGAGTAAAAGAAGTTAAGGTTGCTTTGCGTGCCCGTGAAGGGACAACATTTGGCTTCCAAAACAAATCATGACAAGCTATAGCTCAGAATAAATATGGCCACTGCATTAATTAGCTGGAAGAGTTATAGGACAAACTAGAATTCCATCAGCTCGGAACGATTAAAGGCAGCTCATCTGGAAATGTTCCAGCAGCTTTACCAGGGGTCCAGAAATTGGACACATATCAAGGTAAGGAGAGAAATGAGTCGGGGAATTAAGTATTTGCAGGAGCTGCCTTTATTAACTCCTCTGTACTTTCTGGCTATGACAGAACTGTTGTCATCTGCATTCTTGACATGTATGTCTGCTGCATTTTTATGCAGCGTGGTTAAAAAACATCCCAAGCCTTGCTATTGATCACTATATGATATTCCACATTCTGTGCAACCATTGTTTCAGTCAAAAGTGCTGCAGAAGAACCCTACAAATATTGGTGAATGCCTTCTGAATTTAATTTACTACAATTTAAGCTTGTGAGAAAAAAATGGAAGGAAGATATCTTTATATTGATGAAGCCATATTGTCCCAAAGTATAAAGTTCTTATCGGTGACTACCAATCTGTATGCATAAATATGTAATCTGGGGTATTTCTAATGAAGACAAATAAGCTCTTATTTAGTAGACCCAAAGCAGGCAAAGTAGTTAGTAGGCAGACTGACAGGGGTAATCAGAAGTTCTAAGGTCCTTGAAACATTAGTCAATGGACTGTTAAGATGCTACTTGTTTTCTGCAATTTCTTTTATTCTCCAGTTATAAGAATAACAAAGCCTCATAATTTCCTATTTGAAGATGTCCTGTTTTGTGGACTGTTGAGTAGTTTCTGTTGAATTATATGTGGGTTGATCTGACGACAGTTTGGCAAGGCTGTTGTGTCTTTCATTGGCTGGATGATACCTTTCTTACATAACAGCTCTCAGGATTTGCCCCATTTGTCACGTGTTTGATGTTCCACAGTTCTGCTGCATGCACAGGTGTTTGAAAGCACACAACTCAGAATGCAATGTAACTAGGTCCTGGATCTGAGTGACACAGAGACATCATTTGGACTAACTCCTTACTGACACCTTTGCTGTTCAGCATCTGGAAGTATAACTGATACAGATTAGCTGCAGGAGGAAGGGAAAATATTTTGATGTGGGGTTCTGGTATGTAAATTGAGACTATTATACAGGAGAGTATTGGAATTTAAATTTTAGACTTTGACTACTAATCTGGTTCTAAGTAGTCATAAGCATAAAAGCAAATTTCAGCTTGCATTTTGACATGTTTAATTTTCTCCGTGTTAAATTTTCTGGCTCATTACTGTTCTGCAGTGGATATCCCTTCAGTGTATGCCAAGTCCAGAGGTAGGATAAGTCTTACCCAATGAGATGACTGAAGTAAGCATTCTCTCTGGGCTTCTGTCTCACACAGAACAGGCAATCTCAATTTGCTTTAAGACTTTGACTGGACGCACCTGTATCTCTTCAGGAGCTGTATAAGGAGCTAGTTGGCTAGTAGGTGGCTATTTTCTGCAGAAATATTGCTTGTAGGCAGCTAAAAGTAAGCAAAATTGATTCAATCCTTTTGGATCTTACTTATCTATATAAGCATGTACACAAGCATAAATATGGGCATGTATATTACTTGGGATGCACTGAAGTGTCTGAGACACTACAAGGGTCTGATTGATAAAAAGTAGTATCTCTAAGAGGTCTGTGCCCTTCTGGCTGAGCCGCTGATGACTGGGGTCCCTGAGGGCATCTCACTTCATAACAGACACCTATGTTTAGGCAGAGGAATCGATCATTAAATGAGTGATTTGTCTACATAGGTATTTGGTGTACTTGGAATTTTATCAGAAACAGTGGAGGTATGAAGGGTATTTAAAATGGAGGAGTAAAGCAGGCAGAAAAGTTTTATTTAGTCCATTTTGTTTAGTCTATTCTGTTCAGCATATTATCACATTTCTCAGCTCAGTCGCAGCAGAAATGTTTTTATGTTCAATTCTTGCATCCCAGATTCCTGATGGGAAGTACCAAAGTAGCAGCAGCCAGCACTGTGGAACATCAGCAGCACAGACATCTGAAAATTAATTCTGAAGAGTAACACACAGACTTTAAGTATACTGGGACTTCATTTTAAGCATTTTGTTAATTAAGAAACACTAAAGCATTTTCCAAAGGGAAAACATAATTTTTAAAAGGCCAATTGACTTTTCCTTCTAAGTCTGCTTATTCATAATGTAAACATATTTTTTACTCAGTTTCCCATTTAGCCTTGAAAAATTCACAAAGCAGTTTCTTTGTTCATTTTTAGTGTTTTATGAAGCCAGCTGGGATTTTAGTATATTTATTAGCCACCTTGTAGATGATCATTTAATCTAATAGCCGTTCATTAACTAACTGTTGCAAATGTTAGCCTTTATTGATAACCGCCACATTTTACAATATTTATGCTATGAAGTTTTTAGAATTTCTGAACTAATTTGCTATGAGAGCCATCTAAGTAATTTTTTATGGTTTATTTTCTTTTTATATGTACAGTAACATTTACAAAGTCTCAGTTTGCTTGACTGAAGAGAAAAATTCTGCTGGACCTGGGTTACTAGTATTACATGGAGAGTTAAGCGCTATAGGATATATTAATAGCAGAACAATACAGCATCTTTCCTGCAACAGCTTTGATCCCTATTCTCATATTTCAGGTGGGCTGCAAAGCTATTTTGGTGTTTTTTCAGTATGGTGTTATGGCAAACTTTTACTGGCTCTTAGTTGAAGGACTTTACCTCCACATCCTCCTTGTGCTAATATTCTCCCCCAACAGACACTTCACAATCTACCTGCTGATTGGATGGGGTAAGAACTTAAAACATCTTCCAATAATATTCTTTTTTTTCTGTGTGACTGTATTAGTCAGGTTCATTGTTTCATGCCAAGATAGTCATGCCATTTCTGCTGGATAACTCCTCAGACTCACTGGTTCCTCAGTTGAGCTGCTGTGCCATGGGCAAGGGCAGGCACAAAACTCCTGAAGCATAACTGCAGGCTTACTCCTCGGCATGATTCTAACCCGTGCCAGTTAGCACAATGCCCATGGGTTGTTCAGGAGATGGAATGGTGCCACCACAAAACATGATTCAATCCATCCTAATTTAGGAAGAGGAAAAAGAAGGCTTAGCTGCACAGCCACAGGCTATGCTATATGGTTTGCATTTTAGAAAAGTCCAGTAATACTGTCCACCTGGTTTTAAATACACGGATTCACTTCATTTACAGAAAGTGCGGTATTTATATGGAGCACTTTAAAACTTCCAGTAATAGGTTGTCGTAAAACATTTAGGTATTGCTGGGAAAAGGGAATAAACCAGTGTGTGGGAATGGTTCCTTATGCAATGATTTACTCTTTGGTTTTATATTGTAGTCCTTGGAAGTGCATTGGGAATGCGTAACTTGCGTTTGTCTCCATAAAGGTCACTCTAACAACTTGAAAGAAATCTAAGAAAGGCGTGTTCTTTGTGTATTGGTCATTATGACTACATTTTATAAGAAATAAACCCAGTTCCCAGCAGTCTTTGTTTGTAATACGTTGCTTGAATCACGTAGCTCATCAGATGGGCCTCTCCCTCCGTTCACTGAACTGTTTATTATATTCTGCATATTTGGAGAAGAATAGCTTATTTGCAGTCTGAATTTATTTATTTATTTATTTGTTTGTTTATTGTGGACTTACATTTTTGTGATCAACCTCTAAACCTCTTTGGGATTTTTCAGGAATTCCTACCATATTTATTATTACATGGACAGTGACACGGATCATTTTAGAGGACACTGGGTAAGTGTGTGTGGGAGAAAATGCTTAAAGCCTCTAACTGTGCCAGTACAATCCTTGCCTTTGATATGGTGGTCTTCACACAAAGGTAGTTTGCTGTTCTGAAGAGGAGGAGCATGGGGTTGAAATTTCAGATGTGGAAAAAAAGGAAGAGGTGTTTAGGAGCTCTTCAGCACGCTGTTTATACTTGCTGTTTATTTGAAAAGCTGTAAAGGCAGGAGAGGGCAGGGATAGGTTATGACTAATGTTAACTTATATAACTTATGCTAATGGGTCTCGGGACCCACATTGAGATTCTCTGCCTTGGAAGTCAAAATAATACTTAAAAAAGCAGTGGGTGTCCTTGGGTTCAGTGCTGCAATATACTGCAGTAGGATGATGGGCATTCTAACTTGCTATCCAGAAACCCAAAAGATTGAAATCTAGATAACTTTGGGTATATCTAAATGACATTCCCAGAAGTGAAGCAATGTGATGTAAACATACATAAGATGGCCATAGTCAGGTAAAACTATAACTAGCTAGAGCTAGGCGTGGCTCTTGGCATGGGAAGGGGAACTGAGATAAGAATTTTGTATGAAGATCAGACTTGCTGCTCCTGCTGGCCCCAAGGAGTGGGAGGGCATTCCTAGCTAGTGAGACAAACACTTTTCACATCCCCTTTTTTCTACCTGACTAATATTTTTCATTTGATTCTGTAAATAAACTGAAAAATCATGTCCTACATGATTTCTAAGTTTTCTTTGCAAGACCTCTAACATGTAAACCGAAGGCTACTCTTTTCTTTTGTCATTATGATCACAGAGGAACTCTGAAGGGTATTGCCCTTGCTTAAAAGCAATCTTTCAGAGCAGTTATTCTCAGAGTACTTGGACCAAAATTGCTGAGCACACAGTGAAAATTAGATTGTCAGTTTTTCAAAGTTTCAGGTTCAGTCTCACATTTTCCTAGACCACTTCCAGACATCTAAAACCTAGATGTTCTATATAATATATATTCCCATAACCAAGGAATTATGTCATTTCAGTTGTATCTGTCAGTTGCTTTAGATCTTCCTGCTACTCAGAGGCTCTTGTTAAGTGCTGATTGGAGAAGTGTCCTTACGAAAAGTGAAACTAAGCTTGGTTTCCCTAAAGGCCAATGTCCTGCATGGTGTTTAATGGTACAGTATAGTGTGCCTGATGTTTAGGCTGATTGGAATATGCATATTAAAACTAGGGCGGTAAAATTAAAAGCAGAAAAAGACTGAATGCCAAATTCTAGGCTAGAAAGGCATTATTTTAGTGTGATTTGATTTGTATGTAAGAAATACTTCTCCGGATAGGTCTCACTTGCCAGATGATATTAATGTCAACATCATTTTCCCTCTTGTCTTTTTTTTTTCATAGTTGCTGGGATACAAATGAGCATGGTGGTCCCTGGTGGGTTATACGAATACCGATTTTAATTTCTATTATAGTAAGTAAACTTTGAAGCATGAATTACAGATCAGTACAGCATTGTGCAGTGCATATAGCCATTATTCTTTACTGCTAGTTGCAGATAGACAAGAATTCTGTTTTAACAAAAAAATAATTATGTTGTAGGAGAAATGTTAAAACAGATGCCAAGGACATTAAAATTTGTTGCCTTCAAGATTTATCTGCCTCCTATTAAATGAGCAGTTGCTTTTATTTGTATGTTGTTATTTCTTTAACATCTCTCCTGTTTATGAGCCTGAAGGAAGCAAAAATCTAATTACATTTTTCAATGAATTGCAGATTTGATTTGGCCTGTAAATAGATAGCTCTGCAATTGAAAATCTGATATTACTGCAGCCATTAAAAACTGTGGTTGCGTATATCTTTCTCTAATTGGTAGCCTACTGAAATATATATTGAACATGAAGTACTTGCAAAAGAATAGCTTTTGAGAATTTTTCATGGGGCTTTTCTTATGTGGAACTCACTAGAATTACTGGAGTGGCATGATAAAATTCCTGTTCACTGTGATGATTGTGTAATTAACTTTGGGCATAATATACTATGGCTATGTGTCCATTTCTGAAAACAGTTACAGTGCAAATTAATACATTAACACTTTAGTTAGAAAAATTAGGACATTATTTCCTGTCATCTTCATCGGTGTCAATCCCACAGCTTTTAAAGAGAAAGCAGAGTAGGCATATTTGTGAAATGACATAAGGTAAGGACTCACAGAAAAGATGTTTTATGACATGAAGAAATGAGCATGCGGCAGAACTATAGCATGAAGGGAATTTGTGTACCTCAAAGAAGCTGGAGAGTGGGGATGGTCCAGAGTGAAGAAAATATGCTGAAAAATTAAAACAAACCACCCGGTGTTTACAGAAAGATGAAAGTCTATTCTCTGGATGTTCAATTTAAACAGATATCTGGGAGACAGCTGAGCCTTCATGTGCCAGTAACCAGGGCTGCTCCAAAGAAGTCCTAGACCTGGAAATGGAAGTTATCCAACTGCTCATTGTCAGACTTGAATTGCAGCTGGATCTTAGCAAACACTAGAAATTGAGTTGTGAGTTAAGAAAAAGGAGTAGTGATCAGTCATCAAAATCCAGTGTATCTCAAAACATGGACCAGAGTCACTGTTTGAGGATGAAGAACAATGGCAGTGAGACTTAGGATCTACTGAATTTTATACTTCAGTTTTCTAGATTGATCAGGGTCTGATCATAACTTCTTTTATGCAACTGCATTTCTGTGAAATGTGAAATAAAAAATTAATCCTGTTCTATCTCAGAGGGCTGTCATGAGAATTAGACTGCAAGGGTTCAGTTCCTTCAGTGATAACATTTGCATCAACACTCAGATACTTGTGAGAGGCCCATTCCATACTTGATGCGAGTGGACAGATAACCTGTGCAACAATCTTCTCTCTTCCTTAATTTGGACAAAAAATATTAGAAGTCAAGGTGAGAGACAAGAAATGGTCAAAACCGTGTATGGGACTCACATTTTCCCGTGTGCTTCCAGTCATGAATCCACATGGCAATTTAGGAAAATTTCTGACTGCACCAAATCGCATCCACTGTCCCATCCTGCTAGGAAACCTGTCTTTAGCTGAGACTTTGAAAGGAGGGCATTTCTGACAACTGGGGCTTTCAAAGCCTTTTGCCAGACAGACTAGAACTGGTGGCCATGCAGAGGTGCACTGTGTGTAACAAACGCAGTGAGGCAGAAGACAGACAATAGGTTTAAGAGTGTAGAGCCTGATGTGTTCTGGCAGGAGGTACACAACACCCACTGCTGCTGAGTTCATTTGTCTGACTTGATAAGCGGTTCTTTGTGATGCGTATTGAGTGTAAGTCAGAAATCACCATTATTTTTGTTTTCTCTGCAGGTGAATTTTATACTTTTCATCAGTATTATAAGAATCTTACTTCAGAAGTTAAGATCCCCAGATGTTGGAGGAAATGACCAGTCACAGTACAAGTGAGTCATCTCTTTAGATACTATATACAGAACCAAAATAATCTCTGTGAGATTTCCTCCGCTGAAAACGTCTACCAACAATTGCTGTGATACTATAATTACATTTAATTCAGAAGTACTTTTAGATGTGGTTTGATAAAGATCTTGTCACTATGCTGAAGCAGATATTAACAGAATGTTTTATTGTCAAACACTAAAGGCATTAAAAAGATGAAATTTCATAAAGACCAACAAGCTATTCTTGAATTTGAGTTTAATCCATGAACGAATATGCTGATACAAAAAGTATGGAGAGTAATTTAATTATTTCAATGTATAAATAATAGCTATAATGTTTATATAAATATATAAAGATACTGAAATAATTATATAAATAATATATTATTATAATATATAAATATATACATAAGAGAAATAATATATTTAAACAATGTACACATTTCAACATAACAAAAGTTTCAAGATCAAAACACTTTGCTTTAACTGCCTTTAAATTTGTTTTAAGTTATTTTTCTTTTTCATATATTTCAATGACAAAAGCTTACATGAATGGTGAATATTCAAACCGATGCATGTAGCCTTTGAAAATGTTCTCTTAGATATCAACTTTTCTTCGTTTAAAAAGATACTGAATTCCTGTCCTAAATGCAGGTGAAACATGGTGTGCTAAACTAAAGCATATCTTTAAAGGCAAGAGAATGAGGACCTGAAGTGTTTGGTAAACAACCTGACACATTTGTTGCAAACAGTGAAGAATTCTGATGCTCCTCAGAAATGACACCAAAACTACATTGACAGAAGCCTTTGCTTCATAGAACTACCAGGGTCCTTTTTTTTTGTGTTTGCTTCTTGAAATATCTAATTCAAGAGAGGCCCTACAGCCTTCTACCTGCTTTTGAAAGAGTGCAAAGTGAGCAAGGTCAAGTATAGCATGGAATTGCACATGGTAATTTATTGTGTTACTCTGTGGCTAATCTCATAGCAAGCTTGGAAGGAAAACAGTTTGCAGTGAATGACTTTTACCAAGAATGTTTATAAATCTGAAGTCATACGAGGTTTATGTAAATGACCTTTCATCAGGTTCTTATCTTAGTAAAACAAGAGCTTATCATTAAACTCCAGCTTCTTCTCTTTTATTTACCAGGAGACTTGCAAAATCCACATTGTTGCTTATTCCATTATTTGGAGTTCACTACACAGTGTTTGTTCTGTTTCCTGACCGCAGTTCCAATACTTACAAAATAATCTTTGAGTTGTGTTTGGGATCTTTTCAGGTAAATTTTTGAAGTTTTTATTCAAAAGAAGTTTTATTCACCTGGGTTTGTGCTGCCTACTAACTAAGGACCATTGTCTCTTTCCAGGGGCTGATTGTTGCAGTCCTGTATTGTTTTTTGAACAGTGAAGTAAGTCTCACTTTCACTACTGAGGATGTTAAATATTGTTTTCAGTAAATGTATGACTTGCAGATACAAGGGGATGAAAAATTGGATATGAGCTGTCAATGTGCACTTGCAGCTGAGAAAACCTATTGCACCCAGTGTCAAAAGAAGTGTGGCCAGCAGGTCAAGAGAGGTGGTTGTCCTCAGTACAGGAATGACTTGGACCTGTTAGAGTGAGTCCAAAGGAGGGACACAAAAATTGTTAGAAGGCTGGAACATGTCACCTGTGAAGAGAGGTAGAGAGTTGTGATTGTTCAGCCTGGAGAATAGAAGGCTCTGGGAAGACCTTTATTGCAGCCTCTCAGTATAAAAAGGGCAGATTAAAAGGAAGATGAGAAAGTCTTTTTAGCAGGGCCTGTAGGGACAGGACAAGTGGTAATGGTTCTAAACTGAAAGATGGTAATTTATGTGTCATGTAAGGTAGAAATTTTTTCTATGAGGGTGATAGAGACACTGGAACAGGTTGAAGTTGTGTGTACTCCATCACTGGGAGCATTCAGTAATACATTGGAAGGGGCTTTGAGCAACCTGATGTAGTGGAAGGTGTCCCTGCCTGTGTCAGAGGGGTTGGACTAGATGATCTTTGAAAGTCCCTACCAACCTAAACCATTCTATGATTCTCTTCCTAGAGGTCCCCATTTGACAATCAGGAATCATGGAAAAGTTCCTCGCATGAAAGAACATTTTCAGCTCATCTTGTGCATTTTCTTTATAACACAGGTGCAAGGGGAGCTGAAAAGGAAGTGGCGGAGTTTGTGCTGGAAGCAGACAGCAGGCAGAGATTACAGACTCCACAGCTCTTCCATTTCTCGGAATGGCTCAGAAAGTGTTTCTCAGCTCCACCGGAATTCAAGGGCTCAGTCATTTATGCAGACAGAGACCACCATGATATAAATCAGCTAGGTCCCCCAAAACATGAAAAACTGTGGGATATTTCATTCATTATGCAGCCTGATGTGATATTTTATAAAATGTACAGTTTAGTGCTTTGCTTTTCTACATGTTGGTATTTGGGAAATTGGTTTGTGCAGCTAACCAGTTAATAACAGAGGGACCTACTCCACAGATGTTTTCTGTTTTTTATTAAATGGTATTCATATTAATTCTGATGGTTTTTTGCCATTTACTAGGCAGTTCTATTCAAAACCTCATTTGCTGTAATGGTCTCTTTACCCTCCAGCATGTCTTCAAGATAGATGTGTTCAGTGCAGGCTGATTCGATATGTGTTGAAAAGGTTAATATGGAAAGCAAGAAAATTTCTTACACCTTATTTATACTTAAGGAAACATTTCTTTCCTTAAGGATTAGGAAATTCTTTCCTAATTATGGGAAACTAGATAAAAAATAAAGAAATGTAAGATTATAATTAACCACACTGGGAGTTTAGTGTGCTAATCTGGGAAATCATTAACATTATTTATACAGAGGGGAAAAAGGCAGTACTTCTTGGCTAATTGTATAAATTTCAGAGATTACTTTCTATAGAGTTTGATTTCAATTCCGATGTACCTTTCAGAAGTGCCTAGTTTCATGTTTATGTGCAGAAAGTAGGGCTACCTTTTCAGTCCATACAAAAAAGGCTACTGTGATAGTTTTGATTAAAACATCAGCATTTTCCAGTAGTGCTATTGCAAGCACCAGTTTTTCTCATCTGTTTAAAACGGAAGAGATTTGTGTTGATCTTTTATTAAACAGTTTGCACTCTGAAGAGGTGCTTCCTTGCTACAGCAGTCTGGCATAGGATAAACAGCTTTGGACAGCATATCACCCTTTGAAAGTATCATTTTTATATAATATTTTCATTGGAATACGTCTCTAGAACTACATACTTGGCAGCTAAACCAAGGAATATTTCAATAGATTTACAACTCCCATTTAAGGAATATTGTGAATTCCTTTAGCTTAATTCTATTCTATATCTATCTGAGCTGATTTAAAATTTAGTCCTGACTATGACTCCAGCAAGAAAAAAATTAGAATCCCTAAAAGTTACCATAAAAGGCATAAATAGGAGGAATTCTCAACAATGCCAAGTCTCTTATGTAGCCACTTTGTAAAAAAAAAAAAAAGATGTAGAACTGACAGGTTCTTATAAACAAACACAGAACATTTGCACTCTTTAAAAGAAATAAACCCAGTGATGTTTACTTTTCATGTGACGTTTAGCCATGTCCACTCTAAATAGCAAGTGGGAATAATATATATTTGCATGAGTACCTCTGAAGCATAAAAGCAATTAGCCTGATATTTCAGATAACAGATTGCATGGAGCCAGCAGAATCCAAGGTCCATCGTATTGCCAGGGAAAGGGAAGAACAGCAGCAAGGACATGTCTTGGCAGGCATACATGTACGCTCTTGAAAATATTACCAGTACTGGGAATATTGTTGGCAGCTGCCAAAGTGTTAATGCACCTCTTGGTCTGATTTAATTCAGCTGTTTATCTGTTAAACACAATTTATGTTGATGGGATTACCCTGGAGTGATACAAAGATATGCCAGACCAAAGATAGAAAAGGCCCCATGGTTCACATGAGTACTGCAGAGCAGGTACCTCTGTGAACGTTGCATGACACCAGTCTTTGCAAAGTAGGTATCATCTGAGTTAAGCAATAATTGCTTGATGAATTGTTACTTTGCCAGATGTGACTTTAAAGAGGCTATTGATCACCTCCAGTCATTCAGAATGTTTGCTGCTGTCACTTGGTGAAGTAACTGACATTCTGAAGTAGGCTGCCCAGTGAGAGTCCCAGGGGGTCTAGATATAGGTGCTCTACACATGTGTTTAAACTAAATATATTCACAAAGACTTCAGATTCAGAAACCACTGCTAAACTTTAGTATTTTTCCTGGATCTCTGAACAACTTTATCAACAAACTCTTAATTGCAAATACATGAAGATGCATTGGAGCTTTGAGGGCTTCTCTTATACCTAAACTAAACCCATCTGTGCATTTTGGGCTTCTTTGTCTGAAGTGACATTAGGACTGCTCAACTCCATGAGATACAACATGCAGGATGAACTCTTTTCCCAAAATTTATGGGGTAGAAATGCACACTTGACAAGCATTCAAATATACTCATCTTTATGTTCAAAGGGGGTTCTTGGAGTGAGTTGTCACACAGACAGAATGATGGTATAGAAATAGAGGCTTCAGTCAGTTCCATCAGTCTGTTCTGCACGATGCATCACCAATTATATGTGTTTAAAATTCATTGTATTTGAGAAAAGACTTATCTTTGTTCTAATTAGGTGAGCATGGGGAAAATAATTATTGTAATGATTCCTGGATTATAAACCAGAAAAGCTTAAATCAAAAACCATTTTGAGTTGCAACGAAATGGCATAGTTACCTTTAACAGGGTGCAGATGCATTTGGACTTGATTGGACTTTTCATTTAGGGAGTGATGCTGTATGAGACAATGAAGTTGCACCAGTGGGAGAACATAGATGGTGTCACTGTTTGTAAAGGACTATGTGGCATGTGAAGAATGGCATGCAAGGGAGAGAGGTGCTGCATATGTGTCTCTTTCAAACCAGTGAAAAGTGCAGTACTTTCTAGAACCTTATCCCTCTATTAAAAAACACGGAATCTAAATACAGAAAGTGTTTTCTGTGAGATAGTTTAAATGCATAATGCTTTGTGCAACTATTTTCATGTCAGCAGAGGCCAGAGGGCACTGTGCTCACTTGTTTTTGCTCCCAGAAAATTATGATTTCAAAATAATTTTATGCAAAATTACAGCATTAACCCCATCATCATCTGACTATCAGCTGCCTTTTCGTGCACAAATCCATGTCATATTAAATTGTATGTAAAAGCTGCAAGGCAGTTTGACATATCTAGTGCTTGATACATGTTTTGCATCTTTATGACACCCAGAAACAAGATAGCTTCTCATGGCTTTATCTTTCATTGCATTTTGCACAGGGCTGTGGAGTTAAACACTCCTGCTCTGAGCTGTGGTAGCTCTAAGAGTCAAAAGCACTGTGCAAGAAAACATTTGGCTTTCTGTCATCCTTAAATCTAGTTCTCACTCAGTCCTAGCAGCGTCAGGGGTGGAGGTAGAGGTAGCAAGACCTGGGTATGCTTTCCCAACACAGCCTTGTCACATGATGCTCCTTCCTTTATTCCTTTACTGCCTTTCTCCCTTTGGTTGCATCAAGGCCCAAACAGAGTTGTAAAGTCTTCAGAGGAGGAAATCTGTCTTTTTGTCCTCGCTGAAAAGCCAGTAGCACGTCATGTAAAGTTACTGAACAAGAATGGGAATACAGTTCACTCTCATGCTGAGGTAATTGTTGTATTTCACTTCCCTTGGAGATGCCAGAGCGGTACCATTCATTCTGAGTGACTTTTATCAGCATTACCTGCTGCTGCTGCCTGAGGGACACGGTGACAGATTACTCTCCAGTGGCTAAACATGATCAAAATCTAAATAGCGAGAGTTGACTTCACTTGTCCTCTGCAGAGTCGATTCCAGCTAGGTGCTTGATAAACTCAGATGAAATTCATCTGCCCTAGTTCAGTATCTAAAAGCTGGATGTCTCTGAGCTAAAGACTCCTTTTAAGTGCCTTGTATAGTCATCATAGAGAAATGGGCACTAGCTGAAGACGATTCATCCCATGTTCAGGGGGGGAATCTAAGATAGGTAAACTGAATCACCTTTTTCTCTATACTTACTATAAAATGAGCCCAGGGTAGCTGACTAGTACTTTGATTTCTCACTCTACATCTAAAATTAGGTAAGATAAATCCTTCCAGAAGAGGCCATTCAGTTATCTGGCTGATATTACCCAGATACTCCTTCTTAAGCCAAGCAATGTGGGTTGGCCAACATTACCCTCCAAGAAATGTGCAGGGTGATTCAAGAATTGAGGCAATGGAGGATCCTTCAGTTCATTTGGTAAGGTGTCCCTGTGGTTGACTGCTTGCTGTGATAAAGCCAAGGGCCTTACGTCCTGTTTCGATTTGCCTGGCTTTAGTTACCAACAATTGTTTCTTCTTTTGGGTTACGTGTTGGACTTTTTGTCTTTTGCAGAGGGGTCATCTGTTAAAACAAAGTGCTTTATACTACCAGAATTGTTCTTTATGTGAAGTTTTTTGACTTGGATTTCCCCTCTGAGAAACTAAGCATGTCAAATATTTAAAATCCTGACAGTGAGGCACTTTCTCAAATACTCTTCTTTATTCTCTTCCGTGCCTCATTTCATTCATAATAACTCATACACTCAGTAGCATCTCCTTCATATCCTGATGCACCCCAGAAAAGCTTCCCTCTGCCCTTAACAGGATGAAGGGATAGCAAAAAGTATAGACCCTCAGCAAACCAGAGAATCTGTGTGGGATGGTTAAATGAAATAAGGCATTACCAAGTGAATGTGTCTCACACGCCATATGTAGGGACTAAGATGAGTCATTTACATTATTTATCTCCTATTTTTGTGAGTTCTAAAAACATCTGTTGACTCTGAATTCATTTATTTCAGCAAAGTGATTACGAATAAAGTCCAAACTCACTACAGCAGTTTTTCAGACATCTCTAATGAAAACTAAAGCATTAAATATGTCTGATAAAAAGGAAGAATGAATAAGTAACCTGCAGAGAAAGCTGCTATGTATATAAGGGTTATTGTCCGAGTAATTACTGTCTGTGCATTGTGTTACAGGACATACTTTTACTAACAAAAGTACCTTCACGTTACCATGAGTGCCTATAGAAGCTGTGGGCTGTCAGAACTACCCTGATTTAACTGAATAGCAGAAGTTAGTATGCAGTGCTACTCTGCAGATGGAAAAATATAAATAAAATATGTTCTAAAATGTGTGCCACGGGAGTACATCAGGATAACATTTAAAAGGAGCATACTGTGATGTGGTTTAACCACTCTGTGTTGAGCCTGATTCTGCCCAATAACAACAGTATGTTGTTAAATCTAAGTCAGTAACATTTACATTGTCAGAGAAACCAGTGACTGAAATATCCCAACCTCTTTTATTTCCCAAAGCACTGTAACAAGTATATGATAACCTGCAGCTTTTTTTTTCCTGGCACATTAGTATGAGTATTGCTTTGAAATTCTGTTGTCTTTATGGATAACTTTTTATCTGTCAGATACAGTAAAAATTAAAGATTATGTAAATGAATGTGATTATTTTTTACAAGTGTACAGACTGTGATGTTGTATAGATTAATGTGTGTAAATAGATCTCCTTTTCATACTGTAATTCACTATACCTTTCTTCTGGTTTTGCTCTTTTGTTCATTTCTGTTTTCAGTTTTTAATGTCACATACCTAACAGCCTTCTCTGAGATATGTTATATATAAAGCTGTGAACAAAAAGGTGTTTACATCTTTATGCTATTAGAGATAATAGTAACACCATAGTGGACTGAAGAGGAATCAGAGAATAAAAATTTTAAAAGTTTTGCACAGAAATTCTGGTTTTATATTCTAAAAAAATGTGTAAAATGTTGTGGGTTTTGTACTGATTCAGTGGGACAGAGCCATGCTGAAGGATGTGACTAAGGTAATATTTCACTTTTTGATTCAACAACAGATGTAAGACATTCATGTTAAAGAAAACCAGCTCCCAAGTAAGATACTCCGCTGAGGAAGATGTAGCTTCATGCTACCTGTATTTGCTTACAGGGGTGTGGGAATGGTCCAAACATAGAGCAGAGCCAGGTGATCCTGTGCGTTGTGTGTGTCAGCACCTCCATGGCCAGCATCTATTTTTGTCTTACTACATCTTGTTTAAATTAGTTGTCCAGGTATCTGTCACAAGTACAGTATAATGGAGCTAGAACAAAGGAAAGCTATGAAGTCTTTTCTGTAGAGGGACCATATGTCATGTATTTTTTCCCTAGAAGATATCTATCTATTCATATCATATTCATAGTAGAGGAGGTTTAGGTTGGATAACAGGAAAGATTTCTTCACAGAAAGGGTTGTCAAACATTGGAACAGACTGCCCAGGGATGTGTTGGAGTCACCATTGCTGGAGGTATTTAAAAGGCATGTACATGTGATGCTCAGGGACGTGGTTTAGTGGCGACCTGGCAGTGCTGGGTTAATGGTTGGACTTCATGATCTGAAAGGTCTCTTCCAACCAAAACAATTCTATGATTCTATAAATGTGTCATTTATATTTTTTTAGGGAAACAGATGCGCTCATAAATCAGATTTTCAAAGCTGAAAATGGTCCTCCTGCCTTGGTACCTCAGGGCTCCTCAACAATGTAAATAGAATTGAATTGTATTGCACAGAAAGCAAAAGGCTGAGGCTGCTTCTGCCATGGGAACAGGCACAGGGAAGAAACACTGGAATGAGACTGGCAGTGCTGTGTTGCTGGTGGGGCCAGTGAGGGAGGTGAGTACAGGTGGAGGAGGAGGTGGCACCTCATGGGGCAGTGTACCACCCCTGGCAGCAACACTAAGCAGGGACAAAGGATAGAGTGCCTTTTCGTTGGCTTTCATGGATGAGAGAATCCATCCCCTTCTATATGTACCTATGTGTATCACAGAAGCTACATCACCAAGAGGGCATCTTCTGGCCCTTTGAGAGACCAGAGCTCTCATCCTCTCCCATCTTCTGTGTGTGCCTGTGTGGGGTTTGTACCAGTGTGAACCCTTTTGCAATCATTATTTTGCTGCAGAATACTTCAGTGTCCTTGCCTGCATGCATGTCCTCTTTCCCCCACTGCTAAGTGAGTGGCCCCACACCAGATCACCTTGACATCTGCAGGTGAGCTGCTTTAGGGCTGATGACAGTGACATTCCGAAAGGGGATCAACACAGACCAGGAGGAGGAACTGGGCACTTGGTGAGAGTCCCGAGAGCCTTTGTTCAGGAAAGGCAGCACTCTATGCTGTGAGCTGCTGTCTGCTGTATCAAGGCAGAGTCTGTGTGTGTAGCCTCCCTGCAACGCTGTGTTGTCAGCGTAGTTTGACAGTGACTCTTACCACAGTGACTCCGTGGCAGGATAGAGGTCAGTCCAGTTTGCAGAGGGTATTCCTTGAGCAGCACAATGCTCTTGAGTTAATGCAAAGTGCCAAATAATCAGGCCCTATGTGTCCAACTTAATAAAATAAAATGTTTTCTATTAATTAAGTTCTACTATTTATATTTGACTGTATTTGAATACACTCATCTTTCCTTAACAACTGGAATATATCATGAGCGAGCTGACATGCAATTTAGGCTGAACCATTTAATAAGTAATTATATATTGTATCTAACTAGTTATACATTTTTGACACAGGGAAAACAATATTTTTCTAGTAATATCCAACTGAACATAGTCAGTGCCCTAGGATATTGAAGTAAATATGAATATTGGATTTGGAAGACAAAACGAAGAGTTCTGCTTTATGTTGAAACCCTCCTGTATTTCTGAGCTGGTGCCTTTGTAATTGAGACTGCTCCTCAACACAATCCTGTTAAGCTGTGAAATTCTGTGGTCAGAAGGGCTTTATTTAGCAATAGCCCTCAGCCGCTGCTTAGCCCGCCTTTCCTGCTTACATTTTTCACCTGCTCTTAATTAGTGCCTTGGGCTTTGGCTGCCTGTCTCTGCAGGATATGACAAAACCCCCTGCGAATAATGAGGGAATCAGTAAGCAAATTTATAGCAATGTAATTAATAATAGATCCTGACTGCTAGGGGAGATTTTGTTGTACAGAGCTGTATTCAGGAGAAGAAGTTTGAAAATTAAAATATAATCTAAGTAATAAAGAAAATTGTGCTGTGAAGGATGATTGTGTTTCAGCCAGGTGATGAATTGGACAATTTAATCATTCCTGCAGATGCTAGCTTCTGTTACTCAGATAAGTACCTAAAGCATATGGCCTGTTTTAAAAAAACACTTAACTTGACCTTATTACTCAAGCATAAAAACATGAAGAAAAACAGTTTCCCTCAAATACACAACATCTTTAAAGAATCATTTTCATTTTGCCTGTAAAGACCGTAACATCCTGTTTCTTGGATTAGGACAATAATTTATCAGTTTAGACACTTGAAAGTACCATTTTCTCTTGTAACATACAGAATAGATACTGTTAATGACTTGTTAAAAAATCCTTTAAAAGCCTAGCATGTACCTGGCTCAGGGTATAGCTCTGGTTACTCATCCTAATGCCCCAAATATGAGTTGACCCCAGGCTGGAAGACACAGGCAATATTGGTTTTTTGTCGTTTAGGCCCAGCCCATTTCTATCTAACTTTAAACATCTCAGTGAAGTGTTCTATTTATAAATCCCCTTTCTGGCTGAATGCAGAGCCAAAAATCTAGACTGAGCCCTGGGATATCTCACATCCTGCCCCAAGGGAGGGCTGCACTACGGACCCACCTGCCGCCTGCGAGGGGCTACAGAGGGAGACCCGTGTCCTTGCAGTGCTACCTGCCTGGCTGACCCTCACACACACCTCCCTCTCATTGCCAGTCTGACAGCCTTGTGCTACAGATACCTTGAGATGTTCCCATTCTTTCAACTGCTTTTGCAATCCACATCTTCATTTATACCGAGTGATCACGAGTTCTCTTGCCCCACTCCCATGATACACAGTAGGAAGATATTTACCTTGCAGCCTTCTCTAGCTTCACATCAGTGAAATATTGAATTTATAGCAATGCTTTGGAACAGATTAATGAGGAGAAGGAGGGTTTTATTTAAGAGGATTTATGTTGAGTAACAACTGTTCTTGGATGCACGAGTGTTAGCAGAAGGAAAATTTTATGGTTCTCTTACACGTGTAAATTTTCACCCAAAAGTCAAATATTGACTGGCATTGCATAAACTGAGGCTGGAAGTTAGAAAGTTGTTTATAATTGCCAGAGGAGTGAGGTTTTGAAAAACCCTCATGGCATCTCAGGAAAATTCCACTTCTAGATTCCTGTTTATATGGCTTAGAGAAAGTAAGATGGTATGAGTCTAAAACAGCAGGGGATTAGACCTCATGACCCATGCACTTACACTTCCTACACTCCCATATGACTATGGGATCTTAACTGAATTAATATGTCAAAAATTGTGGTAAGAAATAGGAAAAGTTAGGAAAAAAGCTATAAACTTTTCCAAATCCGAGCATTTAAACACGTAAATGAATCACTGAAATCATTAGGCTTTGATCCTTTGTCAATTGCTATCATAAAACTCTCTATTAATGCTATTTCAGTTGTTTGTTTCAGCTGCAGATTCAGTTTGACATGGCTCCTTTGTTCCTGGGTGAACAGAAACTGCTGTTGACGTAAATACTTTGGAAGAAAATGTGAATGCTATAAAGAGGGTTTTAGTCTAAGTTCATCTTCTCCCTCTTTTGTGCTCTGCATTCATCCATAGCCTAGAAAAGTTCTTCCAATTACCTATTCATATACTGATCCATGAATAGTACAACTGTACTTCTATATATGTTCTCCAAATGTCTGGGCTGAATAGTTTATTTCCTCTGGGTTGTAATTATTCATCTCAGCATTTGGCAATGTTTTTGAGTGGTTTTAACTTCCCTCTTGCAATATGTCTTCAGGTTTGAAAAACAGTGGTTTCTTTGGACAATCTGGATACTGAAGTATTTGGTTGGCTCGCAGAGTGGAAAGCGACTTCTGACCTTCACAACTAACTTGCAATCAACTCCTTTAGCACGTGTTACAAATTCAGATTAACTCAGAATGATAAATTAAAAACACACAGCAAGAGATGTGAAGTTGGGGAATAAAATGGGGCCAAAGCTAGAATCTTACTTTGAGGAAATAAAATTATACTCTAGGAAGACACATGGTTGAAGATGTCCCTGCTTACTACAGGGGAGTTGTACTTGGTGACATTTAAAGGTCCCTTCCAACCCAAACTATTCTATGATACTCTGATTCTAACACTGATTCATCTGCTAAGACAGAAAAGACAAAAGCCTTTCACACCACCAGATCAAGAAATCATTTTTACACAAAATAACAAATAGGGTAATACATTTGGGAGGCATTTAATATAAACCATGATTCTTGGTCTCATCACCAAACTTAAACACTGTGGTATTAACTATGTCAGCTGAAGGATTGTGTTTGCTGTGATTCCCAAAGCCAAAATCGGTAATGGAAAAATAGCATTCTCTAAGCTTTCATAAGGCTTGCAGTGTTTCCACTGCATCAGGGATGTTTTTTTCTGGACACAGCATGGCTTTATTCTTCCATTCTCCCAAACTAAAACACAATGATTTTGGGTTTCACTCTTTCACCAGTGTCCAGGTTTCACCTGCTAAATTACAAGTGGTTCACTAATAGTACAATCCCAGTAGCCAGTAGGCTGCTAACCATCAAAGTATGGCTCAGAACAAGGTAAGCAGAATGCCAGTTTTGGATGATGACTAATTAATTTGCTCTTCAGTTTTCTACTTACGAATAGTTAACTTCTTGTTTCTTTATTAATACAACTTTAAGTTTGCCATCTGCCTTTGTAAAGCTATTAATTTCAGACATTCAGAGTCAACCTTCTGCAAGGTAACCTATTGCCTATCCCAACTTCAACTATGTATCTGCCATGTATTACATTCATTTAGTCTGTTCTTTGTGTCCCTCAGCAGCAGGGACTAAACAACCTTCCCAGGGCAGAAATCCCATCAGGAAGGCTTTTTTTCACAAGCTGTGGCTGGTGAAAGCCCTGTGCTTTGTGTACAGCCCTTCCTCAAATGGGATCCACAGATGTCCTGGTGGTTCTTTGACGGAAAATAACTGCTGCTCTAAAATAAGTCTTCTGCATGATGTTTTAGTTCCGGTTCTGTAATGAACTAAAACCAAAAGTAACAAAAAGCATCTGGATATGTTTATTGAAATTTTCAACTGTTGTTCTGCTGAAGCTGCTGAGGTTGTGCAAGTGACAGTATGGCACCAGTTAGGCATGTATGCCCATCTCCTATGGAGGAAAATTCTCTCAGGCCCATTCAAATATCTAACTGAGTACACTACAGCCAGTCAGTCTCACCTCTGTGACCAGCAAGGTCATGCAGCAGATCCTCCTGGAAACTATGCTAGAGCACATGGAAAATAAGGAGGTGATTAGTGAAGCCAGCATGGCTTCACTAATGGCAAATCACGCCTGACAAATTTGATGGCCTTGTAGGATGGGGTTACAGCATTGGTGGATAAGGGGAGAACAACTGATGTCATCTGTGTAGACTTGTGCAGAACATTTGATATTGTCCCACCCAACATCCTTGTCTCTAAATTGGAGAGACATAGGTTTCATGGATGGACCACTCCATGAATAAGGATGTAGCTGGATGGTCGCACTCGAAGTGCTGCAGTGAACAGCTTGATGTCCAAATGAAGACCAGTAATAAGTGGCATTCCTCAGACGGTGCCGTTGGGACTGGAACTATTTAACATCTTTGCCAATGACCTGGGCAGTGGGATCAAGTGCACCCTCAGCAAGTTTTCCAAAGACAGAAAGCTTTGTGGTGTGGTTGACATGCTGGAGGGAAGGGATGCCATCCAGAAGGACCTGAACAAGCTTGACAAGTGGACCTGCACGAACCTTATCAAGTTCAACAAGGCTAGGTGCAAGGTCCTGCACATGGATGAGACCAATCTCAAGCACAATTGCAGGCTGGGAAATGAGCAGGTTGAGAGCACCTGTGGAGAAGGATTTGGGGTTACTGGTAGATGAAAAACTGAATATGAGCCAGCAACGTGTGCTTGCAGCCCAGAAAGCCAATCACATCCAGGATGTGCATCAAGAGAATTGTGGCTAGCAGATTGAGGGGAGTGATTCTCCTACTCTACTGCACTCTGGTGAGACCCCATCTAGAGTTCTGTGGGAAGCTTTGAGGCCCCCAGCATAAGAAAGACACAGACCTGTTGGACCATGTCCAGAGGAGCACCATGAAAATGTTTAGGGGGCTGAAGCACCTCTGCTTTGAAGACAAGCTGAAAGAGTTGGTATTTTTTTCCTGGAGAAGAGAAGGCTCCAGGAAGATCTTACAGAGGCCTTCCAGTATTTAAAGGGGGCTTACAGGAAAGATGAGGAGGGACACTTTATCAGAGAGTGTAGTGATAGGATGAGGGGTAATGGTTTCAAACTAAAAGACATTATATTTAGATTAGATGTTAAGAAGAAATTCTGTCCTGTGATGGTGATGAGGTAGCCCAGGGAGGTTTTGGATGCCCCTTCCCTGGAAGTGGTCAAGACCAGGTTGGATGGGGCTTTGAGCAACCTGGTCTAGTGGGAGGTGTCCCTGCCCATGTCAGGGGTTTGGAACTATGATGTTCTTTACTGTCCTTTCCAACCCAAACCATTCTATGATTCTGTGATTTCAAGCCTTAAACCTATACTTGAGTCCTAAAAGATCAGCAGAGCTCTTCTGAGGCTTTGCTGATGAAAAACAGTTCAGAGAAACAGTGCTTATTATTCCCATATTTATTCTTTGCAATTTAAATTATGTATTATCTTAAGAATCATTTACCAATACTTACCTATCTTGGAACGTGTTTGTAACTCATTGTTTACACTTCCCCAGGACCCTGGGATGCTGTTTATTCTTTAACAATACTGTGAATACTCTATGATGTTGTACATATTTCCCTTCAATTTATATGCACATTGCTTGTTTGCTGGCATTGCACATTATCTTTGTCACTGAACACATTTTTGGAATTGTTATGGCAGGAGGAGAACAAGATCAGAGCTACAGCTGAGATGAGACAGTCATGAGACTGTCATGAGACTTAGGAAGTTGAGACTGGAACATTAAGCTAGGAGGGCGAGTGCCAAAGCAGAGAGCTGGAAGACCAAAGCATGTCAACATGCTGCAGGAAAGAGCCTTGAACTCTCATACTGCCAGAGGCATAGACAAGCAGATAGAACCAGAGCCTCCCACAGGGGAATCTGACACCCTTCCTAGTGGTCCTAGGTGTTGACATAAATTGACACCCCACTAGAAGAGCATAAGGGGAGGACTTGGATCAGCTGCACCAGTGCTAAAGGAGCTCTTTTGAAGGCTTTAGTTGGCTTATTTCAGTGGGTGACTTTAAGGGACAGCAATCTTCTCTGGAGACATTGGACAGCAGTACAGACAGCTCCAAACTTGCAGGATGACCTCCCAGTTGTGGCTTCCAGCAGGATCTCCGTCTCAAACATCAAAAAGTCTCACTATCATTGCTCAAGATTTCTATTTATTATTTCAGATACCTTCTTGCAAAAGTTTATTTTAACTCCCGACATGGTGTTTCAATTACTGAGGTGACTGTTAGTTATGGATCTGATGAATGACTTGAGGAAGTGATGAGAATTGCTTAAATCAAGATGGCTTTTAACATAGTTAATTACTAAGATCTTGAGAGATTTGATGTAGCACTACTTAGAATAGATTCTACCAGGTCTATGGCTACATTACAGTGGAATGGGAGTGATTGGGTATATTAAAAACAGGTTGGGGTTTTGAACCTATAGGATGCACTGTGCTGTTCATGAGACATAAGCATGACCAGCCAAGGTGCAGAGGCTAGATTCTGGGTTTTTTCTTGGTGAATAATAACTTGGTGCTAGCTTCTAACTGAATTTCAATGGACATTAAGCAAGTAAACTCTCATCTAGGTCTCCATATCACTTACCATTCTTTAAGAATCAGTCATTTCATTGTCATGTAGATGAGGAATCCAAACAAGTGTAGAGATAAGCCCACTAGATTTTCCTTCTAACCACCAACGCAATCCTATTTTTAAAACTATTGTATGTTCTGGATGGACAAGAAGAATAGAAGTCTAGACTTCTACTTGTAGAGTTCAGTAATTCCAAATGACATTTACTGTAATTCCTGCTTCTTCCTACAGCCTTGTTTCTCATACGTAGTTTCTTTCATCTTTTCTTCCCCCCCATGATATTGCTTGCGATTTTTCACAGGATGTTTTAGTACCAAATTAACAACCCCAAAAGTGGGCACTGAAAAAAATGGGGTGTAAATCACTGACACAGGACACTGAAGTAGTGCACAGTTTGCTGTACTTGAGGATAGAATGGTGTATTTAAAATACTGAAGGATCTCCAGTAAGCCTCACACCATCCAAATGAGATAAATGTTAAAGCCATGTCTTTGATGGGGAAAAGTGAGAAAGTTAGAACTTGTGACATTTTACAAGTCAACAGCAAAAAATGATTGAAAAACAGAAGTTTGCCTACAGGTAAAATTACTGTTCCAGGAACAGACAGCTATGTGCACTTGTGAGGACTGAATTTCTATTTTTCTGTGTAGTGTCAGAGTCTCATAAATTTTTCAAATACCATTTTATTGCACAAATCATTCAACTGGATTCTATGAGTTGTTCCTGCAAAGGGAAATAATTGATGTAAAACCATAATAAAGATTGCAATTGTCTGTTACAAACTGAGTATGGTGTATATGTCCACTAGTTTTCAAGAGGGTTTTTTTTTTTGTTTGTTTATCTATTTACAAACATTTCGGAATGCATTGCTATATCATAAATAGTACAGCCTGGCACACTAGAACAAATCAATAATCTTACAGTCACCTGTACCAAATGCTTCAGGAAAGACACATCTAAACATTGTTACTGAACAACCTCTGCTTGGTTTCATCCTAACCCAAGGTGATCATGATCTACACCCAGACACATGCAACACATTTTAATTGTTCTGTAACACTCCTTCAGGACTTTTTTCCACTGCCATGCCACTGTAGACTGTCCTTCTTAAAGGGTAACATTCTTTTCAGCTATGTCTGTTGAGATGACCAGTGCATTTTTAATGGGCAATGTTTCCATGCTATATATTAAAATATTTCCAGTCTGAAGTTTCCAAAATAAGGCATTGCAATTCCTTCCTGGCTCCTAGCCTCTGGGCTCAAGCATTGCTCTGCGTTGCTCCATGCTGCTCTGCTGCACACCAAGAGATTTTCTTGCTATTGCAGATCACTGGAGGTTGTTCCTTTCCCTTCCCCAACCCTTAAGATAAAAATTTCCAGGCTGCTTACGCAGATGAAAACACTATGATGTACCAACGACATGTTTTTCAGAATTTGCCCTCCCAGGGGGACAGAAAGCTTCATCACACACCAGATTTCTCAGACTCTACTGTTTCAAAAACCTTACACATCTGCAAGAACAGATGACACTGCAAAATATCAGTAGACTGTATTTGATGATAAAAACCCTCCTTGATTGCTTTCAATGAAGGTGGAATTAACTCTGTGATGTTAAGATGAAGTTTAAGATTGTCCAAAGCAGCAGCTTCTTCCTGCCTTCCCTTGCTTTTCTGCCTCTTTAAGGACAGGATCCAAAACTCGTATTTTTCCTATGCTCACACAAGCTAGAAAGCCTTCTTGTGCTCATTTGTCCACTATAAAACTTTGCTTCCTTTTTTCTTGTTGATGCAAGGGAACACCTTATGATGCTTCTTTTTCCAATGAGGAAAATTTTCATCTTGAAATTGTGTAATTTTGCCCACTTTATACTTCTATGCACATATTTCTGCTTTCATCTGCTGTCTTTTTGAAAATGCTCTACTAAAACTTTCTGCGTCATCATATGAATAATTTTCAAAGCACATTTTGTGCCAGATTCAAGCTGCTTTCTCCCTGTGAGGCTCTAAAAAGATCTAAAGATGATATCACAGGTGGTGAAACTGGAACAAAGCTACTTAATTGTATTAATGCCACTTTCCCTAATACACAGTGTTTAAGACCCCATTCCATTCATATCCTAATCTGTTCATGAATACATTAAGGGTATACTGGCAGTGTTTGTGGGTTTCAGCTTGCAGTAGTTTTTTCTGAGAGTGACATCCAGAATTTAAATAATACCCTTGTATTTCCAGCTCTGAGTGATTTTGTGTAAGTAAATGCAGCTTACCTCTGTATGGAGCTGGAAAGAGCAATTGAACTGGTTTTGCTGGAAAGCAGCAAGACTGTTATCAGGCAGCTAATTAAGTAATCAGAGTATTTTGTTTATGATACTGCAGGGGGATGTCACTTCACATTATTTGTTAGATTTGTTTCACTGGAGTGCAATTGAGAGCTAAGGGTTGGTTTCTATCTGTCTCCTGGAAACCAGTAGCAGAGAACTGGTTCAGAGCAATCTTCAAGTTCCTGGTCCAGCAGGCAAGGGAAGGGAATCACAGTCTTTTAGCACAGACATGAGGTGTGCTGCTAATCCTTCTGACTTTCTCCAATACCTTGGCAAAAGCATGATTCTTTGTCCATACCTATCCCCAAAAGAAAATAACCCCGTGAGATAAAGTTCTTTTTAGCTCAGAGCAGTTCCCAGCTCTGTTCCATAATGCTGCCCAGCAAATGATTAATTTGGCACAGAAAGTTGGGGTAGGCAAAGGAATGGAGGTGGGAAAAAGGGGTCAGAGGCTGCTTTAAGCAGAAAGAAAGACTCGTCACACTTCACCCATGCCTGGAGTAATACACAATCCTGCCTGTGACCTTTCAGAGAAGCCACAAGCTGAGTTTTCTTAGAGCAGGAGCAATTGGTAAAGTATGGATGTAAAGAAATTTTAGTAGCTTAAAGAGAAGTTGCAGAGGAATGAAAGATGAAGAGAAAAATCAAAGAAAATTAATTATATCAAGTGAAAGGTAAGATTATGCCAATATTTCATGTTCAAAATCTGCAGTGCATGACTAATTTAGATTCCTACCAAGACACGTAATAAGTTCCAGGTGTAGATACCCTGTAATGCACAGTGATGAAATGTAATCTATATTAATCTTTTGCAGCTCTATACTGTCTCAAACAAGTGTGTCAAAGTGCTTGAAAAATATCAACTAATAAATTCTCCCAGTTTATTAGCTTGATAGAGCTAATCATATTTGTTCTAGGAGAAAAAATGAATAATTGAATCTGCTTAGTTTATACAGGAGTTGTGTCAAAGTCTAGGATATAGTCCAGAGCCTCTGCATCCCAGTCCTGCTGTTTAGCTATGAATTCATCTTTCCTTAGACTTGACTAGTTTTGAGTCACATCTTGTACTCTGAAATATCCTCCTCCTCCACCAAAGTTTTAATTCAGAAAGGATTAAGAGTACGGTTTTGGGGTGGATTTAAGAAGTTTTGGTGAAAATATGCATGGAGACAAGCCTCAGATTTACCAGCAGACAGTCTGGCTTGACAACATAAGGAAGAGAGAACACAGAAATTTCAAAAATGGACATTCTTGAATGTTTTAAATTGATGTGTTGCAAGGTTGCATGTAAAGGGTATTAAAATGAAGCATGTTGTCATTAATGCCATCAACATCCTTTTCTAGATGACAGACATTTGTCTGCCAGTTTTCTCCTTTTCAAGAAATATGTGCAGGTTTACTAAAATCTTTGTAGACTGCCCTGGGATAATCCTGTGAAATCATTGTGGGGAAGACAGAGAGTCTGTGCAACATGATTTTCTTGAGAGATGAAAATTCTTTCTCTCCATTGCCTCCTTACCTGCTATCAGACTATCAGCATGACAGAATCTCTCGTATCCTATGTTATTCAGAGCTTTGGAAAAAGGCCATAACACTGCAATGTATCCTGCAGTCCAGACTGCAACCACCCCAGAATGCCCTCTATATTAGGTTTCTTGATCTTTAACTTCTATCTTACTTATTTTTGCAAATGGAAATTGATCTAGATAATTTTCCACTAAAGCTTGATTTTTTGTTTAAAAACCCCACAAATGTTTTGTGGTTTATGACACTTCTTAAAATTAAAAGGTCTAGGCAGATGCAGCCCAAATCCTGTCTGACTTGTAGTCCTATCCTGCTCTTTTATCACCTTTTTAAGCTAAAATTAATCTTTCCTGAGCACAGGTAACTACAGCTCTATAAAGCATCCCACATGGAAATCCACATTTTCTCAAATCACCTCTTATTTCTACAGGACATACCTTACCAAGCACCTTCTGCAAGTTTTTTCTCAGAGTAGCAATGGCAGTTCATTGTCAGTGATGTGACTAATACACCTGTCTTTCATTCTCTCATTCATTCTCATAGAAAAATAGAAATCCTCCAATCCTCCAATCCTCCTCTCAGAGGAAAACTGTTATCACTCCAGATGATGACATCTTTAGCTTTGTCTAGCCAAGCCCTGGAACTTCCAAGGATGGCACTTTTTTTCATGCCCAAAGTTTATGACAGCAGCTCTTTGCTCAATGGGCTTCCATCCCACATGTTTAATCCCATTACTAACATTTTGACCCTCGAGTCCCATATAACTGCATTTTCTTTACACAACAGGAGTCTCTATAAGGATGATTTTTCTTGACTTTGTGTCATCAGCAGATTTCATTAGTAAATTCCTACATTTATGGACCAAGGCCTTATTAATTTAATTCATAATTACAGTTAAGTAAGATTGGTCTCAAGACTGACTTCTGAGAAATTCTTCCAGTATCTTCTCCCACCCTAAATAGAAGTTCCTGCCATTTCAGTTTTTTTTATACACTGCTTATAGTGATCCTCATCTTTTCTGCCAGCTCACATTTTTAGACAGTCACATGCCAAATGTTTTGCACTAATTCAGGTACATATAGCACTCTTTGTGGCTAAGAGATCAGCTCTACCAAACAGCGGTATTGTCATATTTCATTTCCTTCCATTTTCTGTATATTCAATTTCTGAAGTTACTTTTTCCTTATTGAAAAAAAAAAAAAAGAAAAAAAAAAAGAAGTGTTTTAAAGCTTTGCATCCCATTCAAGTCACACTACTGGATTTAATACAGTTATTCAAATATGTTTCTCAGAAAAATGCATGGATGCATGCTGGTAACTGTTGAGTAGAAATGCATTTGAGTTTCTTTTCTGGACACTTTTTAAGTCTCTAACCCCAAATGGGGGCAAAGTTGATTTGCCAGTTCCCATGCAGAGGTGACAATGAGAGTGTTTTGCTGGAATACTGGAAGTGTGTCAGTGCTTCTGACCTTGTGAGCTGCACACCAGATATTTCATGTGGTCAAGAGCCGTGAGTGACATTCCAGATATGCTACAAAACTAAAGAGGAGGAGGTGTCAAAAATTATGAGAATGGATGAAATTATAACAGCTTCCATGGCTTTCCTTATTTCCATCCAGTATGAGGCTTTTCAGGGTCCTGTGACAATATTATGGCCATATTATGGCCATACTACTCCCGCTGGCTGTGGCTGGCTCATTTCCACAAAAGGTCACCCAGTTTATCTGCCAGCCCTCCTGGCAGTCCCATGGGGTGTCCTGGCATTCACACATACTCAGATGATTAGCTGGCTTAGTGCAGCTTGAGAACAGTCATCATCATTTTTGAAAGTTCAGGTTATCATTTTAAAAGTAAATTGAAATAATATTTTAATGTCAATTTGTCCTCCTTTTCTTCTTGCTTCAACAGGAAAATATACAGAGCTCTATCTGTTTATGAAATCAGCAAAGTGAAAAGCATGTGTAACTGGAAGTACACCTGGAAGTATGCACCTAGCATGATTCTCCAGGACAGTGCAGCTGTGTAGGGCAGAGTGGGAGAAATTACAAGACAGAACGTCATCAACTAGTGTTTGAGCTCATCGATGTACCCTTCATGCACCTCCCAGAACCTCCTTTGCCCTTCTGGTCTCAGTACCTTTTCTGGTCATAGCTGACCTTCCCAGTTGTGTTGGACTGGAAACACAGTACAGAGGACTTGGCAAGCTGTCTGTGAAAGAGATGTGTTCCAGCCTGAGGAAAGCAGCAGTTCATCATCAAAGACTTGGTAAGTAATGACCTGCTCATAAAGAACAAAAATGGAAGTAGAATATCTTGGAAACTCATGGGCATTTTGAAATAGCAGGACATTTGGCATCTGAAATACATTTAAATTACTATAAATGTTGTGGATCAATGACCACTAAACTGCAAAGTGGAAGGAAACTAGTAATATAAAAAGTAATGAGAAAAGCCAGAACTGAGCGTTAGTAATTTTCTTCATAAAAATCAAGTTTCCATGACTCATTCATATACTATCAATTACATGTGTTTAGAGGCAGAATTTTAAGATTAAAATAGTCAACTAAATTTAACTGTGCCATTATCTTTATGTTCTTGCAGAAATGTTTTGCCCTGGCAATTGCAGAGAACAGAAAGCTGATTGTGAGCATAGGTTATGATAACATCCGCCCATAAACTGTGTTTACTGCTTATAGAAATGTGTGGATAATGTTGAGGATTTTTCCATTCTTCTAAATATCTCTTGCCAAGGTGACACTGTTTAATTCTCATGGCCAAAGAGCTTTATTTTTACAGATGCATTTTTAGTCTTTTCGTAACAATGTTATTTATGTGCAATGTGAACTAAACTTCCCAATGTCTTAGACCTCGTCGTTCAGAGATTGCTGCGGCCATACTGGCTCACATTAGGCATGATTGTTTTCTTTTCCTCAGCCTTGGTTTGTGTTCACCTGTGAATAATTGTCTTGGAGAATAAGGACATAAATGCCATAGTATGTCAATCCAGCAATAAGCCCAGATGATTAGTCTGTCTCTGGCTGTAATTTGTGGTGGATGCCGGGAGCAAAGTGGTGGGAAGAAAACTATGCATCAAATGATTCTTTCCTCTATGTGTTCTCCCAGTTTTAAGCTTATAGTAGCCTGGGAATATCTTAAGTCCAAGTTGCATCCAACAACTGCTTACTGCTTAATATTCACTGTTAGGTTTGTTCTCCATGAATTGGATTGAACACAATTATAGCTGTTTAACTAGCATGGCGTCCTCAAAGTCTGAGTACTACAATTTCACTATGCGTTGTCTGAAAAAGTAATTTTTTTTTTAACACTGTAACCTAATAAGTTAATTGGATGTCCCTTAAGTTTCATATTATAAGAAGTTGTGAATAATGCTTACTTGTTGCTCTGTTCATGAGTTGATTCTAGGGTACCTCTCTGCAGTCAGCAACCTTCTAAGCCAGGAAGTGCTAGGATATAGTCCTGGTTTCCTGGTTTTGGCTGGGGTAGTTAATTTTCTTCACAGCAGCCCAGAGGGTGCTGTTTTGGATTTGTGACCAAAACATTATTAATGATAAGCAGTGATGTTTTAGCTGTTACTGAGCAGTGCTTACATAGTTTCAAGGCCTTCTCTGCTTCTCACCCCACCCCACCAGTGAGTAAGCCAGGGGAGCACAAGAGGTTAGGAGGGGACACATCTGGGACAGCTGACCCCAACTGATCAAAGGGATACCACATACCGTAGGATGTCATGTCCAGCAATAAAAGTTGGAGGAGGAAGAAGGAAGGGGGATTTTTGCACTGATGGCATTTGTCTTCCCAGTCACCACTACACATGATGAAGCCCTGCTGTCCTGGAGATGGCTGAACACCTGCCTGCCAGTGCAAAGAGGTGAATGGATTCCTTGTTTTGCTTTGCTTGTGTGTGCAGCTTTGACTTTACCTATTAAATTGTCTTTATCTGAACCCATGAGGTTTCCTACTTTTCTGTTTTTGTCCCTCTTCCCACTGGGGGAGTGTGAGCAAACAGCTGTGCATGGCTGAGCTCCCTGCCATGGTTAACCAACAACCGCTATTTAATCTGTCTGGACAGGGTAGGTGTTCTGTCCCTCTGATCATCATATTCTTCCTTCTTTGCATCATTTCTAGCTTTGCTGCATCCCTGATTTCTACAACAGCTTAGTGATGATTTCTGTTTGTTAAGAAATATTTATTAAAGGATCTTAATTAAAGATCATTATTTAATACTCCTTTTGACTTTTGGCTATCACAAAGCAGCAAGATAGCATTTCCACAAAACTAGCTAAAGGTACTTTCTGAGTGGCTATGGCTCGTGTGTGTGTGACTATAGCAATATATACATACAGCTGGGGGTTTTATTCTCCATCTGCAGTCTTTTGTCAGGAGTAGCTTCCAGAATAAATCTGACTTAAAGCAAAATGAACCTTAGAAAAGAATACATCAGAAATTTCTGAATCCCATCCATAATGCATTCAATTTTCTCTTTTCACAGCACCCTACCTTGAAAGCCTTACAGCACAGAAGTCCTATGGATTTACATTAAATATTTGAGCAAAAAAGAATTATTGAACATGAATCTGAATCCTTCTATCAGCAGAATATTCTTTTCTGTAACATTTGGTCTTTCTTTTCATTATATGGCATAGCAGGAGTATTTTGAGTTGATTGAAAAGTAATTTATAATCAGTGGAAAACAGAATATAAAAAGCTGAATTTAATATCCACTTATTTTTGCATTCATCCCCTGATGATCCTCTCACTTCTTTCTCCCATAGTTTTGCCTCATTTTAGGAAATACTGCAATTACAGTCAAGTAAAATCAATGCAGACCTTAATTAGAATAATTTGATTCTTAAGGAGAAGAAAAAAAAAAAAAAAAGAAACCCAGTAACTAAAACCAGTTAATTCAAGCTACAGTTTTTTGGTGTAGCTGTGTTTGGGGAGCTTCTAACAGAATGCCTCTTCCTTCCATAGAAATGGTTTCATCTAAATTAATAAAAAAAGAAATTCTAATTCTCAAATATTAGGCATGACTCCTTACTGACTGTCATGATCAGAAATGGTTGAGAGATAGCAAGAGTTAAAAGCAAGTAATTCTTAATAGTTTATCATGGTTTATCAGAACAGTTTATAAAATGGGAAAATATGAACAGGTGAATTATCTCATGGGATTTATGTTAATTAAATGGGGTGAATAAAAATAATCTAATGGAGGACTTTTCTAATGAGACACATGTTAAATGGTTGTTAGGCGATTTAAACCTAACAAAAGCCTGCTATTTTTCTCTTTACCACTATGTAGTTATTAATAATAGGTAATAAAATAAGTCTATGACTTATCTTCAGGATCAACTGAGAGCTTAAAACAAGGCTTCCCAAACTCAGTTGAACTGAATGACGTGATCAGTCTGAAAAATATTGTCACATATGTGTTTGTGGTTGCTCCCCCTCTCTGCCAAGTCCTGATGTGTCTTGAGCAACAGCTACCTTGGAGCCACTGAAATGCAAGAGCCAGCACTGATGTGGATGAGAAGATACTTCTTCAATCACTGTTATTTTGACTAGCCAGTATCCATCTTGCCAAATCATCCCAAAGTCTGGTTTAATAATGATAATAGTGTTATTTCCATTCTTTTTCTGTCTTTGCCCTTTCTTCCATGTTACAGGTTCTTTCCTTGCTCTTTGTTTTTTCCTCTAATACTGATTTGATGGTCATTCCAACGTACACTTCCTATAGCTACTCTGACTGACTTTTTCCTGAGTGCAGTGCATATACAATTAAGCTACTTCATAATTTCAGAACTTGTGAAAACAAAGCTGCATTGATGAAAAGGTAATTTTTTCTGCAGGAGCATTGAGGGCAAGGAACACAGACTTTAATTTCACCTTTTTATATCGTTAGTGTAACAGTTCATAGCATTGTATTAGGGGACACTTCAGTCATTTGTTACTGACATTTAACTGTTGCGTATTTTTCCATTGCATCTACAACAATTCAGCTTTTAACAAGACGAGATTTTAGTACTGTACACTCAATTGACTTTATATTCTTTGGCACAAAACATTCTATTTCTTATTCTGTGCCTTTGCAATAAATACTTCCTTCAAAATCCACATTTTAGGGAGAAAATGGCTCATTTTTCTCTAGAGTATTCCCCAGTCCGTGGATAAGAATAGCACTCAGATCAGTGTTTCTCAGAGGAAGTGTGTCTTCCTTGTGGTCCCTGAAGGATCTCACTTCATACCACACTATTTCCATAGAAGTGTTTTGTCCTTGGGTTCATCTCAGGCATAAATAATGTGCTGCTATCAGTGAAGCAGGGTTGTGATTTTCCCCATGCTAGATGATGTTATAGTGCCTTTGCCAGTGTGATGCAAGCTCTCAAAGCAACTTCAAACTGGCAGCTTTAGTTTATCTTTTAGTCACTTGACTCTCTGAGGTACTTCCTTCACTTCTGTGAGGTTTAGCCGAGATTGAGTTATTTATGAAACAAATCTGAACACTGTACTGATGTGTCGTGGGGGTGTGAAAACGTATAAAGATGCTTCCCCTTGTTACTTGTTACAGAGCCCTAAGCAAGGCTCTACCTGCCATAGAAATGGGTGGCATGCACTTCAGAGAAAAGCAGCATTATACTTTATTAAGCAAGAATAACGGTTTATCTAATTAGTAAAATATAGCAAAGAATCAACTAAGTTAAACGAGATTCGATTGATGGCAAGGGCGCTGTATTACTTACTACAAGGCAATTAATCAAAAACAAGCAAACGTAACTAAAAAAACCAAAGCAGCATGATTATCTTATGAGTAAATTTCTGTGCAATTAACAAAAGCAATATGATCATAATATTTGTGCTAACAAACCCATAAACAATAGAATGATTTTTTGGATGAGGGTATTGATATTTTTAGGGGGATTGCCAGTAAGGCAGAAAGGAGATAAGGGCAGCCCTCCTGTCTGATAATAAGGTGCAGGATAGACCCCCTTTCCCTCCAAGCACATCAGAGAATAAGGTAAGATCCACCCTAGTCCCAGACCTGGTCGACGGTTTATGTCTAAGGGCATGGAAAAAGGGTAGGATATGAGGTGCTGAAGTTTGTCTAGTGCTTAGTGTAACACAGTACCTTAAAGTAAATGAGAGCAGCAATTCGTAAACACTGATCTATTAATACTAAATCAGAATAAACACTTGCGTACGATAAATGCAGCAATTTCTATATGATCTAAAGAGCGAGTCACACACACAGAGCTATATATTTACATACCCCCCCATATATAAAGGTTAACTCGTGAATAAGATGTAATTCTTCTGCTGATTGACAATTAAATTGTAAAATTGAAAATTAAATTGTAAAAAAGACCTGTAGATCAGAACTACTCACATATCCCTTGGCCTGTCTTTAACAGATGGACGTTTTCTCTCCCTCCATCGCTGCGGGTAGACAGATGGTGTGGCCTGCGAGGCGTCCCAGCTCAGGGCAAGGCTCAGGCCTGCTGGGGTCCTGGAGATCTCCAATGGGCCTCACTTAGGATCAGTATCTATAGGGTCCTGAGATGATTGACTTTGGGCAAAACTAGGCTGGCAATTTTCCACTGCGACCAACGATCTCCCGGGGCAGGGAGGGGGTGGAGAGTGAGGTCCCTCCTTAGCCCCTCTGTTCGGAGTGTTCAGGAGCAATGGCTAAGGGCGCGGGAGGCCCAGCCTCTCCCTCTCACTCACTCGTACTCCAAGCCTTCATCAGGAGAGATGGGTTTTGGTTCCAGGCATCGCACAGAGGCCAAGGTGCATCAGAAACTAAAACTGGTTTTGGTTTGAGGAGGCTGTACGCCAGATGAAGTGCACTTGAAAGCAGGGCCTACCAAGTTTCCCACACTGCTGGCTCTCACCAGGCCTCAGCAGTGCCTGACAAAGGGCAAAGGGCAGCAATGGCACCAGTGTCTGACAAAGGGCAGGAACAGGCAGCAGTGCCTGACAAAGGGCAGCAATAGGCAGCAGTGTCTGACA